>JAQJVK010000011.1:35664858-36407055 GCA_035578135.1 Flexamia atlantica
AGTGATTAAGTGAAATTAATATTTTTGTTCCATAACCATTTTTCAGACGATTTGTTGTTTCATGCAAAAAATGATTAGAGCAGTAATCTTTTTATAAGTGAGTTCCTCCTACAGCGAACTTTTCCCATGTAATGATTAATGATTAAATGCCCATCACGTTACAATTTGGATTCTACGTGTATGATTTTAGTCAGTAACAAGGCTACAAGATCGCGCCACTATCATCACGATCATCACACTCATCCTTCACTCATATTCAGGGTAACGTCCTCCATGAGGTACCTGTCTTATTAAAGTGATTAAGTGATTAAGTGAAATTAATATTTTTGTTCCATAACCATTTTTCAGACGATTTGTTGTTTCATGCAAAAAATGATTAGAGCAGTAATCTTTTTATAAGTGAGTTCCTCCTACAGCGAACTTTTCCCATGTAATGAAATATCTTAGGGTCTATTTAGGTTTAAATAGATTTTACGTAATTTGAGGCTCTGCTACTCATTTGTTTAATCATTTCAAATCAACTGAGTACCCAAGTCTGTTGCAAAGGGGGTAATAATTCAATAGGAAGTGTTTACTTATTAATTCAGTATATAGTGTTATCTGTAGTATTATTATTACATGGTTGCTATGAAGGTATATATTTCATTCTCATGATAAAGGTATTTTAGTAATCGCCTCCTGGTCGAGATTCAATCAGAAAATATTTCGGTTTAGTTTTCACGGTTTAGTTTTTTTAAATATGAATTCCATTTTCTTTTAAATGGCCACCATTTTCCAATATGGCGGACAACTTCAATTTTTCTTATTGGACACCCTGTATTTTATGGTGTATTTTAGTTCTACACTTAATTTTAAGAACTTAATACTCTTTGAAATTTTTTCCTAAACCCAATGGTTAAGGAGATAGAAGCAGTTAGATTTTTCCCCATTTAAAATGCATTGTGTCCATTTTAACTGTGCCATCCCATGCAATCCTTATGTAGTATAAAACTATTGAAAATTATTCATTTCCATGAGTGAATCTTGACTAAAAACTACTTGTATGATTGAATCTTAACTAAAATCACTATTTTGGCACTTTTGTTCTTTGGTATTTTTTATTCAACCCAACCATTATCGATATACCGATTACCGAGAATCACGCAATGTTTTTCTTAAGGGGAAATATCAAACTTTATCGGCTTATATCTACTTAACTATTGAGTTTAGGAAAAAATGTCAAAGAGTAATAAGTTCTTAAAATTAAACGTAGAATCCAAATACGCCATAAAATACATGGTGTTCAATATGAAAAATTAAAGTTTTCCGCCATATTGGAAAATGGCGGCCATTTAGAAGAAAATGGAATTCATATTTTTTAATGTCTTAAAAAAGTAGGTGAAGTCCCTCATTTAAAGTTTTCTTTAAATCCAATAGTTTCTGAGATAGCAATGGTGGCACAGTTAAATTGGACACCCTGTATATACCTGTCCGTAGGCGCGATAACTTTTGTAAAAATGGTCCGATATTGATAACATTTGGGACAAACGTACAAAGCGTCATTCATGACTTCGAGTTCGAAAACCAGCAAGATTGGATTACTCTAAGAAGGTTTTTTGACGAAATAAAATTTATTTTCAAGACTTAACACCTTTTTACTAATTATTTTTAAATTGAATTGTCAAAATTGAATTCATTTCAACAAATAAAACAATTTAGCTATTTGAATTACTACTCTACGTCAATCCGTTGCTTAGATATTGGATGATATTGGATGTGCTAAACACAGTACGCTGTCCAATATTATTTTTTAATTTTTCCCTCCAAAAAGTATAGTTTCCTTGATATTTTTCATAGCCATCTCTTTTTTCAATACAATTAATTCTGAACATATGATTAAATTTTCAGGTGATAAATATTTAATTTGTGTTTATTTTGAATAGTTAGAGTTCACTGACCAAAGTTTTGCAGAAAGTATATATACTATATCAAAATATACAAATTATTTTTAAATTCAATAAAGAAAGAATGAGCATATGGAGGGGGGGATGTGTTGGTCTAAAATGACTGAAAATGTAGCATAGGCTAATATATGGTATGTTTACAATGATGAGGATTGATAATATGTTTTATTGAAATTGGCTGGAGATGTAGGTCTGCTGCAACAGGGATGTTTTACTTAACTATACAACTGACCATATGATTTAATTTTTTTTTTCATGAGATTAAGTTATTTGTTTGTTTTAAGTGTTTTGAATTCATTGATTGTATGTTTGTTGACATTTATATGCTATAAAAAGATTACAGTTATTAAAAATTGAAAGACTAAATACCGTGTGATAGATAGCATATTTCATTATTTATTTGCTGTACATTTTTCTTACACTTAATAAAGTAAATTAAAGGTTCATGTTCAAGTTAAGTCTGGTGTTTTATTGATATCCGTTTTGCTTTTTATTACTTTAAGCAAATAAAAAAATACTTATGATAAATTATAATCGATGTTCCATTTCATAAAAAATATAGCTATTCTTTTTGTTGGTATCAACAACGGAAATAAATTATTTACTTTATAATGAGATTATTTTCCATGTGTTTATGAATAGTTTTAGTAGCTTCAATAAGAGGTAAACATTGCATGTGCCGCTATTTTTTTTAAGTCGGCTAGGAATTAATAATGAGAATTGGATTAACCTTAACTGGAAATTAAATCAATTGATCTTAAATTATTTTATTGAGGTTTTTAATAAAAATAATATAGTAAGTATTTTACAAATGGACCTTACATTTACTGACAAATTGATCAATATGAAATTAGTGCAAATAAATTATGTATTTAAACTTTATAGAATTACATTTTATTGATGATAAATGCAGGGATTCCAACTGAAATCCTAATGAAAAGGAATACAAAACTTGCTTTTGAGCAAAGATAGGATTTAACCAAAGTGACAAGCAATCTTCTATAACGATAATATTTAGGTAGTAATGTAGTCTACACTGAGCGAGTGGACAAGTGATTGTATCTCGGGCTATTGCGAAGACCGCTGGAAGCCGGCTGCAAATGCCCCTCCGCCGCCCTGTCATCACTTCCTGGAAGAATCGTGTCACCTACCACGAGACTTACTTCTCTCTCTTCCCCTCCCCCATATCAGGTAGTTTGGCCAAAGCGCCTAGCCAAGAGGTAGCTCATTAAGGGTCCCTTCTCCGCTCGGCCAATCTTTGCCAATTGTCCGGTTCCCGAGAAAACCGTAAGTCCTAAACCCTTCAACCCCTATACTTGAATGAAAGGTCCCGGTAAGAAAATGCCAGGAAAACAATTGGTTTATTTCAGTAACATTGGGATGACGTACTGTGTTTACCACTTTCAATATCTCGGTAACTAATGGGCATAGAGCAGTGATTCAATATACAAATTTTTTTGTATTTTTGAGCTGTATCCAATAGCTGTAACAAAAATCGGATTACTTTCATTTTTGTATGTAAAAACTCGAAAACCCATTTTTGGGAGGGTTTATTTCCCTTTACGAAAATATATCCACTGCTCATCCCGAGCAGGCCCGAGCTGGTCTCGGGCTTAGGTCTTACCATGAGTACTACGGTAACAGTTTCTTCCCCATAGGGGAAATTCGCTAAAACTGTTTTCTTTGCATTTTTGGTTGATAGGAAACTGCAATGTAAATTTACCGTGCACATCTCATTAGTAATACAAGTCAATAAACAGCTAATTGCAAAAATACCCGGCTGTTTGTTTATTAGAGCTTAGGTTTAAAGAGTTGAGAATCGAAGTGGTTTATGCAACAATAAATATGCTATGTTAAAGTATATTACGTTGCTAACCCGTTAAATAATGTTTTACAGGGCAAACATGACAGTTGTCAGGATTTTCATGCAAGTGCGGTGAAACTTAATGTACGATACTTTATATCATCCCACACAGACAAAACAACATATTTCTTTATCTTAAACTTAATTTCACATTAACCAGTATGTTTCTCAATTCATCAAACCTAACCCATGATAAGCAAACATTTAATGTCAACGACCCTTGTTTAAAAAGAGTTGTTTAACGTGGTATTGTTGCAATCAGCTGTTTACTTCCATGTGAACGGTAAATTTACTAACACGCCCCTTATGTTTGGAGCTCAATTGCATAAAAAATACTCAGAGTTAAAGAAGCATAAACCAGTCTAAAAATATTGAATAAAACTGCAGTCATAAACAATTATTTAGCATTTTTTTAATCAGTGGTAATAATTACCCTATAAAAGAAAGAAAGTAATCTGCCACAAGAATATTATTTCCGGCATTTCAGTTGACGGATGTTCAGGTCATTCGCTTCATAGACAAACACATGTCAATCACAGAGCAGTTTCTTCTCATTGAGGAAATCCCAGGTGCCGCGCAGTGAAGAAAACCCCACCTCTAACATTCCACGTTGGCCCTGCTTAACGGGGTAAAAATATTTGTTGGTTTCCTGTCAATGAGGATATCCTGTATCCTCCTAGGTTTCTCCATGTCAGCCCCTTGAAAGGTTAAAGATCCCTTCCGAAAAGAGTTGTAAGAATTGTGATTCTTTTTCGTAATTTTTACTAGTTTTAATAATTTCATTTTATGACCTGCAGTATGTTACGTTGCACATTTTTGCTGATCTTTCAGGGTATAGTAAAAGAAATATTTAAAATAGTGAACAAAATTAAATCTATACTATTAATCAATTAGTTTAATGAAAAAAATAATTTCCTGAAATTAACTTGAGATTCTACTTAACAGCATATAGATGTACATGATCCAGGCTCAATCTATACAATAGAATATTATCATTTACTTTCATAAGTGCAGGCAGGAGACACTATTTATTTAACTTATGAATTAATATGTTATTATTGATAATATTCGAGCCTTAACAAATCAGATGCTCCAGACTGTCATTGGTGGATTGATGTTTTAGCAGTCTCTAAAAGTAGAGTTTAATCAGAATTACAATCACAATCTCAATATCACAAAATCACAATTGCCGTATTGTAAAACAAAATAATTGCGCATGGTGGCATATATCAACAAAATAAATGTGTTTAAAAATAACACTTAAAATACCCCCGCTGCAGCAGACTTGCATACTCAGCAAATTTCAATTGCCAAAAATATATTTCCATCCAAAATAGTGAGATATGACATCTTTTTATAAAACTCCATAAGAATAACGTGGGGAATAAGTATGCAGGTTTTCTGCAACAGGTATGTTAAAACTTAATGGTTTTAATTCAATACTCAAGCCATATACCAAGTGTTATCAAGATATTTTAAAATTTAATGAAGATATCGAATTTTTTATTTCCCATAAGGATGACATGGGGATTGAATATGCAGTTTGCTGCCACAAATTGAAATTTCGGGTATTATAGACTAAAATACATTAGATCTCACCCATATGAAGCCACAAACCAAGTTTTATTGAGATATGTTGTGGAATAAGCTAGATATAAAATTTTACTTATTTCCCACAAGTTAACATTGGGATAACATACTGGGTTTACCACTTTTAATATGTCAGTAGCCAATGGACATAGAGCAATGATTCAAAATACTACTTTTTTTGGTTTTTGAGCTGAATTCAATAGTGCTAATCAAATTTCGATTATTTTTATTTTCCTATGTGAAAACCCAAAAAAATCTATTTTTAGGGGGGTTTATACCCCTTTACCCCCCCTTCCGGTGGTCCGATCAGGCTGGTTTGAGAACTCGTCCAATTCATTACCACTTTACATGTCTGTACCAAATTTCATAAAGATCGGACTGTTTTTATGGCCGCTATCTTGCTAACAGTCATATTGATATATATTATATCTAAAAGTTCAAACAAATGGTATTTTTTTGCTTCTGGGGGCCCCAAAACAAAAAGTTATCACGGTCTTGGGCCTCGCTATAGAGGAAATTCGTTAAAAATAATTTATTTGTTTATTTTTACAGTGCCATGTTACAGCAAATAAATGCCAAGTACAACATAGCATTAAAATGTACACAATTTGGAGCATACATAAAAATTAATGGTCCGTTATCTGTTCATTCTTCATGTTACTTCACATTGAAAAAACATCTATAGGCCTAGAGTTTTTCATCATAGAGTGAATTTATATATTTCACTCTAAAAAAATAGCTTGTGATTGCAAACTATAAGTAAATATCATATGGCACCGGTCTGATTACTATTTAAACTCAGGAATCATGGTGTGCGTTGATTATTATTAAAATTTAATTTTATAGTTACCTATAAAAATACAATATATATAGTACTCCTTGTGATATAACCTTAGTGTTTAAGTGACGGACAAAAAAAGTCGGTGAAATGAGAAAAGATTTGAAGTTATCAAAGTGCCTATTTGTGCCTTTGTTAACAGGAACAAGTTCATTTCAATATAATTTTTTTACTTAAATTATACGTTTTTAGCTACCTTCTAAGTGTAATTATTTTGAAAAATACTCTTGAAAATTTAGTATTTAATTTATGTATTCTGTAAACCATCTAAGTTGTCTTTGTGCAGGCAAGGAAAAGATAACTTAAAAAGTTTATTGCCCCAACGTAAAATGTGCATTCATTAATTCGTTCCTTGATGTCCACCATGATAATTTAATATGGTTATTGCTCTAATGGGAACTATTTTACCAAAACAAGATATAAAAGAGCCAGCATTAGGATACGGTTGAAAAGTTAAGACCTCAGGTTATTATTGTGGACAGGAAGACCGCTAGGCTCATCTCGCCCCTCGCCTGTTCCTGGAAGTTGAAACCCCATCAGACTGACGCAACCCTCTCTCTCAACCCCTTTCTCTCTCTCCCTTAGCCCCGGAAGCTTGGCCAATGTGCCTAGCCGGCGGATTTTTCGTAATGACGCCCCTTTCTACCTGAAAAGCTTTGGCCAGAAACCCTACACTCGGTTTTCTCAAAAGTTACGGGAACTTTGGGCTTTATATATTTCGGTGAGTTATGCTCACCAGTAGGCTAATAATCACTGATTTGCTCGAGGTCACTTTTGCCGAACAAATGTAAAAGGCGAAAGCGAACTTGTACTACTGGTACGATCGACTATGACCCGTTTCTTCGTCACATATACTTTAAACATGCTTGGACAAAAGGAGTATGCGCTTCATTCCTCTAGGTACTTTTCGAAAATAGTAATGGTGTTGAAACTTAAAACACACGACAAATGCCCATCACGTTACAATTTGGATTCTACGTGTATGATTTTAGTCAGTAACAAGGCTACAAGATCGCGCCACTACCATCACGATCATCACACTCATCCTTCACTCATATTCAGGGTAACGTCCTCCATGAGGTACCTGTCTTATTAAAGTGATTAAGTGATTAAGTGAAATTAATATTTTTGTTCCATAACCATTTTTCAGACGATTTGTTGTTTCATGCAAAAAATGATTAGAGCAGTAATCTTTTTATAAGTGAGTTCCTCCTACAGCGAACTTTTCCCATGTAATGATTAATGATTAAATGCCCATCACGTTACAATTTGGATTCTACGTGTATGATTTTAGTCAGTAACAAGGCTACAAGATCGCGCCACTATCATCACGATCATCACACTCATCCTTCACTCATATTCAGGGTAACGTCCTCCATGAGGTACCTGTCTTATTAAAGTGATTAAGTGATTAAGTGAAATTAATATTTTTGTTCCATAACCATTTTTCAGACGATTTGTTGTTTCATGCAAAAAATGATTAGAGCAGTAATCTTTTTATAAGTGAGTTCCTCCTACAGCGAACTTTTCCCATGTAATGAAATATCTTAGGGTCTATTTAGGTTTAAATAGATTTTACGTAATTTGAGGCTCTGCTACTCATTTGTTTAATCATTTCAAATCAACTGAGTACCCAAGTCTGTTGCAAAGGGGGTAATAATTCAATAGGAAGTGTTTACTTATTAATTCAGTATATAGTGTTATCTGTAGTATTATTATTACATGGTTGCTATGAAGGTATATATTTCATTCTCATGATAAAGGTATTTTAGTAATCGCCTCCTGGTCGAGATTCAATCAGAAAATATTTCGGTTTAGTTTTCACGGTTTAGTTTTTTTAAATATGAATTCCATTTTCTTTTAAATGGCCACCATTTTCCAATATGGCGGACAACTTCAATTTTTCTTATTGGACACCCTGTATTTTATGGTGTATTTTAGTTCTACACTTAATTTTAAGAACTTAATACTCTTTGAAATTTTTTCCTAAACCCAATGGTTAAGGAGATAGAAGCAGTTAGATTTTTCCCCATTTAAAATGCATTGTGTCCATTTTAACTGTGCCATCCCATGCAATCCTTATGTAGTATAAAACTATTGAAAATTATTCATTTCCATGAGTGAATCTTGACTAAAAACTACTTGTATGATTGAATCTTAACTAAAATCACTATTTTGGCACTTTTGTTCTTTGGTATTTTTTATTCAACCCAACCATTATCGATATACCGATTACCGAGAATCACGCAATGTTTTTCTTAAGGGGAAATATCAAACTTTATCGGCTTATATCTACTTAACTATTGAGTTTAGGAAAAAATGTCAAAGAGTAATAAGTTCTTAAAATTAAACGTAGAATCCAAATACGCCATAAAATACATGGTGTTCAATATGAAAAATTAAAGTTTTCCGCCATATTGGAAAATGGCGGCCATTTAGAAGAAAATGGAATTCATATTTTTTAATGTCTTAAAAAAGTAGGTGAAGTCCCTCATTTAAAGTTTTCTTTAAATCCAATAGTTTCTGAGATAGCAATGGTGGCACAGTTAAATTGGACACCCTGTATATACCTGTCCGTAGGCGCGATAACTTTTGTAAAAATGGTCCGATATTGATAACATTTGGGACAAACGTACAAAGCGTCATTCATGACTTCGAGTTCGAAAACCAGCAAGATTGGATTACTCTAAGAAGGTTTTTTGACGAAATAAAATTTATTTTCAAGACTTAACACCTTTTTACTAATTATTTTTAAATTGAATTGTCAAAATTGAATTCATTTCAACAAATAAAACAATTTAGCTATTTGAATTACTACTCTACGTCAATCCGTTGCTTAGATATTGGATGATATTGGATGTGCTAAACACAGTACGCTGTCCAATATTATTTTTTAATTTTTCCCTCCAAAAAGTATAGTTTCCTTGATATTTTTCATAGCCATCTCTTTTTTCAATACAATTAATTCTGAACATATGATTAAATTTTCAGGTGATAAATATTTAATTTGTGTTTATTTTGAATAGTTAGAGTTCACTGACCAAAGTTTTGCAGAAAGTATATATACTATATCAAAATATACAAATTATTTTTAAATTCAATAAAGAAAGAATGAGCATATGGAGGGGGGGATGTGTTGGTCTAAAATGACTGAAAATGTAGCATAGGCTAATATATGGTATGTTTACAATGATGAGGATTGATAATATGTTTTATTGAAATTGGCTGGAGATGTAGGTCTGCTGCAACAGGGATGTTTTACTTAACTATACAACTGACCATATGATTTAATTTTTTTTTTCATGAGATTAAGTTATTTGTTTGTTTTAAGTGTTTTGAATTCATTGATTGTATGTTTGTTGACATTTATATGCTATAAAAAGATTACAGTTATTAAAAATTGAAAGACTAAATACCGTGTGATAGATAGCATATTTCATTATTTATTTGCTGTACATTTTTCTTACACTTAATAAAGTAAATTAAAGGTTCATGTTCAAGTTAAGTCTGGTGTTTTATTGATATCCGTTTTGCTTTTTATTACTTTAAGCAAATAAAAAAATACTTATGATAAATTATAATCGATGTTCCATTTCATAAAAAATATAGCTATTCTTTTTGTTGGTATCAACAACGGAAATAAATTATTTACTTTATAATGAGATTATTTTCCATGTGTTTATGAATAGTTTTAGTAGCTTCAATAAGAGGTAAACATTGCATGTGCCGCTATTTTTTTTAAGTCGGCTAGGAATTAATAATGAGAATTGGATTAACCTTAACTGGAAATTAAATCAATTGATCTTAAATTATTTTATTGAGGTTTTTAATAAAAATAATATAGTAAGTATTTTACAAATGGACCTTACATTTACTGACAAATTGATCAATATGAAATTAGTGCAAATAAATTATGTATTTAAACTTTATAGAATTACATTTTATTGATGATAAATGCAGGGATTCCAACTGAAATCCTAATGAAAAGGAATACAAAACTTGCTTTTGAGCAAAGATAGGATTTAACCAAAGTGACAAGCAATCTTCTATAACGATAATATTTAGGTAGTAATGTAGTCTACACTGAGCGAGTGGACAAGTGATTGTATCTCGGGCTATTGCGAAGACCGCTGGAAGCCGGCTGCAAATGCCCCTCCGCCGCCCTGTCATCACTTCCTGGAAGAATCGTGTCACCTACCACGAGACTTACTTCTCTCTCTTCCCCTCCCCCATATCAGGTAGTTTGGCCAAAGCGCCTAGCCAAGAGGTAGCTCATTAAGGGTCCCTTCTCCGCTCGGCCAATCTTTGCCAATTGTCCGGTTCCCAAGAGCTTTAGTTCGGATCCGTCTAAACTCCTCTGTGGGTTGTGTTGCGAATTGGCAACAACGGACTTGAAACCTTCATTAACATTCTAACTACTTAATAATCAACACTAAAAATGTATTCAGTACACATATTGCTACAAATGATTGTTTGGTTTAATTTTATTTTAAAATGTATGCGAGTGATGTTCTAAAAGTGCTAGCAAGCCTGTTGTCTCTCAGAATGTTTGTCGATATTCCTTTAAGTTTTTAAATAGAAACGTTTACAGGATCCTTTAAAAACTGTGATTCAGTAGTTTTTAAAATTTAATACTTAACCAATAAAAAGGAAACCAAACAATTGGTTTTATATTTAATATTAAATCTAGTTATTAAGGTGTACATGTATTTACTCAGATTTAACTCTTTTTAAAGAATCACTAATCGAGTATACAGAAATATCTTTTCAAAATAAACGGATATTTAACGATACGAAGAAAGCAAGTATAAAAGATATGTTATGTCACGATGTCATCTCATAAATGTATTTCTATTGATTATTAAAAGGCGATATTTTGAACAATGAAAGCATACAATTAATTAGTTTAGTTAACTCTTTCTTGTTGTATCCTTTTATCAAAATACAAAATGGCAAGAAGTCATAATTTGTAATGTTAATCAACTTAAATGAGATGAAATTGTAAAATATTTCAAGTAGGACACATTTAAAAACAAATCTTCGTGGCTAGGATTTAACTGACAATATCAAACTTTTATGATGGATACTTTATAAACAACGAGACTAAATAAATAGGGAAACAATTTAAAAGAAAAGCACAAAGATTTACGAGAAAAAGCAGAAAAGTGTTGCGAAAAACGATACATCAAAAGAGCTGTCACTGCTCATCTTATGTGCTATCTCGGCAATGTTCTGGCGGCGTTGCCAGCCGAGAACAATGAAAACCGGGACACGTCATATACTGGGATTGTGGAAAACAGCAAACCCCAAGTACACTGGAGACCAATAATACAGGATTATAAACAAATCGTGCAGGATTTTCCTATTTTCTCTCGTATTATATTAGTCGCGCCAGGCCGTCCGCAGGCCCAACGCTAAGGCCCGCATTACACTATCAAATATTTTATAAAAGATTTGATTTGACCAATTAAAATTCAAGTCAGCTGATTTTCAAAACAAAATCTTTAATTCTGATTGGACGAATAAATCTATCTATACTATTATAAAAAAAGGTGGTTTCTGTATGTATGTATGTATGGAACAAGTGAACTCGAAAAATACTGAACCGACTGGGTTGAAATTTCACACAGAGGTAAATCTTGAACCTGGGAAACACATAGGCCTATTCACTTCCTTAAAATCCCCTCGGGCTACGCCCCGTTAACGTCCTTAGCTTCAATGTTTACATTTTATAAGGATGTAAACATTCAAATACCGAAATGTAAACAGCTGTGGATACTACAGTTTGGCAGTTCAAATAGCAGAAGTAAGATCAGATGTAATTTTTATCGTGAGCGAAGCCACGGACAACTGCTAGTCTTTTATTAAAGAATCTATTATAAAATATTTGATAGTGTAATGCGGGCCTAAAATCAAATGAGTAGTCTTATGAATTATACTAGGCCACATATGATAACGCGGCCTTTACTTAGTCAGTATGTAGTATCTAATTATTAGACACAATTGGAATCTTGGTGGTTTACCTGTTCTATTTCCTATTAATCGGAAACAGGTAGGCTTGATCATGGACTAACAAAGCCCGAATAAACAATGCATATTATGTTAGATACCATACACCAGTTATCAAATGGGTTGTGCTACAATGTAACCTAAAACGAACTGGCATAAGCGAAAATACCCCGTTGCAGCAGACCTGCATACTCAGCGAATTTCAGATGCAACAAAATTCTTCCATCCAACATAGCGAGATATGACATGTTTTTGTAATCTCCATAAGACTAACATAGGGAATGAGGGTGCAGGTTTGCTGCAGAGGGTATGTTAAAACAGGGTGGTTTTAATTCAGTTGGTGGTTTTAATTCAGTGTTTGTTCCATGGCGTTCTCGAGCCATTTGAAATTAAAACTCATGACTCACTGTTTTGCTTCATTGACAGTGTGATTAGGATGGACAGGATCATCGGTGTTTTAACAATTAATTAATCAATTTTAATTATCTATTGATCAATGTCTGCTGTGGAGGTTTGATGCCTCGTATTTTATCCTGACTCCGGACCTCTCTTCCCAATAATAACCATGGCAAAAAATATTAGCCTATTATTGGGTTTGCTGTGTTAAGATACCCCGTATATAGGATAATCAAGCACATTTTCCCGAAAGCTGAAAGTGTAAACTTCAATAATCAAGCGATGATTGGTATAGTTTGCAACTTACCATGTTTTGAACGTAATTACCGTAAAGTTGGTTAGCTGAGCTGAGCTTAACTTAGCTTCTTATTCATGTGGTTCGAGACCCACCCCGGTTTCAGTACATAGAGGAAAATGCTCCCTTAAATAAAGAGTACAAAGGTCAATCACTCATTAGATGAATTTTACATAAATATAAAAGTTTTTAATATTGTAAATTTGGTATGTAAAACCTCTGTAAAATATATATTTTTAAGTAATATTTTCAGGGTAAAATGTTTGGCAGCATTAGGTTTTCCTATCAGGCTCTTTTTTAGATGTAAGAGTTTACTTCATACATTGAATTTTTAAGTGTATTTTTAAACTATGCTTCCTACACTACTCCGTATTTTAAAAATATACTCCCTACGTTGTATATGTATCATGTACAGCAACAAAAAGATTGATGTAGAATACTAGATTTTTTATGATAGTACTTGATTTGTAATTCATAGGTAACACATTACCGAATAAATTTAATGTTCGTTGCTCATACGTCTGTTCTCTTGATACCTGACTCCATGAAGGGACTTGAATACAGTACAAAATTAAAATAAACCCCCCGTTGCAGCAGACCTGCACAGTAACGAAAAGTTATTATGGTCTCGGGCTTAGGTCTTACCACGAGTACTACGGTAACAGCTTCTTCCCTATAAAGAAATTCTCTAAAAATAAATGTTGTTTCTTTTGGAAGTGTACTGACTGCTTATTGAGAAGGAAAACCTGACTATGACGCCCGGATATTGACGTGTAAAGAGGTTTTCGGAGCCAACAGTGTGGTGTAAAGACTTGTTAGTGCCAAGAGGTGGAGGTGTCAGTGGCACTAGACCGCCATTATACTCGAGCACACAGACTTTAACATCGTGAATATTAATTAAAAACTTGTTTATTTGAGTTATTGATAAAGTTATAATTATCTTAACTTGAAGTAGCCATGCTGGGCTGTGTCAGTATTAACCAAAAGTTTATTCGACTGATCTTACATGTTTTTATTTACAAAAATACTTAACTTTAGATATTTAAAAATTTTTACTAAATGGTAATACGTAAAAAGAACTTCATATAATTGAATATAACTTTTTTGAAGGTGAAAACAAGTTAATCTTGCGATTTTTTGAATACCCAAAATACTATGGTATTAATGGATTTTGGTTATCACCCAGGGTATTTACTCCGAATTTCAAATACCCGGGAATTTTACACCAATACCACCAAAAAGGGTCATGAACTACTAGAACTTTAAACTGAGCAACTAAACAATCTTAAGTTTTGTTTCTGTTGTTAGGGGGCCGACCATAAATTACGTCATCGCCTTTTGGCGATTTTTTGACCCCCCCTCTCTACAATCATTCAACGTCATAATCTGCTTGACCCCCCCCCCCACCATTGAAAAATGACGTTATAGAGTACAAACTTTCACAATAATGCAAGTTTTAGGGAAAACCCTCCTAAAGGTTTCTTCTATCGGGTTTTAAAAACATCAAATTTAGTTTTAGACCCATTTGGAGCTAATTTGTTGTTAATCAACGATTCAAACCAGACATATTTTGTCTATGTAGGTAGAAATAATAGTGATGGCCGTTGAAACTGCCTGCACATATTAAAACATTGTCATTAAAATCTGCAGGTTCTGACCTGAAGCTAAAACGTCCTTAAACGGATATTGAAAAAAATCTAGTAGGCCTACGTAGTTTCTAATGAATTATCTAAGCTGTTTAATTTTATTTTAATGAATTCGGATCAAAAGTTTACAATTCTCCTATTTAAAAAAAAAATGAAAATCGCGTCATTTCAGTATCTACCCCCATACACATCGACGTACTGTCATTTTCAATCTGGACCCCTCCCCCCATTTTCAGATGACGTAATTCATGGACGGCCCCTAGTGGGCTGACTGCTTGACAGACAAAATCTGACGCCGGATATCGACGTCGTCGAGGGCGCTCTCGGAGCCAACAACGTGATGTAAAGACTTACTCGAGCGCCAAGAGCCGAGGTGTCAGTGGCACCAGACCGCCTTGATAGCCGAGCCACAGTCTGTTATCACCCAAGGCCTCCGTGTTGTTTGCTGACCCCTTTACGTTTCCGCGCCAAACTGACAATCTGCGAAACTGCACGGCCGCAGAAACTGAACCTGAAAATTTCGCGAGTGCCCTCTCATTACTCTTGCTGTCTTAAGAGTGTCCTCTCACTCCTCTTGCTGTCTTGAGAGTGCCCTCTCACTCGTCGTGCTGTCTTGAGAGTGCCCTACCCACAACTCTTGCTGTCTTGAGAGTGCCCTCTCACTCCCATTGCTGTCTTGAGAGTGCCCTCTCATAACTCTTGCTGTCTTAAGAGTGTCCTCTCACTCCTCTTGCTGTCTTGAGAGTGCCCTCTCACTCCTCTTGCTGTCTTGAGAGTGCCCTCTCACTCCCATTGCTGTCTTGAGAGTGCCCTCTCACTCCTCGTGCTGTCTTGAGAGTGCCCTCTCACTCCTCTTGTTGTCTTGAGAGTGCCCTCTCACTCCTCTTGTTGTCTTGAGAGTGCCCTCTCACTCCTCTTGCTGTCTTGAGAGTGCCCTCTCACTCCTCTTGTTGTCTTGAGAGTGCCCTCTCACTCCTCTTGTTGTCTTGAGAGTGCCCTCTCACTCCTCTTGTTGTCTTGAGAGTGCCCTCTCACTCCTCTTGTTGTCTTGAGAGTGCCCTCTCACTCCTCTTGTTGTCTTGAGAGTGCCCTCTCACTCCTCTTGTTGTCTTGAGAGTGCCCTCTCACTCCTCTTGTTGTCTTGAGAGTGTCCTCTCACTCCCATTGCTGTCTTGAGAGTGCCCTCTCACTCCTCTTGTTGTCTTGAGAGTGCCCTCTCACTCCTCTTGTTGTCTTGAGAGTGCCCTCTCACTCCTCTTGTTGTCTTGAGAGTGTCCTCTCACTCCTCTTGTTGTCTTGAGAGTGCCCTCTCACTCCTCTTGCCGTCTTGAGAGTGCCCTCTCACTCCTCTTGCTGTCTTGAGAGTGCCCTCTCACTCCTCTTGCTGTCTTGAGAGTGCCCTCTCACTCCTCTTGCTGTCTTGAGAGTGATGCCGTTGGCATAAGGGATATAATTGTTCTCAAGACCCCTGGACCCCTTATAGTTGAGGAAAATAATTGATTTTATTTACTGAAATCATGCAGAGCTGTATGAGTGATCGAATATATATATATATATATATATATATATATATATATATATATATATTATATTTTAGGTTTCCTTAGAATCTGTCTTTAATACCTCGTCCTTGGGCGGCGGTTTCCAACTGTGTAATGTGGCGGAAAACGCAGCCAAACACGAAACCAGGCTGTACACGTTTTTATGAAACTTTTCTTGCTTTGGCTGTAAAATGAATTGAGTGTTTAATATTTATTTTATCAGAGAATTGAAATACGGTTTAAAAACTAAGTATGGCATATATTTC
Organism: Flexamia atlantica; assembly: GCA_035578135.1. Lineage (NCBI taxonomy): Eukaryota > Metazoa > Arthropoda > Insecta > Hemiptera > Cicadellidae > Flexamia > Flexamia atlantica. The sequence continues at coordinate 35,681,247 of JAQJVK010000011.1, forward strand.
GACCAATTTATTAGCATTATTATTGTTGGCTAATAATAATGCTTACTCCTTAAGTAAATGAATATATAAATAAATGAATTAATAATTCCATTCTTTGGCCAGTTGTAGGTTTATCAGTATAAATAAGTATGTCAGTAAATATCCATGTAAGTGTGGTAGTTATTTAGGAAGGAATTTGTATTCAATTGTTTTGGTTGTGTAAACTATAATAGCGCATAGCAGTATAAAAATGTTGATAACAGTTCTACTACTCAAATACTAGTGTGCTGAAACTATTTATGGGAATTTTAAATCTGACTTTCTTATGATTGCCATTTTGAAATATGGGAACTGTAAACTTCATCAAACTGATGAGATTGTAGGTAAATCTTGAAAACCTATTTAAAACCTGCTCGGAGGTGTGCTTTATCAAGAAGTTGGCGGATCCAATTTTTCTGTTGAAAGTATCATATTTCAAACATTTGACATTTAAATACTCTACTCATCTTCCCTGGAACGTTTTAATCCAGATAAATAAATATTTTTTGTTTTGAAGTGGATTAAGAAATAAGAAAAACGTTTTTTGTGTCAAATACATGGTCCTGTACACATACAAGCTTTTTCATTGTGAACCAAAACGAAAATGTTTGGTTCGCAAACATTTTTACTGTATTTATGCCGAATAGTCGACCGTTTTCTTTCGTAATGTTTACTGATTTAATTATCTATATTGTAAGGAAACAACACAATTACAGACACCAGTGATGGAGGTCCGACAATGAGGGTCGGAAGTAGGGTGGTTAAAATTTAAGTCATAGTTACTTTTTAATTACACGGCGTTTTAAATTATTACTAATTAATTTAATAATGTTGACAGTTATGTATTAACTAAACTGTCATTATTATGAAAAAAAAACTAAGTTTTTTTCTGTAATCACCAGAAAAACTATGAAGTTAAACTTTAAAATTAAAGTTTAATATCTGTGGCGATGAAATGGCCTTTAGGATTTAGATTTCGAAAGTTAGAAGTTTCAGAGCTCCCACAGTTTACCTGAAGATTTTGATTTACACTTTGAATTACTCCCTGAACCGTGTTCGAAAGTATTTCGAATTTAGTTTGTATCCATTCGCACCGCAGCGCTTTTAAGGCCAATATAAGGGGTCCGTAGGAATTCAGCCAAAAAGAGCACAATGCAATCACCTGGCCTCTGCGAATTAAGACGGAACAGCTGATGCAACAATGCCCAGCTGACAAGCGGCGTTGTTAATCAGCTGGTTATAAATGACGAGCATCTGTTACCTTGATAACCTCTTCGTTCACCGCCCCTTCATCAACCGGTCATGTTTGTCTAAACAGCTGAACACTCTGGTGTATGAACAATGTTGTGTTATACATAAAATAGTGTAGGCCTACTCGTTTGTCCGTTATTTTTTGTCGTATAAGATAAATAATGTGCATTTGAAGATTCGTTTCTGATTGTTTTATTCGTCGTGAGATTTGGACTAAACTTTTTGGCTTATTGCGGTGCGGTTTTGAAAGAATCGAACAGTTGAGAGATGAAGTGGAATGTATACAACTAAATTTAAATAATGTAATCGTTGATTCCTTATAGCGAATTTCCTTAGAAATAAGCTATTACCGTCGTTTTAACAGAATGAACAAAAAATATCCGTTCAGGGTAACCTCAGCAATCATATAAATTTTCATATCAATTGATAGCTTTTTATGCCTACTTTCTGGATATCAAGTGAGTTTATCGCGGAAATGCATTTTTACCTGCAAAAATCACGATTTATTTCAAAATTTAACATGGGCTTATATGGGGAATAGAATTTTCATTATTTGAGTGTCTGTTAGCACGATAATTCTCGTAAAAATCGTCCTATCGTAACAAAATTTAGTACACACATGTAAAACTATATTCTCTTGGACGAGTTCGTGAACCGGCCAGATCGACACATCCAAAGTGGGATAAAGGCTGCTTTTTACCCCCCAAAAATGGGGTTTTTGCCTTTTTAAAATTGAAAAATTAAAGTAATCTAATTATTTTAGTTTTGGACCTCTTTCCATGGTTTTTTAAAGCAGTCAAAATTCATTTGAAATTCATCTTCCAAACTTAAAAAAAGTAAATAGAGAACTAACTCAACACTTAATAAACACAAAAATAACACACCAACAAAAGTAGTATCAAGCACTACCAGCAGTGAAATCGAATGATAGGCCAATTAATGATGTAGTAGAAATTGAAATAATTCGCCTCACCTTGGAAGGATTATCCGTTTAAATCTAGAAGTCAAGACGTATAATCGTCAGTCGGTTCGAAAGGCGCGAGACCTGGGGGGCGCGTCGATCATAGTCGGTCTCCGTTCGGCAGCAATATTTCACTGTATTTGCATTTCACCCTTTTCCTCGCCTTTCTCATATTTGTCGAGTAAAGTTGTTGTAGTCGCTTTTATTCTTCATGAATACTTCCTTCCAAGGCGTAGAGTTTACATAGCACAGTCATATTCACAGTCGAATTTAAAAACGTTAATCGAGTAAAACGTTGTTTTCTGTTTCTATAACCAGAAATTCAAAACTGTTCACAAACAGGATTGATTGTCAAGACTCTTCCATTGTTGTTTCCAACTCGCAATCACACAACGTGCAACGTAATTGTTTATCCTCTAAACACGCTACCTTTAATGAACTTCAAGCCTTAACAGTCATGTCCATGTTTTTCATTAACTAGTCACGATTTCCATCATCATAAAAGTAGTCACCACAAGTGGTTACTGGATATATTGTTGTGAGTGCGCAGGACAGGGTTGTGTAAGTATAGTAATTTTCCACTCGCCTCGAGTTTGAAAAAATGTCGTGAGTTTTAACATTTTTCGAACTGAAGGAGATATTTTGCGTCATTCTACATAACCATCCTGTCAAAATTATAACTACCCGTAAATACAATATTTTTAAATGATAAACAAATGAAGTAATTAAAAATTTTAATTTGAGTAAAAACGAAGGGTGTCTACCGATGAGAATAACTGATTAAACCCCACCTTAAATTTCATTCGCGTACCAATAAAGTAAACGGCGGGAGTACCTTTCGGCTTGAACTTCCAAGGATTTCGGAAAACCTTTTTCACGAGCCTAGGAGTGTGAACTTGAAAAACACATGATACGTCGCACTACTTTTTCCGATTATCATCGCGGAGTAATATTAGTACGTATCTCACCTGTGAGGGCGACACCGAATTGCCTTTAGCCTCCTCTTAAGGGAATGCCCACACACTCCCTCTCTTATGCCGTATGCTATATGTGAGTCTGGAAAAAAGCAAAATATACCAAGCGAACGAATTCTAAAGACTTGTCAGTCTTGAGGCGCCGTAGCAGGAAAATCACTCTGGTAGGTTTACTACGTAACAACTCAATGTGATTATATTTGACGCGACCTCTATGGTGTTGTTCGTAATTGAACCATCACACCTTCAGTAGTCACTGTCTCCGTAATCGTCTGACAGCCGACACCGCCGCCAAAGATAATTAATCAAGTTTGACTCTCAGCTGCTAATCATCTAGTAGAATCGCCGAGTTGATTGCCATCTAACTTGGATAGCGGCAGCAAAACAACTTTTGCGTATTAGGTGATCACTGAATCGAGAGTCAATTAGGTGCAGACAAAGTAAGTAATTGCGAATTGGTGATTGGTATTTATTTTCTTCTTATTCTTACGCGTTTTTAGAGTATTTAAGAGAGTTCCCTACCTACGCCAAAACATGCCTAAAACACGCTCCGCGCGGTGTCATTTAGCGCCTACAGTTTTCAAAATGAAATTTTATTGAACATAGCATTTCAAAGATAAATAGTTGTAGAATGTTAATTGCTAACCCAAAATCGTTCATGTTAACGTATTCTGAAGATACATTCCGTTGAAGTTGACCAACTTTAACACCATGTATTTTTTTTAATGAGTGAGCATATACGATTTTGGAGAAGCAATAAACACTCTGCAACTCGTTACCTTTAAAATGCTATATCCGAATAACGTTTATTTTAAGAATTGGAGACGCTAAATGACACCGCGTTTACCCTTGCACCGGCTTGCGCGGCGAAAAGTGCACAAATTTAACATGGGCTCTTATGGAGCCGCAGTTCCAAAAGTCGCCGTTAGTGTCGCAGAAAAACGAAAACTGCTGTTGGTAGGGAACCCTCTTAATCGGTTTTTGCATAAGCGACATGCTATAGACTGTTTGACTCTGTTTTACCATTTATTGAGGGGGGTCCGGGGGTCCTCCCTCGGAAATTGTTGGAAATTTTGGAGGAGTAGGGTTAATTCTAGTAAATTTTTGCAGTAAAAATTAACTTCAAGCAGTCCTATTTGGGAATAGCAGTTGTTTATTTATTGAAGTTTGCAATAATATAGCTCCGAATAATCGTTGTTTTTGCGCTCTCTACATGTTATTCTTATAATTCGACGAATTTCTGTTTATTAGCGAGTCTAATCCTATTAATAATTATTAAATAATTTACTGTGTCAAGCTGAAAGCACATTGGAGATAACCTGTTTAATCCCCCAATTCATTGTTAAATTATACAGGTCTTCTTTAAAATAATGATAATTATTAATCAGCTTATAAACATAAGTTACGTGGGTTATTGGATTGTAATTTGTTACTAATAGTTCAACCAGGATGGATTGCAAATAAACTGTTTGGAAATTATCCAATTGAAATTGCATTGCAAAAAAACGTTTTAGTCCGAGTACCCTTTGTAACATTTTATGAAAACATGTCGAGCAATCATTATTTAGCCTTTACCTAATTTGTTTTTGTTTTTGCTGGGAAATCGTAACAATAATTTGACCTACCCTCTACGATACTTATTTTATTTTTATGACCGTCAAGGAGGTACAGTACTGTAATTAAAAAATATATGCGCCGAAGCTACTTTAAGGGGTAAAGGTGCGGAGGGGGGGGGGTACCTGGGAGATTTATAGGGCTCAGTAAACGTGAGCGGACTGTGAGAACTCTATTAGCTCGACTTTATTGCAGATAAAATGTCTTCTCAAGTACAATGCACCCTCCAGAAAGTAAGTTTATTACCGAGTTTAATTTACAACTCAGCGGCGTAATTTGAAAATCCTTGGAAGTCTTATCGAGTTTTACGGGAACTAGGACCAGGACGCCCTTTGTGTTTGGAATAATTACTTTGGCTCGGATTAAATTAGAGCTGAAAACATTTTAACTGTGTTGGTGTGTATGGCGTGTGTGGAAGCAACAAGTTAACAACCAACAACTTAATTGTTATTTTTTAATCTGTGTGATAATTTATTCTTATATTTATTTTTTATTGTGGTAATTAATGGAAATTATATACACAGCTTATTTTTAAGATTTTTGGTTGCAGTTATCACTATGCACTGCAAGGGTTTATCATAAAGAGGTCGAGTTCTCAGCTAAAAAGCAATATTGATGGGTTAGTTTTTTATCCTGATTTGTAGGCGGATGTACTTTTGCCGAAAAAAACGATCGCCCTTGATCGGCGGGCGTAATGTAGACATACTCGGTAAATCAGGCAATATTTTTCATCTCTGGTTAGCCCTCAATTACTTCGGATCAAGACGTTCCACCATGTGCTGTGGATAGTTTATGTGATTTATTTGTTTTTTTTACATATTTTAGTTTTGAAACAACCTCTTCTTTATACTACCGGGTGTCCATAAAGAACTCCTTGATTTTGATAAACATCAAATTAATAATCATGTGACTATAAGTAATGTCTCAAAAGAAATGTACGCTCACCAAGTGTTTGTTAGAATTAGAAGTCCTCTCGAGATGTACTATCTCCTATTTGAGATGTTTCTTAGCTTTAGGCACATAGAAATCAGAAAACTAAAAAACAATTCTTTGCAACGGTGGTAGTTGAAAAACTACTTTTAGTTTTTAACTGTCATCTAGAAAAATATGCATTCAACAAAAAACTCTCAAAAACTACAACATTAAAGACAAATATTTATTTTGTTGTTTTAGTGTTTTGCAGGTCTGTAGCTCATTATTTGGATCCGGAGATATGAGTTTTCAAATGGAATAAATTGAGTTTTTTTTTGCCTTTTTGTCAAAGTTATAAATACACTAAATCCCCGATCATTTTCAAAACTTGGTGAGTTTTCCTTGTTAAACTATAATTTAAAATTTATAAAAATGATGCAGTTCTCATCTGGACACCCGTTACTAAAGGATATTATGTTGGCATGATTCACGCATGGAAAGTTTCTGCACGACCTCCTACCCAAAGTACCACGATACAAGGCAGGAAGGGGCGGTTGGCAGTTCTGGGCGCCGGCTGCGCCAAGCCGATACATCTTGTGGGCAGTTAACGTCCTGAATCACCCCGTTATGAAATCAACCGCCGATAGTCTGCCAAAACTGTCATCGGTGCATGGCGAAACGCCACAGAGAAGTATACATTCTATACTTCTTCTGTGGAAACGCGCTTTCGTCGGTGATCGCATCGTGTGCTCGGGGGCTGTTGGTGCACTGTTGGTGCACTGAAATCGGTAGCACCAGAATTCATTTCTCTGATCAGCGGAAAGGGAATTTTTAAGCGTCCAACGGGTAAAATAGTAATCAAGGGGTAAAATATTGGATGATGAAATACTTAAAAGGGGATATAAATAAAACACAACCAAATGTGTTAAAGGAACACATGCGGATGCGTGCACATTCGGATATGTGGATGCGTTGCATGCGCGGATTTCTGGGGGTGCCAGGGGGTTCCCGGCATCCCCTGACGTGGCTGGATTATTTGGCAGAAAATTGTGAATCAATTTTCAATATAACTTTCAGCTGATAACTTCGAATACAATCTTTTACATAAATTACAACAGGGTTGTTATCAAATGAAATGGGAGTATGTCTGCAAACGGGCTATTTGAATAGGTGTTTGATGTTTGATTTTGAGCATACAATAATTCATAAGTGAGGTGCCCTGGCACCCCCAAAAATTAAGACCTAAATCCGCCTATTAGTTGTCACAACGTTAGTTTGTCTCACAGGTTGACTATGGCTACAATTCGTATAATTCGAGCACTGGGTGTTTGGGCTTGTAAGTGTTCTGGCATTAGAATGTGGTTTTGGAGATGCACTATTGCAGCAGAAAAGAGTACGACGATTCCGGTCCCTAAAGTAATGAAGATTTTCATTAATGAAGCTTTAAACAGTTCGTAATTACAGAAAGGCACTGTGAGTTCCCAGGGTTGCGGTAAGGTCGAGATTCTATTTAACAAAAGGAAGAAAGAAACTTAGATTCGCTAATGTCTGTGAAACACAAAACCACCTTCGAAACTCTATGAGAAAGGTCATGAAACAAACTGATCAAGATTAAAACGAGAAATTTCGTGTGATTAAGAAATAAAGCTTTAAAATAAGGTCACCCGTCATTCAGTACATTTATTTCATCTTATCACGCCAAATGCTTTTCTCCAATTGGAATAAGCTGTTTATCTGTTGAAGTTAATGATTAATAACGTCAATTGACGGTGTAAATATAGCTGTTATCATTCAATTTCCTGAAGTGTGTTTATTTGGAATCGAAAATACTCGTATGAAATTGCTACGGGAGACATAGTTTTGTTGTTTCTGCAAAAAAGAGAATGGTTAACTCTTCTATCGTTTTCGTAAAACTATTTTGTTTTCACTATGATCATTAAAATTATTTGAAAGGGGGAGAAGGGAGGAATAACTGTATTTGATGTGTAGGTTCAGTTTTGGCAAACGCACTCCTATTCGTCTTATTCAAATTGACAAGGGCTGCGTTTGAAGTAAACCAATCGTATTTGTGATTAGTTTAATTTATGGTTTTCTACTATAGAAACAATATTTCAAAATTCTACAATCCTTCTTTGGTGTTTTCTGAGTTTAGACAGCAGTTTAATTGCGGTCACATTTTTTACTCGAAAGTCGAAATAATCTCGTGCCATCAAGTCGATTACACGAGTTATTTACTAATGAGGGGAACGTTTTGTTCGAAAATTAAGGAGAATTTTACCTTTATCCTTTCTCAATTTTACAATTTCAAGATTATTTTTTATATATGCGTGGCACACAACCACATAGCGTGCAGCCACTACGACGGTATCCATACCCATTGGGCTCCGCCTTATACAAGTGTTAAAAGTTACTATATTGATTATGACGGTATGGTATGGTATACGTCTATGTACATAATATTGATCATGATTGGGACGGTGACGTATTCTGTAATCCAGCTACCTGGCGGTCACGAATTGTGGATAGTTATGAGCGATTGCTTGTGGATTCGGTATTCCTTAGTGGAAATTAACGTTCGCATTACTGAGTACTACGTTCAGAAGACTGTCCTCATAAGAAGACCAGTTCGTAAATTGTAAACCAGGCGAAATTGTGGTTCGGATCCCACGTTATAAAATGTAGGTCCCTTATTGCCATTGTTTGTCGGGCTACCAATTAACAGCCCTGTCAAAGCAACATGTCGGCTTTAGCAATGAAAACAGAGTGGTCTGGATTCATTGGTTTTAGTCAGTAACAAGACTACAAGATCACGCCACAGTCATCTAATACTCATCCTTCACTCATATTCGTCTTAAAATACCGCTTAGTGGTGGTTGGCGTCTAATATTGTAATACGGTAATGCGGCTCCTTAGTGGAAGGTAAAACAGTTCAACTATAATACAGGCATTAATCTATGATTATCATTATACTGCCTATTATCACGGCGTGATTATGTAGTAAGTAGAAGTTATATTGGTTGTATATTTGTGGCGGTGTGGCGGGTGGTTTGTATTTGTGTAGTATGTGTTTGTACGCTGCGAGATGACTCCCGAGTTGTGTACTCATCAATCACCTCAAGTACATGTACCTGTCTCGATTCTCGATCCGCCAGAATCTATACGTATCTCAATTTCGTTGTACGAACTTCGCATGCACATTTATTTGTCATTTAATCATATATTTTCTTTCAATAAATTCACCTAGAAGCTAAACATGTTTTCACATAAAAAAATACGTTTTTCATCACTCTGTATACGAAAATTGCCCGTTACCGTACAGCTGAGATCTACGAAAACTCTCGATTTCCTTACGTAAAAACAAGTAATTATCAGCTGCTTTTTCGGTACCCAAACATTTCATTCCCGTACCTAAACAAACCATTTCCGTACCAAAACAAAATTTTGCCGTACCCAAACAAACGAATTCCTTAATATGACAGTTCAACCAGCTGACTTTATAAACTAAAATAGACAGTTCAGCCGTATTGTGTTTACTTATAGAAAAATGACTAAACTATGAAATTTTGGATCATTTTTTATAAGTTTGGTCACTTATTTGCATCGTGATGAAAAGTACTGTTCACAACACGTCACAAAAGAACCATTTCGGGGCTCGATAGTGTTTTACTTGCTCGACTTACGCCTCGCAAGTAAAACACTATCTTGCCCCGAAATGGGCTACTTTCGTGACTAGTAGTGAAATATACTATTACGTTTGAATTAGTTATTTTTAATTTTCTCTGGCCGCTAATTTTCCTTTACTCTTTATTGACGTAAAATGTTAATTACAATTTTTTTCTCTGGACGTTTGAGAAAGTTTTCTCTGGACTTGAAAGTATATTGACGTAAGCCAATCAAACAATCTTAAGATTTTTTTTACAAAAAAGATCTTTGATTGTCACTTAACCCGACTCAATCAAAGTATTATCTCTGACAATAGGAGTCACAACTCTCATTATCAAGGGAAATAAGCAAACTTTTAAACAATGCTTGTCAGTCGAGCTGTTCAATATCCTGTCGATCAAAGAGCGCGGCAACAGAGTCAGCGACAGACAAGTCGGGCGGTGATGATACAAAGGCGTCAAAGTTCCGCAGCCAGATTACAAGCCAGATCAAGACAGACACATCCTGGTCTTCGCCGGATCCACTGGGTTTGAGGGATTTCGTTTTGATCGGAATCGGTTATTTAAAAAGATTTTCTCTTTTACAGTATTGCGAAATTATAGTTATTTGTGCAACTAGTGAGCAAAGTGAGCAATTGCCTCACTCGAGAGAAATCCTTACTAACGAGCTGTAGGCGAGTGAGGAATGGTTTCTCGAGTGAGGCGATTGCACTTTGCACTCGAGTTGTACAATATATTTTTCCTACAGTTACCATAAAACAAATAAATTGGTAAAGAAACGTAACATATTTTTACATTCTTACTTTCACACCAAAAAGTAAACAATTCATACCTTTTTTCATATTTATGTTTTCATTTCTCTGGAAGAAGATTTAGAGACACATTCCTCGTCACATTTTTTAATTCTACTGGAGAACTAATATTACTAAAATCGTCATTAACGTCCATTTTGCGACAGCAAAACCACCTTCGTTTACAAATGGCAAATCAATGAAATGGTGGCTTCTGCCATGACCAGAAGTGTTGTGACAAATACAACAGTACAACAGCTGACCAGCTGATTTACAGCCAGTGCTGCCAACGTATTTCGCGCGCATACGACCTTGTCTGCATGCACGCGCTCACTATTTCGTGCCTTCACATTGCAAATCTGGAGTGAGACAAAGTAATTAGAGTGAGACAATGTTAACATTGTCTCACTGATGAGCGAACTGGCCACTTTGCTTTCTCAAATCAGTGAGAGAACATGTACATTGTTAGGTAACTGTAGGAAAAAAATATTCCTTGTCAAAGGCTGTGTCAAATTTTGATATACAATGCCAGGTACATTAACTGAAAACTACGGGTTGAAAAAGGAAAAAGTGCTCATGTATGGAAGAGGTCTTAAATTATGATTATAAGCTGTTCAATTATTTTTAAAACTTGAAACTGTTGTTATTTTTGTGTTCGGTAATATATTGCAGTCAGTCTTAGCTTTTATGCATGTCCTTTCGGAACGTTTATTTCTTAATTCAAACAGCTGCTTTAAATCCACGTCTTCTTAAAATTTTGTTACTGCCATAATGACTTGATTTCAAAAATGTTTATACTAGTAATAACCATTGAATTAGTTACCCAATTGAATTAGTTATCCGCATGTACTTCCGGAATGTTTATTTTTTCATTTAAAGAACTGTTTTAAACCCAAGTTTAGTCCAGTTTAGTTGTAATTGTTAACTGTTTCCTTAATCGCTTGATTTCAACAGCTTAACTGAGCCCATTGATAAAAGCTGCTTTAACCATTAATGACTTCCAATAACGAGTATTGTTCGATCGCCCGACTGGCGCTCCATTCAAGGTATGAAATTCTGAGGTTCGCAGAATTTCTCTAATGAAATTCCAGTTAAGTTTCATTAGGGCGCATTTACTCTGACAGGTCGCTTGCTCTGCCGCTGAGTTCTTGGTTTTTTAAGTTCGCAGCCTTTTACATTGTTACTTTGTCCAACTTAACGCATTATGTAGTAGTCCAACTTGAAAATATTTTATAAATTGTAAATGCATGCGAAATATTAATTCAATGTTCAGGGTGTCCACCGAGCCCCCAAAAGTCCTCCTTTCAAAAAAAAGGTTCTTCAAGTTTTCCAATAGTCTTTCCTTTGACTTGAAGGTCCTCCAATTTTCCAGTTAGTAAAAAAATTTGGAAGTTTTTAACTGATTTTGTTTGAATTTTAGGATGATGTTACAAACGTACCGATGTGAAAAGGAATTTTTATATCGTTAAGAATATTTGATTTTAACTTTTTTTTCGAGAAATTTTGAGAGATACTCATTAATAAATCAGAATATAACTAAATAGCTTTTATTTTTTTATTGATTTACAATAATAATGAAAATCATGCCAAAAATATCGCCGGGCCCAACAAAATTCTTTAGGGCCCCCAAAGACCCTCCAAAGCCCACCCTTTTTACTGAATTTGAAGTGGTAGACACCCTGAACATGTGAGGTAATAAACTAGATTCTTCTAAGGAAAGTCTGAGAAGTCAGAAGCACGTGGTTTACTTCGACGTTATCAAATAATGTGGAGTGCAGGGCTCCATTTGTCATTCTGCCGCACTCTCTTATCTTCTATGTGAAACCTCACCATTTTAGATATAATAACTAGGGCCCTATGGCTCACAAATAATGTTGGAATGCTTTCGCTGATCAAAATATTTCGACTAGCCTAAATTATAGATTTAGATATTAATTTGGTTATTAATTTGACTAATTTATAAATTTAGTTATTTAACTAAATTTTATTTTTTAAGTTTTTATAGCATCTTTAGTATTTATGTTGAACAACTTGTAATAACTGCTATTTTTTTAAATCATGATTTGCTTTACAAATATCCAATGTTCATGTCAGATGAGAAAAAACTATTTTCCCGGTTTTGAGAACAGGTTTTAAAGTAAAAAGGCAATTTTGCTATATAGTGCGCAGTTTAATGATTTAAGATCTCCCACCTTACCAAGTAATTTAGATACCACCCGGTTTTGGATGTTTTGAAAGTCTTTAGGTGTTTTTTTTTTTTTGTAATGACCCAGTTTTTGGTACTTGTGGGGATTTTTGCGGGGATTTTCGCCAATAAACCGGGTAAAAGCGGGGATTTTTATTTGCGGTAATAATCGGGTGGGTAAAATTAAAATACCAAATCCTGTCTGGCAACACTGCCAACATAGCATGCAACGTAGAGACCTCTCTCACAGGTTGTCGGTGCGTCGCCCCCATAGCCCCAGTCCCAGAACGACTGATAACACTCCTGGGTCAAGGTCATCTGATAACGCCCGCGCCGCCCCGCTGCCGCTGCCACTGCTGTCACTGCTGTCACTGCTGTCACTGCTGTTACTGCTGTTACTGCTGTCTGCTGTATCAGTCGCTGTCAGTCGCTTTGACGGTGGTCTGACGTGTAACACTCGTAACATTACACCAGCTGGGGCGGAGTTAAGTGAAACTGTCACTCATTAATGTTTGCGTCACTGGGTGTGCTTTTAAATATTTAGTCGGTACAGATTTTTATATGAGTGAGTGGTATAGAGTTTTTGGGTGATTTTCTGTTCGGAGGACCAATTTGATCGTATCTTTAATTTGTTGTTTTCTTTTTACATAAATAACTGTACTGTATATATAAAAAATATCAAGGTCACCTTTCATACATTTTATGTGTCTGATGTCCTTGTAAAGGATAAGCTTCGGAGCTTAAACAGAAAATATTTTTGAAGAAAGTATATGTCAGTACAGTTTGGATACCTCCAGGAAGGCACAGAAGTGCTCTCCAAGTCAAATATCAATTTGTAATGTTTGTGACTGACAAGTATTACTTCCAACCAAACTCATCAGGTTCTAGACAATCATACTAGGGTGAAGTGGGGTAAGTGTACGCGCCAAAACGACTAGTTGCACTTTAACTTACAATAACTTCAATTGTATTTCAGATATCTTAATGAAACTTGGTGAGCAGAAAGCTTGGAATGTTTTGTGTATGTGATATTTTTTTTAAATTGTAAATTATTAAACTTTTTTTTATATAAATTTTTTTATAAACTGATGTCCTGTGCGTACACTTGCCCCTGAAATCGGGGTAAGTGTACGCACCCCCCTTATATTTTTATTAACTCACATTAGGTGGAATCTGGGGCAAGTGGAGCATAGCTTAGAATCTGCTGATTAAAATGGTTTTTTATTTGTTAAATTAGCTCCAACCGTTCAGGAGTTATGAACTTTTTTGTGGAACTCCGCATACAATTTTCGTGAAACGGCTAATTGGTACATTTACAATTATTATTATTAGTGTGTTAATAAATTATTTTAAATGAATTAAATGCTGAAAAAACTTATTTAATATCTCACAAATAATGGTAGGCTAGTTAGAATCTAGAAACACAATTTTAAATATGCGTATACAAATCTTACCTGGAGGTGAATTCTGCAATGTAAATGACTTTTTTTTTAATTCCGCCAAATAATTCTTAAGTAGTTCATATTAGGCTACATGACTATTTCACTAACACTATATTTAAGGAACTGTTCACTTGCTTTGAAAATACTTATTATTAACATATTTACAGCTAGTTTTTGTTATTTTTTTTATTAAAAAAAAAAATAAAAAAATATTTTTTTATTTAAAAAAATAAAAAAATGTTTTTTATTTTTTTATTTAAAACACAGGTCAAGTGTAAGGTTCAAAGGTTAAATCAACTAGAAAGATGAAATTAGGAGAGTAAAACTTGTCCCTAACATCATAAGCCAATTTCCATTCCATTTAGGGCTATGTACACTTACCCCGGGGCTGGAAGTACACTTACCCCAACCACTGTTTGGCCCGGGGAAAGTGTACGCCCCCCCTTTTTTTTTTAACAATACATTTTAGAGATACATAAACCACATTTTTGGATTCCTCTTACAAAACTGCATCAGTGTACCAATTTTCAAATTTCTATTCCTATTTTTTGATTTTATATGATTTTTCAAAATTTGAAGGCGGTACTTTCGTAGTAAGTAGAAATGCAAAGGTGTTTTAAAACTTAATTTTCATGTATAAACAATTATAAATACTGATTTCTGACTTCAGAATCTGAAAGATCACATTTCAAATCACATAAAAAGATGAATTAAAATTTTTTTTTTCCATTTATGGCTTATTTATAGTCAACGCGTCCTCTTGCCCCGTGCGTACACTTACCCCACTTCACCAACATCCCAGGGAGAGATTTCATCTCATTTTCAGCTATCCCACACTCGCGAGTACAGTACTCCCATACCAGTACAACACGCGGTCGTATCCCACGTGTGAATGTCAGTAAACAACCACTTGACAGCTTCCATCTAGAGCTGTGTTGGGCATAGTGTTTGGTATCGATATCCGGTAAATCGGAAATATCGATATGTTGGTTCCGATATATCCTTCTTTTTATATCGATATTAGACTTCCGATATTATCGGAATATCGATATTTTATTTCGATACTATCGTTAGTATCAATATTAGCAAATTTTTAAGAATAATATAACTGACGCCAATTCTTGGGGCCCAGTGCGGTGGATGCGCGGTAGCAAAAACGGCTAGTGCGCATGCGCGACAACGCCTCGCTAGAGCGCAGCACTGTCATTCTGCTCTCAGCCGTCAACAATAGCGTGTCACTACACGTCGTCCTTAAAACATTGACCGACGGAACATTGACTCTCACTGGCGATTAATGATCTGTTTTAATTCTATTCAATAATGTAAAATATTTCATTCGTATTTATTGAAGCGTCTTGTTACTCTGAACAACGATTGACAGAGAAGCAGTAACTATGTGTGAGCTGCCGAACGTACGCAGCCAGGCTAGTAAAATGTCGGCCGCCGCTGCCGCTACTACTCCCCTCTCCTCCCAGCCTACCCACTCACCGCCCCAAGCGCGGACTGGGCCCCAAGAATTGGCGCCAGCTCTACATAAATAAAATACAGTTTAATGTTTTCTGCACTTTTTCATTTGTTAATTAAATATTATTTGATAAGTAAATAATAAAGTTATCAATTTGGAAATAACTTATTAGGTACAAGAAATGGTTTTTAGTTAAAATTTTTATTATTTGTTGTTTTGTTAGTTGTAAAGATGAAGGTTATCGACAAGAATTTCAAAAAAATTATCTTGGCTATGTATGCTCTTTTGCTGTAACATAATTTATCTTACAGTTATTGATCTAAAATTACTTCAAAGTATAAATTGTAATAGTAGTTTTCATTACTAGGAGCGAAAGTGGCTCTTTTTGGTACGAGATCGTAATTTACAGGCGAGGCGCAGCCGAGCTTGGAAATGCGATCGAGTACCAAGGAGAGACCTTTGCTCCGTGTGATGAACAACTATTTTCATCATTATGTATAAATAACCATTTAATCGTTAAAAAAATAGACTACAGAATTTTAAGGTTATCCAAAATAGTCATCTCATTTACACATTTGTTAGTTGTTTACAAACACAAGTTAAGAAATCGTTCAACCTTTTAAACGTAACATAAACAAATTTTGACATTAGAGTACGGCAAAATTTACCATATGTTTTTTCAGTACTCCTATTCGAAGTGATCCAAAAACGATCATTTTGCGTACGATTTAGAGAACTAAAAACGGCTGCTTTCGGGACAGTATGATGAAAACAATTTTACGTCAAATCAACGTCACAGTTGTGCTGCTAACTGTTGTGATACATACCGTATGCATTCGATTAATGTTTAACAGAAATTTTCTGATATATCGATATTTTCCCCATATATCGATATTTTAGATCCGATATCATCGGAACATCGATATTGAGGGTCTGATATTATTGTCGATATTAATATCGATATTTTCTTTCGATATCTAAACACTAGTTGGCAACCTCGACCCGCTGATAGCGAGGTTGTCGCAACTATCGATACATCGATGGCTGTAACAATGCGATAACGATCGGTCGTTGCATCGCAAGCCGCAAGTTTCTTGTGATTGTGATAATCTCTGGGTGTTTCTTAGTTATACCCTCCTAAAGCGAGGGGGCCCTTAAAAGTGCTTCTCGACATTGACAAAAACATCGTACCGCACAGTTTCATTTCTAAGCTTTCCCGGTTCCTCAAAATAAAAACTACTTAACCAAATTTAGTGGGTAACTAGCAGTTGCCCTGGCTTCGCTCACGATAACAATTTTAATACCCGCTGCCACATACTAGTGCCGCTTCATAAAGATGGTACCACATACTGAGTTTATGATTAAATAGATAAGGTACAAAAATTATTGGTGACTTTAATATAGTACATATCACCTAAAAGAAAAAAAGTCAATCATAAAACCATGATAACAGGAACCAAACTATAAAAATCAGCTGTAGAGACCTATCTGTATGTGAAGCTTAAACCGCCTTCTTGATTAAATCAAAATTGACAGTTTAATCGAAATATCATTCATTAAATTATACAGAAAGATTTTAGACCGTTGACCCCACCGAAAAATCCTGAAAACTTTGAATGTTGAAAAACCCGTTCTCAGCGGATGCTCACGCCCTATAGGAACGTCTATGAAAAGTTTCAAGGTTCTAAGTCAAGTTCAAGTAGTTTGGGCTGTGCGATGATAGGTCAGTGGTATTTG
Source organism: Flexamia atlantica (assembly GCA_035578135.1). Classification (NCBI taxonomy): domain Eukaryota; kingdom Metazoa; phylum Arthropoda; class Insecta; order Hemiptera; family Cicadellidae; genus Flexamia; species Flexamia atlantica. The sequence continues at coordinate 35,698,259 of JAQJVK010000011.1, forward strand.
ACAAATAATATAAAGTAGATATACTTTCATCAGCCAGAAAGATTTTTAGGAATCCGCTAAGAACGCAGGTCTACTGCGACGGGAGTACTTAGAAATATTGCTGCCCCCCCGCACGAGGCATTTTTATTTGGCCTCTCTATACTACACATGCCAGCACATTCCAGCGCCCCCGCTGACAAAACCCCTAAGGGTGTCCCTGCCTGGGAAGGCTTATACTCAGTAGGCCTATCGTTGAATCTGTGCCAGCAGACCGTGCGTACTTGCTGCCCGGGCTCGCAGGGGGCCCGGAAACAGCAAAAAAGGCACAGAACAGCTTAAAAGGGTCCTTAAAGCACACAAAACATGTAAAAAAGGTCGTCAGGGCCCGGGCTCGAAGATTGCACAGGGGCCCGAAAATCATGTTGCCGGGCCTGCTTATAGCAACGACATCGATGGTTGTACGTACGCATGCCTACCCTCAATCAACCACGTTATATGACGAACTATAACTTACGCCTTATTGAAGTGATTTGGTTATTTTGGGAACATAAATACTTCTGAAAGGTCATAAAAAGTTAATGTCGGGAAAATAAAATTAAATAAATATAATAAAATGTCTCGCGAGCCAAAATAAACGGAGCCACGATTCAGGTCTTAATTAACAAGTTTGTGATTTTCCTCGTATAGAAGCAAGTTTTCTACTCACTATCTGTATAATTAATGTTTTTCTGCTTCTTACGTAATTCGTTTTTCATGATACTTAACATGAACACAACGTCAAATCCTCAGCGAAACTTTCCTTGTTTGATAATGCAGCAGATAATGCAATGCTCGGCACCCTGCGGCAACTCATAGTGACAGGTCTGGAAGAATCCAATAAACTCGCAAGACGACGAGAATTGACGTCATTGTAGTTTTATTGCCTCATTTCAATTCTTAAGTTTTTGTTCAGTACTATTTTAAATAATGAATAAATCTTCTTAGAATTTCAACGGAAACGAGTTTTGTTTTTCGAGTGAACGAATGATTTGTTGTAGTTTTGAGATAGTTTGAAAATATAATCTTTGTTTACAATTTTATCTTTAAGACTGCAGTCGAGTTAATAAAAATATATTTTTCATCATACTGACACAGAAACATTTTTCTTTTTGTTGGCTCGAAAATAACTCATCCAGAAAACTTTCCGTTCTTTCCAGACTACGATTACAGGAAAAGGAAGTAAACGATCAGCTGATTTGCAGCAAACCGACGTTTTATGCATTTTTGCATGTTTGTTTATAGGTTAATTTTTAGAGGAATATAGTGGCAGCACTGGCAGTATTAACAATTTTTTTATAGGTTAGGTTTGAAGAATTGAGAAACGTGGTTGATACAAGGAATACGTTATGATTAAAAATATTTTATCTGAGTACAGTAGTATATGGTGAAAAGTATCTTACATCACGCGGACGGTAAGTTTTAAATTCTTGCATGGAAATTCTATTAACTACATGCTCGTCCGGTAAATCAGTACTTTCCGGCCTAGTAACGTAATGTACTATTGTACCTTGGCGTATTTTAGCTAATACGCTAAGGTATTAACTAAGGCTTTAAAACATGTTGACGTTAGACATTATATTTACCTCCCCAAAAATTATTGCAATGCTGGCTGTAAAAAATTAGACTCAAAGAATCGAGCACCCCATGAGCCTAAGGTCACTAAAAGGGACAGGAAAGGAGAAAAAATAGATAAGCTCTTTAGTGAATGATTTTAATGGTTACAGTTTCATATGGGAAGCGAGTCAGTTTTGCCATTCAAAGACAATACCAATGAAACTGATCAATGAACAAATATTGCACGGCCAATGTTTGGAGACAAAGGCTATGTTTTCGGTAAACATTGACTCAACGATTTTCGCGGCGTTAATCCAATATTTGATATAAATGTTTGAACTACTCTCAGCTCTTTTTACTTTAGTCTTTAAAATTTAAATTGTTAACAATCCTTTTGAAGAATCTAAATGTATATATTTTTTAATTTGATCAGATCAAAATGTTTGCATTATCTGTTTGGAAATGTATTATTTGTCAATTTAACTATTGCTTCAAAACGTGTTGACGTTAGACATTATATTTACCTCCCGAAAAACTATTGCGTTGCTGAGTTGTTATGTTTTTGTTGGACGTAGCGATGTCGTTAGGTGTCGTAAATATAAAATTGCATTTTTCTTCCGTTTTGATTTTGAAAGTCGTGGTTATCGTTATTGCCAAGGAGGTACATTGTCTTCTAGGGCAGTGAATTTCATTTAGTTATCTAGATTATTTTGACAGGTTATCCTTTTGAAAGAACCAGTTTGGTTCAGAACGTACATCTTTAAAGCGTTAAATTTTTAAATGCAATTGAATGACGCTTATTAAAAAAGTCACCCCTCGCTAACAAACTTAGAAACTTAAGAACATTTAGAAACTTCGAAGTTCTTCAAGCAACAATATTCTTGTTGATTTGATTTTCTGTCTTTATCTTTATCTTTAACAATATATTTTCCACTTGACCGAGTAACGAGGCAAAATTGTCTGCCCTTTAACACCAACACTATTTGATGAGGTTTATAATTTTGTTACTGATCTTTTCTGATGACCTTTACTAAAGTGATAACGTTTGTTATATTTCAACCAAATGCTACCCGGGAATGTTGTAATTTTACGTTAATTACTAACCAAGGGAGTTTGAGGGCTACAGGTACATAATTAAATTAAAGTACAGGTTATTAAAGTTCAAAGAAGCGAACTTCTAATAACTCTCAACTCAAAATATTTTTAATTTAAACTTATATAAATATCATTTTTTGACTAAATAAACATTTTACTAATCAGACGCGTTGCCAATCATTGCCAATCGTTCCAATATGTTCTTCATTAAATATTTATCTTCTGATAGTTTGTTTTAAGAGTTGCACATGGATCACACCTAGTCTAAATGTAATATCTATTTAACTGAGCAATAATTAATTTAGTAATTGATATTTTCACCACGAAATTAGATTATTTCGTTTGTTAAATATTATTATTTGTTTTTATTATTATAGTTTGTTTTACTAAACTAAAGGCCTATGACGCGAATTTTGAAATAAAGTGAAGGTCTCCAAAATGGACTTGACGATATTTTTGGACTGCTTCAATATAATTGGGTTTGTAGACTGTATTAGAGCATGCAAATAAATAAATATCAAAAATGTGTAACAACAACAAAATCTAATCTTCGGTTTGCTGTTATCTGTTGCACATCTTGTGGACAAATTTACAGGTCGACTCAAATGAGGAGGCAATACAGGTTGAATAATATGGCATGGCCCCGACCGTCCGTTAAGCCCATATGCTACATTAGTCCTATAGACGGACTTAGCCAAGTCAACTGTCTCGACCTGTAAACGTCAACTCTCTGACAACAGGCCTCGAACTGTCGCTGATTCTGTTTACTTTGCTGATGTATTTCGAGCAGATGCAGAACAGACCCGTCGACAAGAATAGATAGTCAGCTACGGACGTCAATAGTGATCTCAAGTCATTCTGCTTTCCCAACTGTTTGGTCTAGTGCCAAATTAATACTGTGATATCCGTTTGGGAATCGAGGCGTTAAAATTAATTGAAAATAAGGTCGAATTGAATGTGTTTTCTTTTAGTTTGAATATTCATAAAAGCGTTTGTGAGTGGGTAGATGCAGTCGCAATTTATTAATCTAATGATAGTGTATGAATATAAAAATTAAAATAAATTTCCCTCAATCTTCTAATAAATCCAGTGGTGTTAAGTGATTGGGGGGGGGGGGGGTCTAAACTAACCGCATGATCGTCTACGAGAAAAACGGCCATGTTCTGCGACAAATGTTTCATGGTGAAAAGAGAGTAAAGTTTTTGCTTATAACTCTGTCTCGGTTAGAATTTCTAGTCTGAGCATAAAATATTCTAAATAACTACCATGGAAGTGTATGAATGATTTCTTTCATAAAACGACGGTAAAACGTCGATGCATAATAACGTCTACTTAGGTTCAAATGAGTTCAAATGCGAACTTAGTAAGGAAACAATATTTTGTAAACTCATTATATGATTGTCATCGTTAGTAATCAGTTCTCGTGAATTCTCGTGAGATCATTTCTTTTTGCCAGTTTTCTATTCAGTATAAGGTCTCAGATACAAACGATCATCATACTTGACACACCTATCAGTACTTGTACCTCAAGGATTGACCCACTTTTGACGTATCTCGAAGATCGTCCACGCGCGGCGACGCTCCAGGATCAAAGGGTATTTCAAGGAAGGCTGGAAACTCTAGATTCTAGGTCGACCACCAGTCGAGCCCTCTCGCAATCTGGCACATCGCATGGGCACACTGTAAAAAAAGTAGCTCCTCTTGCACCTTATATTCGTGCACCTTTTGACGTAAAATATCGCCTTTTTTATTTTCAAGTCTGTCCAACTGGGTTAAAGCCTCCAAAGCTTTTGTCCACCTAGATGTTTTTGTGATCCTCATAACTTATTCTACGTAATGGTAAGAGTCAAACATGTGCACCCTATGACTTAAATTTTGACTTTTTTTGAATTTTTGAGTTTGTCCACCTTGGAGAAAGCCCCCAGATAGAGGACTCACAAACCCATTTTTGATACCCCCAGGATGTCTTTTCAAAAAGGCATAGCTTTTAAATGAGCACCTTGTGACATAATTGTCAACCTCCCAGCTCGCGGTCTAATATTAGCTGGTCTGTCGTTTTATTAGCGGGCCTATGGTTTTATCGTTTTACTATTCTGTCAGTTGTGTGATTTAGGAGTCAATATAGCGTGAAACATTTAAAATTTATCATAGCGTCGTTTTATTACTTTTAGAATGTGATAAAATCATAGTTTTTGTTTTACTTTATCTTAATTTCTCGCAGGACTACAATGTGAAGGTTGCATGCTCACCTCTATTGACTATTCAATCAGTTAGTCTTCCCTGGTCTTTCAGGGTCTACCAAGTTCAGAATTTTACGTTCTGTAGTTATGAAAATCTGTAACCTATGCTGCCCTATCACAGCTAAAATATAAACATTTATTCTCACTGTCTCCGTTACTTCCCTGAAAACGCACCAGTTGCTTGGAAATAGAGGACAAACATACTGAAACCATCTCCTAATTAGGAAGTAATTCGGAGTTAATACTCGTATTATTAACGACCGGCCTAATTGATAATAACACAGAATAATCAGTCTATCTCAGTAGAAGGATCCGGTTACCTCTACAATTCTGTGAGCAATTCTTCACTGCCAGTCGGGTCGCCGCTCTGTAACTGATTAAACTGGGTGATTAATAATATTAACCTTTGCTCGGCAAAACTCCATTCTGCATTTAAATATCCACTGTTCGAGCTTCAAGATTATATTTGAACGATTAATTAAGTCCGAGACGAGTCGAGGACTGCTCTGTTAATGAGTTATTTGCCTCGGGTGAATGTAAATTATCATAGTTAACATTATATTGCTCAGAAAAGAACACATTCTTTCAACATAACGTATTTCTTGCATAAATCAGTAATACGTTTCTCAATTCATCAAACCTAGCCTAACAAACATTTGCTACTGTTACCAGTGCTGATGATTCCTCTGAAGTAAACAATAACAATGCATTAAACGTCAGTTTGCTGCAGTCAGCTGATTGTTTTGTTGTTTACTTCCGTTATATCCGTTTCCTAGTGCACGGTAAATTTACCGTGCACTTATCGACAAAGAGTAACTTTCAAGCCAAAAGTAAGGCATATTATATGTTTCTGTGTAGTATGATGTAGAGTATCATACGTTACACGACCGATAGCTAAGTTTTTTTACGTCACTCGCGTGAAAATTCTGCACTCGTTTCTGGCTCTCGCGGGAACTATCATGGTCGTCCGGTAAAACAATATTTACCGGGCTAGTAACGTAATATACTATTAAGTCTACTTTGAACTACAAGTGCGTCTTGCCAGTCGGTGCAGATGTTATATTAGCTGCAGCGGCCACGACCACGCCTGTGTAGCCGCTTTACCAACCAACTGTGTCAGGGTCTGCGATGTCCGTACAGCTCTAAAAGAGTTTGATTTGGGTCTCTTCGACGTTTTTATTATAGCTTAACCTAAAATAAACAAAAATCGGTATTTTAATCTTTGCAGGAGACGAAAATTCAATATATATAATGTATTATTGTGCACCGCATTGATTATACGTTTCTCCCTTTAACTAGTTTTCCCATGGGCATTGTCAGTGGTGAAAAATATTTTCAGCAGAAATTTGAACAGAGAAATACGGTACCGGCTCGAATTATATTCACTATTCAAGATGAGATTCGTTATTTAATCCCTGTTCCTCAGCATTCCGGATTTCCTTGCATTGTTGACCCATGCGAAGCGTCCTTCTCGTTAACTCCAATATTTATGTTATCGCAGTAATTTAAAATTGCAGGGTTACAAGTACCAATCTGTCCAGTAATGTATTTTTAAATAAAAATATATATTTTTGAATTGTGTAGAAGGGAATTCGGGTGTGTTGTTAGCCTACGCAGGATTAGTTTACTTGGGACTTAAGTTCAATACCTAGGGGACTTGATAGTTTAAATTTCCAGCAAAAGTCCACAGAAGTCAGAAATTTGATGGGTTAAATCGCTTTCTCTTTAAAAAGTTTGAATTTCTAATAGGGGTGTGCGAGTACTCGATTATCGAGCTTTTTTCGAGCCGATTACTCTGCTCGACTAGTAGTTTTGAAAAATACTCGGAAGTTCGAGTCGAGTAGTTACCCCCGCCATTTACCCCAAATTGGTGCGCGCGATCGCATTTTACGGTTTCACATTGTCAACACCAGTCATGAACAGCCACCATAAAAATTTTGTTAATTTACTTGAAGTAAAGTGGTTTTTGATTTATTAATACCTCTACATTTAGTTTTGTCTTTTTTCTCATTTATATTTATTTTGAAAGCAAACAAGTGTAGATTTAACTTGGTTTTTATCTCTAAAGGCTGAAAGTTTAATAAAATATTGAGTAGGGCCTAATGATATAAAGTTAAAGTTAAAGATTACCTGAATTATTGTTTCATTTCATTTCATTTTAAATCAGGTTTGCTTTTTAACTCATAGGAAAACTTCCCAGTTTAGTAACTAAAAAATGTTAAATTTTATGTGATCAATAGTAAGTATGATAACTGTTAACTTCAACTATTCAAAATACTCGACTCGAAACTCGCGGCTATTTTTTTTAAACTCCTTCAAAAATCACTACTCGCACACCCCATAATTTCTAAATAATTATAATTCCCCGTATCAGCATTTTAGTTTGTTACCCGGGTAGTTGGCGAAATAGATTGCTATATTCTGTGCTAAAGGATTAGTAGGTTTATTAGTAACCCGAGGGGGCAATCTCTGACCATTCAACAGTAATAGGCGAGACGCGGCGAGACAAAGCTGGGCGACGCTGATTGGATCCTTCCTCTCCACTGCCGCGGGTGGTGGCGAATTGAAACTTGAAAGAATTGAAAACTTATAGAGGTCTGATACTGTAGCTAATGTATCACTTCAGTGTTGTTCTATGATTTGATTGAATCTTTTCCGTTATAAGTATACCACTGTTTTGGGTTTGTTTTTCAAGCTTGATTTTGGTAAGTTTGGTTAGGTTAGGTAACTTAACCTAACCTAACCTAACCTATCCTATCCTAACCTAACCTAACCTAACCTAACCTAACCTAACCTAACCTATCCTAACCTAACCTATCCTAACCTAACCTAACCTAACCTAACCTAACCTAACCTAACCTAACCTAATATAACCTAACCTAACCTAACCTAACCTAACCTAACCTAACCAAATACAACTGGGACCATTAGACGGCCAGACGCTGGCTTATTGCGTCTAAACAAAGATAACGGTATATAAGATAACGAATCCGCAGGTAAAATATTGTTACAAGGAATTTCCATTTAAAAACGATAAATAACTATTATTTGACCTAGTTTATGGTGCTCGGTCAAAAATCAAGCTAGAAGGGTAAATTTGGAATTGTGGTATACGTATAACGGAAAAGATCCACTTTAGCTAATGTATCACTTCAGTGTTGTTCTGTGATTTGATTGTCAAGAAATGCAGTTAAGACGACACAGTTAAATATTAGCTGAGTACAAATGGGGGTTTAGCTATACAGGGTGTCCGGAAATTACGGTAAGATATTTTAGTATATGGTAGTAGAGGTAAAAATAAGAAAAAAGTTCATATAAACATAGGTCCTAAAGTGCAACGTTTTCCGTCTGTGTGTCTGTGATTTTTTCATATCTAATTATATCTCACGAACCTCTCAACGCACAAACTTCAAACTTGGTATGTGGATGACCACTATTAAGAACTATTTTTTTAAGAATCATCAAATTTCTAATTTGTAACATTTCATAATGGCGACTGTTTTTTTGTTTTCAAAGCTAAATATCTTAAAAACCGTAAGTTTTAGAAAAATTTTATAAGTGACAAATACGTTGTAAAATTTAATCCAATTAATTCTGATATTAAGATTATGATGATCGGACAACTAATAACGGAGAAATTTTGAATTTTCCGAATAAAAACATGGAAATTTCAGACAATCTGTTCCAGAGGAACCATGTTTTTATTCTGGATGTAGAATAAATTTCATTGTTGTAAGACGTTTTTTATTTACATCCAGCAAAAATAGTTCTTAATAGTGGTCATCCACATACCAAGTTTGAAGTTTGTGCCTTGATTGGTTCGTGAGATACAATTAAATATGTAAAAATCACAAACAGACACACAGACGGAAAACGGTGCATTTTAGGACCTATGTTTATATGAACTTTTTTTCTTATTTTTACCTCAACTATCATATACTAAAATATTTTACCATGATTTCTGGACACCCTGTATAAATGCATCGACATTTAAAAGTAGGGTATAATATGGTGTAAAATGATTTCTGATGCTTGCTTGTTAATTGTTTCTAAGCGTATACATCTAAGAAAGAACTCATGAGCACATGGTAGAAATACAGAGGACGCTCGGTATAAAAAGTGAAGCAAAAAAAAAACAACAATCGCCCAACATAATATGGTGCCGCGCCGGCTGTCGATTTTATTTTTCTCTTCTTACAGCATAGGTCTACGCCAGGTAAAACGTGTAATTAAATTAGATTCTTAGAGCTTCTAAATGATGTTTATGACGATAAATGCTGCTCTAAAACCATTTAACATTTCAAGGGTCTATTGTACAATAAATTACAAGCTAATAAAATAAGTGATCTAAGAACTCTGATCGGATAATTTGCTCATATTATTGGCTTGTAATTTATTGTGCAATAACCCTCAGGAGGTAGAATATTGTTGTTGTCTACCGCTTCACTAGCAACAATGCTGTACGGAGATAAACGAAGGGGTCCCCCGTAAAGCGTTCTAAGCGACAACATTTCAAAATCGGAGATATCCAGTGAAAAAGGTTCTCTAGGACACGAGCTACACCGTGGTATAATTTGTTTTGAGGGTATTTGAGTTGGCACCCCTGATTTCGTCTGTCAAAGTTGACGTGTTTCGCGGGACTGCACAGACTTTTACAGCGACCAAAATCTTGTAAATAAAAATAAAACATATTATGAAGTAAATATTGGAAAGTGGAAGGATAAGACCAGGAAGGAATTTAGAAAAGCTGGATTACCCTATATTTCAAAAACTAAGAAACCAGAAGGCCTGGGAAATCGCTCCCAAAAGAAGTGAGTAGAATAACGTTTTAAAAACCACATTTGGATGACTTTAAGCAAAGTGGCGTATCGCGTTATGTTACAAAATAAAGTTTGGTAATTTTATATGAATAAAATTGTTTTATATTCAGTTTTATCTTCATTTATGTTGGTATTCCTATACACTCCCAGTTGTTTTTCTCCAAAGCAGAAGAGCAGTCCGTCAGAGAACGTTTCAAACGCCAGTCATTTAGAACGTTATAACCCCCCAAAATACACGTAAAATGTTTCTAAATGCTTAATGGCAAGTAAATATTTAATATAAGGCCACATTATGATGTTATAAATACGGTATTAAAAATTATACAAGTTTATAAGTTATAACCTTGAAAATACAGCAAATTTTAGAATTCAACTTTCAACGCTTGATTACTCGAAACTAGGTTTTTGTCGCTTAGAACGTTTTACGGGGACCCCTTCAAGCCCTTCAATTATCATCCCGTGCCGCTGCTTATGTAACAGACCTACTTACGTCTTCCCCGAAAGAGAAAAAGGAAGGGTCATAAAAAAGTACATTCTGTATTACTACATTTCTGAAACCAAATTGCAAAACTCAAAGTGCCCATATTGGAATTAATTATCTCAGTTGATTTGTAATGAAAGCTTTTAGCAGGGAGTTAATTTTATTCCGCCCCTTCTCAGTCGGGGAACATTTACTGATTTAATTATCTTAGCATGTCTCTCGACAAATTTCTCTTCTATTTATTTTTTGTTATCATTTTTGTTGCTACGTTTTGCAAAAACATAAAGTTTATTGTATTGTCCGTTACGTTAATGGATTATGACAGCTTAGGTGCGTTTTGCTAGGATTTTTTTAAAACATGAAAGACGTTTTGAGTGGCAAGGGCGCCCGCAGGATATTTTCCCAGGGGGGGCAAACAGTTATTTTTTCCTGGGGTTTTATTGGGGTGTGGAAAATATACCGGTATCCCTTATTGGGCCCGCAGCCCTCTTATGGAGAAACAGTAAGATAAAAGTACTTGAAAACGTATTTTTGGCCGTCTAAAAACCAGAGTTACCTTTCAAAAAGATTTCAAACATACTCATTTGTTTCTTCAATCATGATACCAACTTTTAGTTTGTGTTCAGCTGCGATTCAATTACATCCTGAATTAGTTTAGGAAATTGAATCAATAGGCAAAACCAGTGCCATTGCAAAATTTTAGCCGACCATTATGTGGCCAATAATATGAACAATCATCACTGTCACGCCTTCTAGCAAGGTATTTCCGTCGATTGACCGCTATTAGTGAATACATAAGATTGGTTTTCTCACACGATTGCGAGTCCGCAATGGTACATTTTTGTCGTTTATCAGCGATCGGCAAACACCGCTGATCGCGAGTTTCGAAAAGCAACATCGGCCGTTTATCCGTAATCGGCAAATACGCCGATTACGAACAGCCGAACAGCCGTTCGCGAATTTCGCAAAGCTAGATTCTCCGTTTGTTCGCGATCGACAAATACGCGCGACCGTTTTCAACGGCCGATCGCGAGTTTCGTAAAGCTACATCGGCCGTTTATCCGCGATCGGGAGATACGCGCTAGCGTATTTTGTGGACGTTCGCGAATAGCGTAAAGCTATTTTTGCCGTTTATCCGCGACTGGCAAATATACGCGTGGGCACAGAAAACTAAATAAGTAGTTTTACTTATTTAGTTTTCTGTGGCGTGGGTTTAGCGGCCGATCACATGGTTTGCAAAGCTGCACTTGCCGTTTATTAGCGATCGGCTAATAGGCACGACAGTTTTAGCGGATGATCGCGCTAACCTGGATCTGCTGTTTATTTGCGATCGGCAAACGGCAAATTCGCGAGTTCGTTTTCCGCGGTCGGTAGCGAGTTTTGCGAAGCTCGCTAAAACGATCACGTCCCGAAAATTTCCCGAAGTGAATAAAAATCCCGCCTAAAAGTCGGGAATTGAATTTTCCCGAAATTTTGGGACCCGACCATCCCTGATTAAACATTACGGAGATTAACTTTGTTTGGTCAACTTGAACAAACTTAAAAGCTTCATGTATTTTTAAATACATTTTCCTTTTCAACTGCCCCCCCCTGGCCCCCCCCCCTGCGGGCGCCCGTGTTGAGTGGTTATTGTCATCAAAGTGGTAAATAAATGGTAATCTCGAATTGGACCTGTGAAATAGGTTATATTAGCATAGTGTCTTCTTACAGAATAAACGCTCGTACAATATTGGCAATACCTACATTATAGGCCGATTTAAATAACAAGGCCCGGTCTGTCCATAAGACTAATGTTAATTTTAGCATTGGGCTTATGGACAGTGTGGGCGACGGTATTTGACTCGGATTATATGAGTTTATGTAATATGATTCACAGTAGTTCACAACGAACGTGGTGACAAAATAAAAAACAAATGTGGTTAAATTGCGTCAAATGCAGTCTGAAATGAGCGGACCTGCATCAAATAACGGCCACCACCTGTCGTACCCGGTAAAACAATGTTGAATTAAGCACGCTGCAGCTCGAAATTAGATAAATTTCTGGAACATGTCAAAAATTATGCAGTGCAGCTATTTTTTTAATACTGTATGGTTTTTGTTTCTTTAGTTTTAAGACACAGTGCCACAAGAATTCATTCTATTGCCTATTGTTTAGCATGGTAGATTTTGTAATAAACGTTTTGAAGTTTTACTTGGATGTAATGAAAATACTAGCTTTTTGTCGTGTAATTCTTTAAAATTCATGTTAATGGTGTTGGGAGAAAGTTGGTGCTTATGTAGATGAGGAAGATGATTAGTTTTACTCAACACACTCGTTGTTGGAAATTCTCCAAAAGTAATAACTTGCACTTGGAAATTCTGTGCAAGTTTAAAACCATCCGTAATGATTAGTGTAACGCATTGGACTTTCAATCATTTTACCGAAATAACTTGAAATAACTTTGGCTGAACCCGTCATCGTAAATTACCTTCATGAATGTGTTCTCATAAATTTGAAAGATTCCTCGTGGAAAAGAAGTAAAAGAGCACTCCCATGGTTAATAAAAGTTGATTAGAGTTTTCTGAAAACCCCCAACTTTGTTTTTTATTCCTCATAACGTTTTAATGCGTACTGCGTTGACATTTCCTATGTCAACAGTCAGATTTGAAGACTTGCTTCTTTTGATTTAAAGTGTTTATTGGGTTAGGTACGATTTTATTTGTGGTTCAGCGATGTTTGGTGATGATTAGGTTTATATAATTTACTGTCAAAACTTTGAAGGTTTTAAAGGACTGACTTAAATAGACGAATGGATATGCAGTATTAATACAAATCTATATGTTTCATATAGGCCTATTCTCTGTTTCTTATTCGTCATGAATTTGGATTTGGAAAAAAACTTTAGGTATCCCTTGTTATTTTTTATCCTTGGTTCGAGGATAGGGGTTTATTTACAATCTAAAATCATATAATTAAAATAACGCACAAACTCGGAACAGTATTTTTATCGGTATATATTACATGCGACTGTGCATGTTGGTGTTGAATAATTACCGAAAGCAACACCGTCGTTTTCAGAGAACCAGGCACCGCAATCAACAATTCCCGCACGCAAAGGATGAAGTATAAGGGGACTTGTCGACCAGTGGTTTTATCGAGCAGTTGGTTATGCAACTGATTACAGTAGATTGTTTTTACTAATCGATATTAGTAGCTTTTTCTCGTCGATTACTCTAATTAGTCGATATTTCTCGTCGATTTCTCTAATTAGTCGACATTTCTCGTCGATTACTCTTAATTAGTCGATATTTCTCGTCGATTACTCTAATTAGTCGGTATTTCTCGTCGATTACTCTAATTAGTCGATATTTCTCGTCGATTACTCTATTTGGTCGATATTTCTCGTCGATTACTCTATTTAGTCGATATTTCTCGTAGATTACTCTAATTAGTCGATATTTTTCGTCGATTACTCTAATTAGTAGATATTTCTCGTCGATTACTTTAATTAAGCGACATTTCTTGTCGATTACACTAATTAGTCGGTATTTCTCGTCGATTATTTTAATTAGTCGATATTCCTCGTCGATTTCTTTAATTATTCGATACTTCTCGTTGATTACTCTATTAGTCGCTATTTCTCGTAGATTACTCTAATTATTCGATATTTCTCGTCGATTGCTCTATTAGTCGGTATTTCTCGTCGATTACTCTAATTAGTCGGTATTTCTCGTCGATTATTTTAATTAGTCGATATTCCTCGTCGATTACTTTAATTATTCGATACTTCTCGTTGATTACTCTATTAGTCGCTATTTCTCGTAGATTACTCTAATTATTCGATATTTCTCGTCGATTGCTCTATTAGTCGCTATTTCTCGTAGATTACTCTAATTAATCGATATTTCTCGTCGATTGCTCTATTAGTCGGTATTTCTCGTCGATTACTTTAATTATTCGATACTTCTCGTTGATTACTCTATTAGTCGATATTTCTCGTCGATTACTCTAATTATTCGATATTTCACGTCGATTACTCTAATTAGTCGATATTTTATTGTTTTTAACCATCTAGTTGGCAACTTAGTGAGTGAGTCTTAACTAGTCGATATTTTTCATCGATAATTCTAACTAGTCGATAACCGACTGATCGGCAACTTAACCATCGGATAAGAGATTGGTTTGTTTTTCCGGATTTCACTCCCTCCACTAATTTGAACAACTCGAATAGTTAATTTTGATGCGATGGCTATAATCGAGTAGTGTTGACGTTATTCGAAAGTTATCGACTGTTCACTAGTCGATAAGGAGAAGTAGTCGATATTCCCTTCATTTCAACAAAGAGCGGAAGCCATGTTCACAGTAATGTCCGGCGTCACGGAGAGCGGCCAGAGACCTTGCTGTGAACAGAGTTACATCTCTTTCCACTCTAGCTTAGGGGAGGGTTGACCTGTTTATCACGTTACACATGTAGCGCCCCCCCCCCGTGTCTTGTATTGTATGGCCCTTGATTCCGGAAGCTATGAAATTATCGAGTCGTATTTTGTTTAAAGTTTAAGCTTTTTTTTGTATTTTGCCTCAAAAAAATTTAAACCGTAAAACAATATTTGATTGGTTGACGCGCACTGTCTTTGGGGTATACATTTCACTAATCAACTATTAAATCATTGTTCATGATACACATCATTAAATGTATTTATAGTGTAACCATTGACTTTGATAAAGAGTCTGAAGATAACGATATCTATTGTATTAAGGAATATGTAGGCCTAGTATGGTGGTTTGTTTTAGTGTCATGGCGGATTTTAGGGGATTTAAAATTAAGTGTTTTTGAAGTTATTTAAATATCGAGGTTCGTGTTGTCAAAGGTAGTATGTAATTACGAATTTGGCGACTCATTTCTTACACACACACTAACTTCAGTCAGTGAGTAATCCTAGGAAAAAATCTATACACCAACCTTAAGAAAATGGAGTTTTTTAATTTTAATGCATATCGTAAAATGTTGACGCGGTGGAAATATATTTTTAAATGCAGTTTTATTTATTTTGTCACATAAAGAAAACGTTCGGAGTGACACTCATTAGAGACGGAGTATTAATCAACTGCTGTGGTCCCATTAATTAGTGTACATTCAACTTAAATTTACCACTGTACTGGTTTATGTATATCCTCCTTTAGGTAATTTTGAAACAATTCTAATATGGGTCATATCGTTTATTGGTGGCGTTTAAGCTTAAAAACTGTGTATTTAAAAGCAAACTGTCCGTTGTTAAAAGATAATATTCCAGTAACATTTTTCATAAAACTTAAATAATGCATAAGATGCGAAAACTGAATTGTAATTCCTACAAAACCTTTGCGTCCGTGTGAAGTAATGGGGTGAAGAAGTGGTTTCGCTAATGACATAAATAAGCTAAGTATCGCCGTATCGCCTCGAGGCATAATTGTTGCTTCAGTACCTTGTCGTCACAAAAGTGAGCCTGAGAAAATTCAAAAAGTCTTAATCACAGAATGTTTCTTCTGGTCTCTTTAGATATTTATTTTTCTTTCATGCACGGTACATAACTTTTCACCTCTGTTCATAGTAACGTGAAAATGTGTTTTTTTAGATATTTTCTCAAGTTATGTAACTAAATATTTTAATGTTATGCTTCAATCTTTTACGCCTTCCTTAAATCAATCCAAAATGTTTTGCAATCTGATTATGTCATACTTCGGACTTCTAGGGCACGTATACGTATGCAGTATTAACATAAGGGCGTATCAACTATGGCATCAATAACTTGTACTCGAGCCCATAATAGGCGAAGAGGAAACATCTGCGATAGTTGATGACCTTACAGATTACATCGCATCGTAGTGGAAGTTACCGTACGACGTAACGACATACGAGAACGAGACGAGGCTAACACGGAATCTGAATAATTGAAAGTGAAGCTCTATCTGAAGTGTTAAGTAGAAGCACAGTAGCAGTAGAACCACAGCTTAAGAGTAATGTAGAAGCTAATGTAGTAATGGGGAACCACAGCTTAAGAGTAATATAGAAGGTATGTAGCCGTGGAATCACAGCTTAAAAGTAATATAGAAGCTTTGTAGCTGAGGAACCACAGCTTAAGAGTAATATAGAAGCTATGTAGCTGGGGAAACACAGCTTAAGAACATAATATTGAAGTTATGTTACCCGTGATATCACAGCTGAAGAGTAATAAAGAAGCTATGTAGCCGTGGAATCAGAGCTTAAGAGTAATATAGAAGCTATGTAGCCGTGGAACTACAGCTTAAGAGTAATATAGAAGCTATGTAGCCGTGGGACTACAGCTTAAGAGTAATATAGAAGCTATGTAGCCGTGGAATTAGAGCTCAAGAGTAATATAGAAGCTATGTAGCCGTGGAATCAGAGCTTAAGATAATATAGAAGCTATGTAGCCGTGGAACTACAGCTTAAGAGTAATATAGAAGCTATGTAGCCGTGGAATTAGAGCTCAAGAGTAATATAGAAGCTATGTAGCCGTGGAATCAGAGCTTAAGATAATATAGAAGCTATGTAGCTGGGGAACCACAGCTTAAGAGTAATATAGAAGCTATGTAGCTGGGGAACCACAGCTTAAGAGTAATATAGAAGCTATGTAGCTGGGGAATCACAGCTTAAGAGTAATATAGAAGCTATGAAGCCGTGGAACTACAGCTTAAGATTAATATAGAAGCTATGTAGCTGGGAAACCACAGCTTAAGAGTAATATAGAAGCTATGTAGCTGGGGAACCACAGCTTAAGAGTAATATAGAAGCTATGTAGCTGGGGAATCACAGCTTAAGAGTAATATAGAACCTATAGTCAAAGGGGAGACGTCTAACCACAGTTTGAAGGTCAAACGGAAGCTGTGTAACCGTGGAACCACAGTTGATGAGTCAAATTCTTGTCATTCCCGCGCATCTGAGCTACATGGCCTTGACAGTGTCGAGTCTCGTGGAGGAGCGTGGGTATTTTCCATCGAATTAGCTGAGCGTGAGCTGGGTAATAAGCTATAATGTGCGTATGCAATTTTAGTTGGAGGAAAAGGAAAAGTCCTAAAAATGAGAAATAAGTTTGTATATCACTCTGTCCGTGAGTTTTTATTTATGTTTGTTTCACCCTCAAAAGTACTTTATTGTGAAAGACAATATAATTTTTTTAGCCTAGAGTTTCTGGGGTTTATATTATCGGTTGAAACCAAGTCATGTTAACTAAATTGGTTGCCTTGTGATATCGTATTGATTTTTTAATGCTAAACTTTGTACTACAACACGTAAATGTGTTGTTGCTTTCTTCATTATTACATGTATGGAATCCTGAAATTGCCAGGAATCCTGGCTAGTGTAAATTCTTAGCGAAGTAGTAACCAGAGGAAACATTAAAAATGTTTACTATATTTATTTTATATATTAAGAGTGTTTGAACGCAAGGCAACTCCGGCAGCAAGCCTCTTAATCGTCTGCTTGTTAAAAATAGAATCATAACTGCTTGTGGTTTAAAATGTTAGTGCCTTTTGACTTTCATAACCGAGAAAGTATATCTTGCCCGAAAACTAAAGTAGAAAACTAAATTGCAGACATATTGCGCTCAACCGCTTGGATTTCCTCACAATTCATAAAAAGACTCGTAAGCAAAATATTGTCTTTGAAGTGTCACTCACGTTGATGCTCGGTTTCCTACTTTATCACTTTTCTGATGTTTTCAAAATTAAAACCTACTTCTACGACAGCTCGCTACAGTGTCAGTATATCAGTCTGGACCGCGGTTCACTTTGCTGCCCATTCCAATATTTTTTAAACCGATTCAACTAGTTAAGTCCTGCTAAAAGGTTTCACCGATTGATTGATTTCTCGCAATCCGTTTTGATATTGATATACCGATTGAATCTGATCCACTTCAATTTTTGCTACTTTTTTTGTTATTTTATTGAATTTTAGTTTTCCACTGCAGAGGGAGATAAAAAGAAATGGTTTAGCATCCACTTCATTAATCAAATACATGTGTTACCAAACAATAGTTTACTCTTTTAGAAAGCTCATGTTTTAAGTTTCGAAAGCAACAAATGAAATAATAAACCCTTTGTCCCTTGTGGCTTAAATTTACTTCCGGGAAGGTAAAAAAATACGAGAAGCTCAAGTTTAATATTAAAAGAGAGTAAGCGTTTAAAAATTTGAATTATCCAATCATGCACGGTTCAGTCGTATTTGCCTTGTACCCATTAGATACATTTGATACATTAGATACATTACTTGAGATGGTGACTTACCCAGGTAGGTATTTTAAGCCAAGTATGAATGACAGATGAGTTAAGGATGATTGTGGCGCGATCTTGTAGTCTTGTTACTGACTAAGGCCGACATGTTCCTTAGACAGGACTATTAATTAATAGCCCAACAGCCAACGGCAACTAAGGGACCTACATTTTAACGTGGAATCCTAACCACAATCTCCTCAGTTAACAGTTTTACGAAGTGGTCTAATTATGGGGACGGTACTATGAACGTAGTTTTAAATAGTGCGGACGTTATTCCCTAGTAAGGAACACCGCGTCCACAAGCTATCGCTTATAACTATCCACAATTTGTTGGATAGTTGGCCAGAGAAAAATGTAATAACGTAATAAATCGAATTTTCAAGTCGTAAAATTTTAACATTGGCCTTATGAGTTGCCATTATAGCAACGAAAATAAACAAGGAAATTGTAAACAATTGAAGTAATCATAACAGCTGCTTGCAATCTACAGCCATCAAGGGAAAATAAAGTGATTTGGATGAAGAGTTCGTGGAACAATGAAAAAGAATTCTATTTATCAATTTTATGACATTGAAATATTTTATAGTAACTGGATGAACTGGAAAACATGAAATAACACGAGCAAGGCTCGGTCCTCCAGGTACTGTATCTTATCTGAACATTTAACATGTTACAGTTATGTCCGGTCAAAGGCTGACAAATTCTAGGATTCTATCGCAACTACGGTGGTCTATGTTCAACGTTCTGTCGAATCCTGTTCTGTTGAACGTTGAACAGTATACCTCCACTGTACGCTACATTAGCTATGTCCAAGGTCTGTAAGGTCTCAGACCCTGTGCGGGGGTCTAGTTAGCCCATTATTGAGCCGACAGAGCCGTATCATTTCGCCATTAGACGAACGGCAGGATTCTACCGCAACTGCGGTGGTGTATGTTCTATCTTTCTTCGTTCTATCAAAGTTGGCAGTGTAGGCTACATGGTCCAAGGTCTGTAAGGTCTCAGACCCTGTGCGGGGGTCTAGTTAGCCCATTATTGAGCCGACAGAGCCGTATCATTTAGCCATTAGACGAACGGCAGGATTCTACCGCAACTGCGGTGGTGTATGTTCTATCTTTCTTCGTTCTATCAAAGTTGGCAGTGTAGGCTACATGGTCCAAGGTCTGTAAGGTCTCAGACCCTGTGCGGGGGTCTAGTTAGCCCATTATTGAGCCGACAGAGCCGTATCATTTCGCCATTAGACGAACGGCAGGATTCTACCGCAACTGCGGTGGTGTATGTTCTATCTTTCTTTGTTCTATCAAAGTTGGCAGTATAGGCTACATGGTCCAAGGTCCGTAAGGTCTCAGACCCTGTGCGGGGGTCTAGTTAGCCCATTATTGAGCCGACAGAGCCGTATCATTTCGCCATTAGACGAACGGCAGGATTCTATCGCAACTGCGGTGGTGTATGTTCTATCTTTCTTTGTTCTATCAAAGTCGGCAGTATAGGCTACATGGTCCAAGGTCTGTAAGGTCTCAGACCCTGTGCGGGGGTCTAGTTAGCCCATTATTGAGCCGACAGAGCCGTATCATTTCGCCATTAGACGAACGGCAGGATTCTACCGCAACTGCGGTGGTGTATGTTCTATCTTTCTTTGTTCTATCAAAGTTGGCAGTATAGGCTACATGGTCCAAGGTCTGTAAGGTCTCAGACCCTGTGCGAGGGTAGTTAGCCCATTATTGAGCCGACAGTACCGTATCATTTCGCCATTAGACAAACGGCAGGATTCTACCGCAACTGCGGTGGTGTATGTTCTATCTTTCTTTGTTCTATCAAAGTTGGCAGTATAGGCTACATGGTCCAAGGTCCGTAAGGTCTCAGACCCTGTGCGGGGGTCTAGTTAGCCCATTATTGAGCCGACAGAGCCGTATCATTTCGCCATTAGACGAACGGCAGGATTATATCACTACTGCGGTGGTGTATGTTCTATCTTTCTTTGTTCTATCAAAGTTGGCAGTGTAGGCTACATGGTCCAAGGTTCGTAAGGTCTCAGACCCTGTGCGGGGGTCTAGTTAGCCCATTATTGAGCCGACAGTACCGTATCATTTCGCCATTAGACAAACGGCAGGATTCTACCGCAACTGCGGTGGTGTATGTAAGTATGTTCTATCTTTCTTTGTTCTATAAAAATTGGCAGTATAGGCTACATGGTCCAAGGTCTGTAAGATCTCAGACCCTGTGCGGGGGTCTAGTTAGCCCATTATTGAGCCGACAGAGCCGTATCATTTTGCCATTAGTTCTCCCCGCAGCCCGGCGTGATTGTAGGCTCACCGTTAATGACCGGTTACTGTAGGTCGTTATCATTGTGCCGTGTTGTATCCTTCAGCCAGTCGTGATGTCTAGATTACTCTACTCTCATTTTTCTCGTGGTATTTGAGATTTAATCTCGTCCAGAAGTGATTTGTAACGAAATTGTGTTTTGAAAATTAAATTAGGCCTATCATTTATTAATTACGAATGTTTTGTAAGAGGAAAAATTGTGTGTTTAGTTCCTGAAAATAATAGGGGTTAAAATGATAGGGTTTTGTCATTACACTATACACACAATAAAGAGGTGAAAGAAAGACGTACACGTAAACTTTACTGCAGTAAAAATGTTAATGACTGCAGTAAACCACGAACTTAGCATTTCATCAGCAACATGTGTTACATGGTTCAACGATTCAGTTTTTAATTTTTTCTACCATAATAGACGGTAGGACGTGTTCGAATCATACCTAGGCAATTTTATGCGTCGGTAGTATCGAAATGTTGTTCAAAGTGTATTTTCTCTATGTTTACTTACACAGTATTAATTGTAACTATGTTTTTGTATGATATTTAATGTTTCATTTTGATTTAACCTGTTAGAATTATTGTTTACTTAGTAAACTATCGTGAAGATAAACATCTATGGTTTAAATTATCGTTTCGAATGTAATATCAGAATGTTGTTTTGATTAGTATAATCGCGATCGTAAATATCGAACAAAATATAGATTTTTAACTTAGATTTTAACGGTGGAGACGGATTCTAAAGGTAAAAAAGTACTTAATCTATAGCGCATATTTTTTCTCTTCTGTGTGTAGGCTAGAAGAACCGATAAATTAATTGAATTGAAGAAATTAATTAGTTGAATTGAAGAATTGATTAGACTTTAATGAAGCAATAGCCAATTAGTTCCTATTAATTAATTAATTAGAACCGATGAATTCTATGAAATTTTCTTAGAGTTAGGAAATGGAATGCTAAACGTGTCCCTAATGAATGGAAGACTGCGTTATGTAAAATAAATACTGTATTAGCCTCCATTTGTTTTGTCTTAACCTTAATTTTAGTTAAATTTGGACCGTGGGCAATACAATTTAGGTCTCTTCTGAGAATAAGAACAAATTGTGTTTTATTGCCTGCAAAATATAAGTTTCATCTATATGTAAAATATAACACAAGCCTTCATGTTGCCCCGAAAAAGTAAAGATTTCCCTATATACTTCAGTGTTGGAGAAAGGGAAATAAGGGTCGTAGCACATGGAATATTACCGCAATATTGGCGCTTGTTCATGGACCTGTAAAGACTTCCGGTAAACAAACATCGGCATAGTTTACTTTGGAGAGGTATTACGCTTCTTTCGTTAGCCTTTTTTGGCTTATCCCTTTTAAATTTGTACCGTAGCTGACTGATAAAGGTCTCTTCACTGAATTAGAACAAATCGAGTTCTATCGCTTGCAAGATAATTGTTTTAATTTTATATATACGTAGAACAAAAGCCTTCAGGTTAGTAAACGTTCCCCATACATACATTTGCCTTGGAGAATGGAGAGAAGAAAATGTTGTATTCGTAATACATACATGCTACAGTCATTGCCGCAAAATTGGCACTTGTCCATGGACCTATAAAGACTTCCGGTAAACAAACATTGGCATAGTTTAATTTGGAGAGGAGGATTTATAAATAAAAGTACCAGCGCGAAGATCAAAGCAATGTTCTACATTACTTAAAGTAATAAAACACCTCTCCTCATTCCTTTTCTGTCCTCCCCCCTTTACTTCGTTGCTCTAAATACTGCATGACTAACTCTTCAAAAGACCTCTTTTAAAACTGCATTTATATTCAAACTTTATTACGAATCATTTTCCGCTCTGTTGACCGGAAATATCAGTGTTAATATTGGTTGTTACTGCCGTATTTATCTTTCAATAAATCTTTTCTGTACTGCAAATCGGCAAGGTAACTTCTCATACCTAATTTGCGGCTCAACCTTAATGGTTGAAATGTTTAATGTTGAAATGGTTATTTCAACATGTTTTAGTGATTAACAAATAGTTATGTCACCGCTTTTCTCGGCCTTAGATGTAGTTAATTCCAAAAGTAGGTTTGAATTCCTTTCTAATGTAAATCTATTAACTTTCACCTGTTCGTAAATTCTCCATTTAATTATTGTGTTTTAAAATGGACCGTGGAACATTTTTTAGGCATTATTTTGTATATTTTTATGAGAAATTCCATTTTACTTTGCTATCCAATATCCACCCTTACTAGGGGATAGAAAAGTCGCTAGAGCCTCGGTAGTTAATAAGGTCTTCGCCGAATTGGTAGTTAGAGCTGGCAAGTCTGTTCCAGATTTCCAAACAACTTACAATTTTCTTTGCCGGGTCCAGTCTGCTCAATCCAGCTCCGAAAGGAGTTTCAATACTAATTTTGTCTCTTAAGAAGAAACCTATATTCACTTTCTTCAAACATAAATGTGATGAGTTGAATTTCCTGTCAGTGCATATTATGTGATAAATGCATCTACCTATTGTTAGTTAATAATTTTATGTGGTTCGCAATTTCATCTTAAAAAATCAACTAATTAGAATATGGTTAAAAGCATAATAATCGGATCATTTAAAAATTACATTTTTTATAGATTTTTTTAATTCTTGCATTTTGAAGTACTATCATCCATCAGTCAGTCGGTGGTAGAACTGTAGAACTCTTGCTTGGTCTGGTGTTTGAAACTTCTCGAGACGATTTACTTCCCGCCCAATAATAATAACTTGAAGATGATGAAATGCTTAATGCGCTAGAGTTTAGTTAATCAATAATTAACGGTAGAATAAAGCATTATTTTTCAACATCCATCAAAATTAAATACGTATTTGTAATATTTACTTTCATTGGTTTTCATTCCTCTAGATAAATGAACCAACTATGCCTACACCTATTTGATTGATTTATAAACGTTTTATTCATTCATTATTTTAGATCCTAGTTGATTTTATTCATTGTGTATAAGTCGTGAAGTCAGATTTTCCGAAGGCATGTAAAACACTGGACCTTGAGAAATGCATCCTAATTGTATTATCCTAAAGGCGATAACATGTAACCCGCCCACCCGAGTTGAGAATTGCTATCCCAGGGAGTTGTTTATGGAAAATACTACGTGTAAAGGTCTTAATCTAAATAATTCTCTGAATGCACAGAATACTGAGTCTTTTCAAGAATAAACGAATTAAAGTGTTTATCAACATTACTTTAGCTTACTACAAATAGTTTGTTGAAAACCAAAACTTATCATATATAATCCAAAGTAAATGAGCATTAATAAAACCCAATAACTAGTTACTTTTATGCTAAGCCCAATTAATAAATTCACGTGCATTAAAAAACTACAAAAAGGTGGACCGATCTCATTGCTTTTTGGCCGAGTGGTGATCGACATTTCAACTAAAATTGTCAATATAATAGAAAGTACGAATGAATAGTGACCGTGTGCGGGAGACATTAGGGGCTCTCTGTCACTCGTAGTTTATCTCTCCATCTGTCAAACGTCAGACGTCGACCAATCAGAGAGCTCCATCGGCCCATCAGTCTGGCCAACGACAGTAAAACCGGATTCAACACCACTGATAGCGATGGGGACATGGACTACTTTTCAATGTCTAGTAGTGACTTGTCGTTTAGTTTCGAATATCGACTGTCGTTCGTACTAGTCGATCGGAGATTGCATCAAACATCGATTTGGAGGTCGATCGAACTAGTAGAACAAACAGAAAATCAAAAACAAATCCAATCAAAGCAGATTTATTTAAAAAATAATTGTTTCGAAATATACATACACTCAGTTCCACGTTCACCTTTCAGTACAGGCCTTATGGGAGATAGCGATTCTATTGCCTTTGCTGAGTGTATTTGTTTACGAAATTCGTATCATGTGATGGTAAAAACTGATTATTATTTTACATGAACAAGCTTAATTGTCATTTTAAACACATGGCTTATGAAAATTCCATACTGGAAGGTGAATGTGGAATTGAGTATAGAAATCATTTTTGTAATTTACAATTTTTTTTAAGGTTAATTGGTTTTGGACATACTATTTTAGCAATCAAATTAAATAATAATTGCCAGTAAAAACCAGAAGCCAGTAAAAAAATCAATCCATGATCGGTCAAATTTCCGACTAGTCGGTTGAATACCATAGTATACCGACTAATCAGAATTATCGACTAGACTTAGCGACAAATCAAATCAAATCAAAGCAGCTTTATTTAAAAAATAATTGTTACAAAATAAATATAAAAGTCATTTTTGTACGTTTCAATTTTTGTTTACAGGTTAATTGTTTTTATACACACTAATTTAGCAAATAAATTAAATAATTGCTAATTAAATTAAATAAATTAAATAATAAATTAAAAAAAAAACATAAACCAGTAAAACTTGATCGGTCAAGTCCCAGACTACTCGGTCGAATACGATAGAATATCGATTAATCAGAATATTTGATTAGACAGCGACTAATCGAAACAATCAATTAGTCGAATAGATGACCAATGAGACTAAAATTTGTCGACTGTCCCATAATCACAAACACCGAATCAGACTGTTGACTGACCAGTGGTTCGCACTCACACTGTTGTGGCTGAAACTGCTTCATCAGTGGCCCCCGTCAATGTGTGATAAAGGCAAGTGCTTCAGCAAAACTAGTTTTTTGTTGTTAGATTTTTAAACTGACTCTATTTTGTCGTGTTTCAAGATGGGTGGCAAACATTAATCGATGGTATGGGAAAATGTAGTGAATATCGCAAAAATGTCCGAAATCGATTAAATTATTGGGTTTTTTTGAAAACAGGTTGTTAATGTTGTGATTTGTTTGTGGACAGTGTGTTAAGTCTAGGTTAAGATTTCCATTTCATAATGAGTACATATATTTGATAAAAGTAGTTTATTTTCTTTAAAAAAAAATTGTTTGATCGTTC
Organism: Flexamia atlantica; assembly: GCA_035578135.1. NCBI lineage: Eukaryota > Metazoa > Arthropoda > Insecta > Hemiptera > Cicadellidae > Flexamia > Flexamia atlantica. Next base: position 35,723,980 of record JAQJVK010000011.1, read on the forward strand.
TGTTTTGAACCGTTTAAGTTATGCGTAACAGAAAAAAAACTACGAGAGATCCAGCAAAATCGTGCTAATTAATAATAAGCGACAGATACAGCAGAATTATGCCAATTATTTATAAGCAATTAAATAATTTATTATTTGTTGCATTTTAGACTCCCACTCTATTTTAGCTACTTGAACTCTGTTTGGTATTTATTGTTTGGAAAAATTCAAGAAGTCTAGAAAAATTAAACCAAAGTAAAACAAGAAGAACGTTTCTATACACTTTCGTTTCGGTTTTTGTTAGAATTTACAATTGTTTTTGAGTCCAACCGAACCGATTGCTTATCACACAGATCTTAGCGACCAAACGAGTCTAAAGTAGGGCGATTTTTATTTGTGGACCTCAACTGAATGGGCTGTTTAAGATTAATAGTCTTGTTATCAATCTTACTTGTCAAGATTGGATTCGAAACCACACACTATTCAGATATAAAATTGGATTGGCTCTACATTTGTTGCTGTACTATCCTGAAAATCAGCTTAAACGATTTAATTGTCAAGTGCATTGTCAACAAACTGCGTCTGAATATTAGTAAAAATATAGAATCTCAGTTTTTGAGGTGTTTTGGTACGTGATTTGTAATATATAACGCATGTGTTAGTTACTGTGGCCCGAGGTACCCCCGGTTCTGATTATCGACAGAAGGCCCTTGGGAAATACTGCCAATATGCGACCGTCCTCCCCCCCCCCACGTCGAGGTGGTTTCATGCATCTTCCTACTATATACCTCACATAAAAATTAAAATTAAATATTATACTATTCTTTGTGTAATTCATGTTTATACGATTTTTTCTGGTGGTGTTACAGGTTATAAATTACAGGGAGAGACAAGTAGCATCAGCAATCTTAGTTTCCTGTAAGAAGAGGACGAATAATTTAAAAAATGTATTACATGATTTGCAAGCGCAAACCGTTAAGAATACATTTTCATAAGCGATACATGTGGTAAACTATTTATTTTTGCCACGATTTTCGAAATAACAGTAGAACAGAGTTAAGTCTGATTTATGTATACAAATGTTACACTTCTTTACCTATTAAGTAAGGTAAAGGTCGTTCACGTTCACTTTAAAGCGTACCTTCAGTTTACGGTCAACCATCCTAAAAGGTTTATGTAATGTTTACTGCAATGGTTAAACCCAATTTTCAAACTACTCGATTCCACATTCACCTTACAGTACAGGTCAAATAATGGGAGATAGCTATCCCATACCTTTGTTGGGTACATTTGTTTACAAACGTCCATAACATCCAAACATCGTGTTATAGAATCATCAGCTGATTATAGCATATTTTGGCTAGTACAATTCAAAAAGCCATATGAAATACACAGTTTATGGTAATCCCATACTAAAAGGTGGTCGTGGAACTTATGAGTGTAGAGGTTTTGATTTTCTTTCTGCAAGACTATAAATTAGCATATAACAACCTATAAATTAAATTACATTATAATTTAATGCAATTCTTTCACTTTTAAAAGTATGCACCGCATACATATTATGCTACACTCCGTGCGCCGGCCATCTTAACATGAAATAAAATGTAATGATTAAATAATAAATAATGGGATGTTTTCATTTTGCCGTTTTGTTCCTTTGTGTTAAAACGTCTTTTTGCCATAAAGTGCGAGAAAGTTGTTGACATGTTTGGTATTGCTAAAAATAATCCTTAACCTATTATTTTTAATGTATTTATGTTTTGGCTAATAATAGGTCTGAGTTTGTATTGATTTTTTTTGAAATTGTTCTGGGTATTAAAGGAGAGAATATGTACTGAGGCAAACCAATAAATAAACTTCTTGGATTTGTAGGATAAAAAGGTTCGAAACATCGTTAGCACTTCTAGGCCTATATAAATCTTACTCCAAACTTTTTACTTTTTACTTCTTCTTGCAAAGTGTAAGGCGTTCTTATTTTTTAATCTTTGCTGATATTAAAAATATTCCTTAAAATATTATTTTACTGAATTTATATTTTGGTCGGTTGTAAAGTTTTACGTTTGCGTCGGATTTGTTTACTATTATTATGGTTATTAAAGAGGAGAAAACATACTCAGGTAAACTGTTTAGGCCGGTGGATGAAAAAGTTCGAGACATCGTTGACACTTCCAAATAAATCTTACTCCCACAATCTTTTTCATTCAGACTCATCTTCTTGCAAAGTGAATTTTCGCGATGAAATTAAATGAATATTTAATTTAAGAGTTTCGTCTCGATTCAATATCAAGGCAAAGGAAAGGATAATCAGCAACATTTAAGGAAAACAAGGAATAACATGGTGTGATGAAAATCGCCACAAAAAATATACATAAATTCTTAGGATTGTAAAAGTAACGCGTTACTATAATAGGAGAAAGAGTGTATGATGACACGATTTTCTTTTCTAGAAATGCCGATTGCAGATAGCATTTCAGCAAGGCATTGTTTCCAAACCCCGCCTATAAAAGGTGAAGGCACTCCAGGATTGGTTTGCTCACGCTTTGGGCCGAAGGACGACTGGTAGATGTACACAGTGCAACCATTGTGATGGAAAATGGGAAGGTCGAGGCTATGAGTACTTTTGTACTTTTTTGTATTACTGTATAGACGACAGTCGCAGGGCGGCGTACGCTCGATTTGCGTGAATCAAGTCAATAATAATGTATTTAGCAATTAAACAATATCTGAGTTTTTAGGAAGAGAGCGTAATATTCAATTACGAAGTTTTTCGTAAAATAGCTAAAAATGTGTTATGTGTTTGAGCACTTATTTCTATGTTATAGCCCGAACGCCCACACGGAGTCCATTAAAAATGAGGCGTAAGAAAACCAGTGTTCAAAATAGGTGTTTATACCTCGGGACAAAGATTATTGATCCGTTAATGCTTAAAACGCGGTTTACCTATGTAATATAAAAATAAGGAGATAAAACCAATTTTGGTTTGATTAGATTACTTTGCAATTAAAAACAAATTTAAAAACATGTTGTGCTCCTATTCCAAATATATTAAAAATAATCCTTTTTTTGCTTTTGGGTTTATATTTGGAGGATAACAACTATCTTTCAATCGATTGGTTACAAATGCATTTACTTCGGAGTCTATTGACGAAGCGATTAAGACTGTAACTCTTTCTCAAGTTTCTTCCGTCAAATTTTAACTTTGAGCTGTATCGTAATGCAGTAGTTTAATGTTAATTTTGTTATGAAAATAAATATTCTTATTCTGATTCTGTTCCGAAGTATCACCTTAACTCGTCGATGGATGAAGTACAAGTTCAATTTTATCACAGTTTTGTAGTTTTCAAATGAAATCGACGTTTCGGTTCTACTTCATCAAGCGTAAACACCCGCGGTTCTGTAGTGAAAAGAAGAAATAAAAGGAGAGATAATAAAATGAAATGTTGAACGGAGTAGAAGTACAGATGATAGTGACAAATATTGACAGTAACTGTCCATTCCGCCGAAGCTGACAACCAAAGTCGATCATATATCTCATCGTGGAGTCAGAGAAACTCGGATTTTGTCACTGCTTTCTCCTGAATAAGATTCTCTCTCAGAATCCCCATACGTCATTTCATAATCCTTTCCTTCACCTACTTCCGTCGTGATTGATGTTGTTTAATGTTTTATGAATTTATGTCGCTTTTGGGTGAGTATTAATTCGCGTTTTGGTTTTTGATTTTAACATTGAAAACATAAAATCTACGTAGAGTACACTTCGGATTATCCGACCCCACATTATTCGGACCGGTCCATCCGAGAAATTAAAAATTTAAAATCACGAAAAAATATGATTTTAGCAAGTTTATGGGTGAAATGCGCCTTCTAAAACAAAATACAAATGCAATACATTACTGTACGCATTTTGAATCACAACAACCGAAGGAATCGCATTGCCTAAACATTATACAGCATTTTCGTGAACGTAGTTTTCTGGGTTGCTACTTGGGGGCACTAGCAGTAATCAACAAAGGCGTAGCCTATGGCAATTTTGCGAGTTTGGTTATTGCTGTCATTTGATGTATTATGTTATTTCTTTAGAAGAGTTTGTAATAAATTTTGAGTCATGATTATTTAATTTTAATAAATTAAATATTTTAATCTGCCTTTTATTCCAAACCTAAACCGTAAGTGCGATAAAAGTTATATTCATTGATTAATAATGAAGTTTAGATCTTAAATTTGTTTCAAAATGAAACCCTCGTAAAATTTGAAAGATTAACATGTTCTACAGGCTTGATACTCAGTTTGCTGCATCATTTTAGCAGGGGCTAAGGTATGCGGTCGCTATTTAGGCGATATTGTATTGACCTCGGATTATCCGGATTTTTTGTTATCCGGATCGGCGATAAGCCACTTTAATCCGGATAATCTGAGGTGTACTGTACTTTTACAGTTCGAAAGGAAATATATCTTAATGGTGACACTGATCTGTTTTCGCTTATCAAACTTCTCTAAAATATAATATAACCGTTGAATGTTGGACCGTAGTATGTATTTGTATTTAGAAGTTAAAAGGTGCCCAACCATAATTTAAAAAATATACATCACCAGCACTTGACTTCATTTGCAGATTTTTCGTGCTTAGAGCCATTAATAATTATTTTATAGCGTAACTGTAAAGTCTCGAAACGTGAACTACGGTACCAATAAGCTCTCATGGTTCACGTGGCTACATAACTGTACCTACACAGGCGCACCTATGTGAGGGAAGTGCAACAGCGACAGTGACAGTGACAGTGACAGCGACAGCGACAGTGGCAGTGGACAGTGCTCGTGATGGTGTCGCGGCGGTGACACGCGCCCCGGGGGTCGACCCTCCTCCACATCCACCACCCGCGGAACCCTCCACACCCCCCTACTGCCGCAGCCGCCACACCCCATGGAGACACGCGTGCCTCTGGCGCCCCGGCCGCTGCCCCCGGTGTACACGGTGACGCCGCCGCCCGACGAGCCCGCCCGGGGGCGGTCCCCGCTGCCCCGGCTGGGCCCCAGGACGCCCAGAGGCTCGCCCAGGGGCTCCCGGTCGCCTAGCCCCGCCCCCGGGTCGCCCAAGCTCTCCAGGAGCATACAGGACCTCCTGCGGCTGGCGGTGCGGAAGGTGGTGCCCGGAGGCAAGAAGAGCCCCCAGGCGACGCGGCGGACCTCCTGCCTCCTGGACGTGCCGCAGCCCGAGACCGTGTTCCGCACGAGGAGCAAGAGTCTGGACGACGGCAACCGGAAGACGCCCAGCGACTGCGAGACCACGTATAAGATATACGACGAGATCCTGAAGGAGGGTGAGTACAAGAGAAACTTTGGTCGATTTAAAACTCCCGAGATTTTAAAGGAGGTGAGTTTTCTCTCGTTTTTCATGTCGGTTTAAAACTGTGAAGTCCGAATAGCGATTGGAGATCCAAGATGTAACTTTTGCAATCGGGTTTACTCGGTTGAATCAAGAAGGGCAGAAATGCAAAACGTAAAGCATAAAATAGAAAAAATAAGGGTTCCAAAAAAATTAAAATTTCCAAAAATAGGTTCTAAGAGAAGCTTATTTAAGTGGGTTTTTTAATAAACTTCTCTTAGAACGTAGTTTTTACCATTCACCCTGTAACCTGTAGCTGTGTATCTCAAACTTTGGTCATTTCATACTGCAAAATAAATGTATTATAGGTCTTGGTATAATACTCCATTCAAAGGAACTCGGTCAGTTTTACTCTGAAATTCATTACACAAAATTTAACTAAAATAATCTCAAAATTTAACTGAAATTAACTCACAAAATTTCTTCTTCTAACAAAAAATTCTTGATGACGTTTGCGGTTATGAGTAAAAATATAGTCTGTGGATTTATAAAAGTAAATCGCAATCGATGTAAAAATTGGAATACCGCGGTATAGGATGATTTTATGAGAAAATATAGGAAGTTAAAAATACATATTGTTTAGTTTGAATCGAAGAATTTTACGTTAAATTTGTTATTTTTTGCATTTTAAACAAATTCATAAAATGGTATTTCCATTTTACTGGTATGCTATAAATACTGTGGTCATATTGGCCGAGTATGATAGGTGTTGGTTTTCTGACGCCAATGGTCATGTACTAATGAGCTTATTTGTACAGTCTGTAATTAGATATCCGCTTGACGTACATCATAATTGCAAATCTTTACCATAAAAAGAAGTATTATTGACTTTTAAATGGGAAGCTTACTTATTTCTTCATAGCTTTAGATCTGTTTCTAGAAAATTAATTTGTTTCGAGTATAGGGTTGAAAATAGTTTATCGTCACAGTTGTCCACCCAATTTAAAGGATTCAGGTCACTTTGTAAGCTGATACTAATATGCATTTGTTATCACTCAATGTGCTTAAGAGAGTTTTATTTCAGGCTTTGCAGCAGAAAATAATTACCAATTTAAAAAATAAATCATCTTCAATCATTCTTATTTTATTATTCGCAGTTTTCTACCCGATGTAAAAAAATTCAGGACACGTTGTAAGCTAATACAGTACATAATATATGTATTTGTTATCTCTCAATGTGATCGAGAGAGTTTTCTTTCAAATTTTGTAGGAGTAAATAAGTGCAAACTTTTTATAAATAAATTAACTTCAATCATTCTTGTTTTATCAAGAAATTGCAAACAGCAGTTGTAAAGGGTGTTTTTTTAGTGGTGCGATTTTTAAAACGAAATAAACCAATGAAAAATAACCTGTATTGACATAAAAATGCATTTATTTTAATCACAGTGTTACGACATTAGTGTTTAAAAATGATTTCTGGCATATGGGCTCCATTGCGTTCCAGTAGAAAGCCCAATCTAGCAGTCCAATTTTCTAATACCCTTTCCAGCATCTGGGGGCGTATTTCGTCAATAACTCGACGAATGTTGGCTTCCAAGTCATTTATAACCTGTATTGACATAAAAATGCATTTATTTTAACCACACTGTTATGACATTAGTGTTTAAAAATGATTTCTGGCATATGGGCTTTATTGCGTTCCAGTAGAAAGCCCAATCTAGCAGTCCAATTTTTAAATGCCCTTTTCAGCAGCTTGGGGCGTATTCCTTCAATAACTCAACGAATGCTGGCTTCCAAGTCATTTTAGAGTCTGTGGCTTGTCAGCATAGACCTGAGATTTGAGATATCCCCACAGGAAGTAGCCTTTCAGCGTGATATCACTCTAAATAACTTGGTAGCCAACATTTGTCGAGTTGTTGATGGAATTAGGTCCCAGCTGCTGGAAAGGGTATTTGAATATTGGACTGCTAGATTGGGCTTTCTTCGGGAATGCAATGGAGCCCATATGCCAGAAATCATTTTTAAACACTAATGTCATAACACTGTGGTTAAACTAAATGCATTTTTATGACAGTACAGGTTATTTTTCATGGTTTTATTTCGTTTTAAAAATCATACCACTAAAAAAAACACCCTTTAGTTATTGTAATAAAAAATTTCGGAACCCTTTTATTATTCATTCGTTGGTTAAACCCACCATTATTTAGGTGAAACACTTACTACAAATGCAGATTACAAAAAATGTGGATGATCTACTTAATTCCTAAAACTCAACGTGTTGTTTACTTCCTCTTTCCTAATGTTTTGAGTTAATCACCGACATTTGAGTCGATCACAAATGCTGAAATCCGAAATCATAATTTTTTTCGTTCATGCTTTTGCGGTCGTCATTTGCTCTGCTTCACTATGCAGTCTACAGGAAGGACTAAGGACCTCTTGCACGTTCGTTGTAGCCGCCAGGAGCCTGGTGCAGAATACATCAACAGTCGCTGAGCAGGCTGCGGTATGCTTGTGGATGTCGTGGAATAATGCATAGCTCTAAGCTTAGATGACAATCTAAGCTTGTCTACGAAGTGTTATTATTTCTCCCCCGCTCTATTAAGTTCAAAATTTCACTGCTTGCTCTGTTTCGAAAAAAATATTAAAAAGTAATAATTTATGTCTGTTATAAATTATGTAGTATAATATGAGTTACAATATGTTAAATGCCTTTGGTTTTGATAGAACAATTCTTTTTACGGAAAAGTAAACAATTGTAGAGTTGTATTTTGGGGAGGACTTCTCTTGTCTTCATCAAACTAAATACTAGGAAAGGGGTTTATATGGTTTTTAAAGTAATGTGTCTGGTTTTTAAACTTGTTTGTGAAACTTAAGTTTATTACCTCAATTCAGCATGTTTCCCTTACCCGTAAGTGTTCGAAAGACGACAGCAAGATGGAAAAAATGTGTACATTTATCCAAAAACAACCATATTAAAACTCAAGAATGGAATTTCTGATTTTACATTAAATAATCATTCTCGAGTCGAAAACTATTCCAACAATCACTCCAGACTCCTTGGGACCGAATCCTGTCCGGACACATCTTACGGTTGATCTAAAATATTCTCCCACTAGAATCGTTGATACAGCACCGTTCATTCCCTGCCGATCACGACCTGTTAAACCAATGTTTTGATAAAAATTGAACGGTTAAAAAGGTGTGACCCCCGCCGAGAGTTGTCCGGTTGAAAGGTGTTCGGATTAGTACAGTTGTTTCTCGGGCCCAGGTGCCGTCGGAAAGGACACAATTTCCTCTCAGTTGGCCGAATCTCTCTGCCTAATTTCACTGCAATTTCCCCCGATCGGCTCCCCCAATCACCTTTTGTAACAGATGTTTCACAGCGGTGACGTCACAGCGCTGCATCGCCGCGAGCTCACAGCGGTGACGTCACCGAGCTTGTCTTTATTAAAAATACAAAAAATCACTCGATAAAAAATGCAATTTTCACCCAATCAAAAACTTGTTTGCCGATACAATGCCTTAATTTCTTTTATAATCCCACTGCACAAAAATTACACGTTTTTAAATCATCCGGGTCATGGATTTCCTACAGAAAAAAGGCAGATGAACACTAGATTGGTTTTACTTTTATTTTAACCAAACATTATTAGTGGTATTATTGCATTCATTTACGCTAGTTTTAAACCTTTAACATCTGGTCCTCCTGGTTTTATTACTACAGAATGTCAATCGACTGAAAGGGTCAAGGCCAGAATCACGTTGAAGTGGCAAAAGAGCCAACAGATGTTGATTTGGTCCTGTTCAATAATTATCACAGCTTGTTCGTCCACCCGCCAACACTCCACCCCTAACCAACCCCCCCCCCCCTCCTTCAGGGCTAAATACCGCACTTGTATAATGATTAGAATACAAGTGGAAAAACTTTATTCTTGTTAAAGATTTATTTGATGAGTATTTTATTTTAAATTGCCCTGCAAGTATTTTTTTGAAGGGAATTAAACAATATTGATTTCATTGAGCGAAACAGATACAGCCAGCCAGGTTTTTGTGTATTATTTTTCGGTTAAATAATCAACGATGATTGAAGGTCAGTGGCTCTTCCAATTCGTACGTTTAATGCTGTTACCAAACATGTCAATCCCACATACGACAGATGTTGTTTTTACTAAATGATCCCAAATACGACATAGCAGATGTTTTTGCAAAATGATTAATTAGCCTTAAATTAAAATAGGATCACTTTTAGTTCTTCACCACATATGCCACTTCCAGTAATGTAGACATTTTTTTAACTAAAAATTTAGAAAATATGTAGTAACGAGTCAATTCTATTCAAAAATATTTTAAATAACTCGGAAAACCCTGAAAAATTATTACAACACTGTACTAAAAATATTTAATCGGAAAATTGTAAAAAAGAGGCACTTACAGGACCATGAAAATGACCATCAGTTGACCCGTTTTTCTCACGATGGATTGACAGATGATGCTTCATCATCAATATCACTTATGGGGCTCCATATGGCCGAGTACTAATTACTGGACCGCTTTTCTGGCAGATCATTGTGTCTGATGAAAAAATATTGAACAACTAAATTGCAATGCTATTTTGTTAGTTCAAAATCGAAACATTTTTTTAAAATTTCTTAGTTGATAATGGTTTGGTTTTCAAAGAGATGTTTACCCACTTTATGTGAAGTTGGGGTAACAGAAACCATTACTAATTCATATTTCTTTCCTAGCCTCAGGGTGATGGCTTAAAACTTTCTTGTTTATGACGTGTTTTAAACTTTTCATACTTTTCGACATTTGCAATCTTCCAAAACTTTATTAAAATTTATTACTACTGTATTTTACCTTTTAGTTTTTGATGTTTTAAATGTAATATAGAAATTACCATTTAATTTAAATTAAATTAACTAAATACAGAGAATTCAAAATCAGTTAAATTATTTCTAATTTGAATCACTACTCAAAGACTCAAAATATATTGGAATCTTCGATATTTTGAGCCGTCTTCCTGACCTCACATCCGTCGTATACAAAAGTGCAGCAAAAGTACAGCGTTGTTTTAAAATTTTCCAGAGCTTTTGCTTGATATTCTATGCTTGACAACTTTTCCTCAAGGACGATCTAGTTTGTTTACAATCTTATTTCTTTTTATATGTTGCTGACGTGCCATTAATTTCTCACAAGGCTCGAAACTGTCTATTTTTGTTGTGATCATGTGCCAACTCCGCAAATACTCTAATATTCACTGTTGGATGTCAGAGAAGACATCGCCATCAACACTTGATGGAACATCAACTCGCTGCATGTCAACCAGAGTTATTTACACTCGAAGGGTTGTTATATAACCCTTCGAATATTCTTGAAGGTGGAAACATTTTAAAGTTACAAAAAAGTCATTCTTATTTCCAACAGGTAGGCCTACTGTGGAGGTGGCGTAGACATGTATAGGCCTACCACCATGTGGCATCCCAAATTGTATTTTCAATTTTAGACTTGTTTATAATGTTGCATAGTATTAGCCTAGCTACAAAATAATTGAATTGACCAAGCATAATGCGTTCAACGCATAAGCCAGAAATTGTTTTAACGAAAACAATTCTTAACCAAACTGCTGGCATCCTCGAATAAAATTGATGCAATTTTTGTTGGTTACCGTAAAATACTTAAGAATAGCAACAATTAAGTGGCGAATCAGTATCAGACATACTGAAAATGTACCACGCATCGGAAAAATACACTTATGAATTTATTGTCTACGCTCTTTCTGTTCTTTGTGTAAAGGAAATTGATGTGATATGCAACAGTTCATAATCAGGGGTAAGTGCTTGATAACAAATGGGACCTTGTGTTGTGAAAAATCTATTGATGCCTGACTCCTTGCGCTTCGACTTAAATGTATAATTCCCACTCTGATTATCTTTCTAGGAACTAGCTGATGAACTGCCAAACTCCAATCGTTTGCTCTTGCTCTTAGCCATGCCGTGCTTTTTTATGTATCCATACCTGGTGGTTGTCTACAATACCTGGTGTGTTGCAGGCGCGTTGCTGAGGCGCAGTTCCGTGGATGTGGAGAGACGCAGGCTGTCGCTGGGGGCGGTGTCCACACCCCACAGAGCCTCTGACGCCTGCCTGGACCCGCACCACGCGGCCATACTGTTTCGCGACTCCAGAGGGGTGAGTGGATATGAATATTCCTAATTTTTCTTCTGTAGTGGTAAGAATTCCTAGGTCTATATCAAGGGGATAACACATTACCTGTGATTTGGCTGATTTCACTCGACTCTAGTGCTGGAATCCTTTGATCTCGAGGGATTGAAAACTTCCTCAAGTATCTACCTGATGTCGCTACGTTCCCTACATTCTCGCAGAGGTGGCTCGTCGGAACAAACAGACGAGAAGCCTGATAATCATGACCTTAAGATAGTGAAGGAAACCGAGGAATGCTGAGCGCACAATGTTCTCGCCATCGCTCGGTCCCAAGGTGTCATGGCGAAATGAGGAAGATTTCAAAGAGTCCAGATCGAGGAGGAAAATGCCTCATAACATCCTAGGCCACAACATTTGCTGATATGGATAATACCAGAGAGATTTGAGAGATCGTGAAAAATCTCAGCATATCAGTGGCCTCGGCTCGTCTCTCTTGGAAGTCTTGTCCAGTTCACGGAAGGAGGGGATGTGTATGACATGGTCATGGGTCAGTGAGCATCGCCTCTGAAGGAGAGAGACTTTTCAACCTATCCTTCGCAATCAGTCCTCCGAGATGCTCTCCCTCAGATGCTCCTTGTCACGAAAGCGACCCAGGAGCTTTCCATGCTAAAAAGAGTGCTGACCGAGCTGGATTGATCTCAAGTCTGGAAGACCTTAAGAGAGGGACCCTCATCCGAGATGCCTTTCTAAGATAGGCGAGGTAGGATGATCCCTCAGTAGAGAATTAACCTCAAAGCTCAGCCCTGAGTCTAAGTCAGTAGAGACCGTTAATAGGAACATGGTCATTCTTTGTTGCCAAACAGACTTCCCAATGAAAGTCAACTTCTGCAACTTCTGTTTACGGAACTGATTGTTGATTTATGCAATAATAAAACCAGTCAAACATACATAAATCGTCAAGGGCCTCACAACACTAGACTCATACAACCAATATTTAAATCTAGACACAATATAAACCAAATACCTGCACTGTAAATCCTTCAAGATACCTGAGAAAGATCAAGGAAGATCAAGAAAGAAATTAGGACACCGTGCCTTAAATTTCTTCATGGCTTACCAATCCTTGTACTCTGACTTAAAAAGAAGTATCTGTCCAGCTGTATTGCTTAGAGTAAGTTATTTGTCAAGTGCAAGTAAGTGTTAAAATGTATTCCAAAGAGGCCTGAAACTTTCAAACAAGTCCCCAAAACAAAAAAGTTATCATGGTCTCGGGCTTAGGTCTTACCTTGAGTACTACGGTAACAGTTTCTTCACTCCAGGGGAAAATCACTAAAACTACATTTTAAGCAAGTTATCCATCAATATACTTCAATAAACACAGAATAATTATTTTAATTAAATTCTTACATCTGTTGCAACGTCGCGCTCTTGAAAGCAACTGTTAATTGCTAAACTTTAGTTAAATCAGCGCAAATTACTTAAATTGGCCGTAAATTCTCTCTTTATGCCGTAATAATTAGCCATACACAAATAAAAAAACAATCAATGAGAAAAACTTGTAATTTAATCTAAACAAAAATTGAAAAAATAACTTTTTAACTTTAATAGGCCCAACTATTTCCTTAAATATTTTTACCGTTTTTTCTGGTATCGCTAGAACAGTTTATTAATATACAACTACATAAAATCTTGTTGTGAACAATTCCAGTAAATATCTGATCTGAAATTGAATCAGCCAAAAGTTAACTATTCTTTTATCTGAATAAGTTAATGTCTGTATAAATCTCTCTACCTTTATCGTGTCACGTGACTCATTCTCCACAATAAATTGGTCGAGATGACTTCATTGTCGTCAGACAGTTGCCGTTAGATATCCAATAGACTTTTCACTAAAACTTGCTTCGAGGCGCTCCGCACTTCCTACTATAAACTCGCACGAAGACGAAGCACAGAGTTTGTTAAAAACCATAAACACCGGGGAATTACTAAATATAATGTTATGGCAATAAGTAAAAGAGCTTGTCAATAATTTACTTAAAAATTAAGGCTCACCGGGCCGTACATAGAAAATTAAAATAATTATGGCCTTCCTCCACAGAGGAGAGAAAAATCATGATTTCCATCTGTCACTCCTTTCATATTGATTAAGTTGATGACGATGATGATGATGATGATGATGAAATCAATCCCGTAATTGGTAAGATTTTACTGCATATCAATTCCACTGTGGTTTTAATATAACATTCGTTGTTGAGGTCAGCTACTTAAGTCTTACACAAATGAGTAAATATTAGTATGTAGTTGTAAATTCAAAATTATTTAAAATATTATTCCGACTGTACTTGCAATTGAACTTTCTCTAACTTTTGAATCAATCTCCAGTTTTAGAATAGGTAGCCAAAACAAAGAAACAAACCAATTTAATTTTCAAAATCAAAATCTTAGTTGCCAGACAATTAAAATTTGTCCTACCAATGATAAAGTTGTTAATTAAATAAAGTGGGAAATGTTTCTTTGAAAATAAATCCAATTTGTGTTCCGTGTTCATTAATATTCTTGGAATCAAGTGGGATTAAGGTGTCTCAATCCCCGGTAAGTAATTGAACAATAACAAAGGCGAAAGGCAAGAGTCGACGTTAAACAAAGGCTAATTAAAACAGCTGAGACGGGCCTTATAGCGGCTTATGCGGATACTTCGTTCGCTTTCTTCTGTTGGAGGCTTTTGTTAATGAAAAATACATAGCATCGATCTCTAATATATTTCAGCCAAACATGAGATTGGTGATTTTAATGATCTGTTTATTTGACATAGAAGAGTTGTTTATCGTATGAACCTTATTTTACCCAGCTAAAATAGTATATTTCATTACTAGGGACTAAAGTGACGCTTTTCGTACGAGGTCTGGTTTTACGACCGAGGCTGTAAGCTGAGGTCGAAAAATTACCGAGTAACGAAAAGCAGCTTTAAGCCCGTGTGATGAACTATAACGCTAACTACTTAAGAAACCAGAACTACATAAGAAATGTTATAATCTGTTTACATTTAAAGATATCTCCCAAAGAGGCTTTAATCTTGTTCTTGCTATTAAAACAATCAGCTGATGTCTGTTTCATTTGTGTTAGGTTGGACTGACAACAATGAACAATTATCGATGTATCGAACGCATTGAGCTATCGATCGGTGAAACGACTGAGTTTCACAAGTCGATTAAACTTACAACAGTGCAACAATGAATTACAATATATAATAACCGATAACCACTATCGGTGCTATCGATAGCTCACCATCGACGCTGACGTACACACAATAGCAGTTGTAGTACACTGTAGACTGTAAGCGAATAGCTGACGTCCTCGACATCAGCTGATTCTTTTTCTCCCTAGGGTGAAAAAGAGCTTCTTTAGGCCCCCGCAACACGTGTAATGAAAAGTGCCGTATTCGCAGCGGTATAACGAAAAAGTCATTGGCGGTTTTGGCTGTATCGAAAATAAATATCGTCTCTCAAGTGCTGATACAAAATCGAGTATAACTTCGTTTTCGACGATACGATACGTACCTATAGTTGTAAAAATATCGTATCGTCTCGAACGTACTGCGATATTTTGATACTATACGTATCGTATCGCCTATACTGGATCACACTACGGGAAATCACGGTGTCAATGGGTGTGGCTAGCTCAGCACAACTCGCTGACCCACGACAGAACTGACTTATACCACAAGTCAGTGTTTGGTATCGATATCCGATATATCGGAAATATCGATGTTTTGGTTCCGATATATCGTTATTTTTATATCGATATTAGACTTCCGATATTATCGGTGGAATATCGATATTTTACTTCGATATTATCGTTAGTATCGATTTTAGCAAATTTTAAAGAATAATACATACATAAAATACAGTTTAACCTCTTCTGCACTTTTTCATTTGTAGTAAATAAATATTATTTGATAAGTAAATATTAAAGATATCAATTTTAAAATAACTTATCAGCTACAAGAAAGGGTTTTTAGTAATTTTTTAATTTGTTGTTTTGTTGCAAAGATATGGTTGTCTGCAAGAATTTCAAAAAATTATCTTGGTTATATAGGCAACTTGAATCAAGAGTCTTTTGCAGTAAATTAATTTATCTTACAGTTATCGATCTAAAATTATACTTCAAAGTATAAATTGTAAACAACTTTACGTCAAATGGACGTCACAGGTGTGCTGCCAACTGTTGTGATACATACCGTATGCATTCGATTAATTTTTAACGAAATTTTTCTAATATATCGATATTTTTCCGATATCGATATTTTTGATCAGATATTATCGGAATATCGATATTGAGGGTTCGATATTATCGTCGATATAAATATCGATAGTATCTTTCGATATCCAAGCACTGCTACAATGAAGCAACGACCAAGCTACCATGACACACGCCACCGCTACTCCACTCAACTGACACAGAACTGTCTGCATAACTCGATAGCAGAGTGGCCCTAGACACGTACTGACCTGTTCATAGGCCTACTTCACTGAACTGTTTATGTTTCTGAACTGGTTCTACAACAGAGGATTCTAGAAATAGAAGCTGTCATTTTATTGGCAAGATGGCAAGTCTGTTTGGCTGTCCATATCCAGTATGACCAGCTTTCTATCTCGGTTCCTCATAGTTTCTCTGGGGACTTTTATTCCCGGATGAGCTCGGACACCCTGTCAGGTTCGAGCCTAGAGGAAGTAGTGGTAGGCTTACCATAATTTTTCAGAGCTAACCCCGGAACCAAAAATAAAGGGGGAGAAGAGGGGGATGAGAGAAATTAAATGGTGTAGTAAACTTTGGTCCGGTGTAATTCTGGGTCTCAGCAGACATGCTACTTTGCTGCCACTTTGCAAAAGTAGCATGTACGATAACGTGGCATTATCGTTTCTTGAATACTGATTGGCTAAAAAACAATGATGTAGGCCTTGTGATCAAGCAGAAGATGCAGTTAAACAGTTGTCGCGCAACGAATTAGCCCGTCGCCGGCCGAGACCCTTCTAGTGTAATATACCTGGTGAAACCATAAAATATCCCTTAATTTCGTTTAAAACTTCTTTTGTTTTGTATAAACTTTCTTAAAAACTGCTCAAAACTAAATACTAATTTATTTATTTTGGGCGTTTTTCTCCCTTTTTCACGTAGGCTGACTAAAACCCGAGACAAAATTCAACCCCGGACGTTTCTCCGGACGCAGCTTGGAACCCGGACTGTCCAGGGAAATCCCTGACGTCTGATAAGCCTAATTGGAGGATAATTTTTCATTTACATTCTAGGAGAGAATGAGGGGATTTAAAGATATGCCAGTCTGTAGGACAACAATCCTGGCCAGTGACGGATCTAGAACAGTAGCAAGGGCGAGTTGGCTAACCGGGGATCTGGAAATATAAACATCGACAATACACATAGACTGCTAGCCCAATGGACAAGAATAGACGCAATGTTTTGACGTAGTTCTGACAGTCCTTAATAGATAGCGCCACCCAGTAATCACATGTATTCAGGCCGAGTGTAGTTAAAATATAACAATAAATAGTTACAGAGAACCTACAATTTAACTGTACCATATCTAAGTTTCTACCGCCGTTTTGGAATATAAACCGCATATCCATCTTCTGTTTATAAGTTGGAATAATTGGGATGAGTCGAGCACATTATTTTTTGCGATAACGGTATAATTTAATCTGTCTGATTCAAAAATCGCTCCCTGGCGATTGGCGACCATTGTTTACCGACCTCTATTTTCTAACAGCTCTCGCCAGGTAGCCCTAGCATCTTTGCTCACAAGAATCACCATTAGGTTTTTATATCTGTTATGAGGATAATCAGTGGCTTAACCCCCAGCGAGAGAAACTGTCTAAATAACAGTTTTAGACCATGACTTTATCCATTATTGCTGTCAAAAAATTTTAAATCGCCATTCAGTTTAAAGATACTCGGCAACGATACGATACGACGATACGATATTTTTAAATTTCGATACATATCGTATCGCCGTATCGCGATACGCACATCGCTGTGATCGAGCCAGTCGACGCGACGGGTGGCGTGGAAAGCAACACAACACGTTCGGATCTAGTGTGTTCTTAGCCTTCGGTCGCCACTCCAGAGCAGAGAGCCACTCGTGCCAAAGTCGGACTGTTCCCATTTTGAACCTCTCCTCCCGCCCGTCCGGATTGTTGTCCGTGTTGATTCTATCACGGGCTGTGATTTATTCGGCGAATAGTCGTTGGAGTGTCCTGTAATCCAGCTACTCGGAGGTCACGAATTGTGGATGGTTATGAGCGATGGCTTGTGGACGCGATGTTCCTTAGTGCGGTTTAACGTCCGCACTATTGGGTACTACGGTCAAAAGACCGTCTTCATAAAGATATATACAGTCGACTCTCGCTAACTCGAAATTCCACGGGACTACGATTATTCTTTGTGTTACATATAGTTTGTCGTAGGCATAGTTCGAGTTATAGAGGTAAACCAAATGAAAATTCGTGATACAGAGGTAAAGGAAAATGTAGTTTATTCCCTACATCTTCGACAAATAAAAGCTTTTAACTTATTTAAATATTATTTGTAATTTAATAACGTGTAAAACACAAAAACAGATGAGATCATATTAATTCTAATTAAATTTCCGTAGTCTTCCTCTGCTGAAACATGTTAAAACAATTAATTACAGTATCGATCATGATTTTTATTAAAACAATACTATAAAGAAACTTGACTGTATCCCTACAGCTACAGAAATAAACTTTTAACTTTTATTGATTCCAGTTATTTAAAAGTCTGTAATCTTCCTCTTTGTAAAAAAAAATTACAGTATCGATCATAATTTATCAAAACTATTTAGACTGCAGACGGACTAAAGGACTGCTTGACCCCGGATATGATTCACCGACAGGTTGTATCCTGAACACCGGGATTTCGTATTACAGAGATCCATTCTGGAAACTTCGTGGTATAGAGGTAAACTTCGAGTTATGGAGGTAAAGCGCGAATCGAATTCGTCTTATCTACTGAACTTCGTGTAATAGAGGTAATTATTGTGTCCCTTCGAGTTATAGAGGTAAAATATTACCGGAAAATCAGTTCGTGTTATGTATAGTAATTTCTTCGTGTTAGACAGGTTTTCCCAGGGGGATTAAAATAATTCGTGATATCGAGGATTTCGTGATATCAAGGTTCGTGTTAGCGAGAGTCGACTGTAGATCAGTTTGTAAATTGTAAACCAGGCGAAATCGTGGTTCGGATCCCACGTTAAAATGTAGGTCCCTTAGTTGTCATTGGCTGTTAGGCTATTAACTAACAGTTCTGTCTATGTAACATGCCGGCCTAAGTCAGTAACAAGACTCTAAGATGGCGCCACAATCGTACTCCACTTTACCTTCACTCATATTCGCCTTTAAAATACCCCCTACTTGTAGTCGGCGTCTTAATGGTAATGTATTGTAATGTAATGTAAAGGTGTTTGTTGAAATAGTCGACTTAGTCGGCATTTTTTGATTTAGCCCAATAATCATTTGTTAGCACCAATTTATTAACTAGTATTAACAAAAAAATACATTTTGGTAAATAAAACTACTTTCATGGTTTGTGAGAGTTAAAAGTTTGATGTAGCCTATTTAAGACCTACAGTAACAGTTTTTATGCAAGTAGTTTTTAATCACTCTGTGTACGAAAATTGTCCGTTACCTTACAGCTGAGATCTACGAAAACTCTCGATTTCCTTACGTCAAAACAAGTAATGATCAGCTGCTTTTTCGGTACCCAAACATTTCATTCCCGTACCCAAACAAACAATTTCCGTACCAAAACAAAATTTTGCCGTACCCAAACAAACGAATTCCTTAATTTGACAGCTCAAACAGCTGACTTTATAAACTAAAATAGACAGTTCAGCCGTATTGTGTTTACTTATAGAAAAATGACTAAATTATGAAATGTTGGATAATTTTTTATAAGTTTGGTCACTTATTTGCATCGTGAGTTATTTGTACTGCTCACAACTCGTCACAAAAGTACCATTTCGTGACTACAATTGAAATATACTATTGTGGGAACTAGCTGAATATATGTAAAATACAGTTTAATTTACTCTTAAAAAACTGGTTTTATGGAATTTGTTCGAGACATTCTTGCCGCTTGATGTCCTCTGCGCAAACAGGACGTAAATAAATTTAAACCAGATTTACTGATGCCGTTAACCTCGCAAGTAAATTAATGGCTACAATATAAACTCAAATTAACACATCGATATACTTCTATAAAACTTAGGTGCCCCATAAAATGCGGGCCGGGGCTTGACGGTTTATACCTCCCGCTTTTATAGTTTCTGTCGTAAACGTGTAACAATACCAGTGTCTGGGCTAGGCATGAATACCTAACGAGCCTCGCCTACGATGCATATATTGTTGCTGTTGTGCGTAAGACTGGTAGTTGTAAGTAATTCGAAATATTTTGCTTTTTGTCCAGCGTCTAAAAAATACTTTACAAACTTACTAACGTGATTCTTGACGAGCTGGGAATTTTTATTCGATAAACCAAAATAATAGGTGGTTGTAATGCTGATTAAATAATGTTGCTTGTAACTATGAAATTATCAACTCCTTTTGTGGTAATTAAATAGAGCGGCTGACACTTTAGTAAAATTTTGTAATCCCTGATTGCTGAAGTCCGCAAAAATCAAAATCAAAAACTCACTATCACCAACAAAGAATTTCAAACAAAGAATGAAAGGTCAAATCTTACTTTATTCTCGTTTTTTTATACAGCTTCCTTAAGACATTATTTCTATGAAAAATTGTGCCATATAACTCTTTCGGACTACTTCAATTTATTAGTTAATCGTTTTGAACTATTACAAAAATGTATCGGTTAAAATTACCTTGGTTATAGAATTTGATCAATTTTATTTTTCCCCACCTGCTATGTTTAGACGCTTTTTACTCTGTGTAATGCGTTGGTAAAATTATAATTTTGTCTCTCAGCGGGAGTAAAGTGATTGCCTTGCCACCCAGCGGGAGACAAAGTAAACCCATAAGAATAACATTGAAATCAATAATTAAAAAATTAGAGCGCCTTCAAAATTTCCTCGCACACATGTAAAACAAATATGTTGCAGCTCAACAAGTGCAGGCGCTAACAGCTGATTTAGTCGCAGGAATAATCAATTAAGAATAACATTAACAATCAGCTGTGAGAACGTCCAAGAATTAAGCATGTAAGAACGTTGCAACAGGTGGTGGAAAAATGTTGTGTGTGTTTCGGAAGTATATCACTCTGTCTCCCTCGTGAAAATTGTCGCCCTCTGCAAGCTCGGGCGCCTGGGTGTCAACATTCTCACTCGTGAGACAATAGTGTACTTTAACTCACTTGACACCCAAATAACTATTTAAGTCTAGTGTGCTCTTTTCTCTGACCAATCGATAAATACTGTTTTACGGTTAGTCATGTTTTGATTACCGGATATGAAAGTAGAAGGGAAGGCGAACGTATCGCTTGTGGATGCGAAAGGGAAGACGTTTGTTTCAATGGTGATAGGCAGTTCGATTCTTCTCAGTGAATCGATTCATTTGAATCTCTCAATTTAAAAGAATCGTAATTTGAATCGATTCTTTGATTCATCTAATACCTTTGTCTAAGCTAATACTATGCGAGTAAACGTAATACAATCAATCGGTTGTTTTTGAATAAATGTGTGTTTTTTGTATTTTGGACCTCAGAGTATAATTTTCAATTCTAAGTCTAATTGTGAATGCTACTTCCAAACCAAACCCAAAATGTAGAATTTCAATTTGATCTAAGAAACAAAAGTAACTTGAGTGTAAGCTGGAAGAATCAAACCAGCGAAATAAAAACAAATTAATCGATAATTTCAAAGGTTGAGTTGTTTGGACTGTTTTCCTGATTATCAAGCTACTCTTTTTAATTAATTTGCCATTGGCCTTGACGAAACAAAAGCCCCGAAAAACCAAAGACACAACCCAACAGCCTCAGGGTCAAATACAAAAACATTTTTTTTATTAATAGCAAATCTGCAAATAAAACTGGCGTTTGCACTTAGTTTTGTTTTGCGAATTAAAGAAATGAAATTCCAGATTTTAAGTGTTTCATTCGCGCAAAGAATCGATTCTTTTTCAAAAAGAATCATGATCTATTTGATTCACTCGATGAGTCGTTCAAATTGAACGATTCATTCGCGAATCGCCCATCACTTACTTGTTTGTTTACATAGCATCAGCTGTTAGCGAAGCTCCACATTAGCGCTACCTGTCGGTCGTCGTCCGCACCACGGCCACCTGTCGCCGTGCGGTGTCGCTGCCTAGCGGCCAGCTCGCGAACCACGCCGCCGCGACGGTGCTGCCACCCCGCGGTCGCCGCCGGCTCCAGCCGCACTCTCTCTCTCGCCGCTGGAGTCTCTCTGTCCGTCTCACTCCAGACGGAGCCCGTCTCGCTCCAGCAAGAGTCGATAACTTGTTGTCAACGCGTAATCTCCCGTATCTGTGAGTGGGTCATGGATGGTGCAAGTGTTAAAGTGCGTGAGTGACCTGGTTTGCTGGTTTCGTACCGGCGACATTTTGCATCCACAGTCTGTTTGTCATCGGTTCCGGTGTGATTTCAATTCCAAGGACGTCGGTTGTCGGTTATCACCGTGCGATAATCCTTATCAGTGTGATAAGTAATTGCGTATTAGCGTTTATGGGAGGATTGAAATAATAAATAATTTGATATTTCGATAGTTAACTTAAAAAATCACGTTTGTTATATTTTTTTATAGGAAAATAATTGTTTGATAATTAATGTGCGAGATTAAATTTAGACTAGGCTGTAGTCAGATTTGACCCTGACCCTCCACATGGCCCGGGGGGTGGGCAGGTCATTGGCCATGTGACCTCCACCCCCCCACCCCCCACCACCCCCCCGTGACCTCGCTCGGCCTCTGTAATAATTAATTGGGTCATGAATCCAAGACTGCCCCATAGCAGCTGAAGGTGCTTCTAGTGTAAATAAACTAAAAGCCCTCTTAGTAAATTAATTCGATTGTGGATGTGCACATTAGTTTTTGAAATGTCAAATTAAAAAATTGTTCGAATTAATTTCAAAATGGATTGCAGTAATTGATTATATTATTGGTAGTTACTAATCATTTATGCTGACCGTGGTGTTTGTGATCAGCATTTGTTTGCAAATCAAAGTTGGATAAATTTTTAAGAATAATAAAACAAAATATATATACATGGAAAAATCAAAAATAATTTACTAAACAAGTTTTTATTCAAACATTTTTTAATCTGAGACATTTCTGGCAAGTATGTATAAAAATCTCAAAACATATACTCATAGTCCTCGTGGTTATGATGCTTGCATCCCTTAAGTTACAGTTGCAGCCTTGCTGATTCGAACTTCGGTTTTGATGTTAGAGCTATATTTATTCCAATCAGTGATATTATTTGAAATTTCTATTCCAATTTTATTTCTCATGGAGTAATATTCAACTGTTAGAGATGTTTAGGGCTTCTTCCAATGACACTAAAATTATTTAAATCTGAACAGAATGTTATTTCTCATGGAGTAATATTCAACTGTTAGAGATGTTTAGGGCTTTTTCCAAACACACTAAAATGACACTAAAATTATTTAAATCTGAACAGAAGTTTAGGAGGATTTTTGATCAGGAAAACCTCCTGTGTTTAAAATGAGTATATTTAGATTTTTCAGGATTGTCATGGGAAAAAATCAGAAAAGTGTTGTCTGTGTTTTGATTTGTTATTTTATAGGTCAAATCAGCATTAATAAAAAAGTATGTGAAGATAACACAATTTTTTATTTAACTTTTCCCAATATTCATTGAAGACCAAAATATAATTTTGGGGGGACAGTTTGTTATCTGTACATGACAGTTTCGTATTACATGCAGTAGCAAATAATAGTTAAAATTCTAAAAAATTTTAATGTTCAAAGTTTTTTGTCAATTCTCTCACTAAAAAAGTTACAAAAACCTCTATTCAAATGGTAAACCTAAAACAGTGATTTGTCATTCCATTCAAAAGGCTCTGAACAGTTTCCACTTGTGAGCAAGCCTGCGTTGGGGAGGCCAGTCACTAGGCAGTTGTTCATTGTGTACCGAATGAATCAGAATGATCTGGAATTGATATCTGCCTCTGCTCGGCTCAGCCAATATAAAACTTGAGACTCCTTCCATGCACACAGTAGTCTATTTAGTTACAATTCAGATTGTAAAAGCTATTTTTGGGGAGGCTTCTTTTTGTATTAGCCTATAGAAGAAAAGAAATCTATCATAAACCTAAAAAATTTAAAAAGCAGTGATGAAATAAGGATATGATTTACTTCTGGGTAAAGTAATTATTGAAAGAAAATACTTTAAAATTGTAAGTTGAATCGAATCAGTAACTTATCATTCTCACTGGTCAGTGTTAACGCTAGTTGCTGATCCAATGTTTTTAGGGTAAATCTTTCTAAACCTCTCAAAATAATGTGGGCATGCCTTGAATCAAACCAATAACCTCTTCAAGTCCAAGATGCTTAGGATAGCACCACGCCCTATTATAGTCTGAATCGAGCACTCGAAAGATCCTTGGCACACGGAACGACCCCTCCAACGTGTTTCGGATGGTGTAGTCCAGGGTGCTATTCCTGGCTCCATATTTTTTGATGATACATGGTTCTATTTTAGGAGACTCGAATCGTGGTTATTTACACACTCATTGCCAAAACTCCCGTGTTAGTAAATAATGCAGGCTTGTAGGTAGAAGGTAAAACGTTACAATGGTGTGTTCAGTGTCTGACTGTTCAAACAATCATCGTCAGGAAATGTAAATATTGTTTAATGTTTGTTATCCCTGCATTCACAACTACTGTGGCTAACTATTCTGAACCGATTCAGCTAATTTGCATGGCAGAAGGATACTATTTGATACGTCTGAATGAATTTCCTAACTTTCCTTAATTTGTCTAGCTCAAAGTCTAGGTCGAAGCTCTCCATTCAAATTTCATGTCATAATAAATTAAATACAAAGTTTTGAATTAATTTGGTATATATTTAGTTAATAATAAAACACTTGCTTGGTGTTATTAACAAAATAAAATTACTCAAGCATTTAATTGATTGCCCAAAATCTATGGTAGATGCATTTTTTTAAACTCTTGTCAAATCTAGTTACCGGTGCATAATAATGGTATAAACAATCTGTAGTTTGCCATTACCTCAAGATATTGTCCCTGCAGTGCCTTCATTCTTTTTAAAAGTTTAGTTAATTCCTTCAAATTTAGTTCGCGAAGCAGCATGTATGAAGGAATCGCAAAATGAAACCAGTTTCGCATTAAGACTTTTAAAATTGCAGGATTTCTAGCTTAGATGATTAATCTTCATATTATATTACCTTCCACAAAAGCTTTAAAGTTAAAATTATCTCAACATTTAATTTGCCAATAAACGATGTGTATGAGATGAGATTGTTTAAATTTTTATGTTCACTTTATGACGAAAACGTAAAAAAAACCGAGTATAATTTTATAGCAGCGGAAAACGGTCACAGTTAATCGCGGGTTTATTTTCATTTAGCTTCAACAGGTTCAACAGGTGTCATCTTATGCATCAAATTGACGTTTTACAAGTTAAACTTAACTGTGGACATTGTCATTTAACGAATCACACTGATGTGTAACGTGGAGAACCTCGACTGTGGACTGTGGTTGGGAACGTAGCGAGGTGTGTAGCGACTGCCGCGTCTTGTGAGAATGTAGCGAGATGTTCTTCGGTATCTGGGGCAGCAGCACGCTAGCTGCGGACCCGGACGCGCCTCCGCTTTCCCCCACCTGGTACTCCCGGATCGCCCAGAGTGTCATGCGCAAACCCCAGGCGCTGTTCAAGAAAGTTGTGGTGAGTGTGGTGACTGTACACGGTGTATGCAAGGTTGAATTTGATTTTTACTTTTAAACACTAGACTACTCAACTTTACGTCGTCAATGCAAAATGTTGGTTAGACTACTAGTTTCAGGACAATTGTCCCATTATCTAGTTCTTTTTGTCAAATAAAATGACAATACACATGTCTTCATTTCTGTCAGTAATTTAAAAAACGCTACACATAAACACAACACGACACGGACAAACACAACACGACACGGACGTAAAAAAATGCATACATTTAGAACATGCATGGTCGGCCAGTTCCAGACTGCGGCGACTTAAATAGTAGTCAAATAGTATTGTGTAACCCAGAAAGCAAACCATGGAAGAATTTAATTGTTGTCAGATTGATCCCAATCTATATGAAGCCTTGTATAGATAATCCTGTATGATTGATGATCCTATGAAGCCCCAGAAAATCTGGTGCACTGTTTCCATTATTTTGGAAAATTAACAGGCATCGGAAAAAAAGGGATGAATAAGAACTGAAAGGTGGGAATGGACAGCCTGGCCTATCTTTGACGGAAATGTTCTAACCTCAAACCTGCCCAGCGAACGCTAGTTAAATGCCCAGGGGAGGGGAGTAACTGGACAAGCATCATTAAGGTTCTACCAACCCCTCTTCTGTGAGACTGGGTACCCAAGATCAAGGGTAACATGCCCCAAAGAGACAAGGAAGAACCAAGGTTCAGGGAAGCTCGTCAAACTGGCCAACCAAAGGACTTGCCATTTCTGTGACAGTTTCTTTTTCATGTTCTCAATGACGACCTCACTACTGCAATATGCAAGTCAGCGCTATCTAGGGTATGCTAGATTAAAAGCTAATCAAGAAATTAGCAAGGTCAAGAGATGATATTACCATACTCAATTATTACACATTCACCTTTCACTGCGGGCCTTATTGGGGCCTTATTTAATTTAGATAGTACAACTTAAACTGCCATTTTCAATATCATGGCTTATGGAAATTCAATTTTGGAAAGTGAACCTGGAATAGAGTATAGAGATGATCTAATGTGAATATTTACAAAAATTGTGCATCAGCTATCTGAAAGACTACAACCCGGAATGGGAAGGAAGTTTTCACCTCTAAATCATGTTAGCTTGGGTACATAGCTTATGTCATTATTAATACTAAATGTGCAAGAGTAAATGGTAAAGGGTAACAGTCATTTTTGGTCCACAGGCTTTATGTATATTATATTTGTCTACCAACTACCTATTTTCTTACAGTGTGTTGATGTCTTTTACTTTTCATTTAAATGTAATTTTCCTCTTTGTTACAGCTTCCTGTTGCTGACCCTTTCCTCGAGAAGGTCAACATTTCTGATCTTGGTAAGTCAATTTTTCAGTTTAATTTTAACTAGATTATTCGGTCGTAGCTTCGCTTGCAAACACTTTGGATTTTTTCATAAATGTGGTTAGCTTTTAGAACTATTTCAAACCTTGTCCATATGTTCAGTTGTAAATAAAGTGAACTGAGCTTGGTCAAATGTCAATGGATAGCACCACTATTCCGAAACTTCAAATCTTTACCCTATTTAAGTGATGCCCTTTTTTTTAAAATTCTGAGACGTATTTTTAAAACTATCTAGAAATACCTTTAAAATAATACCTCAAACTTTAAAATCTGTCCAGCGGTGTGAGCAGTCATCTTCATTTTAAATCAGTCATGTGAAAAGAAAACCCCTAGTTTATTAAGAACCCCTAGTTTATTAAGTTTATAAGAATAATGTTTTGATTATTTTAAGAACTTCAGCTCTAACCAGGTACTTTTTAAAGTATATCTTGAAGCCTTATTAACGAAAAATCAATGTTGGTTGTGACAAAAGGTAGACGAATCATCCACAGTTTATACTTGACACTCTAAGCGGACTGAGAGAGCCATTGTAACGGTTCTAGGAAGATGCACGAGGTGTGAATTGTCTTGATTACGGCTCGTAATGGTCATTGTCCCAGCCAAATCTTCTGAATCGCCGCTCCGTTATAATGACCGGTTAATTAGCTGTTCATGCAGCTATGCAGTGGATTTATTGGTCTCTATTATTTCCTATTATTTATCCTATTATGATCCTATATTTCTCCTATTATGGTCCTATCGTTTCTCTTCATTCAAGGATTTACACTCCGATAGTGAATATAGTAGACTTGATTATCTGAGCCCTGGTCAACCAAGCCTCTGGGTTAACTGAAGTACTTACTCGACAATGAGAATCAAAATGAGCTCAAAATCAGAACAAGATTTTTTTATAGTAGTTTATGCAACGATTGTATAATGGATGTCTTTAAGCCACGAGTGAGATGTAAGTTAGAACACGAGCGAAGCGAGTGTTCTAAATATCTCACGAGTGGCTTAAAGGCATAATACAATCGTTGCATACACTATTTTATCTACGACCAACAATATACAACAAAATTTCCCCGAAGTTAAACAAAACTCATGACTTTTAATAATGATGAAATAGGTCAATTAAAATTTGAGGTTAGGCAAATAAGCAGACTGAACCATGAATCGTTGTGGGACAATCAGCTGATGGGATGAGTAAACTCAAACATGAATCGTAATGCAACAATCAGCTGATGTGCGAATTGTGTAATTGTTATTATGACACTACTTCCGTCAAATCCCGAGCTCTCATTGGTCTAGAACCAGTACTCTAAAGTGACTCCAGTACTCTAAAGTCGTCATTAGAGTACTGCTTGGTTTTTGGTGTTTTAATGAATATCATTATAGTGTTTATTGTAATACCATAATTGGTGCTTATTGCAATGGTCGTAGATAAAATCTGTATAAGAACTAGCTGACTGTCCACGGTCTAGTTTCTCTGGGTATTTACATTAAACAGAAGCCATTGATTTACATTAAATGGCATTCAAGGGTCAAAACAAAAAATGAAAATAAAGCATCCTCCTTAAGATCAAAACTTGACTCTCTGTAGGACGGAGCCCTATAGGAATTTTTGAAAACGCTTTTGCGGTTGTCTACGACATAAGGGAAAACACATGCAAAGTTTCTTACTTCTAAGTCCAATGGTTTGATTCAGGCATTGATCGGGATTTTGCTTTTATATGCAAGTATTTGGCTGTTTTAATGTGAAGCCATTAATTTCCTCAATTATTATTTTGACAGCTATGTTGGAATTACCTAAACTGTACTCGGTTGAATAATAAGAACAGTAACTTTGTAAGATTAACGTTTAATATTTTATATTTCATTAAACCAGATGTTGCCATTTCATGTATTATTAAATTTCAAGACCGTTTTTTAAAAACTTCGCATTATACATGTTTATTCCGTTGTCTTCTAAAGGCCCGTTTTCACGATGCCAGCTGAAGAGCCAATCAGTACAAGACAGTCCAATGCCAAAAATTATTTTCAGCGTATGTAAACTTATCCCCTAACATTAATAAATGACTTAAAATTTGCTACAAATCAATCTAATAATAATTTTTATTCATTTTTGGTATTGTTTAAACATGGCTTAAGTGATCACTTGCTGGAAATATATTTGTGCAGTCTGACTGTCTTCTGCTGGTTAACTAGTTTTAAGATAGCATTGTGAAAACAGGCCTTCAGGTGTTCACAGTCCCAATTTCCCCTGACAATCGGGAGTGTACAGCATTTTTGACAACGTACGCGGTCTGTTGTCTGCACTGTTGTCAATGTACAGTCTGTTGTCTGCATTGTTGTCAACGTATGCGGTCTTTTGTCTGCATAGTTATCAACGTTCACGGTCTGTTGTGTGCATTGTTGTCTATGTACGCGGTCTGTTGTCTGCATTATTGTCAACTTACATGGGAGTCTGCATTTTTGTCAACGTACGTGGTCTGTTGTCTGCATTGTCATCGTACGCGGTCTGTTGCTTGCATTGTTGTCATTGTTCGCAGTCTGTTGTCTGCATTGTTGTCAACGTATGCAGTCTGTTGTCTGCATTGTTGTCATGGTATGCTGTCTATTGTCTGCATTGTTGTCAACATACGCGGTCTGTTGTCTGCATTGTTGTCAATGTACATGGTGTGTAGTGCATTGTTGTCAACGTACGCGGTCTGTTGTCTGCATTGTTGTCAACGTGCACGGTCTGTTGTCTGCATTGTTGTCATTGTACGCAGTCTGTTGTCTGCATTGTTGTCAACGTACACAGTGTTGTCTGTTGTGGAGTTGTGTTTGGCGCCAGGACCCCATCCACTTACACGGGCGGCTGGCCGGCCACCGTAACTGTTGGCCGAGACGTGAGGGCAGTGTCGGCTGTGGTGGGGTCCCCGGGAGCTGCCAAGTTCCAAATTTAGCGACCCGGAGTCTCTCCGTGGCTCCGCAGTCGTCCGCGATCCGCTCGCCCACTAATTAGCCTGTTTGACAAGTGAATGTGTCGAGCTAGTTATGCTCTTGTTTACCCTCCGGTCGCGGTTTTGACAGTCGGTTTTATTTATTTCTTCTTCTTCTTCCCCGCGAGTGTTATGCGCATTAATTGTCAGCGGATTAATCTGTTTTCCTCTTTGTCGTCGTTTTAGTGGTGGTGTCTGCTTTGTTTGTTGTGAGTGTGCTGTTTTGATGTTTTTAAACTGTTGTATTGCTAGGTCAGATTTAAATCTTATTTTTCCAAAAATAGTTTGAATTTTTATTCAAACATTTTCTTTACTGAATTTTAGATTTATGGATTTAATTTTCTTCTGAAATTCTTAATTCTTTACTCTGATTATCTTTACACTTATCTTTGTTCATTCAAAGTCATTTACGTTTACATAATTTTTTTTCTCCAACTAAAGTTCTGATTTATTTTGTCCGACCGAAGAGTTATCCCACCACAAGCAGATGCTTTGGTTTTGTGTTCGCTGACCGGTGATTGATCTTTGCGCCCCGACTGGCAGAGGGGCAGACGGATCGCTTGGCAGGTGCCTCGCGCTGCTGCCAGCAACAGACAGGTAGCGTCTCTGTTGGGCCTCCAGCTGCCAAATTATGCGAGTAAAGCTCGCTAGTACTTCATTTGTCAACCTTGCTGTCCCCGTTGCTTCATTCTCATGCCTTTACATCAGCATCTGTCTCTCTGATTACCCTTATTTCTTCTTGACAAGTCCTGCTCACTCAGAAACCTCTAGTGTATTAAGAGTATTCAATTTTTCATCAATAGGTCAGTACCAAAGAAAGTAATTGTTAATTTTACCAGCGCAAAAAAAGTTTAAGAAGTTAAAACTTTTGAAAGTTTAAGTATTTGATTTTAGTGTTAAATAGAACTGTTACAAATCTGTGATACTGTCAGTTCTTTGTTAACTTCTTAGTTTTCACTCTCTATATTCAAAAGAATTTCATATCCAAATCAACTTAGTTTATTTTCAGAAAGATTCATCCTCCTGGTACAAAAATAGCCGCTGGCCTTATATTTAGATACTTGATTAAAAAACAATTGTTGTACCCTATGATTAAGAATTTGAACCTCTGGATCAGAACATTTTATAGCATCTTCCAACAATAGTATCTCTTAAGA
Source organism: Flexamia atlantica (assembly GCA_035578135.1). Lineage (NCBI taxonomy): Eukaryota > Metazoa > Arthropoda > Insecta > Hemiptera > Cicadellidae > Flexamia > Flexamia atlantica. Next base: position 35,754,881 of record JAQJVK010000011.1, read on the forward strand.
TTCCTAGGAATGTTGTCACTAGACCCAGGGTAGTGTCGTTAAATTTCAAAGAATTTTACCACTTGGTCCCAGAACTTGACTCCAGATTCAAAGACTTCTTTTCTCTTCTATTCAAAGGAAATTTATTTAGCCCTTGGTCCTCGGTCTAGACTCAAAGAAACTCTTCCTCTTGACATAGACTGTCTGCCTCTTCTATTTAAAGAAACTTAATCCCGAGGTCTTAAGACTGTCTACAGACTAAAAGAAACACTTTCTCTTGACACAAAGACTGCTTCTACATTCAAGGAAATTCTTATTTCAAATTCCCCCTTTAGCAACAGTGTTTTGCCACTTAGTCCTAAGTCTTCCTGGCACCAGATATAAGGAAATTGCATCTACAAAATTCTTTGAGAGATGTTCTCTGGTTCTCGTGAGGCACTGGATGAATCTTCCACAATATCTTCACTGGAAACTTCCGTCTGTATGCACTGATTAACTGCTCGTAGGACATGTGTTTCGGCTATCGCCATTTCCAACTACATCTCTGACCAACTACATCACTGTCAGTGACATAGTTGAAAATGGTGACAGCCGAAATTTGTGTCCCACGAGCAGTTAATCAGTGCATGCAAATGGAAGTTTCCTGTGAAGATATTGTAGAAGATAAAAATTCTTCTCTTAGGTCTACGAAAATTCCACTGTCAAAATCAAAGACATTCAGACTCTAGATTGAAGAAAATCCCCAAATTCCTCCTGTAGTTCCGAGGGTGTCCAAAGACAGTCCGGGAGTGTGTGCGCATGAGGGGGTTCTGCCGCTAGGTCCGGGAGTGTATGCGCATGAGGGGGTTCTGCCGCTAGGTCCGGGAGTGTATGCACGCACAGTGACCATGACTCGCGAGGATGATCCGGCTGCACACGTACAGCAACTTCCTCAATCTTCACCTCCACTCTATCGTCGACGACGAGGTCTACAGGATTGACCAGATCAAGGAGTTTGAGGCGGTCGACACAGCGTGGAAGGAACTGCTCGCCCAGTTGCTGCTGCAAGGTCCGACAAATTATCATTTTTGTTGTTTTGCCTTTGGATCACTGTTCAAATTAATTCTAGGGGTGAAAATACCTTAAGTCCGCCTATTAATCTCTATTAACTCAGCTGTTGGCTAGATATTGTAGAAAATTACTTAAGTAAATACGTCAAAATGCTTTAAAGTTTAGGCAAACTTCAATTGAACGTCTAAAAAAATCTTCCTATCTTTGGCTGACAATACAACATTTCACAAACAAATATCTTCCTCCACATATCAAGTTTGCAAGATTGCTGTAACATAAAGGTTTGCAGGTTGTGCCTTTTTAAAAACAGAAGTTTGATTTTTAGTACCAGCAAAAATCTGACATGGATTTCAAATGGTACAGAAACAGATTTCGGGTAAAACTAAAAATTTCATAAATAATAAGCTATAAGAATAGCATTTCAGTATGAACACGGAGTATATTTTACTAATCAGATCAGGCAAGATCCCAAATCTTGAGGTACAAGTCTTAAGCTCTTAAGAGGAGGTACAAGAATGTTAGCAGTGTCTTTAAATAAACACATAAATTATGATAAAACTGAGGCAAGCCCATCACCTGATGACTGTGGTGTTTACATGATTCTTGTGGTGTGCCGGCATCAAGCTGTGGTGTGTACATGATTCTTGTGGTGTCCCAGCGGCCAACTGTGGTGTGTACGTGATTGTTGTGGTGTGCCGGCAGCCAGCTGTGGTGTGTGCGTGATTGTTGTGGTGTGCCGGCAGCCAGCTGTGGTGTGTACGTGATTGTTGTGGTGTGCCGGCAGCCAGCTGTGGTGTGTGCGTGATTGTTGTGGTGCGCCGGCAGCCAGCTGTGGTGTGTACGTGGTTGTTGTGGTGTGCCGGCAGCCAGCTGTGGTGTGTATGTGATTGTTGTGGTGTGCCGGCAGCCAGCTGTGGTGTGTACGTGATTGTTGTGGTGTGCCGGGAGCCAGCTGTGGTGTGTACGTGATTGTTGTGGTGTGCCGGCAGCCAGCTGTGGTGTGTACGTGGTTGTTGTGGTGTGCCGGCAGCCAGCTTTGGTGTGTACGTGATTGTTGTGGTGTGCCGGCAGCCAGCTGTGGTGTGTACGTGGTTGTTGTGGTGTACCGGCAGCCAGCTGTGGTGTGTACGTGGTTGTTGTGGTGTGCCGGCAGCCAGCTGTGGTGTGTACGTGGTTGTTGTGGTGTGCCGGCAGCCAGCTGTGGTGTGTACGTGGTTGTTGTGGTGTGCCGGCAGCCAGCTGTGGTGTGTACGTGGTTGTTGTGGTGTGCCGGCAGCCAGCTGTGGTGTGTACGTGATTGTTGTGGTGTACCGGCAGCCAGCTGTGGTGTGTACATGGTTGTTGTGGTGTGCCGGCAGCCAGCTGTGGTGTGTACGTGGTTGTTGTGGTGTACCGGCAGCCAGATGTGGTGTGTACATGGTTGTTGTGGTGTACCGGCAGCCAGCTGTGGTGTGTACGTGATTGTTGTGGTGTGCCGGCGGCCAGCTGTGGTGTGTACGTGGTTGTTGTGGTGTGCCGGCAGCCAGCTGTGGTGTGTACGTGATTGTTGTGGTGTGCCGGCGGCCAGCTGTGGTGTGTACGTGGTTGTTGTGGTGTGCCGGCAGCCAGCTGTGGTGTGTACGTGGTTGTTGTGGTGTGCTGGCGGCCAGCTGTGGTGTTTACGTGGTTGTTGTGGTGTGCCGGCAGCCAGCTGTAGTGTGTACGTGATTGTTGTGGTGCACCGGCAGCCAGCTGTGGTGTGTACATGGTTGTTGTGGTGTGCCGGCAGCCAGCTGTGGTGTGTACGTGATTGTTATGGTGTGTACTTGATTGTTGTGGTGTGCCGGCAGCCAGCTGTGGTGTGTACGTGATTGTTGTGGTGTGCCGGCAGCCAGCTGTGTTGTGTGCGTGATTGTTGTGGTGTGCCGGCAGCCAGCTGTGGTGTGTATGTGATTGTTGTGGTGTGCCGGCAGCCAGCTGTGTTGTGTACGTGATTGTTGTGGTGTGCCGGCAGCCAGCTGTGGTGTGTACGTGATTGTTGTGGTGTGCCGGCAGCCAGCTGTGTTGTGTGCGTGATTGTTGTGGTGTGCCGGCAGCCAGCTGTGGTGTGTACGTGGTTGTTGTGGTGTGCCGGCAGCCAGCTGTGGTGTGTACGTGATTGTTGTGGTGTGCCGGCAGCCAGCTGTGTTGTGTGCGTGATTGTTGTGGTGTGCCGGCAGCCAGCTGTGGTGTGTACGTGGTTGTTGTGGTGTGCCGGCAGCCAGCTGTGGTGTGTACGTGATTGTTGTGGTGTGCCGGCAGCCAGCTGTGGTGCTCTGAGGTCTGGGGGCACTGGCCTATGTCGTCATTCGACTGTTGGCCATGGCCTAGATGTCCCACACACTCAACGCACACAAACACACACGCGAGACACACTCACACCTCAAGGAGACCAATAAACAGGGGTCGATGGACTGCATCTGAAAATAATGTTCGCTGAAAACTTTTAAAAAAATGTTTACCATTTTAATGCCAGGAAAATTATTATAACCTTGTTAAAAATTCTTGATCCTACTTATAACTTTTATAGATTTTTGTGGCAAAACTTATGCTTGTGAGAACTGTTTCACTTTTACATAAAGCACAATTTCATGATATCGTGGCGTTTTGTTTGTAAAACACACATCAATCTCATCAGTTTATTTTAGCTTTACTGTTTAAGGTTATGACACTTCTTACAATACTTTATTTGCTTTGTTTTTTGTTCTATTTGTATATTCTTTTGTTGTGTATTTTTACCAAGAATAAATAATCTTATTTAGCGAATGAACTATAAAAGTGATATAATTTCCTATTTTAAATTATTCTATCCCTATATTCAAGTTTAATAGCCCTCAATAAAAGATATTACAGATTTATTACTATAAAAAAACTCAAAATAATAAAATATAAATTTAAACTCACTTTTTTCAGTTTTACTAACAACTGTTATTTAAAAATACAAAAGCAACAAAATTTTGTCTTACTTTTAACAACAGTTAAAAAAATAATCATACAAATCATACCTCCTTAAAAAGACAAAATTAACCATGACTCTAGTAGGACTATATATTTTTGATATACCTTCATATTACATGCGGACAATCAAATTACTATGTGTAGTTTAAATTTTTTATATACAAATATTTTTATTCTTGATGAAGTGTTTAGTGGGTCAGAATGTAGGCTACAACTTAGCATCAGTCCCAGAAGCAGCGGTGTTGATTGTTGACTGACCCGGGCCTTGGATTGACCTTGGGCACCGCACGTCTGAACCGCTCTCGCCTTGGTGTGTTTGTATCTGCTTTTCGACTTTGTTATTTCATTTGTAAGCTGAAGAGTAAAAAATATCTAGAAATATCAAATTGTTAAATTTTTAACAAATTTGTTAAAAAGGAATTTTATTGTTTTGGTAAATTCAAATTCAAATTCAAAATTTCTTTATTCATTGTTTGTACAATATATACAAGAATATGTAAGATACAGTCATTCTCTTTTCGAAGTCCTCTAATTGTTATTTACCGAGTTTTAAGCTATAACTTTGAATAACCTGTTTAATAGTCTCAAAATCATTACTCGGTATAAATTTACATTGACAAATTAGTAATTTCAGTGTTAGTGTTTATTACATCGTAGAAGGAGAAAGATGAGGACAAACAATCATAATTGTTGTACTAATTTTAATTTTTAATTAATAATATGTAAATATTATTTAAACTTGTATTGAAATTAAATCTAAAACTAACAGGTTTAGAGATTTATTAGTTAAAACCTCTATACTCGTGTAGCCTTGATTTGGATGTCAGTTTCTGACTCCCACTATAAAAAAATGCCTCCTAAACACCTAAATAATTTTTGAAAATTTCAGCTGATTTAATCTCACAAGTACATTACATAAATGGATATCAACTAACCTCAGTTTTATTGTGTTTTTAGCTCCTAATTTACCATCTAATACTTTGCGCTTGTGAAGGTAGTATGTTGTAAAAAAACCCAAAAATTGAAAGTTGATTTCTTAAACGATACTGAATCAAATAAGTTTTCATCAACAAGAAATCAGTAACGAAAACAATATCTAGTTCCACATGACTAGTTTCTTTATCAACAAGATATCAGTAACAAAAACCCTACATGACTGTTGCAACACCGACTAAAAAGTAGATAATTACTGATTGAAGGCAGCGGATTGTGGGATTTCTCAGCGGTTTCAAGGTCAAGCAGGTGCAACCAGTCAACTGTGAGATTCTGATGATCTGGTACAGTTGCGGTCTTGCAATGGCAATGGCGGCACCACTGCCTTCCTCTACCTCATATCTTAACTACTTCTGGGGTGAGTCTTCCAAAACTGCTCTCTTCCTTTGCTGAAAATATTCTTCATTCTTCTCTAGGTTTTTGTTTCTGGAGTGAGTCTTCCAAAACTGCTGTCTTCCTTTGTTCAATATATTCTTCAATCATCTCTAGGTTACAATTGTATTGGACGCGGTGTTCCTTAGTGGGGATTAACGTCCCCCCCACTATTGAATGCTACATTCATAGGACCGTCCTCATAATTAGAACAGTTCGTAAAACTGTTAACCGTGGAAATTGTAGTTCGGATGTTAAAATGAAGGTCCCTTAGTTGCCATTGGCTGTTGGGCTATTAATTAATAGTCCTGTCTAAGGAACATGTGGCCTTAGTCAGTAACAGGACTATAAGATCGTGCCACAATCATCCTTCACTCATCTGTCATTCATACTTGGCTTAAAATACCTACCTGGGTAGGTCGCCATTTCAAGTAATGTAGCTAATGTATTTCTGGGGTGAGTCTTCCAAAATTGCTCTCTTCCTTTGCTCGCATGTTTCCTCATTCTTCTCTAAGTTATTACTTCTGGAGTGAGTCTTTCCAAAACTGTTATCTTCCTTTGCTCAAGATATTCTTCATTCTTCTCTAGGTTTCTATTTCTGGAGTGAGTCTTCCAAAACTGATCTCTTCCTCTGCTTGAAATAGGTTGCTATTTCTGGAGTGAGTCCTCCAGAACTGTTCTCTTCCTCTGCTTGAAATAGGTTACTATTTTTCTGGAGTGAGTTTTCAAAACCTGCTCTCTGCTTGAAATATCCTTCCATTGTCTATAGGTTACTGTGCGCAGTTTTGGTTGCTATGACTATGTCCTTGAGTCGTCAATGGGCTTAAACTTGTTGACACATGTGCTAAGAAACATTAGCATTGTTGATAGCTTTGTCATCTGTTTAAGATAATGAATCTGTGTTTTGTATGTTATTACGTTTAACTGACTTTTTTTGTTTTCAATACATTTGTCCTTCTTTTTTTATACTAAGTAACGGATATAGATGTGTTCGTTTTAATCCTGTGATAGCTACCCCTTGAATATGAAATTTAAGATATGTTACAGTCGTTACTGACTTGACTGTCATTAGTTTTTTAAATCATGATAAAATTAGTTAAGTAATAAATCATATTTACAAAATGAAATTCAATTTTTTTGTGAAAATTCTCTGCTGTACTATAACTATTGCTTAAGGGGGAAAACAGAAAGATATTTTATTGTCTTATGCAAAATTGTCGACATTGTAAGGTATGATTCTGAATCATCAACTTTGTCTATGATATTTTTCAAGCGGAAATCGAGAACGAATCATTCAATCCCATATTTCCTTTAAATATATGTTTATTTTTTTATGTGGCCGTATTTTTTGGCGGTCAAAAGAGAAGTAATTAGTCAAAAGCAAGAGCTATACATTAATACCTTTATTTCCCTACATTTTTACACAGGTAACAGTAAAAAACCTTATACATACGTTCCTTATATCAATACTCCTTATTTAAAGAGCATTGAAAATGTTTTAGCAATTCGCACCCAGTTGCAAAAGTCTCACGAGAAATTTGATACGCTGTCAAACTGCCAGTTGCAGTATTGATGTATTGGTCAGAAAACCAGGGCTGCATTCAAACTGCGACTGATTTTCACTCTCTCTGTTCATATTCATGAAGTAAACTTCCAAAATAAAAATGTAAGTTGTGGACTTTTACATAAAAGTTGTATTTTTGCCATTTGTTCCTAAATGGCATGGGAAAATATGGAGGAAGTTTGAGATAACGTTGTTGATTACGTGTATCTCGCCTTTCAGTTTGATGTGATAAGTACAACTTGTTAAATTGTACACAGTATATTTTAATTTTGAAGTTTCAACATATTCCAAATTTAATTCCAGCCTCCTTTTCAATTGATATTCAGTATAAAAATTATCTAAAATTTGAAGTTTTCTGTATTTAATTTTGCAATAATAAAGAGTATATATTTTGATATGCAAGAATTTTCCTTTCTCAGCCATAATTCAAGAATGGCTAGATGGATTTTAACCCATGAGGTGTCAAATTAAAAGTACTTTTATGTGATTTGCCAATACGTCTCACAATTATTGGATAGGGTTGAGCGAAGTATCACAATAGTGGTGTTATCCATCGACAACAGATCAGGTCCAATTTATTTTGTTTATAACTAAACATTTGGATATGTTTTTAAATGGTTCTACAGGTTAAAAGCAGGTTGCATCACCTTTATAAAAAACGTCTCAATAGACTTTACAAGCAAAGCTGCAATAGTGGTAGTAATTAATACAATTAAATAGAGCGTTGTAAAAATCATGTAAGATAATAAAAATCAGTACATTCCTTATACTATTTAAATTTGAATTTAACTGTCAGAGTAATTTTTACATTGTGAATTGAGGTGTTACGATTCAATCTCCAAGTTTAATAAAGCGTTTTTTCCATTGCAAATATTTATTTTAAATTGGGCGATAGGGTTGATAAGATGGGAAGTAACTTAAGTTACCAAATCTCGACACTGACATTGGCAACAAGAAGTGATAAATATGAGGATAAATGAATTCCGGGCACTGTCTCTGCATCTGCCTCGCTCTTGCATCATTCATGTTGATAAGGGAGACGTGTGGGCTAGCCCAACACAGCGGTGGGTGTGGCCACTGAGCTCATCTGGCTTTGTTTTATTTGATACTTAATACTATGTTTATACTAAGCAAAGTTTCTACATATACAGCAGTTTTTTGTATGTTAGATTATTCCTTAACGAGATTCAATAGTTTTTGTTGAAGTATTATACTGGTCCTAGCTTGATCACACAGTAATGTTTTTTCCGTTACAATAATCTGTAACCAGTATTGCACCCTTTTTTGCACCATTTTCATACAATTCCACTTCATTTTTATCAAGCCACAATTTTGAATAGTTACTAGTCCATTGAGATCAAAAATATATTTTGTACCTCCAGCTTAGCTGATTTGTGTCTTTTGGAAGGTATCTATGTGGTTTTGATTTGACAACTGACTCTGTGGGAATTTACTGTGATTTAATTTGATTGGTCTTCCTTCAAAGTTTAAATGTTGCATTAAATTTTGTATCAAATCTTGATGAAGAAGAGTCCCGCTATTTCAAACTAATTGTGTCTGACCACAGTTAAGTTTATCAATAAACTAAGTGGACGAATTATGAATGAAATTAATAATTAAGGATACCTACTTAAATTGGATTTTCATAAAAAGCTGAGAAGAAGCAAAGCTTTCATCTCTGATGGCTGATATACCAAAGTGCAATCCTGATGTAAGGTAGAGACAAAATTGATTGTCAAGCAGATAGAATACATACTACTGGCCGAGATTCAAAGAATAAAACGAACGTACCTGCATTATCACCAATATTACATCTTATGTGCTTAGCAAACATCTATTATGGACTTATTTGGGCTTAACAGTCATTAAGCCACTAAACTGTGTTCAGAATAGGCAAATCTTTGCTATAAGGGGGATTTTGCAATCTGTGGCAGCTAGCTGCACGTACCCTTGTTACCGACACTTTTGATGTTATATAATGTGTTTTTTTTTCACCCAGCGTTTTTTAGGAATATGCCTTGCATGGAGCTGATTAAACTTGACATTTGATGAAATCATAAGTTTTCATAATGTGGTACCATTGGTAGGATCTACCATCCTCAATTATAAAGTAGCCTAAACAATATCTGTCTTTTAAGTATTTTAGAAACTACTAAACCTTTCATATACATAAATTTCTGAGTTTTTGAATTCTTACCTCTGTTTCAACCACCTCGCACGCTCTCCCTTAGTATTATATTTTTATTTTTTTTTATGTATTTATTCCGTGTCGTGTTTCAGAGGAGGACGAGAGTCAGATCTTCGTCAAGTTCTTCAAGTTCCACAAGTGCTACGACCTCATCCCCACCAGTGCCAAGCTCGTGGTGTTTGACACCCAACTCTTAGTCAAGAAAGCTTTTTTCGCCTTAGTTTATAATGGTAAGTTCCTGCTGTTAGCTGATATGTCCTAGAGTTTCCTAAATATCTTCCTGCTAGCCCATCCATACTAGAGTTTTCTCAAATTTTGCCGCTAGCTAAAATCTACTAGAGTTTCCTAAATATGCACCTACAAACTGATATCTCCGAGAGTTTCCCACCTGCTAATAGCTGATATCTCCTACAGTTCCCTGAATGTCCTGGTACCTCCCAGAGTTTTCTATACATCCTTCCTGCCGCTAGCTGACATCTGTTATAGTTTTCTAAATATCCTGCCACTAGCTGATATCTCCTGGAGTTTTCTAAACATCCCGCTGCTAGCTGATATCTGCTAGAGTTTTCTAAACATACTACCGCTAGCTGATATCTCTTTGAGTTTCCTAAACATCCTGCCGCTAGCTAATATCTCCTAGAGTTTTCTAAACATCCCGCTGCTAGCTGATATCTGCTAGAGTTTTCTAAACATCCTGCCGCTAGCTGATATCTCCTGGAGTTTTCTAAACATTCTGCCGCCAGCTGATGTCTCCTAGAGTTTCCTAAATATCCTGCCCTTAGCTTCATATCTCCTAGAGTTTTCTAAACATCCTGCCGCTAGCTGATATTTCCTAGAATTTCCTAAACATCCTGCCACCAGCTGATAACTCCTAGAGTTTCCTAAACATTCTGCTGCCAGCTGATGTCTCCTAAGGTTTCCTAAATATCCTGCCCTTAGCTTCATATCTCCTAGAGTTTTCTAAACATCCTGCCATTAGCTGATATCTCTTTGAGTTTCCTAAACATCCTACCACTAGCTGATATCATATTATTATTGACCAAGACATATTAAGGTAAAATCTGAAAACCTACACTGCCACAGCAGCTGTAGACACGTACACTGACCAGTCCCGTGTTGCAGGAGTCAGAGCAGCCCCGCTGTGGGACAGCGGCCAGCAGAGGTTCGTGGGCATGTTGACCATCACGGACTTCATCAAGATACTGCAGATGTACTACACCTCGCCCTCCGTCACCATGGAAGAGCTCGAGGAACACAAACTCGACACCTGGAGAAGTGAGTGGTGAACCGACTTTTACAGGGATCTAACGTCAAATTTACCTTCTGGGCAAGTGTAAAATCCTCTGGGAAAGACTGTTTGCAGATGTCAAAAGTTTGTTGTCGGAGACGTTGCGGTTCTCCATCTTCAGGGCTAAAACGTTAAGTTTGCTCGCTTTGCGTGACGAGGAATTTTGCTCTGATATACCCACATCAGAGCAAAGACCACCCCCCGGGCGGGGGTTTTTTTTTGCGTGCACGTGTTGCATTCGTGTTCGTGTTACACTGCAATGTCTCCGAAATGTTGGCTTCAAACTTTTGCATCTGCACGCAAAGACTTTGAGTTAAAATTTTCTGAAGATGAACATGGAAACCTGTATTCTTCATTTACCTTCTGGGTTTATGTTTGTATCGTCACCTCTCCTTTGAAGAGTGTGAAATAGTTAGAAGGGTGTTCTTGTAAGTTTAATAGGAAAATATTTGTTGTGAATACTATAGTTTTAAACTAACTCCTTTGACATCAACTAACTTTGCATTATTAGCATCCTTCACTATACAGTTTGAAGTACATATATTTTATTTATAGTTGTTCAAAGTACAGTAGAACCTCAATAAGAAGACACGATAACACACAAACCTGGATAATAAGCACACTTTTCAAACCTTCTCAAAACAGTATTAATTCAATATCTTGGTAACACAAACCTCAATAAGAAGAGCCCCTTGATAATAAGAACGTTTTTAGCAGATATCTTCGTAATGAGAGATAGCTCATTATGAAATACCTCAGATTTTCTTTTCCCAGGATCAGAATCGCTGCTTTAAAGGACCACAATCAATCAAAAGAATTAACTAAGAATAAGTTTTGCCCACCATTTTGTAAAATAATAAAATTAATATTGATGCACACTTGTCTTGAGTGTTTACTTAGAACAAGGGTGAATTCCTCTTGCAACAGGTAGTTTTTGATTGAGGTAATCAAAGCATGCCAGTGATTTGGCAGCAGAGAGGAGTTGCCCAATACTCGACACTGGTTCGGCAGCTTGACAAATAGATTGACGACTGTGGCCGGCTGCCATTGCTTTACTGTCGTTTTCAGCTTTCAACCTGAGCCGGTCGTTAAACAAAGTCACACGTGCTGTTCGTTATTCTCGAGAATGTTTATGGAAATTTCCAGTACATTAAATGAAGGTTGGGGTTGTAAGAGGATCACAGGAAGGTTTGTTGTTCCTGTGTTTAACGACCCGAGCTGGGGGTTAAGTGTACCTCCAATAACACAATTGGTATTCGCTAAACAACGTCTATAAATGGATTTTCTTAATTCACAACAAAGCTCTGAACCTTGGGTGACATAACTAAATATTAAATATTTAGTTATGTCACACCTTGGAACATACACATAATTTCACGTTTTTAGGATTGACCTCGATTAAACGACTCCAAACTGTATTCTGATGAGTAACTCACCAAAACTGATGCCCTTGGCGGGGAAAAAACCTTTGTTTTGATACAAGACTAAAACTTTAAGATTCCAATAACTTTTATAACTTTTATTTTGGCTGTCAATCAAAATAACCTTGATTACACAAATGTCAACTGAAAATTCCCTCTATACCAAGATTGTTTTATGAAACCCCTTGAGAGACCTCTTATCAAGCTTCTCCTAAAGTGCAACAACATAACCATGATGTTAATAATGCAAATATAACAGTCCTTTTGATTACACTTTTTCTTAACCCTTTAAGCGCCTGAGTAATTAGGCCCCGCGGTTTTTTGTAGCGTGCAATTTTAATTACATGATCAACACGAATTCGCCGGGTTTTCGTCTCAACGTGACGACCGCAATACTACAGAACTCGTGATGTGGATGTAGTTCCAGAAAAATCCACTAGAGTGCAGCTCCAAACGGTCTGCAACTCGTCAGGGTCAACTGTACAGTCTTATCAGGAAAAAACCTAACAGAACAGTTGTGCCAACATAAATCAGCTGAGAATGTCAAATCCGAGTAAACTCGGGCTGGCGGTCAACGAAGCAGGGGTGACGCAATAGATATCTTTTGTGTGGCGGAGCGCGTACAGAATACTACTACGAGTTATCTCGTGCGCGGCGGTTAAGGGGTTAATCCCCTAGACTGTTAGAACAGATAAACAGATCTTGATATGACAAATCCTCATTTTAACATTATATTTTTTATTCAGTCCTGACAAATTTGTCATTTTAGGTTTTACAGAACAATCATAACGAAGTATATAAACATAAACAGTAAGGGAAAGAAAAACGATTCTAAAAAAAACAAAATAATTATTTATCGTATTGTCGCGTTTCAGAGGTGCTGAAGGATAATGTCAAGGAGCTGGTGTCTATCAGTCCGGACGCTTCGCTCTACGACGCCATCAAGACGCTGATCCACAACAGGATCCACCGGCTGCCGGTCATTGACCCTGAGACGGGCAACGTGCTCTACATCCTCACGCACAAGCGGATACTCAGGTTCCTCTTCCTCTACGTGAGTATCCTGAGTAAATCCTTGATAAAACAGGTGAAAAGATGATCCGTAAAGGATGGAAAGCTTTGTGTGATCGCTGAACGCAGTTTTGCCAAGAGATATCTCATGTAATTGGGGTTGTTGAAAGATGATTGCACATCCGGACTAAAACAAGTTGCGACCTCACGGAGTATTTATTTATGGAGGTATTTACGGGATATTTCGTTTTGGCAATTGGAGACGACTCTGGACACTGTCGCTCATCGGTGGATTCTGATTGGTCTTGATTGCATTCTCTCTTTTACCAACTAACTGATGTTTCGTTGGTATTGGATACTGGACGAGACAGAACTAATAAAGGATGGACTATTATGTGTTAAATGATTTAATGCTGTGATACGAGAATTTATCTTACGAAAAAATTTGTTGTCGCGTCGAGTATTGCACAGTTTATTAACCCAAGTACTGCACGACTGTTAAACACAGCAGAGGGAATTTGTTGGCATAACTGCGATGTCGGTATTATTTTACAGCAGATTCATCTGTCGTCTGTCCATGTGAAGACGCAACTGTATATGATATAAAAAATTGATTCGTAGTTGTTTGCAACTACAAAAAATGTACTTTTATTTTGAAAATGGGTACGTTTTCACCTACTTTTGATTTTAAGCCAGTCCTTTAAATATTCGATTTGGTCATATCGAACTTTTTTGAAATCTCAAATCGAATCGAATAACACGATATTTGATTCGAAAAAGTTTGAGATTCGAATATTCGCTCACCCCTAATTTATACAAACCAACATTCTTGTTTAATAGATCTAGATTGTACTGTATTTTCGTTTGTGACAATAACCATCTACCCGGTCCGCAGATCAACGACCTGCCGAAGCCCAGCTACATGCACAAGACGTTGGAGGAGCTGAGGATCGGCACATTCAGCGACATCGAGACGGCCGCGCCCGACACTTCGATCATCGTCGCGCTCAAGAAGTTCGTCGAACGGAGGGTCTCCGCGCTGCCCATGGTGGACAGCGAGGGTCGGCTGGTCGATATATTCGCCAAGTTCGACGTCATAGTGAGTCGCATTTTTGTTTTGTCTTAAAATCCTTTACTCTCATATGAGCGATGTTATCTTGCTTGCTTATTTTTTTGTAATATTATCTCACCAAAAACGGCTCCGAGGATTTCCTTCTAAGTCCTGAAATAATTTATGACTAAGAAGGGATTTATGCAGGTTACCTGGCCAGAGAAAGTTTAATGAAGTAATAAAATTAATTTAAAGTTGTAAAATTTTAACAGTGGCCTTATGAGTTGCTGTGATAACAATGAAACAAACAAGGAAAGTGTAAACAAATAAAGTAAGGCCTACGAAACAATTCACAGGATATTTAGCACCTCTAATCACACATAACAAATTTAATGCAAGAAATTCAAAGAGGAACCTTCCATCACGTGTTTGGGAATTTGATGGAGAGAGCACAACTTAATGCCTTTACCAATGGCAGATTGTTTGAGCACATAATGTAAAATAAATGTGATCAAACTTAAATAATAGGTTGTATAAAATTTAAATATCAATAAAACAATACTCAGTTTATATTTATATGTGTATTATTCAATGTTAGAATTAGGTTGTGTTTAAAAAAAAAAACAGTCTGTATTTCATTGTTAGACAATTGATTATTATAATAAAATAAATTATTATAAATTTTAAGAGCCACATACATTGGGCTATACATTTCTAAGCGGTGAGATGGGTGTTTAAAGAAGCTGTTAGCACCCCTAGTCCCATAAGATTGATTAAATTTAAATTTTTCAAAGATGACTGGAAAAATATTGTCCTCCTGTACTGTCCAAATCACAGCGCGCTACCGGTGGCGAAAATCTGAAACAAAGACATGTGATATGCAAATTTCATGTGTCTGTTGATGTTTTTTTATTTAATTTTTAACATGATTTTGCTCCTTGGCCTTGCTAGGGGTTAACATGTTGTGAGAGTTCTGCACAGAATTGTTTGTAATTACTCTATTTGCTGACACTTTATTTTCTCTGTCTTTCAACTCTTAGTTTAAGATTGGTATCCATACTGGCCTTGTTTTTTACTAATCAGTGATGGCAAATGTCCACAAAATCCAAATCAAAATATTGCTGTCCACTTGTCCACTAGATAGTGAAATTTGGAATTCAGAAGTTTTTGGAATAACAATTACCAATCGTTTCCAGAACCTGGCAGCCGAGAAGACGTACAACAACCTGGATGTTTCGCTGAAGACGGCCAACGAACACCGCAACGAGTGGTTCGAGGGGGTCCACAAGTGCAAACCCACGGAGACACTGTTCACCATCATGGAAAGGATAGTGCGCGCCGAGGTTAGTTGATTTTTTTTTATAAATATTTCATTGATCACTTAACCAGTTCCTAGCTTTCAGTATACTCGGGTTTTCTGGAACATTGAATTCTTTATTTTCCTTTTTAATTATTGTTACTATACAATATTTCTGTATTTTTTCTTTCAATGCAAAATTAAATCTAGCCTATAACATTCCTTCAGTTTACAATACATCATTAGTATTTACTGGATTTACAAAAGCCCCTTAAAGAAAAGGTTTTCATGCTTGACTTGCCTTTTGCGCCAGTTAGAAGCTCATAGGTTCACACATAAGTGTCATAAAACGTGTTATTTTATTTATTTTTAATTTTGAAACAGGCTTACATTGGTTTTATTTTGTAGCTTTAATAAAACTTGCAAACCTCTAATATTCTACTGTATGGTGTTCCGAAACTAGGGTTTTAACTTTAAACTCTTTTGGATTAGTTTGGTTTGTATATGGTGTTTGTTAAAGTTGTGGCATCACTATAAACATTGAACAAAATCGGTAGTAGATGGTGGATGAACAAAAACCATCTCCTACCGCTGGTCAAATGTTTGTAGATGGCCATCAACTTGATGTTGATGATGATGTTGATGATTATGATGATGATGATGATGATGATGATGATGGCGATGACAATAATGATGATGTTGATGATTTTGCAGGTCCACAGGCTGGTTATTACGGATGATGAAGACAAAGTCATCGGAATCCTTTCTCTCTCAGACTTACTGTTGTACCTGGTGCTTCGACCGTGCGGTGAGTCAACTCTCTACTGTATGATCAATTAAATTATGATTCAATTTGTTATTTATGATTGTCAACACAATGTGCAGTTTTAGTTAACAAATAAACAAATCTTAAGCTCATTTAAGATTTTGAAAGAGTGTAGCTTCATGATAAAACAAGTGAAGTCAGCGCTAGAGCTAGAGACATAATGGGATATGACCACTGGTTATAAAAGCATTTTATTTATAGATATTTTTACTTCCGATTTAAATTTCTCTCATTTATTGATATTTTTTATGTTTTCTGGGAGGGCCTGAGAAAGTTTTTTACACTGTATTTGGCTGTTGTCCGAAACATTTTATTCAGGGTTGTTGGGAAAGTAATTATTATGACGTGTGTTGTAGTTTTACATAGACTAAACGGCAATAAATGTACAGACCAGGATTTAGACTAGGGATGTGTCGGTACCTTAAGTCGGTTCTTGGTTCCAAGAACCGATGTCAAAATGTCGGTACCAATACTTTGGTACCCATGGTAATTGGCGGGAGTAACTGCTGGCCATCAGAAACGATTGATCGCATTGCGCATCGGTGCGGGTGTTGCACCGATGGCAAATGCCGCCGTGTACTATTATTGAAGGTCGTAAATGTTTCTAAATTTACTTTCATTCTAAATTTATTTAAATTTTTTTGACTCTTGATAGATTTTTTGTCTAATTTTTAAAATTAATTGGAATGGGGTTATTTTCCATGAGAATTGTAAAAATATCAATTAAAAAAAATTTGGAAACTTATTTTTCATCTTGGAATTTGTTCTTTTGTTTACAGCGTATATTATTTTATATATTTTTTGTTAACAGGAGGATAAATAATTAAATTAATTAGTGAGATAGTATTATTTTATTTCTTGGTGAAACTTATACTTGAAAATTAAAACATTTTTAAAACAGTAACATACAACAGATGTAGGTTTGTGGGTACATTACATAATAACACATTATGACAAAAACTTGGTACTGATCATACCGGTACCGAGAACAGAGAATCGATCTTCTCAAGAACCGGTATTGGTACCGACTTTGAAAAAAGTGGTACAGAGACATCTCTAATTTAAACCAGTTAAAATGTTTTACCTGACAGCTACTGTAGTGAGCTCACGAGTGTGGGACTGAAACGATGCAGCCCGCAGAGCACCCCTGTGACGATAGCATGGGCTGCTGGCTAGCGCCTTCAAATCTCAGTCCCACACTTGTGAGCTCAGGTTAAGTCTTAATGCTTGTAATGTGGCGTGTAATGCTTAATGCTTGATGGTCTTAATGCTTGTAATATGGTTACACATTGCTTACTGTAAGGTTAACTTTAAACAATCGATGACTGTTGACAGGTGAGGACGGCGGCAGTGGGGGCGACCTGCAGTGCAGCTCCGTGCGGCTGCAAGACCTGCACTCGCAGCAGCAGTCGGGCGAGACGATACCTGAGGAGGAGGTGGAGGGGGAGGGGGGCTCGAGCAGTGGCGACGAGAGAGACAGAGACACTTCCCCTCCCCCCATCCTCTCCTCCTCGCCCCCCTCCCTCTCCGAGCAGACGTGGCGCGAAGTTACAGTGCTGGGCGGGGACTAGTGGGCGGTCGCGCTCCGTACGAACTAATTTATTGTAGATTATATAAATAAAGTTACCTATTTTTAAACCCGTGGTAGATAAGATCGTCGAGTTAAGTGTACCTTTCGTTTTCAAGTACTTAAGTGAGACTCATCGTGGTAGATTATATTTTTGACTGTGAATAGCCGGTTCGAGTAGCGCCTTGAGTCGGGATGATGTTTAATTTCTTCAATACTGAATACTGTGATACCTGTCCGCTAAGAATTGAGTTGCCTGACAATAAATAATGATAACGTACAAACCGAGCAGGACCAACTTCAATCGAACTATGTGAAATTTGTTTTATTTATTTGTATTTTTCTCGAGGTTTTTGGTTTCAGTTATGAGTTGTACATAAATTATTTATTGTAAACACGAGGATGAATTGAACGCTAATGAATGGTCGAAAAGATAACAAATATTAGTTTGATTTACTTTGTCAAATACATAAAATTACATACATGTATTATATAGACTCGCAATCAATGTCTATCTATTCTATACATGTTATCTGCTTTTAAAATACATTATTTTTACTCTATGGAAAGTGATGAACAGTCAATAAATTGATACCGCATATTGAAAATAGGCGAATCAATTGTGTTGTCAAGAGTTATTTTTTCCTACCATTTCCAGAGGTAATATTTCACTGAAACTAAATCAATTGTGATGTAAAATTACATTGAAATTTTATTAGTTTGAAAGACTGAGTTTCGTGCTCAGTCTCAACGAAAATAATTGAGCACATAATGAGATTCAGTGAAGAGGAATAAAGTTTTATTTGTTTAAAATGAAGAAGTTAGGCACATGATATTGATACATCTATTGGAGGCATAATAAAATATATCAGGTTTTAAGTATACTGTAGTTTAGTTTTTAATTGTAGTTGAAGATAGGCTTTAAAAATCTATTCAATGATTTCCATGTCTTACTTTGAATGTGCAATAAGATCTTAGAGTTCCGGCCAAATCATTAGGCGGGTGAGTGAGTGCTGCTGGCGTTCAAAATATGTTTTTGGCCAATCATTTACCCATCTGAAGTTATAGACAGTTATAACTAGTGATAGTTGGCTCTTTGTTAATGTTCCCCAAATCAGCTGAGGAAGTTCTCCAAACATACCCAACCAAGTAAATGTGCTTCTATCTGTTGGAAATATGTTCAACTACTTAACTGTGTAGAGGAGCGGAGTTGTCTTTAACATACAGCTGGAGTTTCTATTTTTCGCCACCCGCCTAATGATTAGGCCGGAGCTTTACATATGTATTTTGTTTGATGTTAACTAAGTAATATTATTTAGTTCTTTTGCAGTACAGTCAAACCTTGCTAGCTTGAGTATTAATAGCTTGAAATCCTCCATTTCTAGAATAACTTTCAATCCCCTTGAAAAAATCTCATTTATCCCCTGTCAAAAATAACCATGCAAAGATTATTACCATAAATAAATCATTTTACCGTTACATTTTACCTTTTTAAGTCAAAGAGACACAATGATGTTTACCTCTGTATCTTGATATTTACCCCTACTCTCTTAACAGACCTTTCTAAGTTGGAACTCAGATGCACAGGGGAACGTGTCAATAAGTCATATCCTGTCCAGTGTCACTGTTTCGTGTAACTTGAATATTCGTTTTGCTTGCCTCAGTATAACTGGAAGTATACCCAAGTCAAACTATACCCAAATCCTAAAAAAATCGCACCTGATGCATCTTGGGTTAGCGAGAGTTGACCTGTACTTGAATTCCAAGATTCCTGAAGGCATTGTTTTATTTTTCTTTAAAGATAAAAATTGGTTTCTTAAAGAAAAAATCAAGGGCTTAGTTACACCTTTATTGGCTTTATTAATCATATTTTGTTCTATTATTTTATAGATTGCTTTTGAGGGATTAAATTCCTTTTACTGAAGGGAATTGATAATGTCATCCTATTTTCTTCTAGGATGACTTTCTTGTTTTGTCTAAACCTCAGGCAATCTAAATTGGTTTTAGGTCCTTAGGCATCAAAAATCAGCATTCATTAACATTTTTAAACTTAAGCCATGATTATTGTTCAAACCGCAAAGGTTCTTGGTCAAATTTTCGACCACTGGTGATCCCTATTGTAATAATTAGAAAATATAAAATATTAGTACTGCATCCTTTTTTTTGTAACACTACAGATGAAGTACTGTACTATTATAAATTGGCCCGTACTGTACCACAGACTCTACTGATGGTATTTAAATGTGTTAATCTTGAGATGGTTTGCAGTAGTCAAAACTGAACCTTACTTTTGATTGAAAAAGAAAAAAAAACAATTAATTGCCTTGTAAACATTCGCAGCAGTTGGAGCACCCTGATGGTTCCAGGTTGTCACGTTATTCTATCCATAGTCATTTGTTAAAAACTACATGAAACCTTATTTCTTTCATTGACTGCTGAAGTAACTTATTCATTTTCCTGTACCTGTTTGATTTATGCAATTTACAAATGTCACACCTCAAACTGATTTCTACAATTGCTCAATATGATTATGTTATTTACCTAAGAGATTAATCTGCTCAATTGCGAATACTGTTATTTTGCTTCTTAATATTTTTTCAGCAGGTTTGTTAACTAGGCATTTATGTACAAATGACCTAGTGCTATTTTTTTCAAATTATGTTCATAGCAAAAATTAATGATTTTTTTCAAATTAACGCTTCTGTATGAATGTGGCATTCGAGCTAGGAAGAGATTGTTATACTGAACAATTTACAAAGCTAACAATTATTAAGTTTTATCGTACTGTTAACCTATTAGGATATTTTGATGGATTAATACTGTATATTATGAATAAATTTTGTACTGTAGACTGTAGATAGCTTGTGTGTATAAAATGTTTATAGACTATAACTATAGCTTTGTAATCATCTCTGTACGTATCTTAAGTATTTTAAGTATTGAAGCTATCAAAGTCATCCCTGTATAGATATAAATATATTTATATATACATATATCTCGCTTGGATATTTTAATTTCTCGATTAAACCTGTTTAAAGTATTACCTTTTTGATAATATGTTGAATATTTGAAATAAATTTTCAAAAATTTGACTTCAATGTGGTGTGTTGATTTAACCCTGAAAAGAAATTGTTATTTTAATGTAGACTCTGGATAGTCTGGTTTTGACAAGTGCATGAATTTCTGAATGCCATCTAAATATAACCATTATCAGAAAAATGAGTGGCAACACTGCTAAAACAAATATGTAGCAGGCAATTTTTCATCCCTGCACCCGAAATGCTAATTCCTCTAGGACACATTGTCCAACTTTGTCCAGATAAATTAAAGTGCCAGACTGTCTTACGCTGGTTTAGTGGACTTTGTCTGTAACGGATATGTATAGCTTAGTTGGGCAAATGGCAAATTGGCATGTAACTCGATAAAATTCATGAGATATTAACTTATAACTTAAACACACCTTTATAAGCTGACAATATCACAAGCAATACTTTTTCTAATTACACTTCGAAAGGAAGCATTCATGACTGTTTAATATCTTACATTAATTGAAGCAATTCTCAATTATGTAATAATGTATCAGGCCCTTAATTGATATATTTAATTTTTTTTCAACCATGAATGAAAAACTATTTCATGTCATTAAAGGGGATTTTGGAGCAACAATTCAGGAAGCATGAACTAAGCTCAGCTTCATAAATTATATTTATTTAAATCCAATTTTAAAGCTAAGTCAAATATAATTTATTATGATAAACCACAGAAGTATCTTGAAAGTACAACCCAAACAAACAAAACATTAAACACGGTGCAAAATTTGCTACTTCAAGGTGAATGGCTCTAAGAGACGAGTCCAGTTAGAATGTCCTTGATGTAGGCTGAGGGGTCAGTGATCTCGTTGAGAAAACCTGTGAACAAACTCAAAGTTATTAATTCAGACAAAGTAGGCCTTCATAAAAAAATAAATGAGAACTTAAAGAGGATGTAATATGATGATAAGATTGTCACCATGAAACTGCAGCCAGTCGGGATGTTTATTGGGAAAGGTTGACTTGTACAGTTAGATTTTTTTAACTAGAAGCGGTCAAGACGAGGAGGAATATCTTTAGTGATGAACTTTTTTGTTTGTAATATAATCAATGTTTCTACCTGTCAAATATTGAGGTTAGATTTTAATCAAAACAAACAATATTCTAAACCATTTGAGGGCATGAAAAGCAAAGGGGTCTAAGTATTTTTTTTATGATTGGAGATAAGCAGTGCATTTGAAACTAGAAATATACAAAAATTTAGTTGCAAAGAGATCTAAGTGATTCTCCTGTCAAGTGCTGCATTCTGGTGGGAATAAATATTACTACTCACTAGAACTAATCATCTGTTGAGAGGCATAGGGGAACAAGTGACACTTGGATCCCTTTGCCATAACTTGTGAACAAGGACCTGGTTGCAGCTCTGTGTTTAGACCTTATTCAGCATACCAAAACATCAATTAAACACAATAATAAGAATGTGTATCTGTTGAAATAGTATTGAAATAAAGCCTAAACTAACCAAGCAAAAGGGCGTCAATGACAATGACCGGACTTATGAGCCTGAGAACGGACCTGAGAGTGAATCTTCAGAGGACGTTTCGGGGACTGGTGAAGAAGATGAACCAGAGGTTGATAATAACTTCAAACCACGGAAAAGGTTGAGGAGAGAAAAAGAGTGGAGGAGAGCTAAGGCAAAAGATCTATGTGTATGTACTATGTGTCTTTATTTAAAACCTTATTACAGGCAAAGGGATTCAAGTAATTTTTAAGCAGCAAAGGGATCTAAGTAGTTGCTAGGGGATGGAAAAATATGATTTTGGGGTGTCTATGTAGGTTTTAACTTTATAATAAGCATACCTTAAAATACCTAAAGAAATGGAGATTTCAAAAATATATATTTTAAAAAATATATTTTTTTCTAGAATTTAGTGTAATTAAGTAACTTTGGAATGGATTTTCTCAAAAGTAATAAAATGGCACTTAGACCCCTTTGCTTTTCATGCCCTCACTTCATACAATTGTTTATTTTTTTGGATTGTAAACAAAAGAAGTGCATTGCCAAAGATATTCCACCTCGTCTTAACAGCTTCTAGTTAAAAAAATCCAACTGTACCTGTTTTCACAAGTCTGAAGTCTCAAATTATATTCAATGCCATTGTATTTTTCAGTTAAACTGTATCAGTCTTAACTTTTTAACTGTTTAATTGTATCAGTTTAACTGATTTTGAACACAGTTGCTTCACTTGAAGCACACAGTGCAGAAGGATCAGAGTTAACAAGCTAGTCAGAACCTTTTCAGTCACCAATTAACATCACATTTCTCAAATTATTTTCAGAAATCTTCCACCATACCTGCAAAATTACCTAAACCACACACTGACCACTTACAAGAAGCATGTTACTAACTGGTTAAAGGAAAAAGGTATACAAATCGTTGTTAAATAATCAGCTTGGTATTGTTTGTGCCATACATGACAAAAGAACATACGCGTACACCTAGATTCAGCGCAAGTCACACTCACCGAGAACGTCGCAAATCTCCTCGAAGGACGTGGCGGGAAGCAGCTCGTCGGTGTAGGCGGCCATGAGTCGCTCTGAGCACTTGAGCAGCGTCTCGTCGTTGTGTCGGATGTAGTCAGCCAGCGTAGTGGGCCACTGGTCCTCACTGCTCACTGTGATGCCCTGCAATGACAAACACGTTTAGGAGCAGAGTACTCCTATAGGAGATGGAGGAAGCTGGCAACGGATAAGGTCCAATATGTGAAATTCATCACTAGTTTTCTATACTGATTGATCACAGAAAGAAGGAGGGTCTGGCCTGGGAGTGTATGGGAACAGATCCCATATCTCAAAGGCACTAGGGCAGACTCCTACAGTCTTTCAGGCAGAGGTCCTGGCAATAGAATATTGCGCAAGAGCACAGCTTGAAAAGAGGATAAGAAGAGGAAAAGTCCTCATCCCCTCTCAAAGCAATAGACTCATACGAGGAAGATTCAAGAGTAGTGCAGAGCTGCAAAAGGGCACAGAAAGAACTGGGCCTGCACGACCGTGTTCAACTATCTTGGATCCCAGGACACTCAGGGCATGAGGGCAGCGAAAAGGCCGATGACCTGGCGAGGAAAGCGGCTGAATCCTACCTCGTTGGGCCACAGCCTTACTGCGGGGTCCCCATGAGCAAAGGAAAGGCCAAGATCCTTGTCTGGGCGGAAGACCAAAAAGCGAATGCTTGGAGGAACAGCCCAGGGCTCAGACAGTCGAAGCTGTTAATAAATCCATTCAGGAAGGAATGGAGAGGCATACTGGGCCTCCAAAAGAAGGAGATAAGCCTGCTGATAGGGTTACTCTCGGGGTCATGGCCCGTTGAGAAAACACCTAAGCACAATAGGGCTTAGCCAAACATACCAATGCAGGTTCTGCGTCACACATGTGGAATCTGCAGAGCACATATGGCTGGACTGCCCAGCTTTAGCCCAAAAGAGGATGAAATACCTGGGGAAGGCATTCCTGGTGCCTTACGAAATAAAAGAAATGTGCGTCAACCAGCTAGTAGGCTGTGCTAAAAGCTTAAACAGTGGGGACTGAGCAGTGGGTGCTACAAAAGATCTAATAAGGTTGAATTAGCTAAGGGTAGCTATACCCTAGCCCCCCCCCCCCCCCAAAAGAATATAAACAATTCTATAGCCATAGGGTTAATAGCTATGGCATTGCAAACTTTGGCATAATTTTGCACTCCCATTAATCCCACAAAGCAACCCAGGAGCTCTCCATGTAGGTTGCAAACCCACGTCAGTTCACTACCTACATCACTATTTTAAGACCCAAACATTATTAACTATTATCTAGACATGTTTTTAAGGCTAATTTTTGGAAGTAACGGCATGCAAATGTACTAATATAATAAAACAGAACTATGTTGGCGTTAAATAGCGAGTGATGCTATTGAATCCCTACTTTAAAGCTTGTAAGTTAAAGCAAAACCTGTGAAAACTTTTTCCAAACAATGACAATAAGAGGAATGCAAAGGAATAGAAGATGAGTAGAATGTGACAGCCACACCCCAGTCCAGCCCACCATCTTTGATGTTTGTCTAGTAGGTTGGGTCTATATCCAACATGCCCCCATCAGTCGGACAGGCTAGGAATTTTTTCCCTTCAAATTTACGTCTTCCAGAGCTTGTACCATACACAGAAAAATCCTACTTGCGATCAAAGTTGTGCAATTATCGCTAGTCAGTAAGCACAATTCCAAAACCATATCCGTTTGTATTTAGATTTTACCAATAACAAAAAAATAAACAAATCCTGTTGACAGACTCACCTTGAAGTACTGCTTGTATATGATATCGATCAGGCCGAAGAACACCAGCACGCTCTTGTAGACCGAGTAGTCGGCGGGTGTGGGGTCGGTGATCTTGTGCGTGTTGGCGTGCCTGACGTGAGCGAGGACCAGGAGCCGGCGCAGGTGCGCCACCCGCGCGACCCGCCACCGCGCGGGCGAGTGTAGGCACAGCGAGAGTGTCGCCCAGTACAGCGGACCCTCGGCCTCGTAGCTGCTCTCGATCCACCGCTCGGTCGCCGCGCACTCCAGGTGGGTCGTGAGGTTTTTCTCCTCCCTCTCGCCGCAGCGGGTCCTGTGGAGCAGACGAGATCAGTGCATAATAGAGATGTTAATTTATATGAATTAAATAATGTTTTATAAGAACTATAATCAGCAATAATTTATTTCCATCCTTAAATGATATTTTCAAACTTTTGTGCTTTAAGAAAATGTGGAAGAAAAAGACAAAAACCAGGAATCAGGACAGAATGGAGAGAGCAAGAGAAACAGCTTCTTCCCTCACTCTCCCTAATAAACCCATAAAACTCTTGTGTATTCTTAAGTGGTTGCGCAGGGGTACAAAACCTCACATCCAAACGTCACGTTATCACTGGGATTAAAAAGCTGGACCTTGGTTGGGAGTGCCAGGCACTGATGCCACTTAAAAGCCAATGATTAAGGTGTAAGCAATGGCCAGAGCAGTTCTGTGAGTTTGAAATAAAAAGGAAAATTTAACTAAATGTAACAAATGTAACCATTTCCCTTTAGATTTTGACAATAAAAAAACTCTTTGAAATAATATTTAAGACTCAAACATGAACAAAAGGATAAACAAAAACCAGCACCTATCTGACAAATTGATAATGAAAATCAATATAATCATCAGGTGAGATCCATGTCGTAAGAGTACGGAACGTATACTGACGTGTTGATGACGTAGAGTGCCATGTGCAGCAGGTAGGGGATGAGGTGCATGTTGGACTGGGGGCCGCCGCCGCCGGCGTCCTCGTGGAAACTCTTCTCCTGCGCGAACCGCAGCAGCAGCAGCTTCAGATCGTGGACCGTCGACACGTAACTGATGTCCCTGTCCAACAAAGTCAGAGTCAAAAAATATTTTATTCCAAGAAAAAGACAACAGGACAACATTACATAGTTTTATGGAAATTTTCTTCCACATAATTGATCTGTGAGCGGAAGAAGAGTTACTTTCAGCAGAGTCCTTTAGTTTCTTTAACACTTGCACAAAACTTTTATATATATTTTTTTTTTGTAGTCAGTACCTAAGTCTTTAAGAAGCAAACATCATATAAAATTGAGAATTAACTACTAAACTGGAAGTGGATCGAGGAACGTTATAACCAAAATTTAATCTATTTCTAGTCGGATAGTAATGCTGAAGGTTAGTAAATATTCCCTTTGTTATTTTTAATGAATAAAAGAGATTTGATGTAGATCTGCCTAATATTCAAAACATTGAATTCAGAAAAAAAGTTCAAGAGTTGGGTATCTAGGTTTTTTTAATAAGATTTTAATGAGGGACCTCTGAGTGACGGCTAACGGCTCCAGAGCTGCGGAGGAGACTCCACCCCACGCCAAGACACCGTACTGGGCGACATGCCCAGAACCCTGTGGAGGGGTTTTTTATCGGTCTCCACAGTCAGAACCCTGCTTAGTTGCCAAAAAGCGTATATGAGCATCCTAAGCCTTTGTTTTAGGTTCTGAATAAGTGGAGTCCAACTGAGTCGTTTTTCTATTCAGCTAAATAGCAAACGCCATATCAGCATTAATTTTTATTTACCGAGTTTAGAAATACTTTAAAGCTCTGTAAAACTGTAAAATTGTTAAGGTTTGACCTGTTTCCCCAGTGTGTACATATAAAAGTCTTCTGTGAAATGCCGTTGAATGTCGACAGGACAAAAAAAGGAAATTTCGGGAATACAGAAAAAAGTTAGGGACAAGTTAAACTGGAGGGGTTTCTGAGTAATAAGGATCCAAGATTGTCCACATAAATCCTGAGCAAGAGCTAAAAGAAATGTGCCTTAAGATGTGTCTTTTTACATTATTTTGATTAATTTTCAGGAGTAAACTTTTTATACAAACAGAACTATAGGTATTTGGTTTTAGATTCTGTTAAAGATTGTTACAGATTTTAATCCAAAAAAGCTTAAAACTTGTCAAGTATGTTTGGCATAAGATTGGACTTTCTACTGAAAAAATGTTTGCACAGCTGAAAGCCTGAATGTCAAAACAGCTCTGGCACAAAAACTTCAGCACCTATGGTCAGGGTATGGGGTTTTTTTGTAGGGGGATTTGGTCGGGTTTCCCCACCTCACAGGAAAATCCTGTGGGGGTACTTCAGTCATTATTTTGGCTTTTTGTACAGCTACCGGAAAGGAAAGGAAACTTCCCTTCTATTATCCCTTAGGCTCAAAGCCTTTAGTAGATTAATACAAGGGAAGCAAAAAGAAAAAAAGAATAGGTGGATGGAATAGGTTTGGCCAAGCCTAGACTGGGTGGGCAAAGGTATACCTTTATCCAACGGATGATGGGGAACAGGGCCTCAAGGGATAAGGTGGCCCTCATAGTGGTCACCAGTAGACCCCCACCCACCCTGCCATTGAGCTCAGCCTCCCCTGGTGGGGAACTGAAGTTGTCCAATGAAAGACAGCTACAACAACAATTGTGACAACCTCCGTTACTATATCCAGTATTGATACCTAAACTAGCAAAAGCCAGTTAGGATCCCACTGGGGGAATGGGGGTTAAGGCCTAGCCCGAAGTAATGAGTGAAACAGCTCCAGGTTTGCAGTGTTCAGGGGAGTGGTAAGTTGTCCACAGGACTTTGAATCCGTGGGAGTCCGACATTCTATTACATTCTACTACGTCAGAATGTAACAGCCCCTCAGTGAGCAAAAATGCATTGCATCTCCGACCCGAAAAACGTACCTGTGGCCGGTGCACTCCTGCAGGTAGGTGTTGTGGCGCGCCAGACAGCTGGCGAAGGCCGACTCCGGCACCGAAGGCCCCCACAGCGGCAGCAGCCCGTTGCACCGAGTGTTGGCGTTCTGCAGCGCAGCTGACTCCCACTCGTCCCTGGCCCTCGCCAGTCTACCGAACACAAATGACTGTCAGTCAAGCCCAACTACGTGAATAATCGGATCACAATAGTAAAATCTTTAGTAATGTAAATTTAGTCGGTAAGGTCGCTTGGGAGCAATGGGCAATGGGCATGCAACAGATGCAAGGTGTAATAGAAGTACAAAACAACTTGGTGATAACAATTATCAATTAATTTAAATGAATCAGTCGGAAAGGTGTTACAGCTATCTTATAATTACAACTAAAGAAATCAGGGAAGTGTGTTTCATTTTCAGAAAACCCATAATTCAAAGTAATATTCGCAATTTTTTAATTTTTATGATTACAAGAATAAAACGTGTTCACAAGCTAGACATCAACTTCTAATCCAATAATATAGCAATAAGGCTTCAACCAGAAGCTGTCTGCACTGATCATGCTCTAATTGGCTGGGAGATCTTTCAGCATTGGGCAGTGGCTCTTGTGTGAAAACAGATGATGTAATGCCACAGATGCCTCCCTTTTGGGCTGGCATTGTAATTTATACAATTTTTTTTAGACACTTCTCTACAATCTTTTTCCATCATCTTAAAGTACCAAATACTAAATGCAGATAGTAAGCTCTTTGCACAGATTGCCAAAGTAAACTTGCTTTCTATTTTTTGATTTTATAAATAGGATGGATAGCTAGTCCATTACCTTTACCTCTTACCTTTGAAAGAGTTCAGACAGGCCATGGATTACTTTTAGTCACAAAATCACGATATTTCATCTGTTCTTCAGGTGAAAGAGGAGTCTTGAGCAAGAAATGGAACTTTCTCCCACCCCTCCAATGGGGCAAAATATCGTGATTTTGTGACTATGTGTTCTATTGTCAGTCTGAATTTTTTCAAAAATAAGCTAGGTGACTATCTTATTCTTAACACCCATACTGAAACCCCCGGTCTTACAGACCTCTGGAAAATTTCACTACTTGACATTGGCAACACTGCTGAAACATTGGCACTACCCCTCCCAGTACCTTCCTCCCTCCCCTTCCCCTTGACCTTCGCAGTTTTTTTCAGTTTGAGTGGTCTTCCCATACTTGACTTCCCAATGTTCAATTATGTGCCGGTCTCAGAACCGCGGGATTCGGTTCCTGTTAGACTGTTGTCCATTATTTCTTTTGCACGAGCCTCACAGACCGAGGGTTTCGGTTACTGATTATTTATTTGCCGTATATTACTTTTAATGGGAGTCTCACAGACCGAGGGTTACGGTTAACATGCCACATTGAGGGTTTCGGTACAGGTGTTAAGTTTAGAATCCTGGCCTACAAACTTTCCTGAAAAAAAAAACTATTTTACTATCTGCATTTAGTATTTGGTACTTTAAGATGATGGAAAAAGATTGTAGAAAAGTGTCTCCAAAAATTTTTTAATAACTTATAATGCCAGCCCAAAAGAGAGGCATCTGTGGCATTACATCATCTATTTTTTAGCGTACCGGACAGCGTTCATGTGGCAGTCTACATGCACCACGTTGAAGTGGGTCACCGTGCTGTAGCCGACAGTCTTGCGGGGCTTGGACTCTGCATCATCCACGTTGCAGCGCTTTGTGTATGTGTAGATGCCCAACACCTGCAGACACAACACAGACTGGCTTAGTACAGAAATCTACATATAATAAGTACCTTAAAAATCTTGATCTGAAAATTATAACCTGTTTACTCTGTTCATTGAAAAAGCTTGCCTTAAAGTTAGCTTAGCATCTAAGATTGTTCTTTTAACCTTTTTATGTGTTCTACGAAAGTCCTTTTATTTGTTCTATGAAAGAAATAAGAAATTTTAAAGTATGTAAAATACCTCAAAAAATAATCGCTACAAGAAATCTCAGACTGCTCACAACCAAATCACTCCGACCCCAGATTAGACAGAGAAGCTTGACTAAATAAATAATTTAAAGTTACAGTAAATTAAATGCTAGATTTTATACACAACAAAATTTTATACATGAACATTTGTG
Source organism: Flexamia atlantica (assembly GCA_035578135.1). Taxonomy (NCBI): domain Eukaryota; kingdom Metazoa; phylum Arthropoda; class Insecta; order Hemiptera; family Cicadellidae; genus Flexamia; species Flexamia atlantica. Next base: position 35,784,895 of record JAQJVK010000011.1, read on the forward strand.
CATGTTGCACTTAACCCCTACAAAACCCGAATGGTATTGACAAGTGATTCACAACATTGATACAGCAGACTCTTCTTACACGATCACTTTTAATGCAAAATTGCACAAAAGATTATTCGGATACTTTGCTATCTGGTCATTAGTTGTGGTTTTCACTATTTGAAAAATCCAAGGTTCATTTTACAATCAACATTACCTAATACCTGCTGAACTATTCCGTTTCCCAAATCAACAAACTTTACACAGTTTGTAAGATCTTAAAAATCTGGTACCAAGATTGCTTTTATAAAAATATATTGTAATACTTACAGCCTTAATAATCCGATGATATGAATGTGGTGACGCGTTTCGCCGATTACGGCATCATCAGACGATCACACAATGTACACCTAATAGTCCATAACACATATTTCGCCTCTCAGGTCGTCAAATTGTTTAAAATAACTGTTAGGCCTAACACACATATTTAAAATACGAATAGTATTTACAGTGGGAGCTCCCGTAACGATGTTCGACAGTTGAGGCCCGTGCACGAATGGCCGATTTTGTTGGTCTGGAGTCGCAGCGTTATCTCCATTATCAAGTCAGCTAATATAATGCCTCACTACGAAGTCTAGTCCTACTGTAAACTTTTCCTTAAACTCGTTTTGTTAAAAATGGGATTTGTTCTTGGTCCTATTCTTTAATTTAAAACATCGTTATTGTCCTCTAAATGTCCTTTGTAAAATTCTAGTTCTTTCAATCTTAATAATCTTTGTCCTTTTTTAGCATGGTGTAATATTGTTAAATTGTTTTCAATGTCTTTATATGAATGATTGTAATCAACTAGATGCTCAGCAAATTTTGATCCCCTCTCAGGGTTTTTAATAGCAGCTAAATGTTCTTTAAATCTAATCTTGAACGATCTGGAGTTCACTTACACTTACAGTTTGTAAGTGTAACACGATAGATACCTTGTTGGGCTGGAACTTGTAGCCCTCACGACAGATGACGCACACGAGGCCTGTCTCCTCTCCGAGATCTTCCATCTGCTGCAGGATGTTGCTCTCTGCCGTCACCTGACATACAGACATCATGATTTGATCAGGAAATAGAAAAGAAGGCTTACCTTGGAAGTCCACAGAACACATATGGTTTCACACAAAGTTGGAAATGTTTGTGGCCACTGACCACTTTATCGACTTCCAGAAAAATGGCAGTTGAACATTTAAAATTGAGTCTATTTACACTTTTTACAATAGGTTTTCCAACATAGCTGATAACACTTGAAGTGTACATATGTATAAACTGTAACAATGTTTAGAGTACTAGTACATTCCACTTCATTTCAATGTTTGAAGACGATTAATTAAAAGTGACAATGAAGAACTGACACAATTCTGGCTGCATAAGTCCAGTGGATACCCAGATTGGTAAGGATGTATTCTTATAGTGTTGATGACATTTTTTTATCGATGCCAGTCAGTGATGAAGAGACTAGTCAATGGTATGTGGAGTGTCATGAATCACTGTAACCATCGAAGAAGAAGGTCATTCATCGTTTATTGTCGTTGTAAGGTTTACAAGCATGAAGTTGGAGATTTTAAAATCACTAGGTGGGAACTTATCACTAACTGGCATTGTCAAAAACATGTAATCAATACTATAGGGATACATCCTTACCAGTCAAGGTATCAAATGGACTTATGCTGCTAGAACAGTGTCAGTGTAGGTTTTCATTGTCGCTTTGAATTAATGGTCTTCCAGCTACTTCTCTTAATGCACTTCTTCTCTTTGCAAGGTGTAATAATTTGGCAAGATTAGAGCTTATAAGGAGAAAACCATTCTTTTTCAAGATTAACCTTGAATAAAGCTACAGTTCTCCCTGAAGAAAAACAGTTTCTCTATCATTCAGTGAAAGAACTCTCCGTGAGAAGACAGTGACACACACATAAGTGACCCACGTTTCTCTGTCAATGACAGAAGACAGTGTATCTTTCTCTTCTCTTCTTTGCCTCGAAAAAGTTACCTTAAGCTGACTGAATTATTGGACCTATTTGTAGAACAAAATTGATGGCTTCCTAACTCCAGGTAATCAAGTTGTTCCTTGACTCCCAATACAATACAACCCCTTTGAGGTTTTTCCTAAAATAAAACTATTACAATCCAAGTTCCAACTTGTGTTCCAGTTTCCACTGACCTGCCCTTTGTCGTTGGTCCGCATGCCCAGCGCGCCGAGCTGCTTCTCCCGCATGGCCATGGCGAGCCGCTTCTTCTCGGCGCGCGTCTGCTCGCGCACCTCCTCGATGCGGTCGGCGACACGCGCGTTTGTGCGCAGCGCCTCCAGCAGGTTCTCCGCCAGTGAGCCGACGTGCTCGTCCGAGCTCACCTGCTCCAACCGGTGGATGATGGGGATGCACTCTGCCGCCACCGCCAACTGCCACACAAAATAGTATATTACGTTACTAGCCCGGTAAGTACCTTTTGTTGTTTTTTTTTTAGAGACTGAAAATTACCTCCGAACATTCAGAATGGTGTAAACTGCCAGAGAAGCTCAGAAGCCAAAAAGGGAAAACACTGAAAACCAACCTCACCACAGCTGACATGACATTAGTAAATTAAACTAATGTACTCTCTTTTTTAATCCCGTCTTGGGCCCCTATTACGATTTGAAATGTTTAGCTGGTTTGACATCTAAGGACAACTAAAAGTTGAGTTTACCTGTGTGGGCTCGTGCTGGGTGGCCAGCCCGGTCAGCAGCCGCAGGATGTACTTGAGCGAGGGTTTGGAGATGTACTCCTTCCACTCGTCACTGTCTGCCCGCATCAGTGACGGCTTGACTGGCGGCGCGTGCATCTGCGCAACACACAAGACCACTGTCACTACATCGTACTATGTCTCGGCTTGTACGGTACTGATGTCTACAGAAAGAATACACTTTTTTATAATCAATTAAAAAACAGTTTTAACAGAAAATAAGTATTGAATAGTGTAAAATTCAGACCTTCAGCAGTGTGACTATGTTTTCTCGATTAGGTGCAATGCAAACAGCAGCTACAAAATTCTAAGGAATTTACAACAGTTATTTTCCCAATAAAGCTAAGGAATTCACAACAATTATTTCCCAAGTAAAACTAACAGAAGCATTTTATTAAGGACTTAACCACAACAGCATTCATTTTCACAGCAATTTCACAGCAAATTAAGAGAAATAAATAATCATTTCTCTTGAAATAAAGTTACCCAGACAAAAGTCCAGTTAATATTAACTGATTCTTGCTCCTAATTGTTTTTCCATCAACCCAAAATTTTTTTTCAACTTTCAAACTTTGGGAACAGCAAAATCATGTAAGCATAGTTCAGTTATGTGTACTGTGACATGTTAAAAGTAGGGGTGTGCGAGTATTCGACCGGTCGAGCTTTTAGGTCGAGCTTTTCAGCATTCGGCTCGGCTCGACTTTTTTTCAAAAAGCTCGACACTCGAGCCGAGCTTTTGATAAGAGAGTTCTTATCGGAAAGATAATTATTGCGATCTATTTTTGGACACGGCAAACGGAAGAGCGTTTCCCTCCCACAAAAAATACAAACAAAAAATATTCTCTAGTGATAAGGAAAGGACACTGACAGGTAACAAGAAATATCATCTCCATTTAGACGGAAATCGGAGCTATATTTAGTTGACCTTGGAGAGCAAAATACTGCAAGAAAGTCTATTGTTTTATCATGGCTTATCTCTTTAACGGTATATCGTACAAGCTTCATTTTGGTTTCATTTTATTTATAAAAATTAGACAAAAAATATAAGCGTAATTTATAATTGTATGACATGTAGTTTGTATTTTCGAATTTTGTAGCAGGGATTCCTTATCTCTTAATTAACTCACGCAGCTCGCACTGAGTCAGACAATGACAAAAAACCGGGACAGAGTTGTTGTAAACAACCTCCACCCCCCCCTCTCTGGCCACTGATAAGGAGAGTGAGAGAGGTAGCTGTTTCTTTCTTTCTCTCTACTCCGTCCTAATTTCTGATTCTTTCTTCTTCCTGATTATCTTAACCCACGTTATTTTCTCCACAAAAGCTTAGGAATGCAATCAATTTTAGGATGACAATAATTTATTTTTATATTATTTCATTCATATTCTGAAATAATTTAACCATCAATATTATGCTACACTTGGGACTGCTATTTGTAATCATCTTTCTTTTGTGAACATTAAGAAAATCAATCTTGTGTTTGAGTTTGACTAAATGTAAATATGGTATTTTTTTAAGATACAACCATTTTAAAACCTTTCCAATTAACTCCTTTCTACTCTTGAAAGAAATGTTGTAGTATGTAACTAGAATGATTATGTAAGTTTAACTATTTATTTTAAAGTGAAACTATTGTGGAATAATTTGGGAGTTAAATTATAAATTTAGATTTTAAATTGGTTATTTTTCTACATAAATTACTTTTTGAGCCAGTTTGATCAATTTTATATAACATAATACAAAATATTGATGAACCTATCAGATCATTAACTTGTTTCGGAGATAAGCTTTCTAGTTTTGAACTGACGTTAACTTAAGGGATGCAAACATTAGTCTATTGTATCTTTTAAAATTAAAATCAAGCTTTATAATTTTGTGGTTGTTAAAAAGCTCGGCTCGAAAAAGCTCGAGCTCGAAAACTTTTGAAAAAGCTCGGCTCGGCTCGGCTTGAGTTCAAAAATCACTATTCGCACACCCCTAGTTAAAAGCAACTAACTGAATATAGACCAAGTCTTATTGTGAGTAAAACAACAAGAAGAGAACTAGACTCCACTTATTCCTTAAATTATCATAACCAGACACCGAGTCCGTTCTGCCGAGGAAGTAACTGACCGAGATGTACTCGAGCGCCTTGTCGACGATGCCGAGAGAGATGATGTAGTCCTTGAGTGTATTGCCGAGGGGAGAGTGGTCAATTCCGGCCGTGAGGTTGCAGAACAGCTCCATCTGCGAACACACGGATTGTATCAGACTGCGAAAAGCAGGCCTCCTTGGAGAACTTAAAGGCCGCTGAGAAGATCAGTCAGGTTAAAAATAAAGGCAAACAGTCCCTGGGATACTTAGGGAAAAGGTCTTCAACACCACAACCGTCACAGCTTAAAATCAGGGCTTATCGGTGGCGTACATGCACCGATCCCTCTTCAATGAGTAAGGGACTGGATTTCCAAGGGACTGGGACTGAGAAACCAAAGAGACTACGAGGGACTAAGGTGCAGGGAAGCTGTTCACAGTGGACAGCCAGAGTGTTTAAACACAATGACATCTTCTTTCTGTCTAATCCAATGTACGGTACAGTAACAGAGGATGTAGAGGATTAACAGAAAGCTATTAATTCTGTTTTATTTGCTTTGAAAGGAAGGATACACTGCTAATTCACCTGAACATCTAGTGTGAAGTATCGTAGAAAATAGAAAGGTAGACGAAACGCATAATATTTTGTTTCATAATAAAACTCCCTTATCTGAGGGAGTGTCATTCTGGGACAAAATATTATGTGTTTAGCCTACCTTTTTGTGTCCTGCGCTACTTCACACTAAATCTTCAGGTGAGTTAGCTGCGTATTACTCCTTTCAAAACAAACAAATCCTAGCCAATAGCTTTTTCTTCACCGATGTAATTTTGTTTTATGTGATTCAAAGATAATGAAAATACAATATTCAGTGTTGAATCTAAATCTCTAATAGCTGAACTCCCTACCACATTTCTTAAAAAATAGTTTACAAAATTATGTTTCCACAAGAACATCATTTAATGTAACATCAATTGATTACAAGCACTGTGTGGTTTGCAGTACAATGAATACACTTACTACTCCTACAGGACCATGCATGAATGATCAACGACAGTTATTCGGAAGTGTTATGCACCTTTACAAGGGAGGGAGGGAGGGAGGAGTTTCAACACTAGGTTATGTAACTATTAAACCATACTAATTAATATTTGAATTCTTAAAAAATGTCAAACTGTCTTCAACATATAACATTTTTTTTGAGAGGGGGTAAAAAAACACCATTACATAATCTTTTGAGGAGGGTTAGTACCAGCGAAACAAGCCTATTACAGGGGGAAAGAGGCTTTTGAAAAGGCTGATTTTAGTGTTACGAAAATTATGGACGGCTCCTACCTTCTGCTCATTTTCGGGCGTGTGCTCGAGATCGAAGCGGTTGAAGTCGAGCAGGTACGGGCGGAAGTGGTCGATGAGGACGGCCATCTTGTCCTGGCTGCCATAGGTCAGTGCTGCCAACACCGTGGTGAGGTGGTGCAGCAGCGACGCGTTCGTCCGCACCGTCACACACGTCTCTGTCATCTCCAGCAGGGACCTGTGAATAAAAAGTAGCTATGGGCTCTTTTCTTGCATTTCATCTTTTTTAACCGACCCCACTGGATTTAATATAACAGCAGATACTGATTTGGTAAGTCAATATATAAAGGTAGACAACATTTTGCAGAAGATTTACATGCAAACTTGTTATTAATTATACAACTGCCAATTTAACTTTAAGACCAAAAATGCACATACCACGATGACCTCAAATCCACCCAAAGGTACACAAAGAGCAAAAAATTACTCATTAATTCTGCAATATTGAGATTACAAAAAAAATGTGTAAATTTATTAGCTAATGTCTTAAAATTAACCTTAAGAATTTCCATAGACATACAAATAAACCCCAAGAGTATTATTTAAAATTAGCTTTAAATTCAGACTCACATTTTTGTTTGAGGAAAACTGAACAACATAAGAGACTTCTCCAGTTTTATCAAATGACAGCTTTAAAAATAGGCCTTACACAAGAAGATCATAATACTGCATGTTGTGTTGTCGTGTTGGCTCACCTGATATGCTCGGGGCCACCCAGCGTGGTGGCAAACCTGCTCAACTCCTCTTGTGACAGCAGAGACACCTTGGACAACACTGTCTCCATCACCTGTCAATCGACAATAAAACGTTAACGGTGTACTCTCTTTATTGTCTCAACATTTTATGAAACGGGGTACCACTAAATCTCAACTAATATAAAACTTCCAACTTACATTCAATTTTCAAAGTGTCCAAATTTATGGGAACATTGGTCTCCTAGTCAAGTTTTTAAAAACAGTAATTTCATTAATAATAAAATTACCTTAGCCAATCACTGCTATTCAAAAAACATGTTTCATGCCTCAAAACATTTTTCTCAGTCAGTCTTATTTTCAGTAAATTCACTGTAGATTCTGTCAGTAACAATTAAGTTCCAACTTACATTGAATTTTCTAAGTGTCAAATTTATGTTTGTCCATTTATGTGAATATGTTTCTCCACCATCAAAATAAAGGGGGAAGGAAGTGTTAATTACTGCAGTAAAAACCTTGAATGTTAAAACATAAATCCACTCATTTGAAAAAATTGGTAGCAGAGCGTCTCAAAAATTTTGAAACACTACACTGTAAATAATTTAAATGAATATGTTTGACCAAAATTATTTTCACTCAAACTACGCGTACAGAGACATGTTTGTTCCACTCACGTCGAGTATCTGCTGGGTGAGCGCCGTCTGCGAAGGGTCGGCAAGACAGAGCTGAAGGATATTCAGCAGCGCCGTGACGGTCCCGAGCTCGGGTCTTATCAGTACCTCGACGTTGCGTCTCACCTTGACGCACAGACACAGCAGCTTGAGCAGCACTTGCAGCAGCGAGCGTGACCGTGACGTGTCGTTGATGTTGGCCAATCGCTTCAGCATCACCTGTCACAGTCAATGTTAAGTCAGTCGACATATGTCACAATGAGCAAACGCTCAGGTCGATTGCCAAGGATTTGGTGAAGGGGGTTTTGTTAGCAGCTATACCAAAAGAGGTGAGAGGTGTCAAATAATACCTCCACCACCCGCATCAGCAGAATTAACATACCATTCTTAAATGGTTATGTTGGTTTAGGTTAGATTTTATTTAGCTAAGTTAAGTTTGGTTAAGGTATTCTATGTTATGCTGGATTACGAACTTATGGTTTGTAAACATTATTTAAGTTGAAAATAAGGTTCAAGGGATCGCAACACAAATTTTAGAACCCAACCAAACATTACCTCACTCATCCAAACCCATATTACTAACCTAAAATAACCTATCATAACTTAATATAATATATCTAACCCAAACTGTTTGGCCGGCGTGGTGATGGGTCGTCAGCGTACTGTTACCTGCGTCCAACTATTAACCAAAAATTTAGATGTCTAACCTAGAAAGCCAATAGGGAAAAGTTTTACTGCTGAGGACAGATAACAAAATTTAACGCCATGAACAAAGAAGTCTTTCAGTCACCTGGAGTCCGCCGCAGTCGGCCATCACGTTGGCCATTTTGTAGACCTCCTCGTTGTCGACCTCCTGTTCGCTCTTGGCAGTCAGAGTCTCCACGAACTCCTCGGTGGCGTCGCCGAGCAGCCCCCGCATCCGGTAGACCACTCGCATCACGTCCCCCTCGCCCCCCTCCGCCACCCAGATCTTCTTGTACACCTGGGTAGAAACAGTTGTAGCATTAGTTTAAACGGATGTTCCCTTAGCTGCTGCCTTAGGCCGTCCTACTGCCTTCTTGTACACCTGCAAGTAGTGGTTGAGCAAGAACCGTTGAGTTTCAATGGATGTTCCCTTCGACGCCACCCAAATTTTGCTGGATCGAAAAGGAGCAGTTGAACCGTTAGTTTTAATGGATATTCCCTTCAATGCCAACCAAATCTTGCTGGATGGGAGGAGCAGTTGAACCCTTAGTTTCAATGGATATTCCCTTAGACGCCTCCCAAATCTTGCCAGATGGAAGGAGCAGTTGAACCATTAGTTTCAATAGATATTCCCTTCGACCCCACCCAAATCTTGCTGGATGGAAGGAACAGTTGAACCATTAGTTTCAATGGATATTCCCTCAGCTGCCGACTTAAGCCACCCCAATCTTCTTGTACACCTGGAAGTAATAGTTGATCCCGTGGTTTAAAAGCATATTCCCTTTGCCGTTGCCTCCTGCTACCCAGTGCCTTCTGCCACCGAGATCTTACCTGAGCCCTATTGCACAATAAATTACAAGCTAATAATATCAGCAAATCATCCAATCATAGTTGATAGATCACTGTCATTATTAGCTTGTACTTTATTGTGCAGTAGGCCCCTGAACGATTTTTATTTTTATGTCAGTTGTACCGTTAGTAAACTTAGGACTCAACATCTGGAAACTGTGGCATCGGTGTCAATACACTTCCAGTACATCTGGAAGTGCTAATAATATCCAGTACATCTGGAAACTGTACCATCAGTGTCTATTAAATTAGAGCTCTACATCAGGAAACTACAAAAACTAAACCATCGGTAACAACAAAATCAGAACTCTAAAAATGGAAACTGTTCATCAACCTCTGAAAGTAACTACTGACAAAGCACTACGAACTGAATAAGTCCATATCTTTTCAAACTTAGATTCCACCGGTCTTTGAACATTAAAGGTCTGTCATGGTCGGGTTACCTCTCTGACAGGCAGGTCCAGGCTGATGATCTTGTTGTTGACCAGAAGCTCCATGCCGTTGTCGTCCTCCAGTAGAGCAACCAGCTCGCAGTCCTGGCAGATTTTGTTCTTGACGTCTCGCATCAGCGGACCTAGACCCGGCTCGTTGCTGCTGTAAGGGTTGCCCAGCATACGGCCCTGCAAAACGATTTAAATGCAACTAACATCAGGATTACAGGTTTAAAAAAACTAGGAAAGGGTGAAATTTCTATTGTAAGCTAGAAAAAAATAATTCTCTAAAGGAAAAAATATTTACAAAATCTAATAGGTCAATAATGATGTGTAGATATGGGAAAGTCATCATTTAAAAATTCACACTGTAAATTTACTGTCAACAATTCAGGAAATAAAAATTAATTAATATTATTGGGTGAAATATCATCATTTATCATTTTTATCACAATTTATCTTAGTAAATTTCTTGACATATTGTTTGTTTCTACCTTATACAACAGATTTCTAGATGCAAACCTTAAAACAAAAACAACAGAGGCTAACAAACAAACAAAAAACAAAAGGATGGTTGTCGCACAAATTCATTTACTTTTTTAAAATTAATCAACGTTTGGACACTTTTGGAGTACTTCTCAGATTATAACAATCTCCACATGTGCTGTTGTCATTTCCGAGGTGCCAGTGAGCGTGTAAGTCCACAGCAGCTGTAGTAATGTATTAAGGCCTTCTTCATCCTCCTGGTTTTCATGATCACCAGTGCATTGGCAGTAGACAGTGAAAAAAAAAACAAGAAACTGTCCACTGTACAATTAATTGAAGAAACCAAGCTTGACTTGTGCTTCACCAACCTGCAGGAAGTCCTCCTGCTGCGGATCTTTCTCCAGCGTGAGGTAGAATTCGCCCACGTCGTTCTCCTCCGGGTAGATGATGGAGCAGAGCCGCTCGAACACGAACACCGGCGTCCGCACATCGTCCGGGCTGCACTTCTCCACTGTTTCTATGCAGATGGCCATGAATGCCTTCGTCTCCGCCTCCGTTCCTGGGTGAAAAAAAAACATTTGATACTTGGGCACTTAAATATTTATTGAATCAAATAGGTTTTAAATTCTGACTGTGTTTGATGCACGATCTGATGACACTAAACAGCAGTTTGGTCCAAGTTAGCTGTTTGGAATGTTAATCACACTCTGCTACCAATTTTTACATGAACGAATTTATTTTACAATTTTCAAAGTTTCTTTCACTGCAGTAATTACCACCCCCCTTCCACTTGATGTTAGTGATGTAAGGAACTGAAACACCAGTGATGCACGCTTCTCTCCTTTGGATTGTCTGCATCTCTTTGAGAAAGAGGGGATTCACAATCATGTGAAAGGTGGTTAGTCAGAAAACATGACATGGTCAGTCTTTCTCACCCTTAAGGAAAGAACTATTCCTAACCCAGACTGTGGTCTGTCAAGAGGACCCACTTTCTACTATCCCAGACTGAACAAAATTATTCTTGTATCCACTTCCACTCTTAGAGAACACAAAGTGTCTAGATCCTCTGTGAGAGTGTGTATAGATCATGATCATATAGACCAACCTGTCCCCCTGTGGGATCCTAACTTGTATTTACTAATTCAGGTACCAATACAGTTATACAGTTGTAGGTACAGTAATGGAAGTTGTCACCATTGGAGGCACTATTGTAGCTATCTTTCAGTGAACAACTTAAGGCCCCCATCAGGAGAGGCTGGATTTGACAGCAACAGCAAGGTGGGCGGGGGTGTCAACGGCGGGGGTTACTGGTAACAAAGATGGGGGCCACATCCATTGGATAAATTTATACCTCCTCTAATCACTCAGTAAGATCCTGGAGAAACCAATACCATCTACCCTACTTCTTTTGCTTCTCTTGCATTCATAGCCTTAGGGGCTTAGGGATGTTACAGGGAAAGCTTCCTTTCCTTTTCGATAGCTGTATAAAAAAAAAAACAAAACAGCTGTACCCTTACAGAATTTTTCCTATGGGTGGGGCAACCCAAGCTTTCTAATCTCCCACAAAAAAAGAAACAGAAATCCAACCTGTGGTCATTTCCTCCAGCAGCTCGAGCAGTTTCTCCTGTGTCTCGTCGATGAGTCGCGTCCGCTGCACCACGAGTCGCCGCAGCGCCAGGTAGCCGCTCAGCACCGCGCCCACCAGCCGGCCCTTGTACAGCTGCTTGATACTGTCCTGCTCCAGGAACGACGCCATCAGCTCCGTCAGCATCTTCAGCGCGTAACCTGCGAAGACACTGAGACTGTGAACAATCTTATTGCTTAAAGAAGTAATCAGTGAGTCGGTGGTGCAGTGGTAGCACACTCTGCTTCGGATCTGTGGCCTCAAAGCATCGCAGGTTCGAGACTCGGGCTTGTCGCATACTTTTAGCAGTACTGTTCACCCTTGTACTATACAGGCTCACTCCCTGCCTTTATTTGATACCACTCACAGTCCACGCACAGATCAATAGTCTATGTGGGCAGGGCAAAGGCAAGGTGAAAAGAGGCCGCCACCCTCTTTTTTAAAAGAAAGAAGACAGAAAATCTGAACTCAAAACACATGTATCCTTCGAGTTTTTGGATAGACACTTTGTGTGGAGGAAATCTATTGTATTTTGTATAATCAGATTCGGGTAAAAAGGCCCCAGAAAATCTGGCCCACTGATTCCATTATTTTGAAATATTGTACAGGCCCCTGGAAAGAAAAGATAAATAGGAATTGAAAAGTAGGAATGGACAGCCTGGCCTACCCTTGAGGCAAACGTTTCTAACTTCAGGCCTGTCCGTCTGACTCCAGTTACATCCCAGGGGTGAATAGAGTAACAAGACAAGCAAAAAGGTTCCATCAATCCCCCATGAGCAGGACCTAAGTTCGGTTACCAAAGTTCCTGAAGAGACATGGAGGAACTAAAACACAGAGAACATGCTCAATCTGGCTAGCCAAGGGACTTACCAGTGTTTAGGTTCTTAATAGTTACTCCCCACACTGCCAGGATTTCAGGTAAAAAATATTCGGGATAAAAATGATACTTAATTTATGAAAGACACTGCTGGACTAATAAGTCCCATCATATTCTTCAGAAAGGTGTAAAATAAATAAAAAAATTATTTTTTCACGGATACCAAACGAAAATACGACTCTCACCTTGAGCCAGGTCTGAGGTGAGCGTTGTCTCCTCGAGCCGATGCAGCTCCTGAATCTCGCGAGTCAGCAGTTCGGCCAGGTACATCAGCACCCCCTTGACTGCCAGGTACTGCTTCCACGGCGACTGCTGCACCAGACTCTGGTACAGGGACAGGAACTCTGCGGCACTCTCCCCCGCCACACCCAGCTCTGCGAGGAAGCCCGTCAGTAGGTCTAGCATCTACAACATGATAAATAATTAGCGGAACCACAAACAATTATATATGCTCAAAGGGTCCAGTTTATGTTAAATCTGCCTAAAAAGTTTTATAAATGAGGAGGGATATTACAAAATGTCTTCTTCAATACTGTTCTATAGTGGGTTTCTTCTTTTTTAGGTAGCTTTTAATACAGCTCAGTATGCTAAATAATATTCCTAAGCGACCAAACCATACTGCTACTACTCTCAATATTGCAAATCTGGCATTTTGATAGTGACCCTTGATCTGTGAATCAACAAGGAACTGAATTCCTCTTATATTTTAAATTTTGACATTAGTTTTTACAATATGATGGATCAATTAGTGAGAGTTCTTGTACCAATCCTATAATAGTAGTTTTCATTACTAATCTCGAAAGTGACCTATTGCAGGGAGAGATTTCGCTGAGCGTGGAAAAAGCTATCGAGCCCCGCAATGGCACTTTTGACACGGGTATTGAACATTATTTTTCATTATGATATCGAAAAACTTTTAAACAACATGAATATTTTTGTTTATTCAACTTAGTATCAAGAAAAAAACCCGAACTCATAATGCTGAGTTTCCGTGCTTATGTCGAGGTACAGCTGATCGGTCTGCACCGCAAAATCCCATAACAGTTACTTTCTGTTTTCACATATGCACAGAAAATTAACTTTATGTAGTTTTGCCATGCAGTAGCGAGAATAACCTATTTTCTCAGCTCATTTTATGTTTAGAAAGTGTACTTTTGTGTGTAGAGTAATGAAAAATTATTTATGTATGTGAAAACTTAATTAAGATTAGCTACTTTCATGAACTTTTGGCCACAAGGTACATAAGCTTTTCCAAGCATATAATTCAGAGTTTGGTTTCCAAAAAAAGGTTTCTTTGTATCTTAAAAACTAACATAAGACTCTATCGTACCAAAATCAATTTACCCACAACTGTTGTAAAACTTTTGACCAGGCAAAAAATTCTATCTCAAATCACAAAACGTTAAATCAAATTGTTTTAAATATTATCTTATACGACTTTTCAAACCGTCTGCTCTGCCACTGACCTCTTTCTTGCGCACGGGGACCTGACAGATGCTCTCCAGCATATTGCAGGCGACCTGTCGTGCGAGCCGCGAGCTCGAGTTGAACAGAACGCTCTTGAGCCACGCGGAGTCCGTAAGTCGCAGCGGCTGCACCGGGCTGATGGTCCGCTCCCGCCATCGCTTGGCGTACTTCTCCATCAGGTAGTGGGCTCGCACCTCCTCCTGCCACCACAGATCGATCGGGTAAATTTAGGTGCCAAGTCAATTGAGCCTTGCACATCAATAAATTACTTTCACCAGTTTGTCCTTCGTAAAGTTTTACTCTATATGTTCTTAACATTTGACTGGATGGATTAAACATTACTCATGTTTGTTTGGAGGTCATACAAGGTAGGAAATAAGTGATTGGAAGTTAATTTGAGGGGGTAATTTCACTGGAGAAGGGCCTGGAAATATAAATTAGCTAAAAAACTCATCACTTTCTGCGAAACCCTCTCAGAAATGGTTGCTCATGATTAACACTTTGAACCCTGGGCGCTAAAATATCTTTTTACGTACGTTACTGGCCAATTTTGGGGTTCAAATTAAAATTCGTAGCTTAATACATATATTTGTTACCCATATAAATTATATATCAAAATTAAGAGAAAAATATAACCTTTCAAATGATATAAATTTTATTACAGTTACAACAAACAACAATTTTAGGATTCCATATAAAACGGACATAAAAAAATGAAGAAAACAAAATTGTGACGGTAGTCACGTACATCACTCATATGAAATATATCTCTCATATTTTACATTAAACATGACAAAAGCATTACGTAATAAAGTAATAACAAATCTTAGACTCAAAACACTTGTAAATATAAGTAAAATCACACTTTATTGGACGCCGACACAAACGTAAACAAAGTCAGCCATCACTGCAGACAACAAAGCGTCGTCAGCCGGTGACGCAAAGGATCAGCTGCAGACATTTGGATTTATTTTTCTGCTGCTAAATAGATGGCTTTTTCGAGACCTTTGGATACTATAATCAATTCCAGATGATCAAGGAAGAGTTCCCTAGTAACGATTAGCTAAAATACGTCGAATATACGTTGCTATGGAATTTAATTTCGCAGCCCGAGCTATACTCGGGCTTCGTACACGGCGACATACGCCATGCCCCGAGCTATACTCGGGCTTAGGGTTCAAAGTGTTAAGTTATCTTACAAGTTTGACTGGTGAATAACTACTTTTTTATGTGAGTAATGCAGTGCTGGATTTCCCACCAGGGGGCTGATTCCAAACACCTTTCACAATTACTAGCTACTAATCACTAATTATTAGTTACAATCCATCTCCATTGTATCTTTACAGTTTTGAAACAAAATCTTGGTATTAAAAAAATACAAAGTCAATTTTATTAATTCACCAACATCGTTTAGAAACAGCTCCCAGGCCGATCAAGCCCAGCCCTCGGGCCTCGCACTGAGAGAAAAAGGTTGTACAAGGTAGAAAATGCAAGACGAAAGCACCGAACAACCAGCGCATGCGAGTTTTTGGGCAGGATTGGGAGTAATTTTGCGGGGATAATTTTGGCAGAGAAAGGCTCAGAAACATAATTTAGCTAAAAAAATCACCATTCAAGAATTGCCATTGGAAGAGACCGGAAACTCTAATAGGGACCTCACAAATCTGAGCTTAGAGCCACAATGCCTGTAAATCCAGCACAGGAAGAAAAATGGCTTATAACTGACTTGTAGGGTGGAATACCTTGGTGGTGGGTTTGGCCGGCGGTATCTCGGCCTCCTTGGAGTACATGCGACGGCGCCAGGCGTCGAATGTGTGGTTGGGGTCTCGCTCGAGCCACTTGTCCCGGTCGATGTGCACGCCCTCCGTGGGTCGCAGGGTCGCCAGCGCATCCAGCGTCTTGTCCTGTACAGAAATGACACTCAGTAAGACTCTTGTACACTATCAATAGTACGAGCTGTTGCCCAAACCACTCTGCTCAACATAATTACAGTAGAACCTCGATTAACCGTCACTCTCTGTTATCTGTCTCTGCTTCCGGGCTCGCAGTATGTTGTAAATTGGCGTCACGCAAAGCACAAAAGAAAGTGCAAGTTAAGTGACTGTTGATTGTTAACGATGGCTAAAAATAAAAAATGAGTCGTACTAGGGCTTGACCAAAGATCAAAATTATTAACTGTTTGAGGAAGGGCGAAACAGCTACAAGTATCGCGCTGATTTATGGTTTTGGCGGACTCATTTCAAAACATGACGGACTATCTTTTAATGTGAGGTTATGTAATTCATTATCTTCCAAAATATTTTAAATCTACGTATTGAACAGGTTTATAGCTACATTTCTGTTATCCGTCTATTCTCTTAACTGTCACACTCCCGGTCCCGAGAGTGACGGTTAATCGAGGTTGTACTGTATCAACAAGTGTATGTGTGAGCCTTCTAAGAATATTTTTATGGGATAGTTGTTTTCACATTATAACAATGTTTTTTTGTGTTTTATCAACTCAAATCTAATTTTAACCATTTTTTTATCTAATTGAACACAAAATGGGTCCAGATTTGACTCAGTCATTGTAATCTGACCTGTAGTGCTAATGACTTCTTCGCTAATCTAAAAAACTCAAGCTTTACACAAAACTTTGAGACTAGCCACTAACTTTTGAACCATTCGGTCACTTTTCTTCTACACTAAAACCCAGGCCACTCCTCTTGGTTAAAACATTTATACCTGGCGCCAATTCTTGGGGCCCACGCCGTCCATAAGCCCAATGCTAAAATTAACATTAGTCTTATGGAGGGTGTGGGCCCCAAGAATTGGCGCCAGTTATACAAGACCATGCAGTCCTGTCTGATAACAACAGATGGCGGATAGACAGAAGAGACAGTTACTTGTCCTTCTCGCTAGTAAGTGGCAACTTCACATCTAAGGGCTAATTTGTCTAGCCATACCGTCTTCAGACACTACATCTTTTTCACTCGGGATCAGCTGGCTCTGCAAGGGTTTTTAATGTGCCAAAAACTCTTGCGTTGCCACTTCAAAGGCCAACCTTATTACTACCACTTATAACAATGTTACTAGTGGCCACCAACTTTTAAAGCCATTCTGTTACTTTTCTTCCACACTAAACCCCAGCTGCTTCTCTTGATTAAAACAACTACGAGACCATGCTGACAGTCGGACAATTACCTTGTTCTTCTTGCTGCCGGGCTGGTCGGGCTTGATGAGGCTCTGCAGTATCTTGAGGCAGGGCAGCAACACCGACTCCATCACCACCGGCGACTTGTTGTCCTTACTGGCCATCAGGAACAGCTGCATCACCGACCTGGCGACGACAAACGTAAACAACTCATACGTACATGTCAGCTACACAACGCACAGTAGTTAAGGTATGGCGGTTGAGGAAATATAAAAAACGAAAACCAGAAAAGTTTTCATGTTTGCTGAACCATGCTGGGACATTTTTTGCATTTTTGTCTCATACGCATGGGTAATCAGCACCGAAATATCAAGATGAGGAGGAGAGTATTAAAGAGTATTGTACAATGTACATTTTGTGAATAAAGATATTTGATTGATTGATTGATTGATTGAAAGGCACTGATACGTCAAATCTCATTTATCATAAAGCTACGTTGCAAAACAAATCTTTCAGTAAGGATTAGATCCACAAGTTTTGAACGTTGAATCCTAAAATCTGCCCATAGGCGAATATGCCATGAAACATGGACAAGATTTGCCTGCCACAAGATCGTTGGTTTCCCAGATGCTGATAAAACCTATTGCTTTTCTCCTCAACAATAACATAACCTTTCCACGAAAATAAAAACAAAAAACAATAACCTTTCTCTTGACGAGGCACCCTGCCGAAAAATTTGAAATAAATAGCCACATGAGAACAAGATAGAAAGAGACATAATGAGCGGCATAATGTACACTCTCAACTTGCCATAACTTGGCTCTCATTATCAACCATGAGAGGTAAACAACCACCCACCAACCCACCTAAGTTTGAGCTCCCAGCAAGAGTCCTCCTTCTGTATGAGCGTGGCCAGCAGAGCGATCTCGGGCCGTACACTGTAGCCGAGATCCACCGCGCCGTGGCCCCGCATCGTCACCGAGATACGCTCCATGATCAGCGAGCACAGGGCCTCCGTGGCCTCGGGACTGTCCCGGGTCACCATGCACAGCAGCTGCCTCACCTCCTCCTGCACCTGGGACAGACAACAATGGGAAACATCCCCCATCTGTATTCCCCAAATGACTTCAGTAATGATAAGAATTCCCAGTAGACTTCAGTCTATGGGGTTGGATAGCAAGTAGTTATGGGAGGAAATATCTAAAAGTCAATGTTAAACCTCAAGGTCACAAAAAATAAATAAATAAATTAAAAATATGATAACCCTTTTTTAATAAAATGATACTTCTGAAAAATAGTAATCCATAAGAAATTGTCTTCAAATTTAAATCGTTGCAATAAGAAACTGAAGCTCTTGGAATGAATTGAAAGTCTTTATTTAAAAGGCAAAGTTGGGAATTTCAAGTTCTCTCTACCACTTAATCTCTAGGAAATTTTCTTAAAAATAAATTTATTATATATTTTGATTAGGATTTTTGCGGACATTTGCCATCACTGATTAGTAAAAAACAAGTTTCACGACGTTTCGGGATCTGGAATCTGATCCCGTCTTTAGGTGGACACCTGAAGACGGGATCAGATTCCAGATCCCGAAACGTCGTGAAACTTGTTTTTTACTAATCAGTGATGGCAAATGTCCGCAAAAATCCTAATCAAAATATAAAATCACCATCACCAACAATGAATTTCAAACAAAGAAATTTATTATAGTCATTACATATGCAGAAAATATAGATGAAAAAAGTTTCTCTAGGGCTCTGAATTACCGGTGCTAAAAGGTTGTCAACTACTCCTTTTCAGTTGCTACCAAAAAAATGAAATTCACTTATATAAGATGAGGGAATATTATCATTAGGGCTTTAAAATAATCGACTAGACTTCAAATTAGTTTATAGTATTTACAACAGTCATTGAGTTTTCAGTTGACAAATTTGTCCAAACAAAAAAAAAAGTTAATACAACAACTCAGGGCACTCTGAGATTTGTATCCTTAATTCTTCCTTCACAAATGTTATATATTTTGACACACTTATGACTTACCACTTATGAGTGGAAATATAATAGTTTTAGGGCATCTGATGATGACTATAAGTGTGAAATGCATCCTGCAGTAAACCGTATAATTCTGACACCTGAGGCAAAAAGGTAATCCTACAATAATATAATTAAAAATCATTTCCCAACAAATATAATCTACCCCATACCGACCTGCACAGTCCCCTTCCGCAAGTTGAACTCGACCAGCTCCTGGATCAGTCCGTGGGCGCAGAGCGTCTTGCGACTGCTCGGCGTCACAGCCAGCGCACGCAGCAGCGTAAGGCAGTGCTCGGTGGCGGCACTGGCGCAGCCGTAGCAGCGGCCCGCGCCCGCGGTGGCAGCACTGTCGCGGCTGCCGCTTGCCCCACTGCCGCCACTACGCCCGCCGCGTGACTGCTCCAGCTGCTGCCGGTCGTAGGCCACCAGCTCCCGCCGGCAGGCGTGCACTCTCTGCCAGAAAAAAAATATATAAATAAGTAATTAATATATTTAAAAAAATACATAATAACAATATAATACATCAAGACAGGAATCACAAGAAGGTAAATTTTAATAAGTTATATAAACCAAATTGACCATAACATCCTAATTATAGAATTAAAAAAAATTGTTATTCCTTTAAATTTAAAATGTAAGTACAACCCCTTATCCCCTTATACTGAAAAAATACAACTCAAGGCACTTCAATAAGAATTGCTTTTCACACATACAGCAAAATTTAAATTTGATTGGGAAAAAATTTTAAGCATGCCTATACCCCCTTTTGAAGGATAAATGTCTCAAAATTAGCATTTTTGGGTTCTAAAAGGACCATCCTCGCACCAAATTTATTTTTATATATGTTCTAATACAGAACAAAAACGATAAAAAATATTTCAAGTCTTCCAAAAGGAAAAGCACAAAAAACAAAAAACCTATCGCATCTATCAAGGAAATGTAAATTTACAAAACACAATATGCTGTCTTAAGGGGATTTTGCAATGTAGCATCTGGATTTATCATCCAATTTCTTATAATTTGGAGAGTTAATACTTTCAATGTCCTGTTTTGCAAGTTAGATTGAGGAATTAACTGGAACATCCCATTCCTATTTTGCAGGAGATAATGCAAAAAATTTAGGGAATTTGCATCAAAAAGGGATAATACGTAAGATTGAAATTCCTTCCTTTACATCAGCATGCTACGTGCATACTTGTTTAATATTCTGTGTACTATCTTCTCCTCAAAGATATCTCAATTACATTATTTCTTTTCAAATTTTTCACATTAATTAGGAAGTTGCAACCTATAAAAATAATAATAAATTCTTTATTTCCATAATGCACATAGAAACAATTACAATTTTTACATTGTGAAGTTTTTTAACAGTGCTTATTGTACAAACAAATGAATACATATAAAGCTAAATCTAATTACAATTGTATTCAATAAAACTTATAAGTACATTATGGATAACCACCTCTTTAGCATTTGCTGTGTAGAGGTGGTTTCGCTATCACAGTGCATAATATGTGGCAGCAACTCCCGTCAAACAAAATTAAAATAATATAAAATAAAAGATATTTATTTTAACACTTTATGTATTGTTTATATATGAAAAAAATATAAGAGAGCCCTTCATAATAAAAGAGCGCTACATTATGGATCACATCAAATGACATAGCTCTGGCTGCCCACCCAACCACAAACCCAATGCTAAAATACTGGGTCTTATGGACAGTCTGCCATGTAGTTTTACCTGTATGATGCGGCTGAGCTCGTCGAAGCTGTTCTTGCAGTCGCCGCAGTAACGCTGGGCCAGCAGCTGGATGGCTCGGTTCACCTGGTTGACGGTTGCGGAGGCGTTGGTCGTGGTTGCGGTGGAGCCGGTCGTCTCCTCGCTGCCTCGCTCCAACCGATGCTCGCTGATCTTCACCAGCAGCATCTTTCAACACAATTGAATCGTTAATTTATTGATACACTAGGGTTTTTCCTTCCAATCACGGCTCAATGGATTTGAAAGTCTGACTTATCCAATTAAAGGTATTTTTAATTAGATCCGTCAAAATTTTCCGAATTCCAGGAAAGGATATAACTAAAGTAAGTTATATCCTGGCCACCTAAGTAAGGCTGAGTTTTTAAAACAGTGCTGAATTTTGTCAACATTCGACATTACAACGAAACTCGATTCACTTTGTTGACAACTGATTGATTCTAAGGTTATGTTACAGACTGCAGCACTAATA
Organism: Flexamia atlantica; assembly: GCA_035578135.1. NCBI lineage: Eukaryota > Metazoa > Arthropoda > Insecta > Hemiptera > Cicadellidae > Flexamia > Flexamia atlantica. The sequence goes on from JAQJVK010000011.1 coordinate 35,806,226, forward strand.
AACCACACCACTGATCAAATGGGTCAGTGGTGTTTTTTCAATCACACCACAGAATTATTTACTTAACCCTTGAGCGGGCGCTTCACCGGCAAAACGCGAGCGGGCGCATGCGGAGTTTTACTCCGCAACACTAGATTGCACAAATTTAACCCATTTTTCTTGTTTTATTACAAAATATTGTATTTAAATGTTGACAAACTTCATTAGGAATCACTTTTCATTGTCGATTCAATTAATTGTTCAACTTAATAGGTGTTATATTTCAATTTAACATAGTATGTAATTTTCTAGTATAAAATATGTAATCATTATTATTTACATTTTTGAACTTTTCCTTTCGCTTCCTTTTTTCGAAAGCAAAAGGAAAAGTCCAAAAAATTAATAATAATCACAAATCCATTGCGACAATCTGGAGACAATCTGCAGGTGGATTGATGATCTACTCTGCAGCAGAAAGGAAAGACTCTCGCTTCATGGAGAGGAACTGGTGGCACAAACCACAAGAGGGTGTCCTCAGGGGGGGGTCCTCTCGCCCCTCCTGTGGAACATCGTTGCTGACGATCTCATCAGGTCATTGAACGACAGCGGCGTATTCGCTCAGGGGTACGCTGATGACGTGGCTATCCTGGTGGTCGGTAAGATTCACGGAACAATCACTGACCTCATGAATCAAGATCTGAGGTTGGTAGCTGGCTGGTGCTCGGAGGTTGGACTCTCAGTCAACCCCTCAAAGGTTGTAGCGGTTCCCTTCACCAGGAGAAGGAACCTGCTGGGACTTGGACCTCTGATGCTGCACAGAACACCAACTGACCTGAAGGATCAGGTGAAGTACCTGGGTGTCACTCTAGATCGGACACTTCAGTGGGGACCCCAACTACAGAAGGTCATTGACCGAGGTAAGTGGTCTCTCTTTGCCTGTAGGCGCATGGTGGGCTCTGTCTGGGGGCTGCAGCCCAGGCTCATGCATTGGCTGTATGTCTCGGTGGTCAGGCCTGCCATGACCTTCGGTGCAATTGTTTGGTGGACCAAAGTAGGTTCAGAAACGGCTGTGACGAGTCTGGCAAGTGTTCAAAGACTGGCCTGTCTCATCATCACAGGTGCAATGAGCAGCTGTCCTGGGGCCTCCCTGGACTGCCTCTTGGACCTCACACCAATTGATATTCACATCAGGGCAACCACCAGGAGGTGTGCATATCGTCTACAGTATGAAAATCTCTGGATGTCCCCTGCTGTACCGCTGGGTCATGCCAGAAATTGAAGGATGTGGTCAACCGGGACATTCTCGATATGCCAACGGACCACATGTCTACTGTCTTCGCCTTTGGTAGGTCTTTTGAGGTGCTCATCCCACCAAGAGAGACTTGGACTACCGAAGGCAATCCTCTACCGCCTTGTGATCTTGAATTGTACACGGATGGTTCCAAGGTAAGGGGAAGCACCGGGGCTGGGGTGTGGGGGGAGCAGGAAGGGGTTGGTATCTACCTTCCCATGGGAGCTCATCCCACAGTGTTCCAAGCAGAAATCACTGCTATCATGGAATGTGCGCTGGAGAACCTCAGTCGGGGTACTCGTGAGAAGCGCATTTCCATCTTCACAGACAGCCAGGCTGCGCTTCAAGCACTCAATGCCTGCGAATTCAGATCCAAACTTGTTTGGGTCTGTTTCAAAATCGTCTCTTGCCTGGGCAGGAGGAATCAGGTAACACTTTGCTGGGTTCCTGGCCACATGGGCTTTGAGGGCAATGAAAAGGCCGACAGACTGGCCAATGCTGGGTCATCTGGGGCATTCATGGGCCCTGAACCCTTCTGTGGAATTTCACGCAGCAATGTGAACAACTCAATCACGGGCTGGGCCCGCGAGGAACACAAAAGGAGATGGGTGGGACTCCCGCGGCTGAGAGTAAGTAAGCTCATTCTCCAATCCCCATTTAGTCAGGTGGCATCAGACCTTCTGCGCCTGGGAAGGCAGGAGGTAAGACAAATCACAGGACTCGTTACTGGACACGGGCACCTGAGAAAGCATTTGCACACAATCGGGGTGCACAATGGGAACACCTCTTGCAGGAAGTGCGGGCAGTCAGACGAGACTGCTGACCATTTGCTGTTTGACTGCGACAGGCTTGCTGAGGTAAGGCAGGCAACTCTCGGAACCATGGAGAGGGGCAGACACCTCCCTCAAGAGGAGCTTGTTGGCAAGCTGCAGAAATTCATCAGGGACATGGACCTTGGCAGTCTCTGAAAACACCTCTTTCCAGGTAAAAGGGTGGGGGGTATAAATAGCTTTAGGAAATTCCTGGAATGAGGGGCATAAAGTACGGAGCCGGACACGACCGCCGACACCCATTATGTCTGTTTATTTTAACATAAAAAACACGTGCGGAGGAAAACTCCGCGTGCGCCCGCTTGAGGGTTAATACAAGTCAAAAACTTGAAACAAAAAACGCCTACATAAGGGATTTTCGGAAGCTCCCCTCTGATTATAGATCAATAATACTGTTGGCTATTTGTACAAATTACACTGGTGTTCAAAATGTATTGATGATCTCTTCCCATTTCCATGGAAAAACTTTTGTACGATTCAATGTCCAGCATAAACCAAATTACGATTATTCACTAATTCTCTTATGGAGTTTTACATGTTAAACTTCAAGGTCACTGCACATACATAATTGATATATGATTGGAAGATCTTATATGACTTTTTTAGTTATTTTTCAGTATTCTACATGCTATTTCACAACTTTCGAGACCTATTACACTTCAAAATTCCCAAATGTTGTTTTTTTCGAACCACCCTATTATCAGTGTTGCCAAAAACTCGGTATTTACCTGGTTTTCAGGTATTTTGAAGGCCATTCGGGGATTTTGAGAAGATTGAGAAAAATCGGGAAAAACCGGGGATTTTAGACTTGAGCTGCAAGGATTTTCCCGGCATCCATATAAAATAATACATGAAACCGCTAATACATAAAAAATGGTAAAGCCAGGGATTTTTTTAGTTATGTTTTGCTTAGTAAATATCCAATGTTTACGTAAGATGAGAAAAATATTTTGTTTTCATGGATTTGAGAACTATACTCGAAGTAAATAGACTTATTTTGGTAAAGAGTGAGCTGTTTATTGATGTAAGTTTTCCTTCTTTACATTGTAATTTTAGGAAACTACCCGCTTTTAGGTGTTTTGAAAGTCAATATGTGGTGTGTCTTGTAATTACCCGGGTTTTGGTACTTGTAGGGACTTTGCGGGGATTACTGCTGAAAAACTGGCAATAAACGGGGGATTTTTGATGGAGTTGGCGGGTAAAACGCCACATCCTGTCTGGCAACACTGCCTATTACCCCCCCCTCCTCACAGCTTACCTCCAGCGTGGGCTTGTTGGCCACCAGCTGCTTGTACACCCGGTCGGCCTTCTCCAGGTGGGAGTTGATGGTGGCGATGGCCTTCTTGCGGTCCTCGTCCGACTCGATGGGGTCCACGGCGCAGCACGGCCGCCCGGTCAGCGTGTAGTCGAACTTGGCGTACTTGCAGAACCCGCACGCGTGGCACAGGAACGGGTCCTTCTCGTCGTAGTTTATGGCTCTGTAAAGGGTTTCAATAGTGTTCAAATTTTACTATGGTTTAATTTTAAAGTAGGCTCCCTCTTTAACAACATCGGTAACAAGACATCGGACATCGGTTTAACAAGACTACACACCATGAAAGTGATAGTACTGTATCTACGATTCTTGTGGGAAATATTTGAGACCAAATAATCAAAAGTTGGAATCAGAGTCTTGGCTTGCAGCGTGTACAATATAGTTATGATATAAGTTGTTTTAGGGAGCACCAGTTTAACGGTAAACTGATATCCAGCCGGGTCTCGGCCTCAAGATGCTCAGATAAGAGGGAGTCTACTCCCTCGACGGTTCAATCAACTTTCAAAGTTTAAAAACCGTATTTCGTAACTGTTAGATCTTTATACATGAAAATTTCTTATGTGTTTTTAACAACTGGGAGAACACAGTAAAACGTCTACTTGCTGTAGTTGCCCGGGGGGAGCAGCAGATGAACTCGGATGATGCACCTTTAAAAGTGTTAAGTTTTTGAGAACTTATAAACCACCAGTCCACTTCGGCCAAACAATCTAAAATTTATTTTTACGCCAGGAAATAATCATTTTGAATTAAGGAACCAGTTTCATGTATGCATCACCGTTCTATTTTGTTTCGTTTCATTATATTTCATGAGCTCAACTTGTTTTTAGCGAATTTCCCCTATAGGGAAGAAGCTATTACCGTAGGTCTCATGGTAAGACCTAAGCTCGGGACCACAATAACTTTTCGTTTTGGGGCCCCCAGAAGCAAAAAACACTATTCGTTCGAATTTTTATATATATATATATCTATATATATATATATATCTATATATATCTATGTGTCTGTTAGCACGATAGCGGCCGCAAAAATGGTCTGATCTTTATGAAATTTGGTATGGACATGTAAAGTGGTAATCAATTGGACGAGTTCGTGAACCAGCCCGATCGGACCACCGGAAGGGGGGTAAAGGGGGGTAAACCCCCCCAAAAATGGGTTTTTTGAGTTTTTCACATAGAAAAATAAAATTTATCAAATTTTTGTGGGCACCATTGAATTCAGCTCAAAAAAACAAACAATTTAGTATTTTGAATCACTGCTCTATGTCCATTGGTTACCGAGATAATGAAAGTGGTAAACACAGTACGTTGTCCCAAAGTTAACCTTATGGGAAATAAGTAAAATTCGATATCTCGGTTATTTCTCAACATATCTTGTTAAAATTTGGTAAATAGCTTATTCTAGTTCAGATCTACTAAATATTGAATTAAAACCACCCAGTTTTAATATACCTGTAGCAGCAAACCTGCATACTCATTCCCCATGTTATTCTTATGGAGCTTACCAAAACATATCAAATCTTGCTATGTTTGATTGAAATATGTTGTTTTGCATTTGAAATTCGCTGAGTATGCAGGTCTGCTGCAACGGGGGTTTTTATTATAGTATTTTTATCATATCAGACATGTGTCATCAATAGTGCTTAGTTTATCATTCCCCCCCCCCCAATCGCTTCCGCGTTTGAACAAGGAGCACATGATAGATCCTCCATTTGCTTCTCTAACCAATTATGAAAATAACTGTCCTTCTGAGTATGTATTGTCGCAGGTCACTATGACACTGCAGAATCTCCGACAGTTGTGGCAGTAGAAGACTTTCTCTAAGTTAACGATTTAATGCTACACCTACCGACACTTGTGGCACTGGAAGACGTTCTCGCCGCAGTTGGCGCACACGCCGGGGTTGGCCGGGACGCTGCTGCTGCACCGCGGACACTGCAGGCTCTCCGATGACGCCTGCAGGTTCTCGTAGAAGTCCGCGTACTCGATCATCAGGTTGCAGGCGACGATTGGCAGCGGGAACTCTATCTTGACCTCCGTCTGGCCGCTTACGAGCGACACCTTCTTGGCTTTGTGCCACATGGCTGCAACAACATGAACGTAAGATATCTTCAAACCTTAGTAAGTACTGATTTAAATTCTTCCCAATGCTACTGTTGTATGTTAATTTCTGTAAGGTATTACAAAATATTATTCATCTTAATGAACTGCTGCGTGACTGCTCATTCTTGTGCTGAAAACTTAATTTTTAATTCCCTCTTTTTAATTCTCTTTCCATATATTTTTAATTTCTAATTTTTTTTTATTGGTTGCATTGAGGTTCAATATTGCAAAAAAAAGTTGAAACTGTAAATCCTTTACAGTTACAGTATTTTTTAAGTATTTTTTCCAAACAATAAAAATGCAGGGTTTTTTTAATGCAACCCATTTTTAAGATTGAATATTGCACATATAAATATGGAATGAGTATTGTTCTGTCGAACTTTACATTTTGTACAACCTATTATTTAAATGTGATCACATTTAGTTCACATTATGTGTTCAAACAATCTGCCTTTGGCGTTTGTATAAAGTTGTGCTCTCTCCATCAAATTCCCAAACACGTGTTGCAAAGTACCTCTTTGAATTTCTTGCATTAAACTTGATATGTTTGTTTGAGTTGCTGAATATCCTGTGAATTGTTTTCTTATGCCTTACTTTTTATGTACCCCCAAATAAAATAATATACTGGGGTTAAATACGGGGATCTTTGCGGGAAATAATCCTTCACTGATAAAATAAAGTTATAGATTGCATTAAAAAAAACACCCTGTAGCTACTCTATTTGGTAATTGGTTTTTTAAGGTTTTTCATAATTCATCCAATAAAAAATAAGCCAAATGTGAAAAGAGTACCTATCACAGATTATAGAAACTTAAAAGTATGGCTGAAATAGCAGAAAGACACATAAAAAGGAATGAGTTCGGGTGCAAGAAGCACAGAGTTAAAAAAACATATTTATTTTATTATTTTGATGTGAGAAGACTTGAATTTAAGGAGCAGAGAATTTAATATACTAGCTGTTTTCAAAGATTTACTTTTACTATTTTTCTAGACAGGTAGTATATATTTTTTTGTTTAAGATTTATCCTTAGCAGTCAGGAAAGCTTCAACAATTTCACTTCAACTCTAATCAGTGAATAAGGTTAAGAGCTCATATAAACTTTGAATACTTACTCATGTTTTCTACTCCAACACAATTTTATTGATTATTTTACTGGTAAACCTTATTCTAGACCCTGAAGTAACTTACAAAACTTTTTCAAGCTACTATTTTCACTCACCCGGTTTGTTCTTGAGTTCGACCACCGCCTGGACAGTCCGGTTGTTGTAGTAGATGTTGATGGTCCGCACCATCTTGGTGCGTTTGAGGTCACCGATGCGGAGCGTGATCTTGCTGATCGTGTGGCTGCCTACCAGCTTCACTATCTGAGTGGTCGTCGTGAACTTGGAGTCAATCTGGGGACAGGCCGTGGGAAATTTAAGTTAACTTTAAATAATAAGAAGAGAATTAAGTTAATAAGTCGATCTAAGTTACTTTAAGCGTTCTCGTATAAGAGTACTGAATAAACATATCTTGTATAAGAGCACTGAATATATATAAAGTTTAGTAATGTGCCTTCTTCAGTAAATTTTAGTGATGCTGGACTGATCTAAACCATTTTAAAGTATCCTTAAAATGTACTGAAAACGAAAGAGGAAATAAATTTTGTATAATAATGTAACAATTATACCATATTTTGACAATTTTTAACAATGTAGTTTGGATAGCTTACATCCAAAATATTTTTTAATTGGGATTCTTAACTGGCTTTTCCTGGTTTAACTAACAACACTGGGAACAGTAGTTGAATTTGTCACAATTGGAAGCAGTGTTGTAGCCATTAGAGGAAAAATAAAAAAATATGCTGAAGTTAAATGTTCCAGGAAGTTCAATCTATTCTGTCCTCTGGCCTACAGCAGGTTAGTACACAGTCAGCAAGGAAAAAAGCGCAACACTGCAATGTATTGGATAACTAGACCTGCAGACACAAATAGATGTCACCAACCATAAGAGACAAAGGAAAATTTCAATAATTTTCTATCTTCACTGACTACTGTGTAATTCTCACTGTATTGACCTGCCTTTAAGATCCCGCTGAGAAACTCTAACAGGTTGCCCAATAATCTCGAGATGTTGAAAGTCATTAAAGTGTCAAGTTTGTCCAACAAACTCCTACTAGCACAAACTACGTCTGTACAATTTCCCTTACCGACCATGACAGCAAATTTAACCTAGCTCCGAACCCAATCCTCACCTTGATGCTGGAGAGTTTGATGGTGGCGAAGGGGACCTCCGGGTTGTTGCACACGAGGCAGGGTTCGCTCTCCAGGTAGAAGCCGTCCAGCTCCACGTACTGCGCCAGGTGGGTGTACAGGCTGGCGTTGGGGTGGTGCGACAACAGCTGGTTCTGTGTGTGCAGCACCGACACCGCTTGCTCTATGTACTCGCTCATCTGGCAAACAGTAAGTAACAATAAGTAATGTGACGCACACATCACCGCATGTACGTCGACTCGAACTATAGTATAATTATCTGGAAGGCTCGCGAATAAAACCGTACCCTTGCCGAGAGAAGGCGCGAGAGGGTAACAGAGGAGTCTCGTGGTTACGAAGGCAGAGTCGGTGGCGAGCAGCTGAAGAGTTAAGATCTGGACTTAGCTTCGTGGATAAGTCTCGGCCTGGTCTCGTTTAAATCAATATTTTAATGCAATAGCCTAGTTGATTTCTACAGGAAGGGGGTTAAGGTGTTTAGGGATCATTTAGCTTAATTATTTTACCTGATCATGTAACTTGAGCAGTTATAACAGCGCCGCGGCCCTTCTGGCGCGGGCAGCTGATGCTTGCTCCTATTTTCTATATTTAATCAGTTTAATCTGACAATAGTATTTTCAAGTTAACTGTCAAAAATGGCTGTGATATAGATGTTGGTATGGCTAACACTTAGAAATAATGCGTTAAATATTTTGAATAGCTCACTCTGAAGATTGTGACCTTTTATAAGTGGGAAACCCAAAATCTTGATCCACTATGGGCCCACACCCTTACCTTGTTACCCTTATCTTGTTGTGTTATGTTTCTTGGAAATCCAACCGATTAGGGTAACACATTGGAAACCAAACAGGTGTCAGATTTTTTCAAGAAACTTGAAACTTACAGACTATTTTTATTTTATACTTTTTCCTACATAAAAAATCAGACTAAAAAAGCAGACTAAAATTAGTTTTAGTATTTTTCAGTGTCGGTCAGTAATGGAGGATTCAAGTATTCAAGTGAGTAATAAGTAAATAAATAAATGAGTAAGTAAATACTACAGACCTTGGCCGTAGCGCTGGTACACTTGATGGAGAAGTAGCCCAGCAGGTCGACGAACTGCACGGCCTTGCGTCCGTACGTCGGCAGGTTCGGCCACAGAGACCACATCAGATCCAGCACTGTCTCCTGCTCTCCCGCGTCCGAGTTCCTGCGAGAGAGAAACGTGGTTAGACTGTTAAGACTTTGGAGGAATGGAATGAAAGAGAGTCGATCGCCCGAGTAAAGTCAGTCGGTGGTGCAGTTGGTAGCGCAATCGGCCCCTGGTTCTAAGGCGTCGCAGGATCGAGTCTCGATGATGTCAAATAGTACTGTTCATCCTCGTACTGTACCGGCTCACCCCTTGCTTTGCTTGATAACCTCCACGCCTATGCGTGGCCTATGCCTGAGGTCCATGTGGGGGGCAAATGCAAGGTAAAAAGAGGTCGCCACCCTCTTTTTACAAGAAGTAAAAGAAGAAAGCCCAAGCATTGCCAGCTAGGCACGTCTCCAGCTAGGTATTGTGCAGCTTATGAAAAAAGGCATTTCAGGTTGGGAAAGGTTTGGGTCAGTCAACCTTGCCCTGCAGGAAGAGAAAAACATCTCCAACCCTTCCTCCAGGCTCTTCTGGGGATGACTCACTCTCTAAACCAAGTCCTCCCAAGCATTCCTGGACAAGGAACTCAGCATTCCATCAGGGAACTCTCCTTGTCGGAAGAGCCTCACCCAGGTCGGTTCGTCCTTCAGTCTAGCAAATGCTTAAAAGCTTGTCGGGTAAGGGTCACTCCAGATGGACCGGCCAAGAAGAAACACAACTCCCTCCAGGGCTCAGACCCGATTGTGTAATTGTGTATCCAACCTCAGCCAAGAATCAAAGTTCTTCGAGAGAGACAAGGAGAAGCCCTGGTCATTCTAGACAGCTAATAGACTTTGCAGTATGACAACTTCTGATTACAGTAGAGTCCCACAAACCCGGACTAATGTGGACCGAACGGAGTCCGGGTTTGTGAAAATTCCGAGTTATCGGAAAATGAGTAAAAATAAGAATAGTTTCTGTTATTTCTATAAGAAATCATTTATTTATTGCATAGTAAGAAATAAAAAAACTACATTATCAGTTACAAAAAAACTTAAAGAAAAACCAAAACTGTTTTATATGTGTCACACGGTGTGCTCTGGCCTTGAATCTCAGTGCACTTTATTGCTCTGGCAGGCTTTCCGAGTTATCCAGAATTCCGGGTTATCGAAGTCCAGGTTTGCGGGACTCTACTGTACTTACTTTATCATGAATTGACACATAAAAACTACTTTGAGTCTGAAAATGATTGACTAACAAGTCACTACTCTTTAGCATGGAGTTTGATGCAATGGCTTGGCTAGTTTTGTTTCATAAAACAACTTGCAAATTGAAAGTTTTTACATAGTTCTAAATAAATTGCTTTTTCACTTAACATACTTAAAATAAATTATTTATCAACATAAAATTTTATTCTGGGTAAATTATTGGGCTTAATTTAAAAATTACGACTAAATCCAGACTCTTCAAGACCATTATGATATTCAAGACTTCCAAACTTTCAAAATTTCCAAGACTACTTTACCGGACACCCTGCTCCTATCAACGCTGGGGGGACTCACTTGTACACGGCCACGACGAGGGCGTGCGCCTGCCAGCGGACGTTGGTGTTGTTGGTGTCCAGTAGGAATGTTCGGATGAACCGCGTGAGGAGGTCGCGCTCCACACACTTGTTCAGCTGCTTCACCAGCGCCGAACAGTTGGCCGCCTCTTCACTCGCCTCCGCCTCCACCTTCTCCGTCTTCCCGCCGCCGCTGCTCGTGGCAGCGCCGTTCTTGGACGACTTGTCGGTCTGCGCAAGAAGAACGGATGAGATTAGTTGGAACTTATTGTGGCTTTGTGTACCTAGAGAGCCTTCTAAGTTGTGCTGTAGAGTCCAAAGATTTTTCACAACATACCAACTATGAATCTTATCATAACCATCTCTAGTAATAAGGCCACGGCTTTCGCAATGCCGCTCTTCAATGGTTTTTTGCATGGTAAAACCCCTTACAGAGCCAACTGATTTCATGTAAACAAAATATAGTGCCATAAGAGAGTATGGATAAACAAATCAGCTGAACCCTTAGGCGCGCTGTTGCCATTTACCAGCGCCACAGCCTTGTTACTAAAGATGGCTATGATCTTAACCTATTTTTTTTATAATTTTGAAAATAGATAAAAAAGTGACAATATTGTTAAAAATATCGATTCAATACAAATTTCCTGAAAAATGTTTGAAAATTGATTAGTTGGAACTTATTGTTTTGTGTACCACAGAATATGTGCTAGAAAGCCTTCCAAGATGTGCTGTGGAGTCCAAAAGTTTTTCACAAAATACCGACTATGAATCTTGATCTATACTTTTTTTAAATTATTTTTGAAAGTAGATAAAAAAGAAAGAGGTCTATAGTTGCTCAAATAAATTTTGTCACCTTTCTTAAATAAATTTCCTGAAAAATGGTTGAAAATTTATCACTAAATGAATTTAAAAAAAGATCAAGAAAATAGCACCGTCTCATCGCATAGGTGGACTCTGTCTCATCTGTGAAAATACTCATCTTGAGTTTCAGTCAAAAATGAATGTATTAATTTGTGGAAAGTAAGGTATATGTAAACTGTATAAGGTTTTCTCTAGGTAAGCATTAACACACTGGAGTTCCCGAGGGCCTTGAACTCAGAGTATTTAGTTTTAGAAATGAAGTATTTATTGAATATCGGTATTATTTCTATTTTGTAATAAAGACTTGTAATGAAATCAAAGTACAACAATTATTTTAACAACACTGACAAGTCCACTGGAAATAAATCGCTGCACTAGTGTTTCAGCAAAACTAACTGAAGGAGTTAAATGTTTTTTGTTATTCCTCCCATTAAATATAAAGATGAGTGAACAAGTAAATTGTTTACTTACTCAAGTAAAAGTATTGCATGAAAAAATATAAAAAAATCAAAAGTTAACTTGATCCCGATTTTTAGTACTATGATCAGTGGAAATAATAAAATAAAGTACAATAAATAATGCAAATAAAATAAATTGAGTCTTGCTACAGCAGAAAAAGCTGCAATCTGAAGGTTCAACAACAAAATCATTAGGAACTTTAAAATAACTACATAAAATTACGAGTAAAAGAACCAAGTTTGTTAATGATCGATGTTGTTATTCTAAACTGTATGGCAGGTGTGGTGGAGGTGTTACCTGCGGCGCAGGAGGGCAGATGGCGCACTGCAGCAGCTGCAGTATTGTCTGTGCCACGACCTCGTCCAGTAGGCAGCTCACCTGCCGAACAACACACGGGATAGTAAAGTAAAGACTGAGAAATGTTCCTGATAACAAGAAATGTTCCTGAAAGGAGTAAATGTTACTGAATGAGGCGCCAGATGCTACATTCAAGCACCAATTGCTATCCACTCTTTATTCGCTTGGTATCTTTTTCCTACTGAAATAACATGCAAGGCTCAGATAAAATCGTGAGTTTTACCCAAGACTACAAGTTTTTGTGAATTATTATCTTTGTAATATTTGATTTGATAAACTTCTAAAGAAAAATACTATCAACATTAAAAAAAACAATACTTACAAAACCTTTTGGTGTTCTTAAGAATGGAATATCAAAAATAACTTACAAACAAAACTATATCCTTAGGAAAAGTAGCAGTGCTGAGAACCGGCAGTAAAATTTCAGTTCTGGAACTAAAAACAGATCCTTATAGACCGGGAGCTGGGAGGTCAAAAATTACGTCATAAGGTGCACATGTAAAAGCTATCCCGTTTTGAAGGGGCATCCTGGGGGGTGTCAAAAATGGGGTTTTGAGCCCTCAATCTGGGGGCTTTCTCCAAGGTGGACAAACTTGAAAATAACCCATAAAAATGGGTTTTTTGCAATTTTCATGTAGAACAATTTATATGATCAAATTTTAGTTCACACCATTGAATTCAGCTTAAAAAAAACAAACAATTTGGTATGTTGAATCATTGCTCTATGTTTATTGGTTACCGAGATACTGAGGGTGATGAACTCAAAACGTCGTCCTATGTTAACCTTAAAGGAAATTAATAAAATCGTATAACTCGCTTATGTCTCAACATATCATAATGAAACGTGATATGTGGCTTCATTTAGTTAAGAATAGGGGTGTGCGAATAGTGATTTTTGAACTCGAGCCGAGCCGAGCCGAGCTTTTTCAAAAGTTTTCGAGCTCGAGCTTTTTTGAGCCGAGCTTTTTAACAACCACCAAATTATTAAAAGAAATTATGAAGCTTGATTTTAATTTTTAAAGATACAATAGACTAATGTTTGCATACCTTAAGTGACCGCCAGCTCAAAAATAGAAAGCTTATCCCCAAAACAAGTGGATTATCTCATAGGTTCATCAGTATTTTGTATTTTGTTACATAAAATTAATCAAACTGGCTCAACAAATAATTTATGAAGAAAAACACCAAATTTAAAATCTACATTTATCTACTATATTTAAGTAATAACCAATCCCAAAATACTTTACTTTAAAATAAATAGTTAAAATTACATACTGTTATCTTTGAAAGGTTTTAAAATAGTTATATCTAGTAAAAAAATCACACATATACACCTAGTCAAACACAAGATTGATTTTTTTTATGTTCACTAAGTAAAGATGAAAAAAAATTAAATAGCAGTCCCAATTGTGGCATAATATTCATGGCTAAACTTATTATTTCATAATATAATATATGAATGAAATAGTATTTAATAACAACAATAATTTATTGTAATCCTAAAATTAGTTACATTTCTAAACTTTTGTGAAGAAAATAATGTACAATTAAGAAGAAGAAAGGTCATAAATAAATAAGGACGGAATAGAGAGAAAGAAAGAAACAGCTAACCCTCTCTCTTTCCTTATCAGTGGCGAGGGAGAGGGGGGGGGAGTGGAGGTTGTTTACTTCAAGCCCCTTCCCTGTTTTTTGCTCGTCTGATTCAGTGCGTGAGTTAATTAGGAGATAAGGAATCCTTACTACAAAATGCAAAAATACAAACTACTTGTCATACAGCTACGAATGACGGCTCATATTTTTTGTCTTATTTTTATAAATCAAATGAGACCAAAATGAAACTTGTACGATATATCGTTTTAGAGATAAGCCTTGATAAAAAAATAGACTTAAATGCTGTATTTCACGTTCCCCAAGGTCAACTAAATATAGCTCCGATTTCCGTCTAAATGGAGATAATATTTCTTGTTACCTGTCAATGTCCTTTCCTTATCACTAGGGAATGTTTTGCTTGTTTTTCGTGGGAGGGAAGCGCTCTTCCGGTTTAACGTGTCCAAAAATAGATCGCAATAATTATCTGTCCGATAAGAACTCTCTTATCAAAAGCTCGGCTCGAGTGTCGAGCTTTTTAGAAAAAAGTCGAGCCGAGCCGAATACTGAAAAGCTCGACCTAAAAGCTCGACCGGTCGAATACTCGCACACCCCTAGTTAAGAACTATTGTATATTAGCCTGAAATCCCCCATTTTTGCATTTCCGTGGCAGTAAACTTGCACACATTTTCCCCATGTTATTCTTATGGGGAGAAAATAAAAGTTTATATCATCCTTATTTTTTAACATATAATGATAAAACTTGGCATAAGGCTTCTTCTAGTCGAGGTTTATTGGATATTGACTCAAAACCACCCAATTTGTACATACCTGTTGCAACAAACCTGAAAACTTCATCCCCATGTTATTCTTATGGAGAATACAAAAAAGACACATTCAAGTTTGTCCACCTTGGCGAAAGCCCCCAGATTGAGGTCTCACAAACCCATTTTTGAAACCCCCCAGGATGCCCCTTCAAAATGGCACAGTTTTTACATGTGCACCTTATGACGTAATTTTTGACCTCCCAGCTCCCGGACTATTACCAAGAACTGTACCAGGACCGAATTTGAGAATATGGTATCAAAACATCACTACTTATCTTCGATTACTGTCAACACAATTACGGACCGGTAAGAAATCAGGGTCCGTAAATGATTTGTTACGGACCCTGATTCCCCTATAGGATAGGGGAATCAGCAGGCTTACCTGGTGGTTGAAGCTGCTGAAGAGCACGCAAAAAAGCACAAAACACAAAATCAAAATGAATTTTCAAAAACACTGGCTCCTTCTTCAGATAGCACAGGGTTCATTGTATACTCAACTTGTATACTTAAACTCCCTACCCCCTTGAACAACTCCTTTGAGTATACAATGAACTCCCTACTATCTGAAGAAGGAGCTGAATGTGGCTTTGAAAATTCATTTTGATTTTGGGTTTTGTGTTTTTTTTAATGCTCTTCAGCAGCTTTAACCACCAGGTAAGCCTGTTCATTCCCCTATCCTATCCTGATTTCTTACAACTCAGGCCTAGAGCCCATACTTAACCAAAATGGAGCGTGTTGCTAGCCTAATAGTTAGTGTCTTGGACTTCAGTTCAAGAGGTCGCGGATTTGATTCCCGGCATTCCCACACAAATTTGATGGGTTTGGACCGCTTTCCCTTAAGAGTGTTTGTGTAACTCTTTCAAAAAATGCAATTGGTGTAAATACTACAAAAAAATGATATAACAGTTACAGACCTGCAGGAGGAAGGAGAGGATGGTCTCGTGTCGCAGACAGAAGAGCTGCCAGTTGACGACGCGACTGCTGGCCACCTCGACGCAGGCCTTGAGGTGTTCGATGAGCTCGACGAGCGCATCGTACGAGAGACTCAGCGAGAACGGGTTGTTGCCGGCCGCCGAGAACCCTCCGTTGTCACAGCACTGCTGCACCGCCTGCGCACAACACACACAGTCAGAGACAGTTTCAAAGAAAAAGTTAACATCTAATGTAATTTTCCACTTTTTTGTTTGGGGGATTAGGAAGTCTGGGTGATCCCACCCCACAGAAATTTCCTGTGAGGGCAATTTTTTTGTATTTTTATTCGACAACAGGAAAGGAGAAGAAAAATGCCCAGCAATATCCCTTAGGCCCTAGTCTTTGGTAAATTAACACAAGGGAAGCAAAAGGAAAAAGGAATGGGTAGTTTCAGCCAAGTTAGACTGGATAAGCAAAGATATACCTTTATGCAAAAGATGTGGGCCCTCATCTTGGTCATCACTACACCTCCTACCCACCCTGATGTTAATCCCAGACTCCATTGGAGGGGCTGTAGAGATGTTTTTGGGTTGCAATGATTTTTTTTTGCGGAACCTTTTTGCCGCATGCCCATTTCAACAACAGCAGTCCAAGAGACCATATCTTGTCTGCATTAGAATTTAGAAAAAAAATGATTTTCCTTTAAACAGTTCCTTGACACAAAAGACAGGGGTTGTTAAGGTTCCTTCTTAAATGTTTACTAAACTGACTCCACCAATTCTCATCATCATAACTGTGACAATAGGGGAGCTGACTGACTGAGAGCTCATGCTTTAAGTAGGTCAGGTAACAAAAGGCTGGGGGTCATTTACTTAGGAGGGAGTTCTGGGGTGTGCTGGAGGACCGAGGGGCCTCAGGGCTCGTGGCCCATTTGGCCTAAGGCCCATGTGAGTAACTTAGTGTTTCAGTTCTTTCTAATTTGAAGTGGAGGCCTTTATATTCATACAAATTCCAGGCGCCTCACCCTTTGAGTTTCTTTTATTAAATTAAATCTTTTTTTAATTCTTTAGCTTGTTTCCAACACAAAAAAGTAGTAATATTTGTTGTTTGTTGAGTTTTCATTAGACTGAAATCTTATTTTGTAAAGGAGTGAAATTTGTATCAAGCATTTTGTTAGCCTGAGAATAAAATTTGTTTCATTGTCAGCAAACATGTCTCTTATGTAATGGATCTACGTCCCCGAAGCGGGTGGAGGGCTTTATTCTGTTTGGCCAGCAGGTGAAGCCTTTGCATCCATTACATAACCTAATTTATGTATTATTTACATGAGCCGTTGTACCTTCATATGAGAGCCGAGGGAGTGCAGATCTCTCAGTTGGCGATACTTGTCCTTGGTTCCGCAGATGAATAGCAGCAGCTTGCGGACGTGGCGTCGGATAAACGGCGCTTGCTGGGTCATCATGTACTCACACAGGTAGTAGAACCAGGCCTGCCACAAAAACAAGAAAAAAATTTGATTCAAATACTGAACCAGGCTTACCAAACAAAAAAGAATACAATCTAAAATTTCCCTTCTCTAAATTTTAATTACAATACTGGCGATGCCTGGCAACTTTTTCTAAGCTCGGGGAGGCTCCTGCCCGACTCGAGTCAGATTCTGGACTGGAAAGGTAGAAACATGATCAAGGAAAATCTCTGCTCCCGCCAGAATGGCTATCTTCAGAGGTAAAGCCAGGTGGTGGGTTCGACACACCCCCTACACCACTCTCCATTGCTGAAATTCTCAATTTATTTTTTGTTTAATTTATTTTTTGTTTGAAATATAATTTCTGGGCCAGAAAAATACATAGCTTAACTAATAATGTTTTGCATATCTTCATGGATTACCCTCTGGGTCGATAACTGATTTAAAAAAGTTTACAGTATCTGCTGCCTTTTGGAGGCTTGTCACATAAGAGCAATGTTAAATTAAAACCAATCAATCAATCAATCAATCAATCAATAAGCCTTTATTCATTTAAGGTACAATGTACACTTTGAATGGTGTCAGAAAAAAAAGAAGTAACACACTTCTTAAAATTAGAGTATGCATGTAATGCATAGACCAAATAAAAATTTTAAAATTATGTACATTTAAACTTAATATGATATGAATCAAAAGTAAAACTAGACCCACATATCAATTCGTAATATTAAAAAAATCATTGAGAGAATACAAAGGTGTCTTTACCAGGTACTCTTTAAGTTTTTTCTTCAAAATTTTAATATTAATTTCATTTTTTATTGTGCTTGGAAGTTGGTTCAAAAATTTAATTCCTGCATATGAAGGCTTCTTGGCAAACAGTTCTAATCTGTGACAGGGAAAAGCAAAGTTATTTCTACCTCTGGTGTTATATTGATGATGATCACCAAGAGTGGCCAGATCTGAGCCAACTTTTTTAACATGCAGCACTGTCTCATAGATATATTGAGAGAAAACGGTCATAATTCCCAATTCAGGAAATAAATTTTTGACAGAATCCTGTCGATTCAATTTTAAAATAATTCTAATTGCTTCTTTTTGTAAGAGTAGGATTTCGTTCAAATTTGTTTGTGATGATGCGCCATATACAACAATTCCAAAAGATATATGAGAATGAATTAATGAAAAGTAAACAGTTCGCAGTGTTTGTAAACTACTTATTCGAGACATTTGCCTGAGGGCATAAAGACCCGAACTAATTTTTTTACAGATATTTCTGATGTGTAGATTGTATGTTAAAGATTTATCAATATTCAACCCTAAGAATTTTGTATTTTCAACTTCTTCTAAAATAAAGTCATCAATCATGATGTTAACACTGTTTGAGTTATTATTTTGAGGTGTGGAAAATGTAATAAACTTGGTTTTATCAGGATTCATTAAGAGATTTATATTGCTAAGGAACTGATTGACTTCAGCTAAACATAAGTAGGTAGAGACTTCCAATTTATTTTTATCACTATCCGATTTTTTAATGCTAATGTCATCAGCATAAAGACTGATGGTGGCCGGTTCACTAACCACTCTCGGTAACCCATCAAGATAAATGACAAAAAGCAGAGGGCCTAAAATTGAACCGTTATTACACTATTATTAATGACGTTAGTATAAATTGAAGTAAATTTTAAGATTGAATATTTTTATATAATTTAGTTTTTATAATCTACAAAATACAAAGTAAAGTTTAAGCTTGAATATTTTTAATGTAATTTAGTTTTTATCTTCAAAAAACGTCTTCACTGTTCACTGATAAAATATGAATAAGAAACACAACACCAATAATCAGATTCATACAATTTCAAGTAATTGAGCGATTTGTGGTCCAAACCACAAGGAATATATCTAGGAAATTAGCAATTGTTCTAAGGGGACTAAAATCCAAGATAACTGAAGACTGGCACCGCAGACTCTATAGCATTGATAACTATCACTGTAGGATTGATAGCTGTCACTTTAGGATTGATAACTGACTCACACTTTAGGATTGAGCAATGAAACCTTAGGATTGATAACTATGATTTAAGAGGGTTGTTAACTGTCACTTTAGGACTGACAGCTGTCACTTTAAGATTGATACACTTTATGATTGATAACTTTCACTTTAGGATTGATAACTGTTACTTTAGGATTGACGATAACTGTAACCTTAACATTGATAATAACTAAGTCACGGTAGGATTAATAACTGTCACTTTAGGATTGAAAATTGACTCATTAGGATTAATAACTGTCACTGTAGGGTTGAAAACTGTCACTGTAGAATTGATAACATTACTTACCAAGACAGAGAATGTCCTTACCTGTTCGAAGGTGATGGGCGCGCACGAGTGTTTCTGCACCTGGTACGGGAGGCGCAGCGCCATCTCTGTGAGCAGTTGGGGGTAGTCCTTGAACACGTCGCTGCTGTGGCCCTTCACGTACTGCTTCAGGAAGAACGGAGACATGTCGGGCGGGGCCGAGGTCATGTGGGGCTTCAGCACACCCCCACCCGCGCCCCCCGCTGCCTCCTCTCCCCCCGTCCTGCGGCATCACGGGCGTTCATTATAGTATATTATGTTACTAGGCCGGGAAGTACTGTTTTGCCAGACAAACATGATAGTTCCTGCGCGAGCGAAAGCGAGTGTGGGATTTCCATGCGAGTACAGCCAAAATTTCCAGGCGTGTAACGTACGATATTTTTCATCAAACTACGCAGAAAAAACAAACATTCAATCATAACGTAGTCCTTGCATAAACATACTTCTCAAACCTTCAAACCTAAACTATAACAAACAGAAAAACATTTGCTACGGATGCAGTGCTGCCTCTACATTCTTCTAAAAAGAAACCAATAAACCACCAATAAACAAGCATTAAGTGTCGGTTTGCTGCAAATCAGCTGACCGTTTTCTTCCGTTTTATCTGGCCTAGGCCAGCAATGGGTAACTTTCGAGCCAACAAAAAGGAACTGAAAACAGATGTTTCTGCGTTAGTATGATGAAAAGTCGTAAACAAATCTGTTCATCAATTTCAAACTGTGTTATTTTTGTGAGGTAATAATATGAGTTGTCGTCAAATGCTCGCAGCGTGTGTGTATGGTTGGCAAGTTTCTCAAATAGAGGAAAATCCCCCCTGACGACATGGCACGATAATTTATGGTTCTGCGAAATATCGGGTATGCGAGAGACTGTTATGTGTATGTACATGTGTGTTTTATGTGTGCTAAGGGTTTTCAAGAAAAAAATTATGTCATTGAAATTCCACCATTTCAACTTAAATTTGACAGACAGCTCTGCCACTTAAATATACTATCGACAATTCAGTGAGTTTGGTTATAGGTAAATGTGGTTAAAACAGCGAATTGGTTAAAGGTAACAGAATGTTAGAGAAGTAGGATGGCAATTTTTGGAAATAGACAATGATCTACTATGAAATGCTCGCAGTAGTTCACTCAACCACCCATAGGTGTCAGGAGAGAATAGTTTTGAGGTAACACTGACTACGTGCTGCTTCAGTAAAAACTTGTGGACTTGGAAAATGGTGGCCATATGTTGTCTACCATGTTATTTTAAATATTAGTGACAAATGATTCCTTTTGAAGAGCTTTATTTAGTTGATAAGAACAGTAATTTTAGGTGTATATCAATTTGGTGAGTTTGGTGTATATCAATTAGTAGCACATTCGGCCTCAAAACTGTGGCGGTTAGGTTGCTAGTTCGAGTCTCAACAGTGTCACATACTTTTAGCAGTACTGTTCACCATTGTACTGTACCAGCTCACTCCTTGCTTTCCTTGATAACGTCAACGCACAGGCCTGAAGCCTATGAGGGGGTGGGGGGGGGCAAGTGCAAGATAAAAACAGGCAGAGACCTTTTTCAAAAATAAATAAATAAATAAATAAATAAATAAAATAAAAAAGAAGAATTAATTATTATCACCACAACAACTTAATACACCCATGAGAGAAAAAATATAACTATACAATTCAATTGAAACCCAAAATTTCCATTACTGACTTCATTTAACATAAAACAAAGATTCTGATTTGCCGAGCAAAAGGTCTTATCGATTTCCATATCACAAGAAGATTGAGATAAAAGTTAACAATAGAAAATATTCCAAGGTTCAAGGGCTACTCACGCTTTCCAGTAGGAGAGGAACTGCTTGAGCAGCTGTAGGCAGTAGTCTATGACCCCAGCCTGCTGTAGCGAAGTTGCCGTCACTTGGGAGATGAAGCTGCAGTTGTCTGCCGTAGACTTGCTGCTGGACTTGGAACGCGACATCAGCACACCTGCACAACATAATCAATCAACCTGACTGCCACGACATTACGATAAGTCCTCACATCACATTTTACCCAAGAATATGGAGCGCTTTTAGAGTGATCGATGGAATTCTAAATTTTGACATTGGCGAAAGCCTAGAATAACTATGAAGAATTTTTTTGAAAAGTAAGTAAAGTGACGTTCAAACACAGAAAATTAAAATTTCAGAACCGAAAAAACCCTACTGAAATAAACTTAAATTCCGAATCTAACTGACTATGTTTTGGCAGAATTTATGTTCTGCCATTTAGTTCCATTTAGTTTTAGTTTAGGCAAATCTACCAATGTAGTCACATAGAATCTCACCGGATATAATATTCTTTTCTTCTTTTCTGCAGATTCATCAAACTCGACTTTGGATTTATCCCATTGCAAAAATGATCTGGTTATTTTATGAAAAGAAAACAAACACTGACTATAAGTTTATCAAACAAGAAGATAAAATCACAAAGCTAAACCACGACCACATATATTCCTCCTCGGCTCACAACTCAATACTCACTGATGAGTCTCATGATGACCAGGTGCACCTCGCGCTGAGGCGTTCGCTTGCACACGTCGCTCATGTCGGGGTTGCGCATGGACAGTTCTCCGATCACCGCGGCCAGCAGGTTCTCCAGGCAGGCTCTGTCTCGTTCCTCGTTCCCGTCCAGGTCTGACGTCAGCATCAGAACAACCTGGACACAAGTGATAGGTTCGGAATCCAGTCAGAAGGTTGGAGAAGTTAAAAAGAAAACCGATAGAGGTTTAGATGACACGTTTTACAACTTAGAGGAAACTCCTATACAACGTTTTTGATGATGCCCTTGATTATTCATAGATCAATGGAAAGAAATCATTCAAATTGATCATGCATAATTTGTCCTGTTTTGTTTTTATGAGTGTAGTACACAAGTACAGTTTCTATGGAACATATGGAAAAAAACAAACGGTGGATTTCCATCCACCGGTTTTTTTTTAGGTTCCAGTGATGATAAAGTGTTGAAATCATTATTCAATCATTATCACTATTCACCTTTAAAAGTGCTCTGCTTAGCGACGCACGGTAATTTTGGCAAAAGTGAGAAAGACACTTTACACGCAAAATACATACCACATTTTCCCAAATGATAAATACAATCTCATTGTACCTGAATGCACCGTTATGATTTTCAGTTATAAACAAGTCGAGCATAGTCGTATCAAAACGGAAGCAGAAGCTCTGAAGCAAACAACTGTGATTGGCTAGAGCGCGTAGAGTAACAATGCGATCTGCTAGCGAACAATAAAGAAAACAGCTGGCGAGCGTTAAAGATGTTATCGCTCGCTCCTCAATACTGTCCCCAGTCGTGTTAGTGTTATACAGTTGTTTTACGATTGGTTTTCTGTGTGTGAAATGGCAGTTTCCGCGCGGTTTTAGGAAAAATATTTATACATGTATTTTTTATAACCCAAATTCAAACTAAAAAATCAGGGTAGGATAGGGAAATCAGCAGGCTTTCCTGGTGGTTAAAGCAGCTGAAGAGCACACAAAAAACATAAAACACAAAATCAAAATGAATTCTCAAAGCCACTGGCTCCTTCTTCAGATTGTGGGGAGTTTATTGTATACACAGGGTATACTCCCCACAATCTGAAGAAGGAGCCAGTAGCTTTGAAAATTCATTTTGCTTTTGTATTTATGCTTTTTTGGGTGCTCTTCAGCAGTTTTAACCACCGGGTAAGCCTGCCGATTCCCCTATCCTACCTTGATTTCTTTCAAATAAAGAAACTATTCCTTCCATCGGCAACTAATTTTTTTCATCTTCATAACAATGCTGGATTATTTTTGATTGTGAAGACTGTTTAAGAATTTCCACATTAGATTAGCTTTTAAAATTTGACAAAAATCAAATCTAAGACATATAACTGAAACCCTGATTTCTTATGACTGCTACAACAAATACTTGAAACTGAATTCCACCACTGCTGCTTGCGGGCTGTGCCGTATCCTCACCTGCATGAAGGGTATAGCGCGTACACCGCCGACCTCGCTGAGTCTGGGTACGTGCTGAGTCAGCCGCTCCAGGATGGCCAGTCGCAGGTCGTGCAGCTTGGTCCCGCCCTCCGCTTCCGCCTCAACCTCCGCCTCCGCCCCGTCCGCCTCCTGGTTCTGTCCGACAAACCATGTCTTTTAATTAAAACGGTTTCAAATTAAAATGATAAATCTTAATTATTTTAAGAAATTTTGCTTTACATTTGTTGTAAAACTTTGTTACTGAAGGCGATGTGCCTGCCCTAAAAATGTTCTGAAGAAAGAAATTCTTACCACCAACATTTCCAAAGACGAGAGTGCAAGAAACGGTTTTAGTTTTCAATGGGCGGGACAACTCAATACCACCAATCCAAAGGGGGGGGGGGGGGAAATAAATGTGAAACCACTACCTAAATTCTTTTTTGTCAGTCAGCGCAAAAACACTAGAAAAAAATCAATTCCCAAAAGTAAACTTTAAACTGCTAGTGTGATTTGGATTTTTCTTTTTTTAAGTTGAGTGGCAGGAGTCTTTCTGCACCTGGTACAGCCAAATAAGAATTACTTACACAGACTGAAACATGAACTGTTTCATTCATCGAAGAGTGGAATCTTTGAATCCATGGATTAGATAATTTCATAACATTAAACCGCTAAATTTCATTCAATTATGTACCTACCACATTACGAACACCCAAAGTAATAAAACTCCCTTTACAAGTTCACTGCCACTACCTGGAAGCCGGCGGGTGCGCCGAGGCTGCTGGTCTCGCTCCGGGCGCCCACGAGGTTCTCCTGGATGTTGTCGCCGTAGGCCGAGCTGCGGCCCGACATGCTGTAGTTGTGTTCGCCGGTGATGCTGTCCACGCCGCTGCCGCCGCTCTCGCTGCCTCCCTGTCACAACGTCCGAGTCTGGGTCAGTGAATAAGAGACCGAGTGGGATTTTGGAATACTCAAAGGAGAGTTGGGGAGGAGAAGATTGTGTTTTCAAGTCAAAATTTGGAGTCCAAAGGTTTTTTTAATGGCATAGCAAAAGTTTACTGTCTTTAATGATTCAAGAAAGTTGAATTTTATGATCCTTCAAAAACTTTAATATTATAGAGCAATTTTAATTTTTTCTGTAAAAATATAAAAATACCCTTTCTAGGCCTTACTAGGGCTTCCGAGGACTAGTAAACACCCTGTTGAAAACTGGTAACAGAAAGCACCCTTACTGAGTGCAGGGCTTGTAACAGTTCTTGAGGTTGAAAAAAATAAAAAAATAACTAAAATAAGAAAAAAATAACCAAAAAATAACCTTTTGAAAACAAAAAATGTTGCTAAAAATTAGAAAACCGGGTTATATTGAGGATAATACATTCTTAACATTGGTAAAAAAGAAAATCTTGACAGACTAATCAAAAATCAGCGTAGATTCGATGGCAAGACTTGGTTTTCACGCAATGTAGGATGACGAGATTCGTCATCCTACATCATCCGCGATGCTGCTACGAGATCGTCTGACAGACGAATAGTGTGAACAGGGCTTTTAGCAGTTCTTGAGGTTGAAAAAAATAAAAAAATAACCAAAATTCCAAAAAAAAATAACAAACATAACCGAATTTCAAAAAAAGTAACAAAAAATAAGCAAGAGCAAAAAAAAATAACCTGTTACAAGCCTTGTGAGTGTGAGTTTCTCTTAGAGCACCTCATAGAGCCTCAGCTGCTTCAATGTTTTGTTGTTGTATACAAGCTTACGTAACACATTGTTACATTACTAGTACTCTTTACAAATAAGGATATTAATGCTCATTTGAAAACTCAAAGGACCTCTAGCAGGAAAAATAGGCAATGAAAAAACAGCTTTGTCGAGTTGGTGTGGCATAATTAAGGTGGTATGACATTAATAAAAAGTGATTTCCAACTGGACACTGTTTCCACTGACCTGTTCAGCAGGAGAGGTGCGGAGGGTGCTGCCGTCAGTGGCTGCCGTGGACCCTTCGTCGTCACTGGCGCCGGCGCTGGCTGTAGTGTCGCTGTAGTGGCCGGCCTCCTGACTGGTGCCTGCCCCCGCCGCCTGCACTTGCGCCAAGCCCTGAGTGGCCAGCACCTACAAGTTATACAATATTGCTGTATTTGAATTTCACATGTTCGGAAGAACCTGTGGTAGGTAAGTTAAAGGCAAAATAAATAACTTTTCTCCCATAGAACGTTTCAAAGATCTTTAATAGCTTTGCTACTTCAATTGAACCTGTCAAATTGACCACAAAATACAAATTACCGCATAAGAAATGAGTCGTACAAAAGCTAATGTTAAATTTTTTTCTAAAATTTAAAAAGTTTTCTAAAATAATTAGTGTTTCTATCGTCACTACAATCGGTGTTTTTTTTCACAAATTTGAGAATTAAAAAAAAAATATAAGCACAGTATTAAGGTCAGTTAAATTGTTTACTTTCCAGTAATGTTTTTGTGGAATTGAACATTAGATAAGCTATTTATTATGAATTTTTTTCCAGCAAAAATGGTTTATGTAAAATGTGTTTTGAATATAGTAGATTAAATTTAATAGTAAACTTAGCATCAAAGTCGTATAGTTAAAGTTGTATAGATCTAGTCACAGGCACTGCAAGAGGCGTTTATCTATGGTATGTAACATGTAGAGACTGGACTCTTAATAAATCAAGAATCTAGTTCATTACCTTGATGACTGCTGACTAACCACAAATACTGGGAATTTTTGTTAGAATTATTCCTAGGCAATATGCCTAGGAATTAGTTTAAACTTAAATAATAAAGTTTAAAATTTAATAAACTTAAAAAAATATATATATAAAGTTTGTAAATTGTTGTATATTGTAGAATAAAGATCATTATTTCATTTACATTTCGTTTCATCATCCTACCACACGACGCCACCACATAAGGGATGGATGGAGTCACGTCTTCTATGCCTTGCACTGTGATTACATCCTACTTTAAGAAGGAGCCGTGGCTCTGAAAACATATTTCATTTTTGTGTATTACATCTTTTTGTATGGGTATTCAGCAGTTTTTACCAACAACAAATTAAAAGATGCCTTTTGGCTTACACAATGCTCCCGCAACATGGCAGAGGTTTATTGACCACATCCTGGGTCCCGACTTGGAACTGCATGTATTTGTATATTAAAACGATATCATTGCAGTGCATTGCCATGGTGACCTGCCCTTTACTGTGTGCGCATCGCCCGCCGTTTCCATGGGCCTGAGCCGGTCTCCCATGTCCTTTTATCTGTTACTTACTTTTTGCGTTTTTGATTTATTACCATCGTGTTTTGGCATGTTATATGATGTTTTATTATTTATTATTTTAGTTTTATTGACGGTACGTACAAACCAGAGTTGTGTATTGGTAACTGCTTTGAGCAGTTCCATGATGCACTGTGAATGAAATTGTCACTGGTTGGGAGGGAGGAAGGGGCTGAATATTATTGTAAATATTAGTTATAGTGCCATTTAAAACTTTTTGTGTGAAAACCTGTGTTTGTGAGATGATAAGTGGAGGATTTACGTTACGGCGCCGATGGACTCCTTCCCGGGGGACGACCCGGTCCCCGGTGTCTGACGATTTTGGACGCCATTTTTTTTTAAATACACCTGGAAACTCAGTATGCGACCATGATCCTAGCTTCTGGATACCTTTTACATAAAAGGTAAGATTTTATGTAAAAAAAAGTTTTAGGCCCTGGGGAAGGTTTACTCATATTTTTGCCGCACCCTAGGTGTTAACGATTGCGCTACCTACTGAGGACTGCCAGAACTACATCAAAACTTTGTGTCCTTCTTGACCATTGGGCTAGCAGTCTACTACAGGTGTAATGGTACTACCTGCAGTGCAGGCCCCGCCAGGTTGTGCAGGCTGGCCAGTCCGTGGGTGATGCTCTGCAGGTTGGCCGCCCCCTCGTGGTCCTGCAGGCTCAGAGCGATGGCCAGCTCCACCATGGTCTCGTCGTCTGCGTCGGGGGGGATGTCCAGCAGCGGGGGGAAGCCCCCGGCGCCCAGCAGGACCTCCATGTTGACCGGGACCCCGCCCCCGGCTCCTGCACACAGAGAAACTGTCACTGGAGGGATGAAAGCCTGTTGTGCAGCTTACAGAAGGAAGGGAATATCGGAATGAATAGATATAATATGGTCAGGCAGCCTCTTCTGAAGGAAGAGAGAAAACAACCCAACCTCGAGGCTCTTCCGAGGAAGACTCACCCTCTAACCTGAAACATTCCCAGACAACGACCTCAACCTGGGAGTTCTCCTTGTCATGAAGAATCTCACCCAGGTCAGTTTGCACTTCAGACTAGCAAGTGAAAGTTTGTCGGGTAAGGGTCTCTCACCCCATCCCAGATGGTCATGCCAGGATGATCCACAACTCCCTCCAGGGCTCAGACCTGACTGGGTATTCAAGTTC
Source organism: Flexamia atlantica (assembly GCA_035578135.1). Classification (NCBI taxonomy): domain Eukaryota; kingdom Metazoa; phylum Arthropoda; class Insecta; order Hemiptera; family Cicadellidae; genus Flexamia; species Flexamia atlantica. The sequence goes on from JAQJVK010000011.1 coordinate 35,833,884, forward strand.
CCGGGAACAAAGTTCCGAGAGAGACAAGAAGGAACCAAGGTGAACAGGAAGCTGGTCATTCCGGACAGCCGTTAGACTTACCAGTACCATGACAGCTTCTAATTACTACACCCAATGTCCAACCTTTGCACAGGTATTAGTCTAGTCAGAAAGCCGTCTATGGCCCGAACACAAGATACTGACCAGCATCTGGGGCCAACAGCACCATGGGCTCGACTGCGTCCACCTCGAAGTGCGCCTGGTCGGCCTCCGAGGACTCCTGGGACGGCTGCGACACCGGCCCCGCCTTCTCCGACTCTGCCGCCCCTGCCACACACAATCGATGATCACAACCATATTGTACTGACCAACATCGGGTTCTAGGGGAAATAACTCCATTGTTATGCAAAAGTAATGCAAAAAATAAAATTTGCCTGGTACAAAAAATCAAAACGACCTTTTATAGTACATTTTCAAACGATAAGTTTTATTTGAGGACTTTGGCAAAATCTGGGAGGATATTTTTTCAAAAGGAGGACTTTTGGAGTACTAGGAGGACATTTTTTCAAAAGGACTTGGAGGATCATTTTTCAAAAGGAGTACTTTTTATGTACTCGGAGGACATATTTTAAAAGGACTTGGAGGACCTTTATTAAAAGGAAATTTTTTCAAAAGAGTAAAACTCGGAGGACATTTATTCAAAATAGGAACTTTTGGAGAACATTTTTTTCAAAATGAGTACTTGGAGGACCTTTTTTTCAAAAGGAAGACTTGAAGGACCTATTTTCAAAAGGAGTACTTTCAGAGGACAAGTTTTCAAATGAAGGACTCTTTGCAGGATTCAGAGGACTTTTTTCAAATGGAGTAGGCTACCTTCTTTTGAAGGACCGGTAGACACCCTCCTGTACGTCTACATGATCCGAATCAATACAACAAGAGGTACTTCTACGACCAAAAAAACACAAAACTTAACCTAACAATAAAAGAAAACACAAAAACCCAATTCGCTCGGTACATTACCGAGCTGACCTGGAGTGCTGCAGTGGGGCGGGGAGGGGATGTAGACCCTGCGTCGCTTCAGCCGCGGCCGCAACACTCGGACGAACGCCTGCTTGGCACTGAAGCTGACGGCGGTGTCGGGACACAGCAACAGGGCCAGGTACAACTTGACTGCCGCCGTGATGGTGGTGTCGCTCCCGTCGACCAGAGTGTACGCATGGATCATCTCCACAACACAGTGGACCGTCGCCTCCACGTGGGTCAGTCCTAAAGTCAAACATGAGGGTTTAATTTGTCGGAACTGCAATCTAGGACCTTTTCCGTCAATTCCCTCTCACTACTTCTTTGTTTCCGTTTACTTACTACCGTTTGATAAATGTTCTACTGCTATAAAAACTGTTCCCCAATCATTTTTAAGTCTACTGCAGTATTCGTTAGCCATTGGAAATCCGTTATCTCGATGATCTCTTATTTGGTAATTGTCCCTCCCCATGATCTAACATTTTCTATATCTGACAGTTTAACTTGAAATGGAAACAGTTATATACGCTAATTGTAGGTAAACATTGAGTATAAATAAATAGTAGTACTTAGGTAAAACAGATGAAAACTTCTTTGCGTTTTAGCGAATTTCCCCTATAGGGAAGAAGCTATTACCGTAGGTCTCATGGTAAGACCTAAGCTCGGGACCACTATAACTTTTCGTTTTGGGGCCCCCAGAAGCAAAAAACACTATTCGTTCGAATTTTTATATATATATATATATATATATATATATATATATCTATGTGTCTGTTAGCACGATAGCGGCCGCAAAAATGGTCCGATCTTTATGAAATTTGGTACGGACATGTAAAGTGGTAATCAATTGGACGAGTTCGTGAACCAGCCCGATCGGACCACCGGAAGGGGGGGTAAAGGGGGATAAACCCCCCCAAAAATGGGTTTTTTGAGTTTTTTACATAGAAAAATAAAATTTATCAAATTTTTGTGGGCACCATTGAATTCAGCTCAAAAAAACAAATAATTTAGTATTTTGAATCACTGCTCTATGCCCATTGGTTACCGAGATATTGAAAGTGGTAAACACAGTACGTTGTCCCAATGTTAACCTTATGGGAAATAAGTAAAATTCTATATCTCGCTTATTTCTCAACATATCTTGATAAAATTTGGTAAATGGCTTCTTCTAGTTCAGATCTACTAAATATTGAATTAAAACCATCCAGTTTTAATATACCTGTAGCAGCAAACCTGCATACTCATTTCCCATGTTATTCTTATGGAGCTTAACAAAACATGTCAAATCTTGCTATGTTTGCTTGAAATACGTTGTTTTGCATTTGAAATTCGCTGAGTATGCAGGTCTGCTGCAACGGGGGTATTAGCAGGTTAAGATAGTATCTCCCAACCTAAGGGAGCAATTAGGCCCTACCCAATTTTTCACAACTATTCACAACCTCAAAATCCTAAAACTTATCCTAACTTTTCTCAGCATTCCCAATTCAAAGCCCAAAACCCTCGCCAAAATCAGTTAACAAGACATATCTAATAGGTTCCATTAAATTTCAAAATAATATAAAACATACATTGAGACAGGCTTCCGTGGTCTAAGTACACATGAGACGAATCTGTGATTTCGTGGTTGACACCTGAAATCACAGATTCGTTTCATGTGTACTTTAACTAGTAACTCTTTAACTTGTAACATTCAACATTTTACATTCAAATCACATTTACTCTTCCATAAAAAATAACTCTTTAAATTCCTAGGAGTATTCATATTTCTTAAACGGTTACAATTAAAGTAGAACTCACAATCAGAGTTTAGTTACTTTCTGCAACTATGAAAACATTTTTGCTTCACCTCTCTCGGTTAAGGGGAGCAGCCTGGTGTATAACGCAGGACTTAGGTTCCCTGGGTCCAGGGTTCGAATCCCACCTATCACCAATGACAAAATTGCCATGTGATAATGCCGTAACCTTGAGGGTGCACATTACGCTAAATAAGCTGCAGTGCATGTCCATGGAAACTTCAAAGCCTGGCCCTCGTCTAGAAAAAAACCTCTCCCGGTAGACTCACCTGGCACGCACACAGACGCCAAGGCAGGGTTTGAGGGTCTCACGGCGTGGAGCTTCCACATGATCTCCGTCAGCTGGTGGAGCAGCTCCTTAGAGTTCTCTGGTCCTTTGTTCTGTGAATCTGCCGAAACATTCCACATTAGGCCTCGGGCATGATACTAGCGATTAGCGGCAAGCCACAAGCTACGAGCGATAACTCACTTCTAGCCAAGATTCGAATCGTTTTAAACTGCTGTTCAAAAAACTGCATTTCGTTACTAAATTACTAATTACTCACCCTAATAGCTTCATAGTTCCAATCTGACTAAATGAAATCCGCTTTAACATCAACAAAAACATTATCGCGGTATGTCCAGTTAGATTCTAACCTCAAACACGGTAACAATGCAGATGATGAGCGACGAGCGACGTGAAAAACATTTTCGAACTAGACCGGCAACAAAAGTGACACTGAGTGACACCACTGAATATTGCTCAGCACTTGGGACAATTGGAGCAACTGCCTTCAAAATTAACAGTTGACAAACAAATGCTACCCGAAAACGGAGCGTTGACGTTTGTCGCTTGTATCGTACCCGAGGCCTTACTGCCAATTATTCGCCTCATCCTAGCAAGGTGATGCCCGTTTGGACTAGGCTGGTTTCCAGCGCTAACGATGAGCTGTTTGGCAAAGCTGGCAGTTGTGCTAGCTAAAACATATTATATTAGGATCTTCGGGTGCAACTTCTGCAGAAGGGTTACACTATTTACTATTAGTAAGTCACTTTAGGTTTTTTTTATATTTTATTACTTTGTTCTTACAACCTAAAAAACTGTAAAAGTGCTTAAGTTATGTGTCAGAAATTTCATTTACTAACTTAAACGCTGATTCACAGAGAAGACAAAATGCCTTCGCCAATAGGCCTATCGTCATAACATGTAGAACCTTCAATAACAAAAATACACTGACACTAACTAACAAAACATTAGTAGTAAAATTTGATATATTTTCAATCATCTCAAGCTCAACAAAAACAGTGCCCAACCGACCTGAGTTGGAGTCGTAGGTGGCGCTCTTAGCGAGGTTGTGGGGTCGAGCTATCGCGATGGCCCGAGTCATCAGCACTAGACGATAGAAGGCTTCGGCGTCCAAGTCCTTGGCGTCTTCCACCTGCCTCAGCTGCGCCAGCGACTTGGATATGTAGCTGAGCAGCACCTGGTCCTGACACACCAGATAGTACATGTTAGACATCAGCACTAGACGATAGAAGGCTTCGGCGTCCAAGTCCTTGGCGTCTTCCACCTGCCTCAGCTGCGCCAGCGACTTGGATATGTAGCTGAGCAGCACCTGGTCCTGACACACCAGATAGTACATGTTAGACATCAGCACTAGACGATAGAAGGCTTCGGCGTCCAAGTCCTTGGCGTCTTCCACCTGCCTCAGCTGCGCCAGCGACTTGGATATGTAGCTGAGCAGCACCTGGTCCTGACACAACAGACGCTAGATGTTAGACACTGCCTGCTAGTAACATCTCACTTCTCTGCTCTCCAGTAGACAGAGAAGGGATAGAAAGGAAGGGATTTGCAGGGATTGGAAAGGTAAGTCATGGTCGGTCAGCCTTGCCCTCGAAGGAAGAGAAAAGCATTCTCACCTATTTTTTGGCTAATGACGAGATGACTCAACCTCTAACCCAAAGGCCTCCATGGCCAAGGACCTCTTGCCCTTAAACAGGGGCAAGTAGTTTGTTAGGTAAGGGCTGACCCTGTAGCGGCTGCATAAGCCAAGATTACTAGAAAGGCGCAACATGTTACTACTAAACTATTTTTCTTTTTGCAACGAACAATTGATTTAAATACATCAACAGTCATTCCCTCTGTCTCCAAAAGAAGTCCTCCTAAAGGACTTCAGAAGTTCCTCCTAAAGGATGAAATTTCAAAAAACAGAGTGTTTATGTTGTGTTCAATTCAGTGTCTTGAACTGAATTCTCAGGAGAAAGTAGTAATATTTCTTAAATTAAACCTTTAAAGGTCTAACATCTTAATACATATTACCATCCTGATAACAGTTCCAATAAATTTTACAGTACAAAGTGTTTTGTATTCTTCGATTTTTTTCTCATTCTGTTTTCTTGGCTATTGGTTTTGATGCATCATCTCAGCTCATGCTGAAGAACAAGGACTTTTTGAAGCATTGAATGTCGAGCATCAAAGTTTCTCCGCACCTTAAAAGTCAACAATAACTAACCTCGACATTGGCATCAATGACTCACCTTGTAATTGTGGTAGGACTGTCGAGTCGGGTGTAGCGCAGCCAGAACAGACTTGACCTGCCGCTGGACACACGAGGCGGTCGGCAGAATCAGCAGGTAGGACACCAGCGAGGTGAGAGTGGCCACAGGCACCTTGCTGTGCTGATCTCCACTCATCAGCAGTATCGTGCTGTCCAGCACCTCCAGTATGCCACACACCACCCTGGGCGACAGAATTCGCATCAGTGAAACAATCCAAAACCCTGGCCAAGAGCCTCTCCTGTAAATGCCAATTCTGCACAGAGAACCAAAATTCTGTTTAGATTGGACCACTGGGGAAACACCATTCTTCCTATCGGGTTTATAATGTTGAAGGAATTCATCAAATGGAGAGAAATTTATGGACTAACCATGGAATAGAGCCTATCAGGTTGTGCTAGGCGTTCATGTGGCCTTGGTAACTTCCAACCAGACTTGCCATAGTTTCTTAATCTTTTGGAAAATTCTAATGCTCTGTGGCAATTGAGAAATTTACCCATTAATTTAAGAATTTCACTCTAAAAAGTAGGGGTGTGCGAGTATTCGACCGGTCGAGCTTTTAGGTCGAGCTTTTCAGTATTCGGCTCGGCTCGACTTTTTTCTAAAAAGCTCGACACTCGAGCCGAGCTTTTGATAAGAGAGTTCTTATCGGAAAGATAATTATTGCGATCTATTTTTGGACACGTTAAACCGGAAGAGCGTTTCCCTCCCACAAAAAACAAGCAAAAAACATTCCCTAGTGATAAGGAAAGGACATTGACAGGTAACAAGAAATATTATCTCCATTTAGACGGAAATCGGAGCTATATTTAGTTGACCTTGGGGAACGTGAAATACAGCATTTAAGTCTATTGTTTTATCAAGGCTTATCTCTTAAACGGTATATCGTACTAGTTTCATTTTGGTCTCATTTGATTTATAAAAATAAGACAAAAAATATGAGCCTCATTTATAGCTGTATGACAAGTAGTTTGTATTTTTGCATTTTGTAGTAAGGATTTCCTTATCTCTTAATTAACCCACGCACTGAATCAGACAAGAGCAAAAAACAGGGAAGGGGCTTGAAGTAAACAACCTCCACCCCCCCCTCTCCCTGGCCACTGATAAGGAAAGAGAGAGGGTTATTAGCTGTTTCTTTCTTTCTCTCTATTCCGTCCTTATTTATTTATGATCTTTCTTCTTCTTAATTGTACATTATTTTTTTTTCACAAAAGTTTAGAAATGTAACTAATTTTAGGATTACAATAAATTATTGTTGTTATTAAATATTATTTCATTCATATATTATATTCTGAAATAATAAGTTTAGCCTTGAATATTATGCCACAATTGGGACTGCTATTTAATTTTTTATCATCTTTACTTAGTGAACATAAAAAAATCAATCTTGTGTTTGACTAGGTGTATATGTGTGATTTTTTTACTAGATATAACTATTTTAAAACCTTTCAACCACTTCTTTCTACTCTTGAAATTAAATTTTGTAGTACCTATATGTAACTAGTCTAATTATGTAATTTTAACTATTTATTTTAAAGTAAAGTATTTTGGGATTGGTTATTACTTAAATATAATGTAGATAAATGTAGATTTTAAATTTGGTATTTTTCTTCATAAATTATTTGTTGAGCCAGTTTGATTAATTTTATGTAACAAAATACAAAATACTGATAAACCTATGATCACTTGTTTTGGGGATAAGCTTTCTATTTTTGAGCTGGCGGTCACTTAAGGTATGCAAACATTAGTCTATTGTATCTTTAAAAATTAAAATCAAGCTTCATAATTTCTTTTAATAATTTGGTGTTTGTTAAAAAGCTCGGCTCGAAAAAGCTCGTGCTCGAAAACTTTTGAAAAAGCTCGGCTCGGCTCGGCTCGAGTTCAAAAATCACTATTCGCACACCCCTACTAAAAAGTATATATTGTGTGGCATATTCTTGAGTATTTAAAAAAATCTGATTAGGTAATACCTAATGTGGTCACATTGCTTGCAAAATACTTGTAAACTAAATTTATGATGGGAGTAAGAAACAATATTTTTTATATAATGATTTACAATATTGTGTAGTTTATTGTGAAAAACATCAAGATCATTATTTACAGCAAGATACCCATCCAAGAAGATCTCTCATCTTTTGGATTAACCGACAAATCTAAACTCTAGCACTAACTATTTCTGAAGTATTATGATACCAACATTGCTATGAGGTGTTATAAATTCATCAGTCGGGTTTTCTTTAGTATTAGAAAAAAACCTAGATAGGTATGAACAGATTTTTGCTGTTCTTCTTGCTGCTAAAGGTTTAGTTAAACCTACACATACTGACAAAATGGTATTACATAATTGTTGAATATCTCAAAGCGTCGTTGGGAAAATTCAAAACCTCAGACAAAGTAGAGGTCAATGGGTATCTGATAACTAGGACATCAAGGGCCAATTTTACTCAGGCCTTTACATGACCGCTACACCTAGTCCTTAGAGGCCGGGTGGACAGAAAATGTACACTTTTCATTCAGGTCTCAGAACTATTGGAAGAGTTTCTGATCCCATAAACAAAAGAGTATTTTTATTAATGAAGATGGTGTAGTTAGGAGCAAGTTTGTATACTTTTCACTTTCCTGGAGCACTTACAGAACAAAAGTTCGAAAAGCTGAGTCATAAGAAAACAAAAACTGCCATAGACAAATAAACCCTCTCAATTTAAATTTCTTACACAAAATGATTTCAACAGAGTTGGCATAGAATGTGTCTTACATGTCGAGTGAGGTGATGGGTGGGGGGAAGTTGGCTACACTGTCTGTGCTGTCAGCCGAGGTGCCAGCCGCGGGGGTTGGCACCACTGTGTTGCTCGTCACTTCCTCTGTTTCCTCCGGCCAGCCGAACTGGTCCTTCGACTTCCCGTACCTGCCAAACACAAGCCGCAAAGATTAAATCAGCAATTTCAATTTCATTATAGTAGATTCAGTATTGATTACTAAGGCCTAGCGGAAACAACTTTTAACCAGCCGTCTGAAACGTCAGCTGTCTGGAGAAAAGTTGGGCTCATGCTATTAAATGGGAGCTCACAGGCTGACACCAATTGGATTAAATGGGAGCACCACACACAGGCCAACTGTGACTAAACAGTCAGCCAATAGGCAGACGAGCCTAATTTTCTCACCAAGTGCTCCACGACTCAACTATAAGATCTAGAAAGATAGTTGATTAGTATTTGGACGCACAGTTAATTGACTGTTTAGTCCCTCGTCTTGTACTTAAATTTAGTGAAAATGAAGGTATTGCCTGTTTAATTTCAATCCAGCGTTGTAACAAAAAATCGGATCAACTGACTCTTACAAAGAGACATTGTAAAATAAACCCCTAGTCCGGCTACTCGCTGGAGAGCGACACTCACACTTTGATGGAGTCCACCATGGTGACGTTCTCGGACTCCCCGGGAAGAACAGGTTGGAATAGAATCTTGATTACCAACTACCACTTAAAAAACAAACCATAAAAATATGGAATAACCCCATGGTCAGGCTACTCGCTGGGTGAGCGACACTCACACTTTACATTTTGATTTTGATTTTTGCGGACATTTGCCACCATCCAGTCTCAGCTCGGCTCTGTTTGGGTGTGAACGTGCTTTCTCCTGACTGGTGATTCTTGATTTGTGACACTTGTGTTTTTCTGTGTTTTCTTTTCTTTTCAGCGTTGTGTTTTGAGACTGCTTTTACAGTTCTCTGTTTTAGCTAAGTTTTTTGTCCAGGTTATCCTGGCTGTGTGTTACTCATCTTGTTATGTTGTAGATTTTTTCTACCTGAAGACGGGATCAGATTCCAGATCTCGAAACATTGTGTAACTTGTTTTTTACTAATCACTGCAAATGTCTGCATACGATTCAGATCAAAATATAAAATCACCACCACCAACAATGAATTTCAAACAAAGAACCCACACTTTGATGGAGTCCACCATGGTGACGCCCTCGGGATCCTGCGAGGGGCCGAAGGTGACGGTGAGCTTCTTGTCCGCCTGCAGACTCTCCTCCCGCGTCAGCGGCAGGTCGAACCACCGGTTGCGCGCCACCGTCGTCTGCGTGCTGCGCCCAAACACCTGCCACAACCGGTCACGGATTACCACTAAACTTGGGACTTTTGACCGTCACGAGACATTTTGTGACTATTTTCCAACGGTGGGATTTGAAAATATTGGGTTTTCAAGCGCAACCTTCACTTTTTCTCGTACCACCGGTTTTTGGGAAAAGAACCAGTACCAAGAACCGATCTCAAAATGTCAGTACTGTTAGTACTTCGGTACCAATGGTAATCGGCAGAGGCGCTACGCCAATTGCAAATGCCACCGCAAACTATATTTGGAGATCGATGATATTTCTAGAATTACTCTTGACACTAAATTTATTGACTTAATATACTTTTTTTAACTCTTGTTCCCAAAATTGATTGGAATGGGGTTATTTTCTACGGGAATTATTAATGGATATAAATTTGGATTCTTCACTTGTTTTTCACAAAGTATACTATTTTTAAATATTTCCAGTTAACGAAAGGTTAAAAATAGAAAGTGAGATAGTATTTTATGACTTGCTGAAAGTAATAAATGAAAATTTTAAAAACATAAAACAATAAAACAAAATAAATACCCAGTGGTTTATAGGTACATTACAACACACAACAATGTAACAAACACCACAACAAGATGCCGAAACCAAATTATTTTACCGATGACCTCGATGCACAAACTGTTACCTCAATGTAAAAACGGTTACCTCGATGTAAAAACGGTTACCTCGATGTACAAACTGTTACCTCGATGTACATACTGTTACCTAGATGGTACAAACTGTTACCTCGGTGGTACAAACTGTTACCTCGATGGTACAAACTGTTACCTCGATGGTACAAACTGTTACCTCGATGGTACAAACTGGTACCTCGATGGTACAAACTGGTACCTCGATGGTACAAACTGTTACCTCGATGTACAAACTGTTACCTAGATGGTACAAACTATTACCTCGATGGTACAAACTGGTGCCTCGATGGTACACACTGTTACCTCAGAGGTACAAACTGTTACCTCGATGGTACAACTGTTACCTCGATGGTACAAACTAGTACCTCGATGTACAAACTGTTACCTCAATGGTACAAACTGTTATTGATGGTACAAACTGTTACCTCGATGTAGCCCGGGACGCGCTGCACGTCCTGGTTGCCCAGCAGCACTCTGATGCCGGTGATGACTTGGGTCGCGTCGTTGTTGGTGATCTCGATGTTGAAACCCGTAGACTTGGTCGATACCACGTACATGCCTACAACACGTACCGGTCAAGTACACAACAAAGAGGAAATTTAAAACCACAATTGAGTACATAGGAATTAAATCTTTATTACTTCTCATGGGAAAACAAATACATTATATATTTTGAGTTTGGTATATTTTAAAGCTGCTGAGCTATCTATCTGATTTAATTTGAAATGGAGGGACTCTCATTGCAACAATTGCTCTTGCAAATACTTAATACATAAAACATATACATATTACACAGTCGCCCACTAAAAATAATTAACAGAAATACTTCAACTTTTGTGTCTTCACTTGGGGTTCACCCTGTTAACTTGCCATATGTATGCAATATGAGTGTCTGACGACAACTGACTAGGACACGTGAGGTGGTCCCAAGACTTTGTTTGAATTCCATTTAAACCAGAATCGGACTGACAGTTTTAAAACATACCGAGGTGAAAAAAGACCAAAAAATGTCCAAAATACAATTGGTCTGATATTAACAACCTCATTGGAGAAAATAATGACATTGAAAACTAAGACGAATAAAGCTAATTTAATTAGAAACATGTTGCAATGCCCACCTGTAGTGTTCAGTCTGTTCTTGATCTGCTGAGCGTTGTAGATCTGAAGCAGGTCGTTGCCACCAAACTCCACGTCATTCAGCAGAGTGCTGTGCTCGAAGAAGTCCACGGGGAATGTTACTGTTCCTGTTCAAAAAAGTAATCATGTTAGTTTTACTTTTTCAAATATATGATCTGCCTTAAATGTTTTTAGTTGTTTGGTTTAAAATACTCTCTCCAGCAAGACAAAGTTTTTGGTTATAATTAGTCTCAAATGAAATAAGGACAATGAAAAGCTTACATGTTTTTACAAAACAAAGTCTATGTGAATTAAGAACATTGGAAAACCCCCCTGCTTCTTGAGAGAGACTTCAATCTTAAGAAGTTTAGTTAGTACCTGGAGATTTGTTTCCTTTCGGTGTTTTCTTCTTCTTGGAAGATTTGAGGTTGGACATAGTGCTAACAGCTTGGATGGCAGGGGACAGCCAGTACCCTGCAACAAAACATAATAAGTACAGAAAATTAGCTAGAGATTTGACCTATTTATTACATAAAACAAATTAATTACCCCGTTAAATAATTTGATAGTTATCTTAAACTATCGATTATGTTCATTGCAAGGAGGAGGGGATTAACTGGATCCTTAGTTGGGTGCATAAAGGGCAAAATAATGGAACTAAGTAAAGAATTATTCTTCAACAAATGAAATCCAACTAGTTAAACAAAAAAGAGAAAAAAATATATCCTTTCTTTGCAGATTATTTATGCTTTTAGATGTTGTTTCAATAGCTCTTAAAAAAGGAGCTCTTCCTATGGTGACTGACAGATATGGTATTTCAAAATTGTATTGACTTTCTAAAACAATAAAAAATTTCGCAAAAGAAAAACAGTCATACTGTCCCTGTTATTAAAAACTTGAGAAAAACATGTTCAAATTAGTTTATTAGATTCAATTGCAAGATGCACCTGCCTTGATATGACCACAAGAATCATTTGATGCAACAGACAAAAATTGTTGTCCAATGCTAATCGACTGAGAACATTATGGCCACAATATGAACGAGAGATTTTGAGATTTCTCTGGTGTAACAGAACCAAGTGTCTGCTGGCTAACACACCAGAGAGATACTAGCCGCCCACAAGTTCTTACCTCTTGGTTTGTTTTTTAAAGCATTGAGACTGAAAGACTTTGTGGCTGTGATACGAGCTACAGATTTACCCACCCCCATTCAACCTTGAGATTTTCTGGCACAACACATCAGTGACAACTTAACTGATAATGATGACAAAAAGGTTGTAGTTCTAACCGATGACAAGATGGTTGAAGTTCTAAACTAAGTCCAACTACTAAAACGATTCTCGAAGTGGGTTTCCAGGTTAAACCGTGCAGATGTCGAACTTGTTTGCCAATATTTAGGATATATTGCAATATCCATTTTCAGGGCGACGAGCGTCTTAGTTCACACTCACATGCCTTGATATGGCCACAAGAATTTTTTGATGCAACAGACCAAAATTAATTGTCTGTCAGTCTGATCTAAGACGCTTGTTGCCCTGAAGATGGATGTTGCAATATATCCAAAATGTCGGCGAACAAGTTCGACATCTACACGGTTTAACCTGGAAACCCACTTAGAGAATGTATCTTCGGACCGTGGTAGTCTACACAACTATACTAAGACGATTGACATCCCAACCCCTCCACTACCTGTGTGGTCCATGGCGGCCATGTATATCCTAAGACTCCCGTCCTCACACAGCAGTATCAGAGTGGTGCGGTGGTCACAGCCCGACGACGGGTGCCGGATAGCCACTGTGTCCATGATCTTGGCCTTGGCTGGCACCACCTTGATCTCTTGTATCAACACCGTGTCTGGCTTCACCATCAGGATCACTGGGTTGTTGCCTGAAACACGTTCCCGATGTTATCTCCATTGATGATTACAAGTCAGAACAGTATCCCGTGTTGTCAGTTTAGTCTGCTAGGGCTGATATTATCGTTCTCACCATTATTTAATATAATCTTTTGAAAATGAGAACCTCCAGACCTTAACATACACTTCTGATTTCTACAATCACTTTCAGGATACTTTGTTAAGTTTCAATATTTAGCTTTCCTGCTAAAATTAAAATATCATTGAGTGTTCCTTACAATCCACAATATAAATATGAATAAGCACCCTCAATCACCTTGTACAACCATTTAAAGCTCACTTAGAGAACCACTTAGAGCTCACGAACAAAGAGCACCGCTTTTCAAAGGTTGTGGCTTGTCTATTGCGCGTCTTTGACTGGATAGCTGAGTGGATAAAGCGCTCACCTCATAACTTGAGGGTTGCCAGTTCGATTTTTGACAGGATCGAAACTGGGTCCAGTTGCCATTTATCATTGGGCTATGAATTAATGATCCGATTCTATCTAACAAAAGATCGCCGTTAGAAGTAACAAGACCCGGGTTAAGACCGTTCTCGATCAAAACATTAAAAAATGCCACTGGCATTGAAATACACAAAATAAAAAAATCTTAAGGCAGCCCATTCTCTTGTAAGATTAACCCCTTAGCTACACTCTAGTTGAAACAGCTACCTCCGCTGGGAAGACCAAAATTAAGATAGAATGACCAAGTTATGAAAGACATCAGGACCATGGGTGCAGGCATCAACTTGGCGGATGACAAAGTAGAGTGGAAGAGGCTAGTCTACGAGGCTAAGAATCGACTGAGATTTGTGGAGCCACGGCCGTAAGTAAGTAAGTATCTCTGCAGTACTCACTGGTCTGCATGACACAGCACACGAGACCCGGGTGGTTAGCCACCTCGCTCCACTGACACAGCGGCTGCGGCTGGCCGGCCGTCGCCGCGTTGTTGGCCTTCCCCGACGGCCCGGCCGCCGCCGGTCGACTCACGGGTATCTGGAACACCGGCCCCAGCTGTGTCTCTCCGTCCCGCCCGCGCACGCAGCCCAGGAAGCTCTTGCCCTGCACGTAGCTGAAGAACAGCAGTTGCAGCGTGTGCGAGTAGTAGACGGAGACTCCGCCCGCGCATACTGCACCGTTCACGTCCTGCAACGCAGACAGACGGGTCAATCATTTAAAAAATGAAAAACAACTTAAGCCGGAAAACTTGGAGAAGCAAGAATATGATCCTTTTTTATTGTAAACAGTGTGCTGACTTTTTTATTGGCCACAATTTAAAGTGGGACATGGACTTCCAAAAGGCTTTGATAGTGTCAACTATTGATTACGGTTTCCCAATAAGATAGTTAGATGATTTGAAGTAACACTGAGCAAAAATAAGCAAAAACAGTTGGTTTCTTGGGGTAAATGGAATAGAAAAATTTTAATTGATAGCTAAAATTAATGTAAAATAGACTATTTGTTGGTGTAATTGTCAAACTAAATCAACTTCATTTCTGCCTTTTTGAATTCTATCTTCATCGACAATATTGTAACTAGTCAAACAGCCATGATCCTTTTAATAATATTAAAATTATTACTTATGTAGTGCCTATAGATATCACAATTCCCTTATTGTGCTTTAAAAAATGTTGCAAGGGTATAAGGGGGTATGGGGTAAGGGGGGGGGGGGGGGTGTTGCGTACTCTATTTTTATTTCTTCAGCAGCACTCTTCAAATTAGGCCCATATTCTTGTACAGAACGAAAATGAAATTATGATATCGAGGCATTATGCAACAAGATATCTTTTGACATTCATAGGTCGATAAACTGTCCTGCCTCACCTATCCTATCATTTAATTCAATTAAAACCCATAAAGACACACTACAGCTGAGTTGATTATATCCCAATACCCACTATAGCTGAGTTGACATTATCCCGACTCTCACTACAGCCGAGTCGACGTTACCTTGATCTCGGGGTGGGAGACGTCCAGTGTGTTGGTGACGTAGAAGGGTCCGTGTCGTGCCGAGCTGTCCTCGTCCATATCCTGGCTGTAGATGTAACCTGTGGACGACATCAGCAACATCGTTGGCTTCTCATCCTGCGCAGACAACAAGACTGTCAGCCTCATCAGGTTAGGGGGGTAAGATATAAGTTTGTTAACTGCCAACCTAGCCAGATCAATATTTAAAAAATCTGCCCCATCAAAGTTCCAAACAGATATGCGAATATGCTGCAGTTTAATGGATGACGGTTCAGTGCCTAAAAGCTACTTATAGGCAGGATTATCAGTAACATTGGAGTAATATTGACAATAGGCTGTAAGAACATGTAGGGCTAAAAATGCTGCAACAATTAGTCTGGTGCTTCAGTAGTGATACCTGGATTGCAGGTGCTAATAGCAGAACAAAGGAAAACGAATGTTAGCTCTTTGTAACAATTTATAAAAAGGAATGGATGTTTATAAAATAAGTATTTATTTTGGGAAGTTCAAATATGTACTGAGTTGAGAGTTAAGTAAATTACGATCTTAGGAAAATCGTCACTGCCGTCAAGCGTCAAGGAAGCAGTGACGATCTTAGGAAAATCGTCACTGCTGTCAAGCTCCCTCGTAAGACAATTCCATGACAAGCTTAATGTCTATGAGTACACATTAAGTAGACCATCAGTCAACAATTACTTAAAGTCAGGGAGTCTATTTTCTTAGAAAGATTCAGATTGAGAAGTAAAATACACATTTGTAGTTTTTTAACCCAAAACGAACAACCAACTGAAAGTTTACAAGAGTGATTCTGAGCCACAAGCGATAAATACTGCCGTCACTTTTCCAGTACCTGAGGGCAGATGAACGTGACATCCCGTATCTTCCCGGTGGGCACCAGGAAGTAGTACTGGGGGCTGAGGACGTCGCGACCCAGGTCGTAGATCTTGACAAAGTCCGCGGTGACGAGCGCGAGGACAGTCTGTGAGCCGGGCAGCCAGACAGCGCGGATGATGAAGTTGCCAGTCTCCAGCTGCGGGTGCAACACCAGGTGTTCCGCCACCGAGCCGCACGGGTGGAACGTCAGCACGTGGCAGTCCTGCGACAACATTGTGTACAAAGTTCGATTGTTAGGTTACAACAACATGATGTAACTGTGATTGTTAGATTTTGAAGGATTGAAAGCTCCAGCATCCCCAGACAGACTGTTAGACAATGGAGGAGTGAAAGCCTCAGCCAGCTGCACAGTTCCCTAAGGATATTGTATAACTTATGGTAGGGATTGTCAGGATGGGAAAAGTGTGATATGGTAACTCAGCCTCGCGCCCTAATAGACGAAAGATACATTTCCAACTTATCCTCCAGGCTCTTTGGGGGGCAACTCATCCCGTAACTTGCACTCCCAGACAATGACCACCCCCTGAGGGCTCTCCTTGTGAAGAGTTTCACCCAGGTTGGTTTGCCAACCAGTCTAGCATAAACAAAAGTTTGTCGGAAGGGTCTCTCATCCCAAGCCAGGACGATCCACAACTCCCAACATGTCAAGATCTGACTTGGTATCCAAGTAGCCAGGAATTAAAGTTCCCAGAGAGACAAGGTGAACAGGAGGCTGGTCACTCCGTTCAGCCAATAGACTTTCCAATACAATAACAAACTCTATTTACTGCACCCATTGTCACACTCTTTACAACCATAGACCAGTCAGAGAGCCGTCTAGGGATTACAGCCAACTTTGGCTTATTGCGTAGCCTATAGAAGGGGGGAATTTACGGGGGAAATATGTGACATTGTGAGTTATTCTCCCCCCTGAAGGCTACGAAACCTATCCCCAAGATCCCTCCAGAAACAACTCACCTTCTAACCCAATTGACCTTCCGGTTAGACAAGGACCAGCAACCAGGAGCCAGCCCTCATGTTGTGTTTACAGTTTACCTTCAGACCGAAAGACTTTACACTTCATTCACTTTGTGTGTTAAGTGAAGTCCCTCCCTAAGAAGCATATGTTACTCGAAAGAATCAATCAACAAAGAGAAAGTCTGATGTTTTATGGACCTCTGTTCGTTTATTGGTTCTTTCTACTATGATTTTTGGGAGGGGCTTCACTTTACACTCTCAATGAGTGAAGTATAGTTTGTGTTTTTTTGTTAAACACACAAGAGTGAGATTAGAGATGTTCATAGTGTTAATACATTGAGTTATGCCTAACAATAACATATCCTATGTAAACCCAACTATTTGCTAACTACTAAACCTAAGCTGTAAAAGTTTGTTAGATTACAACAGACATGTGGCTGGGACACAGATCTCTAATTGTTAATTTTATCGCACTTGGTTTTAAAAGAAACTGAGCAAACCATTAACCCAATTGACCCTGACAAATATGATCTAGTAGCATTTGGCAATGCTTTAAAACTGTAATATTGATTTCCAACCCCAGGATTATCTAATTAACCTTATATAACATATTTGTCGTCGACCCACCCGCAGGCCGCAGACGGCCAGGAAGTCCTCGTTCCACGGGTTGCCGGTCAGACTCAGCACGGTGAAGGGTATCGGCGCCGAGGCCAGGCGGGTCAGCGTCAGCTTGCGCTTGGACGAGTCTGCTTGCTTCAGCAGCGCTGAGAGCTGCAGCACCGTGATCTTGCCCTTCTCGTGGGAGACTGCTGCACACACAACACGGCTGTAGCACGCCTCTCGCAGCGAGGATTACATTTATACAAAAGTTTCAGTCTACTCATGCCAACTTAACATGCCACAGGACTACGATTTTCTTTGATTTATAATTCGACTTAGATTTAGTTCAATTTAAAGAGGTAATTGTTACTTATTTCAACTTAAGAGAGGTAATCAAAGAGCAAAATTTGAGATAAAGCGGTAAACCACATGAAAATTTGAGTTACAGAGTTAAAGAATTATTACAATTAAATAAGACATGCTGACACACTGTGATATGTGATCAGTAACTGCGTGTCCAATCATATTATAGATTCTACAGAAGAGAAACTTGCAATTAAACACAAAGTTTCCATAAATAATTACTTTTTATATATGCTTTTTTATATTTTTTAATGATTTTTTTTAAATATACAATAGTTGAAAATATTGTTTCTCAACACTTAATTTCTATTAAGAAAATAATTAACATTGAAAAAATCTATCATATATATTTATCAAATATTTATTATGTTTCTTTTTCATTGCCAATAAACACCCAGCAATACCCAGTTGGGATGATGGGTGAGGAGGGGTATCGCTGCAGCGAGTTGTGACTGCGTGCTCACGCTACAATACAGTCAATTATTTTTCAAGTAAATGCACCAAGATAATGTGATATTTGATGCCAAACTCAGAGTTAACCTAAAAAAGATTTATGATGAAGAGAAAACATAAGTAAGCATCACTTCATGAAACGCAATAAAAGTAGGAGTCATCGTGATATATATAATCAGCCAATACAAAATAAAATTCCTGCTCTTTAAAATCTACAGCAATATATCAAGTCCCACAGAGAGGACACGGCGGTCGTACCCAAGTGCTGCCGTTTGCCGTAGGGGGAGGCGAGGCAGCACATGGCCACCCTCCGTATCATGTGGGCCGAGAGCAGCTGCCGGATCGTCTGGCCCTGGTCCCCTGTGTAGTTCATTCGCACGTTCTCGAACGCTCCTTCCTGCGACCCCAGCGTGGGCACCTGTGACACAAAATTTAAAAAAATCGCTTATTTACAAAACATAATAAACACTTGTATCACTTACACGTGATGGAGTTTTAAATATTTTATTAAGGTGTAAATGGAACAGTGCTCCTACTACAGCAACCCATACAGCGATACTTATTATTCGCTAACAGGTCAATTACACAAAGGTAGACAATAACACGAGGATTTCCGAAATCTCAGAAAATTCATTAGTCTAAGTGTCGCTATCTAGCAATCAATTAACTTTTAGAACAAGATCAAAACAACAAATTAAACAATTCATCCAATAGGAAATGTCGCCTTTTCAAAAACCAAAATGACCCAACCAGTGATATATTATGTGGCAGGATCTTGCAACCCCGGATTCAACTGGTACTGATAAGAGATTAAAAGTTCTAGTGGCACAAGGACTCCAGACTCGAACCCTCAACTTCATTTCCTAACTGTACTAAATGACACAAACAAGAGTGAATTTTAAATTTTAAATTTGCTTCTTCCGACAAGGAAGATAAAGACCAGTTCACCATTTAAACTCTTATAATATGGACATAACTGAAGAGGTCTCCCAGAAAACGATCAAAGCAAAAAGGAAAACCAGTTAATCATTAATCTTGAGTTGAAGTTGAAAACTCAAAAGGTTATCCTTACTAACCTCTTTTGAAGGCAATTTTCCAAGCTTTGGCTTCTTTGTTTTGTTAATGTAAGTTAACCTGCATTTCTACACTCTTTCCTAGACTTATCTTTCCAATTTCCAATGTTTAATTTTCTTCTTTTTCCATTATTAAAACAATTTCGGTCACCAGGCCACAACCCAACAACTCAAGTATCTTAAAAACCAAATATACAACGTTGTAGCTCGTGACATCTAGAACCTTTTCTCCTGAAACCCCTTCAATCGTCACAAGTGCTCACCATGAGTTGATCGGTGGTCTCGAACTTTTTCTCAGCGGTGTGCAGGGTGCGCAGGGCGGCCTGGGCGCGGTGGTAGCAGCCGACGGGGGACTGCCGCGAGCACGCCGCCTCCACCGCCGGCAGCAGACTCTGCAGCAGCTCCAGCAGCGGACTCACCACGCTGCCCTCCTTCCATATCACCGCAGTCAGTGTGTCCGAGAACACGTCTGCAACAACCGACGACATCTTCATTGGCCGACAAATAACTAAATTGTCACATTACGCTTCTTCTTAAGATAAAGATTCAAACACTGAGTTCAATATTTTGTAGTTACAAAACAAGATAAAATTTATTTCTTAAAGATATATAGAGTAGGGTCCTTCTTATCCAGTCTCGGAATTATTGGTCCTCGGTTTTTCTATCTAATATTTTGTGAAGTTGATGCTGCTGAAGATTCTGCTGGGCATCGCTTCGTCATGGTGCACCCTTGTCTGTGATATGATTTGGATGCTACTTGTTTTGGGAATGACATCTTGCCGAATGTAAATAATTGATTGCAATAGTCTATTGTGTCCTGAACAACTACTTTGGTTAGAGGAGAGCAAAATTATTCTGTTTCTATTGTTAAATCTAACAAGTTCAAAATAATTTTTTCTCCTTTGGGCAAAAATCCAGCATGCAGTTAACTGTTAAGGACAAAAAAGGCTATTGCAATCAATTTATTCACATTCGGCAGAATTTTTAATGCTGCACTACCATTTGAAATGCTATGGGAGTTCTTATAAGAATGAAACACATAATCAGTAAGCAATAGAGACCGGGAGTGGACAGGAAATAATTCAACTCCATCAAGGAGATAGATAATCCAGTGTTCTACCAACTGAGCTGTGACTGCCTGCTCAGTGATGGTGACTTACCTAGCTGCTTGGCCAGTGTGGCGATGCGGTGCTTGTCCCGCGGCAGACTGCGAGGCTCGCCGCCCCTCTCCGGGACGGTGGGCGAGGAGGGGCGTCGTCGCAGCGAGCTCGTCAGCTCCATGTTGCTGCTGCTTGTGCCAGCCACCTGCGGCAGACTGTCCTGCTGCTGCGACTGCGGGCTGCGCTTCACTAGGGCCTGCGACAATTACGATTGCTTATTCAGCTGTTGTCATTCTGACTTCCAAAATTTAAAATTGTTATTCATCTATTATTATTTGACTTCTGAAATTAAATATTGCTTTCTTGTTTGTCTTTAATTAGCAAAATTTGAATATGATATATACAGGGGGTTCAGAAAATATTTTTCCAATAACTTAGAATTTTACTGTACAGATTTATTCAATGATCTCCCGATGAGGATATGTCATAAAACTACAATTTCCATTAATCAACTTGTTTATGTTTTTTGCTTAATTTATTATAGCTTTTAAGGGATTAACTCTTACTTTAATACATAGATAAAAACTCATAGGACTTAGGGATTTTGTTGCGGAGAGTAAGTTTATATTTAGAACCTTTTTATACAAATTAGCCATTTTTAATTTTCAAGTTAACATCTTAAATAAACTACATTTTTCAAAAACACTTTTACATGACAAAAAGATGCATAGTTTTCTTAACCTATAATGTATAATTTTATTAAGGTTACAACCCAAACAACTGAGAATTTCTTTTTTTCTTCAGTTACTAAAGCAAAGTTTGGGCATTTTAGGGAGCAACAAAACAAATTTAGAATCCTCTTGTGCAAAGCACTAGGGAACATAAAAACAAAACGTAATGATGGTCTCGGGCTTAGGCCTTGCCACAAGACCTCTGGCAACAGCTTTTTCCCGAAATAGAAAATTAGCTAATATCCTCTCCGTTTATTAATTTCTTCAAGTGGTATCTTACCTGGCAGGACCCGTTCTCCTTGGCGCCACAGTCACAGAAGAAGTTGCCGTACTTGGCGTAGGTGACGTCGTGGTTGCGATGGCACACCCGCGCACACACCGTGCACACCCCCACACCGTCCACCATCTTGCACGTGTGGCAGTGGTACCAGTGCTGGTTCATGAACTCCTTCTGAGTTATGGTGAACGTGCACAGCTTGTTGCACAGACTGTCTTCGTCCTGTAGACAACGGTTTAAAGGTTCAAAAAACTGTTTGGAACAAGATTGAGCAATGCAGGGCTTAATGTTTATCACACTTTTTTTCAACAACTTCCCTCTCAAATTCAAGATGTTATGGATATGAATAAATGGTACTTTGGTATTATACGGAGGTCACCTTCATACAGTGCGCTGCGGCGGTTGTGTTAAGTTAGGTTATCATAAATACATTAGTAGGACTTTCCTCATTTTGATACAAATCTACCGATACTAAATGAGTCATACTTTCGCCCGTCAAAACCCGTTGACAGATGATGCGCACGCTGTGGTCAACGATCAAACCTGGGCCTACATGAAGGGGATTTGGAGGGCAAAAGAATGAATTATCTGGTATCATTTGATTCGTAATTTAACAAGAAAAGTCCTACTAACATATTTATGATAACCTAACCTAACATAACCGCCGCAGCGCGCTGTATAAGGGAGGAGATAGAGTATGGATGATAGCGGTGGTGAGGACGTGAACACTCAATCCTTGCTGACATCGCTGCCTTCTGGGAGGCAGAACACAATACCGTTAATTTTAACTAAGTCAAATTTGACAAAAAAATCACTCCTATTTAAGATTAAAGCTTACTGAAAAAGGTTACATGTTAAGATCTCAGTAATGTTTACATAAAAAAAATGAAAAAACGGCTGGTTTTGTTGCCCATGGGCAGTAAAACGCTCGATCTGAATTGTAGAGCTGTGACAAATAACTAGAACAAAACTACATGGACTGATGCTCCTGGGCGTCTGTCCGAACCTGTTACTTTCAATGAGACAGCAGCTTCACAACACAAATTATATACAAAATCTCAACAACTCACCGAATCATCGCCCCCGCTCTCCTCGTCGTCGT
Source organism: Flexamia atlantica (assembly GCA_035578135.1). Lineage (NCBI taxonomy): Eukaryota > Metazoa > Arthropoda > Insecta > Hemiptera > Cicadellidae > Flexamia > Flexamia atlantica. Next base: position 35,856,499 of record JAQJVK010000011.1, read on the forward strand.
CGTGTCCCAGTTCGTCCATCCAGTCGGTGTCCAGGTCGGACGGGGGCAGGGCGTCTCCGTCCCACGGGGGCGAGCTGGCCCGGCCCCCCGCGGCGGGGCACAGCGCACTGACCACGTCGCTCACGTAGTTCACGATGTAGCAGGTCGCTTCCACCATGGAGCCCGCGGCCACAGAGCCGGCCTCCAGTTGCGACAGCACCTCCGCTGCGCACAGCTTCTGCTTGCTGGGAACACACGCGACTGGTTGAGAAACTCTCGATGGAGCAAGGTGGAAAAAATTCTTTGAAATTTACTTGCATGAGATCATACTGTAGTAGACTCCCTCTTATTCATACCCCTTGGGACCATGGCCCATCCAAATAATGGTTTTTCAGGTCAAACTGATGTTTCTTCAAATTAATTATTAATCCCTGAACATTACTAATGAAATATTTTTCAATAATTTGTCTATTATATATATCCCATGGGCATCACTGCTTTATGTATCAAGTAGGTGTATCAAGTGGCACTCACCCCCAGTGGGATCCTAACTGGCTTTTGCTAGTTAAGGTACCAATACGTCACTAACAAACAATACCGCCTATCTGATAAAACCCAAACTTTTCAGGAGAGAAGAAAAACCGTTTTGGCAATACAGACTATCTGCGGTAGATAGGCGGTATTGTAAGATATAAAGTCAAATATTGTCAAATTAGAACATTGCGTCTACCAGCGCTATTCTTAGGGATCTCGGTGAACTGCAGCCACCATTACGTGTACAATAACACTGCGGTTGCTAGGATACCAAATACCGTACTCTGATTATTAAATACTTTACAGACGAGAAGAAAAACTGTTTTGGCAATACAGCCTATCTGCGGTAGATATAAAGTCAACTTATGTCAAATTATGTTTATATTTTATATTTATGTTTATAAATATAAAAAAGGTTTATTCTCTGCATGTCTCAGTAAAATGTTTAATATATCTTTGTCGTTATTATTATTGTTATTTATTATAACTTTTAGTTGTGCATCATGTGGACTAAACAAGAAATTTGTGAAGTGTTTTGCTATCCATATGAACATTTATCTTAATGCTGCAATGTAATTGGCTTAAGCTGTTTTGTAGCATTAAATGAAAATAAATAAATAAATAAATTAGAACATTGCCTCTACCAACGCTATCGCTCGGATTTTCAGTGAACTACGGCCACCATTACGTGCAGAATAACACTGCGGTTGCTAAGATAACAAAAACTCAATTTCCCAAATTTTGTCAGATAGGCGGTATTGTTTGTTAAGTGACGAATACTGGGTACAGCAACGGAAGTTGTCACAATTGGAGGCAGTGTTGTAGCTGTCTGTCAGTGATCAACTTCAGTTCCCCACCAGGGGAGGCTGGGCTTGACAGCAGAGTGGGCGGAGGTGTACTGGCGACCAATATGATGGCCACCTGATCCCTTGAGGCCCTGTTTCAAGCATCGATTGGACAAAAGTATTCCTTTGCCCACCCAGTCTAGCTTAGCAGAACATATTCCATCTACCTTTTCCTTTTTCCTTTTCTTCCCTTGTATTAATTTACAAAAGGCTGTGGAGCCTAAGGGATAATGAATGGAAGGGAAGCTTCCTTTCCTTTCCGGTAGCCATAAAAAAAGACAAAAAAAAGTCTGAAGTACCCTTACAGGATTTTCCTGTGGGGCAGGGAAACCCAGACAATCAAAACCCTCCTACGATAAAAACAAAAAAGTGGCACTCACCAGATGTCGAGCCACTGCACGGCGGCCATAAACAGCTGCAGGTGTCCGCGACCGGAGCCGGCGTCGGCCAGGGTCGCCATGACGACCATCAGCTCCTTGAACCCGACGCCCTCCGCGGTCGACAGCAGCTGCGAGCCGATTGGGATCAGCGCCTCCAGCAGCGTCACCGCCACCTCCTCCTTGCCCACCACCTCGCTGCAGACAGGACACCAGGAATAGTATATTTCATCATACTGACTCAAAAACATCAGTTTTCTATTCCTTTTAGTTGGCTCGAAAACCAGAGTAGTTTTCCAGTTTTTGCCAGACCGTACTAGTCCAGCAAATAACTTTTTCCAGACAGCTAAAGTTTTGCCGGGCTGCGATGACAGGAAACGGAGGTACAATTACCTGATCTGCAGCATACTGATGTTTAATGCTTGTTGTTGAACAAGCACTAACAAATGTTTGTTTTGTTCGTTCTGCTGCCAGTGCTGCCCACTTCATTCCTCTAAATGTAACCAATAAACACGCACTAGGCGTCAGTTTGCTACAAATAAGCTGATTGTTTACTTCCGTTTCCTGTAATCGCAGTCCAGAAAAACTTCCAGGCCTAGGCCAAAGCTCTTAGCTATAATTTGTTTGTTTGTTATGTTTGCAAAATCCACCAGAGGCTGACCTGTTCTCGCTGATGATGTAGAGCGTGAGGTACTGCAGCAGCAGCTGGTTCTCCTGCAGCAGTCTGGGCGGGGCGGGGGCGGGGGCAGGAGTGGGGGCGGGGGCGGCCCCGTCGCTGGTGCTGGGCGGGGCGTCGGCGGCGGGGGCGGTGCCCAGGATGACGTGCCGCAGCCACCCGCGCAGCTGGTTCGACTCCACAGTGGCCAGGTGCAGGACAGAGGCTCGCAGCCGCTCTAGCGCCGCGTCCCCGGCGTTCTTCTCCGCTGGAAAGTTAATTGTAGTTGTAATACAAGAACGATTTTACAGTAATGATAACTGGGACTGTGGCGCATCCTGTAATCCAGCTACTTGGAGGTTACGAATTAGAGATGGCTTGTGGACGCGGGGTTCCTTAGTGGGGATTAACATCCGCGATATTGAATACTGCGTCCAAAGGGCTATCCTCATAATTAGAACAATTCGTAAATTGTAAACCAGGCAAAACAGTGGTTCGGATCCCACTTTAAAATGTAGGACCCTTAGTTGCCATTGGCTGTTGGGCTATTAATAAACAGTCTTGTCTAAGGAAGATGTCGGCGTTAGTCAGTAAAAAGACTAAATCATCCCTTCATTCACCTGTCATTCATACTTGGCTTAAAATACCTACCTGGGTAGGTCGCCATTTCAAGAAAGGATCAAGTAAAATGCCAAAAAACTGTTAAGGGCAATGAAGAGAGAAAAAGTTGAGATAGAGGAGTTTGGGAAAGTAGAAAAAGCAAGACAAGTAGATTGAAAATGAGAAGAACAAAACAAAGAAGAAAAACAATATTAGTGCATACCTGATGTTTTTCTCCACTAGAATGTTAATAGCAGTTAAAATGCAAGAGAAATTTTTCTGGTAAGAATGCAGAAAAACTGTTAAGAGTAATTATGAGAAAACATGTTGGGATAGAGAAGCTTGGGAGAAAAGGAAAAGTAATACTAAAATGGTTTTGGCTCATGAGAAGAGAGAATTCCTATGAAGATAGGATGGTCAGAGGTGGAGGGAAGAAGAACAAAATTACCTAAAGGAGAAAGAGAGAGATCCTGATGAGGGGAAGAGAAATATGGAAAAAAGAGGAGTGAGGCAGTAGACAATAAAGAAGGACCCTGGGGGCACAATAACACTTCAGCATTTAAGTCAGAAAATTTTAAGAAAGCACAAGGTTTCCACTGCACATGCTACTTCCAGATAAATTATTGAAATAGGTAATTTTAACTTTTTTCAACAGAGCTTCACCTAAGTTTTTGCCTTTCTGCCCATCAAACCATTTCAAATCAAAAATATTTACAGAAATGTATATAACACACCTAGAGAACACTAAGATTCACAACTTCTGAAAAACAACTCACCAGCGTTGAAAAGCTTGTTGAAGAATTGCAGGACCTTGGAGCTGTACATTGTCGACTTGCAGGTGCGCGGGGACGCGATCGACAGCAGAATCTGCATCAGGTCGTGCTTGGCGCTGTCGAAGAACTGGTCCAGCGCCTGTCGGCCGCTTGGCTTGTCCAGCAGCCCCTCCATCCATGTGAGACACTCCTGCAGCAGCTTCTCGTTGACTGCGTCGCTGCAACAACAAATGTTTGTTACATCGACAGTAGGATCTGCATCAGGTCGTGCTTAGCGCTGTCGAAGAACTGGTCCAGCCTTTCTGCCTTTGCCTTTACCTCCATCCACGTGAGACACTCCCGCAGCAGCTTCTCGTTGACTGCGTCGCTGCAACAAACTGTTTTCTTAACTATTAAAAAATAGATTCATTTATCCTCAGAAAATGATTTATTCTGTTTTCTGCCAGCACTGAAAGAGTCCTGACTGCCTTGTTTTAGATTAGACAACTGTGATATTGTCTGCTACCACATGATGACAAGATCCAGTTGCAAGGATAAAAAAAAACTTTACGACTGAAAGATACAACTTGGAATCTCGGAAAATTATTTATTCTGTTTTCTGACAGGATTGTAAGAGTCGTGATTTGACTTGTATTAGACAACTATGATATTGTCTACTACGACATGATGACAAGATCAATGTGCAAGGATACAAAAAAAAGTTACGACTGCAAGATACAAACTTGCAATATTTCTATCCGTACTAAAACCTAAAGGTTTGTCTGCCACAATACTGCCTAGAATATCAGCTAGATGAATAAAATATTCATATGTACAGTTATTTGTATGCTGTGGTATGGCTAAAAATCTCCCATCTACAGACGTTGTGATGCAACATAATGATTTGTATGTTTTGATGCTATGTATGTTTGTGCTATGTATGTGTATGCTATGTATGTGTGTGTTGGTGTATGTATGTGTGTGTATGTTTGTGTGTATGTATGTATGTTTTGTGCTATGTGTGTTTTGTGTTGTTTGTGTATGTTTTTGATGATTTGTATGTTTTGTATGTTTTGTTTTTGTATGTTTTTGTATGATTTGTATCACTTGCTGCAATTTGTGTCTGGCAACACAATGATGAAATCTTACAATTTAGAGGAAGTCACCAGCTAATTTTTAAAGTTCATACCAAGTTCTAATTCTGTCAAAAATCAAAACCCCCAAGATGATTGCATCTATTTCCCTAATTTGTGTCCAACCCAGGCGTTTATTAGGATGGACTGATTCAGAAGTTGTTTGAGGTTCATTTTGAGATGGAGACAATGTCTTCAACTCTTGCGCCAGCCTTGCTAGTTTTGCAAGAGCTGACTATGAGAACGAGTTCGCGTCAGTCCGCCCTTCCAAACCAATGAATGACTGAACTGACAATTGAGGGGGTAATCCCCACATCGCCTACCACAATAGGACCAGAACCATCACAGTCAAAGATCGCGTGACATGAACCCAGAGTCAAGGCCGTCTCACATGCACAAACGGCGACAATCTGGAGGAGAGAAGGGGTGAGAGGTTGTCGTGAGTGAACTCCCGGTGGACCTATTATGGTAGCGTGGGGGCGGTTCCAGATTTGGTGAAGTACAATAATCATAAAATAACGTGTTAGGACACTTAATTTTGGGGGGAAATTAGTGGAGGAGAATCCTTGGTTTTTCATTAATTCACATTAATTCATTAATTCTTTTTTTTTTTGCATTAATTCACAGTTTGGCACTTAATTAATTAATATTCAATTTAGAGTAACAGTCATGTCACCACAAGCAGGAGGAATTAGGGGCAGGTTTATATTAATTAATTACAATTTAGAATAAAGCTCATAAAGCTGGCAGTGTTTTGGGGGGAAGTCAGTTGCAATTTGTGGGCTGTTACGTTTCCCAAGATGATCGAAGGGCGGATTAATCGCCCGGACGTCACAAGTGGTAGCAGAGCGTAGTTACGACCACGAACCTCTGGGTATTATGGGTTGACTTCGGCCGGACGTCTCACAATTAAATTATTCTTATCATTAATAATACCGGCAATACCTGCAGACGGAGGTGGCGTCCGTGTAGTTGACCACAAGCGTGTAGATGTTCTGCAGCACCAGCGTGTAGATGCACACCTGGTGCGCCTCTGTCTCGGCGTCGCCCACGGTGCGCTCCAGGGTGCGCAGGGCCGCGTCGTGCAGGTACTCCGTGCAGGCGTCCAGTGTCAGGGGCGCCAACACCTGCACCGCCTGCTGCCTGAGCGCGCTTGTCTCCTCGCACTTCCTGTTCGAATCAGAATCGGATTTGTTAAAAAATTTACTTAAATATTCAGAACCGACGTTCCAATGTTTTGCCCAATAAATAATGACAAAACAGTTCTTGCAAAACATTTCGTCTTTCAACTAGCTTTGTGTCTAGAGTTTAGAACACGTCTAGAAAGAATAGGTCCAGAGCTGGCTGGGCTGGGCCGAACCTAATCCCCTGTTGACAACACTTCTACTGTTTTGTGGTCAACTGGTGGGGGAGGATTTTGCAAAAACCCTTTTTTTATGGAATTGCAATTTCGTGATGCCTACTGATCGTTGTACTAGTCTAAAGAATTTTCAGGCAGTGGAAGTAACCACTGCTGCTGCAGGTTAACTAAATAAAAAACAATAGACGTTTAGTCAACAGATGATTAGGCCCATCCCACCTGGACCCTTTCTTTCTACATGTGTTATAAACTTTTAAAAAGTTAGTGTAGTAGTTCCGTTACATTTTATGCCTTTAGTAGTTGTAGGTTAAGAGATAGGAATTTTCATAAACATCCCAGTCAGATTCTCTCTCCTTTGTAGTGGTACATGTGACTTACACATGATGTGTTGGCTCTGTCATAGCGGTAGGAGTGACTTACATGATGTGTTGGCTCTATGTTGTAGCAGTAGGAGTGACTTACATGATGTGTTGGCTGATGAAGGCGACCAGGGAGTGCAGGAGATGCTTCAGCGAGGGGTTGATGGTGAACGTCTGCTGGCTGCTCAGAGACGAGATGTGAGCGTTGACTACGGCCAGCACGTAACTCTCTCCGGGGATCATGTCTCCCGCGTACGTGTTCTGTCAACCGAGCGGAAACGTTACGGAACGTCTTGTTCGAGCAATAACCTCTAAACAAGTTTAAAGAATAACAAAGTTGAATTTCAAATATTAAATTAATGGAAATATTTAATTTTGTATTTCTTGCTGACTTTTTATAGTAAATGCTTGTTAATCTAATGTGTTCAGGTTTTTGGTAGTGCCGGATTACCGAAATTGCTCAATTACTCAACACGATCTAAAAATCACTGTAATTGCAATAATAGAGGAAGTACTGCTTAAAGTATTAATGCAAAATGGCAATCAGTTGGTATATTATTACTCCCGAGCGTGACCCCCACCCAACAAAAAGTTTTTTAGAACCCATAAACCGGTACCAAACTAGTGAAAATTCCAGATGATCAGGTGCAAAATGAACTAGTTTTGTTATTTCTGTTTGGCAATTGTTAAGTTATGAAAGGAATTTTAGCTAAAGAAAAACAAACTGTACTAGGCGTCAGGGAATTGCAATCTTCAAAAATACTGAAAAAGGTAATTCTTAGTATAAACTGTATAGGGAGTCAGCTTTTTAAGCAATTTAGGGATCACAATTTCATGAAAAGTAATAGTCATGATAACTAATAGACTATTTCCAAAAAAATCACCCTTTTGATTTCATAATCATTTTTTCTCCAGCAAGTAGAACTCGGTAACTTAATTAAAACATCATGACAAAATAAGTTGTTGAAATGTTGTGCGCTTCAAGAGATATTGTAGCTGTTTCAACCTTTTTTAGACACACACATGCTTGAAGCATTAGAGTCATTATAATATGCATTTGATTAAGGTTTTCTGATAAAACATTTCATTTTTAAACCCTATGAGGTTTTGTTTAAAAATCCATACCAAAGCAGCAATAATAAGTGGTTTGAATATCGGGAGAAAAGAATTATCCGAAGCAGTTCACTAACAGCTGGCCACTATACTTTTCACTGACTCAACCACCAAAACATTTCCATTAAACCAACGTACGAGGTCCCCCAGTGGGATCCTAACTGGCTTTTGCTAGTTTAGGTACCAACACTGGGTACAGTAACGGAAGTTGTCACAATTGGAGGCAGTGTTGTAGCTGTCTTTCAGTGAACAACTTCAGTTCCCCACCAGAGGAGGCTGAGCTCAATGGCAGGGTGGGTGGGGGTGTACTGGCGACCAAGATGAGGGCCACTGTGAGGGCCACCTGAACCCTTGAGGCCCTGTTCCCCAGCATCCATTGGACAAATGTATACCTTTGCCCACCCAGCCTAAGCTTGGCTAAACCTATTCCATCTACCTATTCCTTTTTCCTTTTGCTTCCCTTGTATTAATCTACTAAAGGCTGTGGAGCCTAAGGGATAACGGAAGGGAAGCTTCCTTTCCTTTCCGGTAGCCGTAAAAAAAGACAAAGTAATGGCACAGGATTTTCCTGCGGGGTGGGGAAACCCAGACTACCTCAAAAAAAAAAAAAAAAACGTACCGAGGGGAAGTCAGTGACAGCGTTGGCGTTCCACTTATCCAGTACAGTGCGCACGCTGGCAGGCAGCAGCACAGTGAGCGCAGCAGACAGTGACTGGGTCTTGACACTGCGCGAGGACGAGACGGCCAACACGCAGCGGAACACGATGAAGTCTCCCAGCGAGTAGCCGCCGCTAGCCTCTGAGCTCTCATTGATCTGGTACATCAGGCTGGTCCTGTCAATCAGTCCATCAAAATATCAATAGTTATTTGTGTATTGAGAGCAAACTACGTCATTGCCGCTCGAGAATTGTAGATTGCCAGACATTTCGAGGGCGGCAATGACTATTTGTGCTCGTAATACACACACGATTTTTCCTACCACCATTATTTAAACAGTTAAAGTTATTAACTAACCTGAACACAAAAGTCCATTGAGGTTATGTTTGGTTATTCTACTTGAACGAACCGGAAGTTGAGTAGAAACGGTGACAATGAAATCAACTGATTCAGAACAAGGCAACTAGAATTTAGAATACAGTGAGTTTCATGGGATTTCTGACCAATAGGAACTGGGTCTTTGGTGTTTGACGTCATAGTTATCTCTCTCGTGTAACACCTTAACCTAATAAGTAACCCTGATTTAGCGAGAGGGAATGAATTAAAAGCAGAAATGAACCGTTTTGAGAACTGTATACAGGCGTGGCAATGTGATTATTTCCATGCAGTGGTAGGAAAAATATCTTTATTTATCTTGATGCTAAATAATAATAATAATATAACATCTTTAATAATAAATAAATATCTTTGATAACTAATAAAATATTTTTTTTTGTAAAGTAAACACGTTCCTTCAAATTTGGCATTTAATAACTGGTAGTTCGGATAAATTAATGCTCTCTTTGGGAGATTGGGGGACGCTCATCGTGTCCAAGTTCCAGCAGCCATTCATCAACAATTTTTTTAAACGTTCTGTTGCCACATGGTGAAGGATATTTAATACTATTTGGAAGAGGGAAAAACCGAATTAGCAACATAGTAAAAGGACGTTGTATTTATTGTTTTATTTAATCTAGGAGCAATAATATTGGAATTTAAGGCAGATTTTGTTCAGTATGTTCAGTTGGCATGTAAGCAGCCCTATGCATACACAATTTCTTGTGAAAATGTATCTATATAAAGTTTGAGCATTACCTGCTGCAGGCCAGTATGACTTCTGTCAGGCGGAGAACGTGAGGCAGCAGATCCTGGGCCAGCTCTGCGTGAGGACTGGGCTCGACAAAGTCAAAACCCCTGCAACAATACAAACAAATTCATGAGATTCCTTACCTACACCGACTGCACTTCTCTCGAGTCTTCCATAAAATTATTCAGACCTCCTTATGATCTAAGAAACTTTAATTTACCAATCAATTCTTTCATTTCTTAAAACAATTAGGGGAATGTTCAGTTCTTAGGACTCTTTTTTCCTCAACTTCTCTTGAAAAAACTTGCCGGATTTCCAGACTTGAATTAGCTTCTTTCACTGTTGGTATATTTTCACATTTGGCCGAGGGCGTATGAGGTACAGACAAATACGCTCCAACGCCTGATGCCTGGTGGGTTACCTGATTGCTCAATAAAAATCAGAAATTGACCAGATATCCAAACTGAAAAAACTGACTAGATCGAATGCATCTCACTTCCCTACCACCGAGTTACTTCTTTCTAAGATTTTATAGGTTTATCTGTTGCGACGACTCAAAAGTTTGGTCGTGTTCCCGATCAAAACTGTAAGACACCAAACTAAGTCACAAAAAACTAACTAACTAACTTGCGCGTGGGGTCCCGTGAGGTAGTTCTCCAAGATGCTTCATACAGGTTTATCGTTCCAAGAAAGCAACAACATCGAGGCTAGGACTTGCTCCCTACCAAAATTTCAAGGCACTAATGCCTCAGTATGACCACAGGCTCACTGATATGAGTGACTTACTTGTTGAGGTCTGGAGGATCAGAGGAGGTATGCGCAGGAGTGTCATCAGTCAGCACTTGAACTTTGGCGATGACTGCGTCCATCAAACACAGTTCCATCACCGAGGGTAGATCTCGCTTGGGCACCAGCCAACCTGCAACGGTTTGGTTAAGCAAATAAAAAGTGGTAATCATATAAACATGCAATTTTTTACCAACAATAACTTAGGACACAGCGAAGCAATAAAAAAATATGCTAGATTTGTTCCATCACGTTATTGCCTTAATAGTTCTAAAACCTTGCCTTGAAATGAAAAACCTCAAAACCTTTTTGCTTATAAAATATGGACGATACTGAATGTAAACAAAAATCAATGATATTTATTTTCCACTCTCACATCCTGAAAATCATTGTTTTCCGTGCTTTTTGTTTTTACCTGATTAAATATTCTGATCCTCATTAAATAACATTTGAGATTGTCATTGTCATGTTGTTAGGCTGAACATTATTACTTTTTTTGCCATGAATCAATACATAAAATCTGCTTTATGAGTATTACATTGATCCACTGAGAAGTAAAACATTCCACACCAATCAAGAACTCTTTCAAAAGAAGATGTGGTCCGTGCGTGGAAGACACATGACGTAGTTAAGAAGGACCATGTCTTAACTCTTTGTTGTGTGGGATATCCACATTTATGCCGTTGGTATACCTGCACCCTCAGCTGACAGAAGAAATGAATGATCATTTAGTTAACTATCCCTCTGCGCATGCGCCAATTCAAAATACCGCCAACGGCCCAACTTCAAGCCCTCTTCTCCACCAGCTATCGCCGGTTCAACATCATTTGGTCAGGTATCTAAATTAACATTATGGGTTGCTAGGTACAGATTCCGAAAGGAGGGGTTTTGGGGGATGAGGGTTTAGGTTAAACCAATTGGCAACTAATCGGTCCACAGATTCTAAATTCCAAATTGGTAGGGTTGTTGTTAGCCATGGCACTTAAATTTCATTTTCAGGCTTAGTTGTCCAAGCATGCTAGATCATTATTAAATTCGTAGTTGAACAGTCGAAGGTCAGGTTAGTTAATTCATAATTCTGATTAAATCAAAACGCTCATAAAGCTGGCAAGTCGAGGGTAATTTTGACAACATATTTTCCACGGATTTTTGGGCTAAAATTGGCAACCTGTATCTCCATTCATGTCTAGTTAATTTGTCCATGTCCGGGTCGCGGCTTCCAGGACCCGACAATTGGTAGCAGAGATTAAAAAAACTCATTAAATTGTTGTCATAATGCCCTGATAAGCTTCCCACGTCTATTTTCAACAAATCTGTGAAGAAAAAGTTAATTTTCAACCGTGAAAGACCACTTGCAAGCTTGGCTTGCAGACGTTCGCCACCTGTCTTTGCAGGCTTGCCAGTTACTTAGCGTCATTTTCTAAGTAGGTAACCATCACATATTAGTCTCATATTTTGTGTATTCATAAACAATTTCGTAATGTAAACGGCATATCCAATCTAAATTAATATTTTAGCCCTGTTTAATAAACTTCAATTTCGGCTCCTAAGTCCATTTTGTGTAATTCAGCAGTCCTACCAAGTACGTATATTTTCATGATTCATGACGACTTTTTCACAACAACAAACTTAGGTTTATTTAAATCATAACCTTGAAATGTATAAAATATTTTACCGTTTAGCATTATTTTGCTCATTTCTGTAAAACTTAGCTTCCATTCCAGTTTCGTAGGTATGGGTAATCAAATTGCGACAATAGGTAGGCCTAGCCCAGAAATAATTTCTTTTATCTCCTAAACAGTTAATTTTTCATATCTGTTTCATCAAATTAACGTTTGAAAAGTTACTTCTACATCCTGAATGCAGCCAAAAAAAATTAGGCTACTAGATTAAAAAAAAAAAAAACATGTCTGTCCATGGGTCAAATAAGGTATAAGGAAAAATACTTCCATTCTTAGGTTATTAGCCGTCATTGTCCTTGTGCCCACAAGATAGATTAGTTCTGTTTGACCCAAATCTGTGGTAAAGCAATTATTCAGCCTATCATTGAAGCCAGTAATCAGGTATTTCTTAGCGGTTTGAAGCCTCTAGCGCCTATAGGTATATTTTCTGCCGTCCCTGTCAAGGCCAACCGTTGCCAGCCTGATTTCAACTTATCATTGCAGCAGTGAACCCACGTAAGTAAAGTGTTCTTTAGGTTATAGTTTTAAATACTATTATGTTTAAATTGTTTTAGGCTAACTTATATTTATTTTTATAATGCCTCCAACCAATTTTGTACTCTAGATGTTTTTATTTCCCGATGGATTACCCCTACCATTTCAGTCCCCCATTTAAAATATGATGCAACTTATTCAAGCCCACAATTTTGTGATGCAGGGTTATGAGTATAATATCCTATGAATGTAAAAAACCTTGTGATATTTTGAAAATAGTTTAGGCAGGACATTTTTTGCAACTAGGCCTTGCATTCAATATGTTTCCTTCTGTTAAAAACAAAAAATTGATTAGGCTAACGAAGTTCTTGATCTTGGAAACTCACCTTCTGTGGGTCAATGTCAGACTAGGCCTAAATAAAATCTTAATAGGCTTTGGTTAAGGATGTAGAACTCATGCATTGCACCCAAAAAATGACAGTAAATAGGCCTAACTTATGAATTTTATTCAAAGGATAGCTTCTCTTATATTATTTCGGCCTAGTAGGTATGCGAACACCCTTCTCAAATACTGCTTAAGTTTAATGTAAGGACCTGTAGGCTACCCAAAAATTAGTAATGGTTCCTTACTTCGCATACCGTTTCACAGTAGGAAATAAATAAAAGTAAATAAAAAATAAAAAAAAAATAGAAAAATACAAAAAATGTGATGCATGAGTTTGCCCTAAACCAGTAGGCTGGTCCCACCTTCCCAAATTTTTCAAGTTGATTTCACCAGTACCAAGATCATATAGATTTGTCGCCTAATTAACTTAATCCTATTGTCTTATGGAATCTTTTATTTTCTTTACACACCGAAACTTAAGGTGTTACTTAAGCTGCACCAACGACGCGTTTCATTGCCTTTGGTTATCGCCCAACACCCCCTCTTCTTATTTAACCCCACCCTGAGACCCCGAAGAAATAATCAAATTTCTAATGTCAAATATTATTTTGCTAGGAGATTCACAATTCTGCAGATATAAAAATTTCTTACACAAAGGTTCAGTAAATAAATTATTAACTGTTAACCACAGTGTTTGTGTTTCTGGAATTACAACGGCTGAGCTTAAGAATCTTTTAAAAACAGCAACAACACCTCCCCCGTTACACTCAACCGTTGTGATGTGCATAGGGACCAATGACATCTTGCGCAATACACCCTTGAAAACCTTCAAAAATCAATTTGTGTCATTGTTGAGACTTGTAAGAAAACTTTATTCACCTAACCTTTTTCTTATCCTGACCATACCGAAGTTTCAACGTTTTACAAACAACTGTGAGGTACTTGGACGAATTGATGAAATAAACAAATTTATAGCAACTTTACAGACAACTACCACTCGCATTTTACGACTTCCTACATCCTCCTGCAGCGCAAGCGAATTTTTCGAAAGGAAATACTACCCTTCTGGTAGGCTTGATGGAATTCACTTGAATTCAAATGCCTTTTTGCATTTAACAAAATCAATTCAAGCTGAAATAGCAGCATGAATTGAATTCATCAATAGAAAAACTTAAGCTAATCGCCTAAGCTAACATAACCTAATAGTTAAACTAAATATTTTCTTTTTCTGTCATTAAACAGTAAAGCTATCAAACATATTAATAAATGATTATAGGCCTAATAATAATAATTATTATTATTATTTATTTTACTTTAATATAAAACAAATAAATGGTTTTTATAAATAAATTGCAAAAGCACTTAGGGTTTTGTTTAACTTTTCTATTGCCAACCTTGGTTCTAGCAGAAGTGCTATCAGCATCGATGCGCCAAATTAGACTTTGATTTTTTTTCTTTTCCTTTTGCTTCAAAAATGACTGTAGCATCTATCATTTTAAATCCTAAACATTATTACATATTATCGTAACATGTTTATGTGAACTTACCAATATTCCAACCAACCTTTATAACAATATAACCAGTTATTACATCCCAGTTATCGCCACCTAACCTTTTATAGTCTGAAACCGAAATAGGGACTTGTTCTGAATTTTAGCTGGGTCATTCGATCCAAACTTAGCTCAGGGCGAGTAGCATATCAAGGATCTCCCTGGATGGGCTGTCACTTAGTACACCAAACCGCGTAGTTTAGATGAACGAGCATTTGGCATTGTTAAAAAAAAATAAAATAAAATAATAGACTGAAAAGGTGACTAAATGAAAACCTTGACACCACCTCCTAACCTTGTATACCCTATTATTGCACATGAACAGAAAGAGGTACAGCTGTGTAAATTCCATTGTAAGTCGGGTACCAACCCCCCCTTGTCGGCCCATTAGCCTGTGGCAGCCATGGGTATGCGATGAGTGGCAAAACAAAACCTCTTATCTCATGCCCATGGTGTCTGGTAAAATCACCACTGGTGCCAAAAGCAAAACCAGTAGAGTGATACTAGACGCCCGCGATGCGTCGGCGGGGAAATGGAAACAAATGATAAAAGGAGATCATCCAGACAGTGCAATAAATCTTTCCTTTCACCTTCCTTATTCTGTGCACAAAGATAAAAGAAAATAAAAAAAATAAAAAAGGCCTTTTTAACTAATGCCATTTGCTCGGAGGCCTCACTCCCCAACTAAAGCAAACGACGAGATTAATATCCCTCAAATGCGTAGTTAGGCTATAGCGAAACCAAATATGAACCTCCCCTCACCAACACAAGACAAGGTGGTCTTGGAGGGTCGTGAGGTTCCGCATGGATGGCGTATCGTGTTTAGGTGTGACAGCTCCGTCGGGAGATACCACCTTGGACGAATAGGTCAACTGCTGGTTTTCTGTTCAGATGTCGTTTTCCACTTAGCTCAGGGGTTGTCAGACTATATTCCTTATCTTTCCCACATGAAATTTTCCTAACAACCTACTAACACCCAAAAAATAAAAAAATAAATAATTAAACAAAGAAATTTGAAACATAGGGATTGGGTAGTTCTTTAGCTAGCTAACCAAGGTCAAGGTATCAATAATCTAATTAACAAATTTAATGATTTTTTTTAAAAAAAAAAAGATGGTTTTTAATTTGTTGCCTTTCCAATATTTTCTAAAAAATAAATAATAATAATAACTTCTCTTCAGTTACCTCCCCAACATCTCTTTGGGACCCCTCCCAAAGGAAACATGTTTATGAAATATCCAATGTCAACATATGACTTAAATAATATCCCAGACACAGTTGCATGGGTAAATACCCTTACTGCTCCCCAAGCGAATGCGCAATGCATAGCTTGGGGCATCACTCCAGCATCTACTCTGGAGGAAAACAGAGTAATAATCAAACAGTTCATCAGAGGTGTCAAAGCTTCTAATTCTGATCCAGACAAGGATGGATCTTCACCAAACGAATCGAATCCACAGACAGCAAACTTACTCAACTTAGATCAGATTCCTGTTACAACGGCAGTGACTACTTGCCTGCCTTCCACTATACCGGAAGCTACAACTGTCTCAATTTTAACATCCACTACACCATCTACTTCGACTACTTACGCCACCTTTGGTCCAACAATGTCAACCCATCCTGCATTACAAACCCTAACTCAACCGCCGAACCCTATGTTCAACCTTCCACCACAGCCCTTAACTTTGGATCCCACTTTACAAACCTTAATACAGTCTCTCCAAGCAATGACACTAAACGCAGTATCTCAAACCACAACATCACTTGCTGAACAAATAAAACAAATCAATCCTGTTCAAACCAAAGAGGACAAATGCCCACCCTATGTAAGGGACTTGCTTAAGGAACTACCCAAATCATCAGGGGAAAACAAACACGAAACAGTCACTTTTCTAAAAAGGTTACATCAAATCATAGACATGAAATTAATGAAAGATAAACTCATAATATTAAATGTTGTCCCGTACACCACAAACAGACTTCGGGAATTCTGGATGTCAATAGTAGCTCAAAACCTTACATGGCAACAAACGCTTGAAAGCCTTAGAGAAAACTTTTTTACAACAGAAACCCTTAGGGAATTGCAAAATCAGTATCTATATAGGCCACAGCGACCAAACGAACATTTGGCAGATTATGTAAAAGACATTCAAATTCTATATACTATTCTGTCGCCGAAAACACCTGACACTGAGGTTTTCCAAACCATTTTCAGAGGAGTAAACCCTCAAACTAGGACCACTTTTGCAGGCCTTAAGCCTATGACCACAATCCAAGACTTAATGAATGTTGCGCCCCTCTCTGCCAGTTTAGTCACCCAATCAGTACCGGTAGCTTCAAGTCAACACCCAATCAGTACACAACCCCCGGACAGGTACCCTAATAGGCCACGCCAACAATATTCACCAAATAATAACCAATTTCAACCCAATTGGCGACATCGTCAAAACCCAGTTAGGAACAACTATAACTACCCCGTTCCAAACAACTCAGGTCCACCAGTTTTCCCTTACAATAACAATCAATATCGACCAAGACCACCAATGAATTATCACCCACCAGTGGGATTTTACCCCCCACCCCAAAATTTCAATAGCAACTACCCACATCCAAGACAACCCAACTCAAATAGGCCACCACCCAACTTCTACCAGCGGAATTTAAACCCCCGCTGGGGAGGTCAATAGGCAGCACCCTTCCCTACAGTATTAAGCCTGCCTCATGGAATCATAGTGTTCAATATTACCAACCATACAGGCCTCATCCACAATCAACTCCCAAATTCAAGTCAGAAAGCACTAGTAATAGCAACAACAACCACCAAGTTAAAATAAGTAGCAAATCCTTTTTATCTATTAAATTTCGCAAACATATTACCTCAGCCTTAGTAGACACCGGAGCGTCCTGCTCAATCATATCTCAAGAAGTATTTGATAAAATTAAGACGACCAAGGGAGTCGTATCAGAACAACCAATTAAAGTCACTACTTCGGCCAATACTGCTTCAAATCATCCATTGCCTTTCAAGTACCGAGTAAAATTACATTTTAGAGTTCAGTATTTGTCTTGGTCATTCCCTTTTTACGTAGCTGAAAACTTACCTGTGAAAGCCATTCTAGGACTAGATTTTGTGAAATACACTAGAGCAATAATCAATATAGCTAAAGAAACTATAGTTTTCCCGTACACCCAGCCCTTGATTCTTTCGTTTAGTCATAATGAATCCCCAGATCAACCAACAGTGGACGACGAAGGCCCTAAGTTTGGAGAGAATTTAACTAGGGACCAAATCCAGAAATTACAGGAAGTAATTAATCTTTTCCCAAATACAATAACCAAAAAATTAGGAAGAACCAATCTTATAAAGTATCATATCAACATCAAGCCAGGCCACCTGGTGAAATCACGGCCTTACCAGTTTTCCCCCCCAAAGACTGAAATATTAAGACAGCATATCGACGAACTTCTAAAGAATGGAGTAATTAGAGAATCAACATCCCCCTTTTCATCTCCAGCTTTTACTGTTCCCAAAAAGGGTGGTAAAACCCGCATGGTAGTAAATTATAAGGCTTTGAATTCAGGTCTGTCACTTGAAGCAGTACCAATGCCCACTCTAGACTCTGCCTTTCAACATCTTGGCAAGGCCAAGTGGTTTACTTTGTTAGATTTAAACTCGGCTTACAACCAAATTCCCCTTGATGAACAGTCTAAACAATACACTGCCTTTGTAGTTCCCTGGGGGCTCTACGAATATAATTTCGTTCCATTTGGAATCGCAAACGGTAGTATGGTCTTAACTGATTTAATGAACAAAGTAGTAGGAGATTTAAAGTTTAAGTATGTTTATTCCTTTTTCGACGACTTAGTAATTTACTCTAATTCATTTGAGGAACACCTTACCCACATTAAGGAAGTACTGCATCGCCTCAGTAAAGCAGGCCTCACCGTCAACCCAACCAAAATGACAGTAGCTTCTAACGAAATTGAGTTTTTAGGTCATGTCATAAAAAATAACTCATTGACTATTAGTAGGGAACGGACCAAACCTATTGATGATTTTCCCGTGCCCAAGACCTTAAAACAACTATCTAGATTCCTGGGGATGACAGCCTTTTATTCTAAATTTATACCCAACTATTCTAGCATTGCAGCACCTTTGAACAAACTAAAGAAAAAAGGAGAAAAATTTGTTTGGGGTAAAGAGCAAAACACCGCCTTTCAAAAGCTCAAGGACGCACTAACTTCATCACCAGTTTTAAAAATGCCAAATTTTGATTTGCCTTTTGTAATGCACACAGATGCCAGCAGAACTAGTCTAAGTGCTGTAATTTCTCAAAAGTATGACGATCAACTCTTCCCTGTTGCTTACGGTTCCCGACCGACTAATATCCATGAAAAGAATTACAGTGCCTTCGAACTAGAAGCGTTAGCTATAACTTATTTTCTCGACAAATTTAGAGTATATTTAGAACATCGCCACTTTGACCTTTACACAGATAGCAATGCGTTAACCTGGCTCTTAAACCATCCGAGACAAGTAGGCAAAATTGCTCGATGGATCACCTTAATCAACTCTTTTCAATTTACGGTTTATCATATTCGTGGGCGAAGTAATGTAGTAGCTGATTGTTTGAGTAGAATGTTCGAAGAAACTCCCCCAGTAGCTTCAAACATCACTAATCAAAATGTAAAACCACAGCAAGTAAACGTTCTTTTCAAAATTCCGGAAGCTTTTAAAGACTTAAAAGAATATCAGGCAGAAGACCAAGACATTCAGAAAATAATTCGTAGCTTAAAAGGAAAGAAACCACCCCCCAACTACTCTGTAAATAACGACATTTTAGTTCATAAAAAACCAAACCAAACTAAACCTAGAATAGTAGTCCCAGATCGCCTTATTCCGTTGTTGTTTAAATACTACCACTTAGCCCCTAGTACAGCTCACTTAGGCATAAAAAAAACTTGGTCCCGGATAGAACCCAATTTTTGGTCACCCACCTTAAAGGAAACCATATCCAACATGGTTAGGTCTTGTACACCTTGCCAGAGATCAAAACAAGCCCCTAATACCCGAACTGGCCTCCTTTCTTCTGAAGTCCCAACACAGCCTTTTGAAAAGATCTTCATCGACCATATTGGACCCCTTCCTAAGTCACGCAAAAACAACCGCTATATCCTGACAATTGTAGACGCCTTCTCTAAGTACGCAGTTTTCCTGCCCGCCAAAAACACAACAACCAAAACCACAGTCAACCTTTTGCAATCTGGTTTGTTTGCCTACTTTGGATTCCCTAAATTTATAGTTTCTGACAATGTCTCTTCATTTACTTCTAGAGAATTTTCTGATATGTGTCTTCAGTTTGGCATTACTCATATTACTACGACTCCGTATTACCCGAATCCTAGCCATGCCGAAAGAGTGAACAAAAACATTAAAATAGCCATCCGCATTTTTCATTCAGAACATCAAACTGACTGGGATAAAAACCTCCACTTTTTCCAGATTGCATTCAATTCAGCGAAACACTCGAGTACCGGATACTCTCCAGCCGACTTATTTCTTAGCTTCCAGATTAAGCATCCACTTGAACTTAATTGGAATCTAGATCAGCTACTCCCAAGGAATCATAACCCACAACTTCAAAGAGACAGATGGCAAAAGGCTCACCATAATCTCACTAAATCACACCAAGCTAGGCAAAAACAATACAACAAAGGGCGGACCCTCCCATCATTCAAAGTAGGAGACTGGGTCATGTTTAGGCTTCATCACCAAAGTAAGGCGGCGGACAAAATCAATGCCAAGCTCCTCCCACTTTGGTCCAAACCTACAGTCATCCAAGCCTACACCTCTCCAGTTACAGTTATATTAGTAGATCCTTCCACGGGTAAGGTGGTTAGAAGAGCACATGTCTCACAATTAAAAAAGTTTTTCCAACCAAACTTTCTCCAAAAAGAAAAACCCCAACAAGAAAGTAGGACCCGACAACAAACTAACTGATATCTCAGTTGAACCTCCCTGATATGTATGTTGTAACTGACCCTCGGCAGTGATATTAGGTTAAGTTAGTTATAGTTAATTTAGGCCAAATCAAATCACAACCCAAAGACACAGCTGGCCGCGGTGCCCATCTCGCCCCTTCTGTGACTCAGGTACTGCTTCGCGTAGGCTGTGCCTTCAGAGGGTGGTGGGTGTCCTCGACCCGCTGTGTCATCTTCTCCGAGCAGCAGCTCTTCCCTGTGGCATTGGATTAGAGAATTTTTTTTCCCCCGACATTTTAGGGTTCCCCTTTTAAGCCTGTGTATTGTGCTGAAGGCCCTTTTTTTTGAATTTTTTTATTACTTCTAGCACAATGCATAACCAATGCCCATGGGGAGGAGCGGATTGTTCCCCTTGACTAACTGCAGCAGGTCAAGGATACAAGTGCTCATCACTCAGAAATTGCCACCCTCAACAGTTACAATAGTTTCAGTCCCATCAATTTGTTATTTGTCATTTACTTATTTAGGTCTATGCATTTATTTATTCATTTATGCATTTATTTATTCATTTAGACATTTATTAATATATGTACTTGTGATTCTCATGATCTGTGTATTATTTATTATTGTATTTGCTTATGGGATCCCAAAATAATTCTTACCATTATTATTGGTAAAATTAACCTGACCTAACCGACATGTACTTAACCTTTTTCTAAATGTTAAACCTAAGTTCTCAAGTTTCAGATTGCAGTAGTTATCTCGCACTCCCCAGCTTCCTTTTTTTGCTGTTTTTGGGGGGAGGGGGGGAGATCTGTGGGATATCCACATTTATGCCGTTGGTATACCTGCACCCTCAGCTGACAGAAGAAATGAATGATCATTTAGTTAACTATCCCTCTGCGCATGCGCCAATTCAAAATACCGCCAACGGCCCAACTTCAAGCCCTCTTCTCCACCAGCTATCGCCGGTTCAACATCATTTGGTCAGGTATCTAAATTAACATTATGGGTTGCTAGGTACAGATTCCGAAAGGAGGGGTTTTGGGGGATGAGGGTTTAGGTTAAACCAATTGGCAACTAATCGGTCCACAGATTCTAAATTCCAAATTGGTAGGGTTGTTGTTAGCCATGGCACTTAAATTTCATTTTCAGGCTTAGTTGTCCAAGCATGCTAGATCATTATTAAATTCGTAGTTGAACAGTCGAAGGTCAGGTTAGTTAATTCATAATTCTGATTAAATCAAAACGCTCATAAAGCTGGCAAGTCGAGGGTAATTTTGACAACATATTTTCCACGGATTTTTGGGCTAAAATTGGCAACCTGTATCTCCATTCATGTCTAGTTAATTTGTCCATGTCCGGGTCGCGGCTTCCAGGACCCGACAATTGCAATGAAATTTACCAGTCAATTGTAATGGCTTGTGCTTATCAACTTGCATACATTTTGACCCCCAGGGAGAATTCAATTTTTACTTTACTCCAAATAAATTAGTTTTAATAGGCAACGACAAAATGAAATAAATTTGAGTAAGGTATTGAGGTAAAACTAAACATTTAGTAAATTTCCCGTCTTTGTTTGAAATTCAAGACAAATTCCGGACTTTTCAAGACAATTATGAAATTTAAGACTAATTCCAGAATTTCAAGACAATTTTGAAATTCAAGACTTAATTCCACACTTTTTGAGACAATTATGAAATTTATAACTAATTCAAAACTTTCAAGACAGTTAAGAAATTCAACACTGATTCCACACTTTTCAAGACAGTTATCAAATTCAAGACTTATTCCAGACTTTCAAGATTTTCAAGACTACTAGACAAAGACACCCAGTAAAGGAAATCAGTGGAGTAAGCGACTGGAGCTCACCCTCGGTCTGGATGTGCGGCATGAGCGAGATGATGCAGTTCTTGGCGAGGTTGACGTCGTAGCGAGGGTTGTTCACCGTGTCCGCTACGCTCTTCAGCAGGTTCTCTGCGTACTGGGAGTACATACCTTGCTTCACCAGCGCATCCTACACACACGCAGCACATGACAGCTTTCCGCTTTATAACAGCGATCAACAGTGTATGGATTTCTTTTCCTTTTAGACCACAACAAAAAATTAGGAGTAACTTTTTCATTCAGTTATTTGTGATATTCATTCAGTTCTGAAAGTGCATCAAATGTGTAAAATCCTTAACCAGTTCTGTAAGTGCATCGAATGTTTAAAATCCTTAAGTCCTGCATGGAAAAAATCTAAAATAATCATGGGCATTGCTAAAAAGTTTATACTGCTTTGCCTTAATTTTTGTCTTTTTTGTTAGATAAGGCCCGCAGCTGTTATCAGTTCAAGGACAAGCAGACAGGATTTCTGCCCCCCACCCCTCATTGCTGATTCACCACCAGTCTTGCTCAGGGTTAGGCTCAGTTGCGGACAGATAAATTTAAAAATTCACAAAAATCTTTTTCATAATGTAAAAAGATTCTTTTGTTAAAGTAAAAAAGTGGTTTGAACTTTAGAACAGAAACTGAATCCTGTCAAAAGACTTAACACGGGTGTATGAATAAAAAATTAGCTTAGGAACTGGGTGTTGGGACAAGTACAATAAGTGACTGGAAGAGAATCGAGCGCAGTTAGCAAAATGGTATGTGGAACAAGCTTGAAAGACTTATGTTGTACAGTCTTGATACACAATTTGCAGCATCAATTTAGCAGGGGCTAAGGTACGTGATCGCTATTTTAGGCGATATTGTAAAGACCTCGGATTATTCGGATTTTTTGTTATCCGGATCGGTGTTCTGCCACATTAATCCGGATCATCTGAGGTGTACTGTAATATTTTTACAATTATAATACCCCACCAAAACTTGTCTTCCAAAGAAAGTATCGAACCTTCATCCAGCCGGTGAAGAGCTTGTGGGCGGCGCGGGGGCCCCAGACCAGGGAGTGCAGCAACAGCGGAGTCGCCGGCAGCCCCTGGCCCAGCGCCAGCTTGTCCAGGTACGGAGTGGACGGCGGCAGCTGCAGCAGCAACCTGGGGACACACAACCGCTGATACACTACACACTACACACAGCCGGTGTGGGCGGCGCGGGGGCCCCAGACCAGGGAGTGCAGCACCAGCGGAGTCGCCGGCAGCCCCTGGCCCAGCGCCAGCTTGTCCAGGTACGGAGTGGACGGCGGCAGCTGCAGCAGCAACCTGGGGACACACAACCGCTGATACACTACACACACTACACACAGCCGGTGTGGGCGGCGCGGGGGTCCCAGACCAGGGAGTGCAGCACCAGCGGAGTTTCTTCCAACACCAGCAAATGGCAGAGCTGCCCTCTTACCTCCGGCGGGCCATCTTATGCGCGGCTTCAACTCTGGGCTCGACATCCAACCTTTGACCTACCATGTTGGTTGTCTGGTCCTATTTTCATGGTGATGTACCATGAATTTAGTTAATTTAGGGGGAAATTAGGGGAGGGGAATCCTTAGCTTTTCATCTAATCAATATTAGTATAAATTTATAAATCCATTAAGAACAGTGCAGTTTCCAGTAACAGCCACGTCATAACGTGTAGGAGGCAGATTAATTTTAATAATTTAGAATCAGAACAAAGCTCATAAAGCTAGCAGTGCTTTGGGGGGAAACTAATCATAATTTTTAGGGTCCACACAGTTTCAAAATGTGAGCGGAGATACGAGTAATCGGCCCGCTGCCACAACAGATGCTGTCGTTACCTCATCAGTGTTCCAGTGACGTGTTTCTCCCAATGGGATACGAAATGGCTTTTGCTAGTTTAGGTATCGATACTGGGTACAGCAAGGGAAGTTGTCATGATTCAAGACAGTGTTGTAGCTGTCTTTCAGTGAACAACTTCAGTTCCCCACCAGGGTAGGCAGGGCAGGCTTGCTGGCAGGGTGTACGGGAGTGTAATGGTGACCAAGATGAGGGCCAATGTGAGGGCCACCTGATCCCTTAAGGCCCTGCTCCTTCATCCATTGGATAAAGGTATATCTTTGCCCACCCAGTCTAAGCTTGGCCAAACCTATTCCATTTACCTATTGCTTAATCCTTTGCTTCCCTCGTAATAATATACTACGAGGTACAGTCAAAAAGTTCCCGGAATGAATTTTTGTAGACATATAGCGTGATCGCCAGCGGTAAATTTGTCTTGCAGTAGTTGGTACGACTCCTTGGGAGGGCATATCGGTAGTGGTGTTATAGCTGACTTGCCGTAGTGCAGTATTGGAAAGGGCTTTTTGTGTACCTGCAAGTCTACGTTGTCGGATTTTTGAAAAATGGCATTTCATGAACAGCACACGAACATTGTTCTTGTTTTACTTTAAAAATCACTCAGTGAGACTCTTAAGCTTGTTAATAATTCAAGCTTATGGAGAAGAGGCAATGAAGAAATCCCCAATATTTTATTTATCAGCATCACCCAGTGCGCTGTTCATGAAATTCCATTATTCAAAAATCCGACGTCGACTTGCAGGTACTAGAAAAGCCCTTTCCAATGCCGCACTACGGCAAGTCAGCTACGCCACCACTACCGATATGCCCTCCCAAGAAGTCGTACCAACTACCGAAAGACAAATTTACCGCTGGCGATCGCGCTATATGTCTACAAAAATTCATTCCGGGAACTTTTTGACTGTACCTCGTAGAGGCTTACGGCCTTAGGAATGATACAAGGGCAGCTTCCTTACTTTTCCGGTAGCCATACAAAGAGACAAAATAATGGCTGAAGTACCCTCACAGGACTTTCCTGTAGGGTGGGGAAACCCAGACTACCAAATGGAACCCTAGAAGCCAAGG
The DNA here is from genome assembly GCA_035578135.1 of Flexamia atlantica. Classification (NCBI taxonomy): domain Eukaryota; kingdom Metazoa; phylum Arthropoda; class Insecta; order Hemiptera; family Cicadellidae; genus Flexamia; species Flexamia atlantica. Next base: position 35,881,647 of record JAQJVK010000011.1, read on the forward strand.
GGTATAAGTGCAAAATTTGAGTTTTTGAGTAAGTCTATTGAACTGCAGCTAAAGGGGCATATAATCTAATAATAAAGGGGGTTTAAGCGATATCTCTGTCAGATGCTGTGATCTGGGCGGTGGATACAAGTACTATTTCTGACATGGCTTTTTTGTTTGGAAGCAAATAGGCACAAATAGCACTTATACCCAAAAAACACCTATCACTCAATGTAAAACTTAATTTCTGTTGAAAGCCAAGTATAAAAGTGGTACATCTTAAAAAAATATATAAAAAATAAAGTTATTGGGTCACATAATCTTGAATCTTGGTGTCTAGATTCGGTATTGGTCTCAGTAAGTCATAATAACAGTTATTACAGACAAATCACGCAATATTTGTGAATTGTGGATCAACTCAAAACTTTGAATGCGTTTTTCTCAAAGCTTACATTTAGTTATTTACACTCCTTGGCTATTAGGGTCCTCAAATCCCCCCTACAAAAAACCCGAGCTCCCCGACCCTCCACAGTCGCAGACGTTACCTCCAACAGATGCTGAAGCAGTACTGGGTGGCGCTCAGCGCCGTGAAGCTGATCTTGTTCTCCGTAGCCTTGATGCTGGGGATCGTCTGGTCCGTAATGTTCAGTATCTCGATCAGCACGTCCATCAGCAGCGGATACTTCACCTTCTCTGCCGAGCCCAGGATGAAGTTGCACGCCTGCGGAACACCAGTCATCGTTACGACTGCGTTTTGTTAAACCGTAAATAATCCTTTACTCCTAAAACCAGTTTTTGTACAGGCAAAACCTTTTTTCCTCCAGCTACTATCTTAAATTGTTTTTTAGTACCTGGAATAGAATACTAAAGTACTAGTTAATACTCCATGGGATTTACTTACTTACTTTTTCTCCCACGGGACTAAAAGTAATCTACTTTTTCTTCCATGGGACTAAAAGTAATCTCATAAGAAATACATGGGGAGAAATCCGGCAACGCCGCGAAGGACAGTAAGAAAATGTGGCAACACTGTCGATTTTCATTTGCTTACTCTGATTTTAATTCAAGAACTTCAGTGTTTCAACTTAAAAACAAAACCGTATGCATTTTAATAGCCAGGTAATATTTTTTGTATGAATTAAGTTGGCAACACTGAATATAAAAACAATTGATTTAGAGCTAGTTGTTACCAATATGCCGAACGGCTGAACGTTTTATAAACATGATCGTTTCTTAGCTACAGATTTTGGGAGGTATTTAAAAAAATGAATACTTTAGAAAAAATAGTGTTTAAAATAGTGTGAAAGTTTGAATAAATGGTTGTTTAAATTGCTTAGTTATAATTTCTTTTAATTGCTTATGTTATATATTTATATGCGATTCTAATCTAGCCTAGTAAAGGAGAAAAAGATCCAATGAAGGCAACGTTATATTGTCACAGTTATTGTTGATGTGTAGGTTGAGGAAAAGTTTTGTGTGCATCGTAGGTCTAAAGTGCTTTTCCTTCCTCGGGAAAATTGCTGCCCTCGGCCTCGCCATTGGGCGACAACAGTTTCCCTTGCGGAGGAAAGGTTTCACTTTAGTCCCTAGATGCACAAATAACTATTAGAATAGTGAATTAGAATCCAAAAATAAATAAACCATAGAATAGTGGATCAAAAAGCTGAAAGATAAAGTTCTTAAAAGGGTTTTTAAAGGATTTGGACCACTTTTAGATTAGAGGAGGTTTTAAGAAAGAATATCAGGACTAGGAGGCCTTATGGACACTCTGATAACGCAAATATCATGCATTTACTTACCAAGCCGTCCAGCTTGGGCAGCTCCTGATTGTTCAGTTCGGAACTGACGATGCTGTAGAACCGCGGCTTCATGGAGAACTCATCCTGTGGCCCAAGCTTGCGGTAGTTGTCCTCGATGTCCTTCCAGGGACAGAAGATCCTGGCGGGGGCCCGGCCCTGCACCAGGTCCCCCACCATGCTGGTCGCGTTGAACAGGTTCCACTGGACCTGTGACAACGACACAACGGTTACTTCTAAGGACAGAAGATAGTCTCAGGCTTACATTTTTCTCCTCTAGGCAAAAATTCAACATGGAGGCAACTTTTCAGACTTTAAAACACTTTTGACTTTGGTTCATTTGCATTCAGCAGTATTTCAATGGACACCGCCATTTTTGGACACTGCTGCAGGAATGAAATGCGAAAGCTGTCGCCAACAAGACTTGGTTCAAGATCTGTTTACTCACCTTGGAGCTTTAGATGTAGTGACAAAACGTTTTTTTACTTTCTAGATGACTCTCTTTATTTTTTCCTACCACTGCATGGAAATAATCACATTGCCACACCTGTAAACAGTATGCAAAACGGTTCGTTTCCGCTTTCATTTCATTCCCGCTCGCTAAATCAGGATTACTTATATCAGGTTAAGGTGACACACACGGGATATAACTATGACGTCAAACACCAAAGACCAGTTTCTATTGGTCAGAAATCCCATGATCAGCTGATTTCACGGTCGGCGTTTCTATACACTAACTTCCGGTTTGTTCCAATAGAATAAGCAAACATAACCTCAATGAACTTTTGTGCGTACTTTTGTGTATGAGGTTAGTTTGTTAAACTGTTTAAATAATGGTGGTAGGAAAAATCTTGTGTGTATTACAGCACAAATAGTCATTGCCGCTCTCGAAATGTCTGGCTGTACTCAGTTGACGCTTCGTGCGGCCATCTACAATTCTCGTGCGGCTATGACGTATTTTGCTTTCTTAATACACAAATAGCAATTTTCAGTCTCACAACCCACCTGTTGCAGCAGCGTGGGCGGCGCGTCGTACAGGTGTTTCATCATGTACTCGAACAGCAGCAGGAGCCGGGAGAGACAGAGCAGCTGCGACTCGCGCATGAGGCCGCGCACCGAGCTCTCGCCGACGCGCACGATCCCGCTCGCGCACGCCAGCAGCACCGACTTCTTCTGCATCAGATTCAGCGAGTGGAACAGGAACAGCAGGAGCTGCGCGTGCTCCACGTTCATGTCTGTAATGGGATAAGTTAAATATTACAAGTTGGCAAGTTTTAAAATAAATCATCTTTAACCAGCGAGGACTGACATACCAGGTGATTTTTAAACAACCAGGTGAGTAGTTTTTTTTAATAAAAATTATATTTTTTTGGGTGTCGGCAGGGCTTGCGTCACAACACCTCATGCATAGCTTTCCAGGAACATCATGACTCACTTCCTGTTATTTTCTAACCCTTACAGTGAGTTCAATGAATGTTTCTTTAGAGGTCTGGTTTTTTCACCGTGAGTCACATAAGGCTTCATTTTACATATAAATATTTCGTATGCATGTATTTCTTATGAAAAAATATTCAATTGTACAATACTTTTGTGGAGTTCTTGTCAATACAAAGACATCATTGTATAATTTACGGGCAATTTTAATGAAGTAACAATAACTTTTGTAGTAAATATTTTTTTAATGGTATATAAATATTTTGTATGCACATATATCCTATATAAGTAGTCACAAAACGAATGTAAAAGACTTTAGAAGAGTTTTTTCTACAAATAAACTTACCATTTTTCAATATACTAACTTTTATTATCTTTTTTTTATCTTTAGAGGTCTGGTTTTTTCACCGTGAGTCACATAAGGCTTCATTTTACATATAAATATTTCGTATGCATGTATTTCTTATGAAAAAATATTCAATTGTACAATACTTTTGTGGAGTTCTTGTCAATACAAAGACATCATTGTATAATTTACGGGCAATTTTAATGAAGTAACAATAACTTTTGTAGTAAATAGGATTATCTAGAAGGGATAGCAGGCTTACCTTGGAGAAGATTATTCAAGGTGATAGTACACTGATAATTGAAACACAATTGGGATATTTCGGTGTCACTGACACCATTCTCAACCAGGAAGTGAATGAATGAATTTCTGGAAATTGTCCTTTTCAGTGTTGCCACACTGACAAACACATATAACACATCTTGCAAACTATTTACACTATATACACTATACAAAGCACAATAAGTATTGGTAGTTGGAGCCTGCTATTTTGGGTAGGGTTAGTGGTTTGGGGGAAGGAATTTATCTGAGGTTGAGGTTAGGTGGTTCTCTAGATTTAGTGAACCACTGGTAGGCCAGTTCCCATCTTCTTAACTGTGATTGGTTATAGTGAGGGGGCAAGGATTTTACTATTTTGGCAGAGAAACAATTGTTAAAGATGGACTCATTGTGGCTAATGGCATGTTGGACTACCGGCTTGTCTTTGCATTTTGTGCTGACGTCTTGCCTGTGGCCATTCATCCTAGTCCTTAGGCTATTGGTAGATAGGCCTACATATTGTGCTTCACACTTTTTACACTGTAGTTGGTATATGATGTTTTCTGTGGCACATGTGTTATGACCCTGGATTTTGAAATTTTGTTTAGTTTTTGTGCTTGTGAAGGAGGTACTAGGCTGATTGATTTCACAGGTTTTGCATCGTTTGTTTTCACACGGGAAGGAGCCTTGGGGGGGGTTTGTTTTAGGCCTCCGACCCCAACCATAGGCCTAAAACAAACCCCCCCCCAAGGCTCCTTCCCGTGTGAAAACAAACGATGCAAAACCTGTGAAATCAATCAGCCTAGTACCTCCTTCACAAGCACAAAAACTAAACAAAATTTCAAAATCCAGGGTCATAACACATGTGCCACAGAAAACATCATATACCAACTACAGTGTAAAAAGTGTGAAGCACAATATGTAGGCCTATCTACCAATAGCCTAAGGACTAGGATGAATGGCCACAGGCAAGACGTCAGCACAAAATACAAAGACAAGCCGGTAGTCCAACATGCCATTAGCCACAATGAGTCCATCTTTAACAATTGTTTCTCTGCCAAAATAGTAAAATCCTTGCCCCCTCACTATAACCAATCACAGTTAAGAAGATGGGAACTGGCCTACCAGTGGTTCACTAAATCTAGAGAACCACCTAACCTCAACCTCAGATAAATTCCTTCCCCCAAACCACTAACCCTACCCAAAATAGCAGGCTCCAACTACCAATACTTATTGTTCTTTGTATAGTGTATATAGTGTAAATAGTTTTCAAGATGTGTTATATGTGTTTGTCAGTGTGGCAACACTGAAAAGGACAATTTCCAGAAATTCATTCATTCACTTCCTGGTTGAGAATGGTGTCAGTGACACCGAAATATCCCAATTGTGTTTCAATTATCAGTGTACTATCACCTTGAATAATCTTCTCCAAGGTAAGCCTGCTATCCCTTCTAGATAATCCTAATGTGACCTAGAGTCCTATACCATTGATCTTACTTTTGTAGTAAATATTTTTTTAGTGGTATATAAATATTTTGTATGCACATATATCCTATATAAGTAGTCACAAAACGAATGTAAAAGACTTTAGAAGAGTTTTTTCTACAAATAAACTTACCATTTTTCAATATACTAACTTTTATTACAAACCTTGTCTAAAACACCGTGAGTCAGTCATCGCGTTTTCAAATCAAAGTCAGTTCTGCCGGATTAAATATTGCATATATTGGTTTTATTTACCTTATAGTGGTTGTTCTTGATCTTAGGCTTGATTTGCTTACAAAATCAATAAGTATACAGTCAACTCGCTAACTCGAAACACCATAGGTTTATGATTTCTCTTAGTTACAGAGATTAAGAATAGTGACGTTGGACCAGATATGATATGTTTTTTCCTACTGGGTCCAAAATAATTAGAGAGATGAAATATTTTGAGTTATTAAGGTTAAACTTTTCCTTATTACAGTACAAGTATATTTAAATTATGAAGTCATGTAACAAATTTTTTCATCCAACATTTTTAGTGTGAATATTAACATTAAAATATGAAACCATATAGCTAAAAAACCTAACGCTCCAAAATCACAAGAAAATACAAGTTTAGCTACGAGCCATTACTTTGTGGCCCAGCAGTTTTCAGATTCTGATGCCATAATTTATTCTGTGATTATACTCATCTGTTTACAAATAAAAAGTGTTTTTATTTCCTGTGATTGTAAATTACTTATAGACCCCAAAGTTCACCTTCATTGTCTGCATCGAATGCCTGGTTGTAGTTGGTTATGTTCTCCACCAAAGTGTGAATGAGGCGGTTCCAAATGTTGATGATAGACATTTCTTTTTCCGCTTGCGGCTTTATCAGCAATATCTGAAAAAAAAATCAAAATCCAGTTCCTGATCTTATTCTAATCACGATAATATAAAATGCTATAATTTCAAAAAAGTTGAATTGTCTTTCAATGATTCATGAAAATTATGTAATTTTGCCTTAGATATTGAAAAAAGAAAGTCTGAACTGAGAATTTTTGATAGATTAGATTTCCACATAACTTTCTCCTTTTCACCATTTTGTCAATGTCATGTCATGTAGTTGAAGTTTCAATAACTTTGTAGTTGCAGGGTTACCATAACCTAGACAGAAAGACAAATATACCACCATCAGGGGCTGCTCTTCATATACATAATAATTAAAATTGTGGTTGTTAACTCTTTCCAAAACAATGTATGTTTTTTATGGTTTAATGCCCAGACTGTGCCATACATGGAGTACAAACTTGGAATATTTATTATTTTATGTATTAATTTTTTTCTAGTTAATAGGTCCCTGTTGATAAGTCAATTTTTGACTTACAGGGCCATAATTGTAACAATTTTTTTGAGAATAAATTAATTGAATTGAATTGAATATACCTACATGATATCTTATCAGATTTCAAAGGAAACTCCCAACTTGGAAACTCCTAACTTTTCCCTCATTAATGAATATCTAATCACCCTCCATATTGCGTACTAGAGCACAACGTATGTATAGTTCTGTATATTAAAACTGACAAAATTTATCTGGCACAATATAACTACAAATAACTTTGCCATAATGTATCACCATGAGATTGTCTGCCAGAATAAAACCAAGGGATTAATCAGCTGTCAAAACTGGGAATTAGTCTGCTGCTTGACAGCCAAGAGACTTGTCAGGACTGAACTATTTGATTTCCACATGATTGAGATATATATGGCCAGGAGATATGTGTAAGGAGATTTGTCTGCCAAGGGACTGCGATATTTGTTTGCCACGGAACAAAGGAGAGATTCGTCTGCCACGAGGCCGGAAGACCTGATCGTTGCATGACTGAGAAATTTTTCTGCTACAGGGTTAGGTTTAAAAAGCGAGAAATTATTCTGCATCAGGACTAGAATTTTGCCAGTCTCAATGTGATGAAGTAAACGACTTCTAAGTTTTAATTCCCACCAAAAGGCATAACAGTACGTCCTGAGTGCACGCCGGTTCTGATTCCGACTCAGATTCAGATTTCCGGCGCGTGTTCAATCTGAGACAGATTTTTTGTAGGTGGCCACAGGTGGGGCATGAAAGGCTTCGCCGACTAGGCGAGCACGTAATGGAGTTGCCAATGTTGTGTACATTATTTCACCATTGACTGCACAGCAAATGTAATAAATACCTAATTTAATAAATGTCATTAATTACTTTACATGGCATATTGGTTTAATTTAGGAGGCCTCTGCTGAAAAGATGTCGGAAAGTGGTAAAAAGCCACAAAGCAATTAATTATTTTACAATGGTAGCCTAAACGGCAGCAAAGCAAGCTTAACAACAAAGATAATTTATGCTCACAACTTTGATATAGTCAGGATTTAATTTGTGTACTTTATCTCAAGACTTTCTAGTTCGTGGAAATCAACAAAAAATATATTGAGATAGTGCGACGAGCAGATAAGGAAACAACAATGGACTTACAAAAAATTGGAGGCGCATTAGGAATACTTTAACTCTACAAACCATTTTAGCTTACTGAAATAACCTATCATTTCAAATTTGACGTTTATTTCCTGTGACTTGAATTAGGCCATTATTCTTTTTAGTTTGAATAAACTGCTTTATTTGTAAGAAAACAAAAAAAATGTTTGTCTTATCCACTAGGATACAGTCATTGAACATAAATTTAGAAGAATTGATCTTACACAATTGTTTCACTAACCTTCAACACTGAGTTTCAACGAAATTTATTTCCAACATTTATCTACTATATCTCTGTTTGAGTATGATGAGTATTTAATCCCAGATTGGTGGTTTTCTTACAAAATGAGAGATTAAAGCTGGTAAATCCATTAAACTGCTGAATTAGGTTTTTCAAAATTAAATGTTGCTATTTAAAATGTTGGCTGGAGCAATCGGAAACTGGAATCCGCAACCGGAATGAATAATACATTCCGGTGAGCAGGCACCTGCGCGCAAGCTCTGCTTCCGGCTGCCACAATGGCCACTTCCGTTAAAATACAAGTGTCATTCCTGTCGCCGAAAATCTGAATCTAGTCGGAATCGGAACCGGCGTGCACTCAGGACGTACCGTAACACTCCATTACTGAACTTGTGAAAAAAATTTCCATCAAGTTGACACCTTTTCAATCAACGATTTAAGATCTGCCCATACTGTCATGTTACCTGAGCCAACACCGCCAGGGTGCGAGGGTACACCTGCAGAGGCCAGGCGTTGTTGTTGGTGTCCACAGTCACCGGACTGACGCCCAGGTGGTGCAGCAGTGTGGTCTGTAGACTCTCCACTAGCAAGTTTCGGGCCAGCAGATTGTGAGTGTAGCGAGTCAGCGCCTGGGAGAACTCGCTGTACAACACTCCCAGCACTGCGCCAAAGTAGACAGAGATCGTGCCTGAGCAAATTTTAGAAATTAGAATATGTTGCGGGTAATTTGGTCAAATATAACAACATTACAGAGGATCATACATCGCTTAAATTCACAAGAATAACCAACTGAGGGCTTTAATAATACACTAAAGGTCGCCTACTTGTCAAAATTCAATCAGAAAATACTTAGGATTGGTTTTCATATCTCGTACATACAATATGAGACATTAATTCATGTTTTGTTTTTATGAAGTAACAAACATAGAATCCCATAAGGGCCTACATAATAGTTTTTCCCAAATTTCAAATTACTATTATTTTTCTAAGAAAATCATTCATCTGTGAATAAATAGATTTTAAATAGTGTAGTTGGATTTCACCTTAAATGCACGCAAGATAGGTATAAAAAAATCATAAAAAAATCAGATAGGTACACAAAAAAGACCAGAAAGTCATCAAACGCAAGCCCTTTAAAAATATGTCATCAAAACATAAGAGGCCTTTCTAAAAAAATAAATCGGTTAAATCACCTATTAAGTGAAATATGCCCCGACTTTGTAGTTTTAACAGAACATGGCCTTACACAAAGTAATATTGAAAACACAAAACCTGAGGGCTTTACACTTGTGACTGAGTACTGCAGAAAAGAACATAAATTAGGGGGAGTAGCTATTTACTGTAAGGACTCCCTGATACACAGCACATAGGCAATCAACATAACTAACCACTGTGAAGAACTACAATTTGAGGCTGCAATGGTACACATTACAATCAAAGGGAAACATTTTCATCTCCTTGGTGTCTACCAACCCCCTGGTGTTAACACTCAGGCTAGCTCGGACATCCTATCAAACATCCTGGACCATTGTCAAGCTCATAATAAGACATTAATTCTGATAGAGACATAAATATTGATGGATTAAAACCCGAGCACCATGACAGTCTAATCCTTGAAAATGAGCTGGCAACACACAACTTGAGAAGGCTTCCTCTCCCACCAACTCGCAGTACACCTGACTCAAGTACATCAATTTACTGCATATGTACCAATATTTCAGACCATGACCTAAGTACAAAAATCTTACAAATAGGACTATCAGATCATACACCTCAAATGTGCAGCCTGACGTTTAGTAGAAATAATACCACAACACAAACTCTAAGACGACAAATGGGAGGGAAAAACCTTGACCTACTGAAAGCCCTGCTTTCTATAAAAAACTAGGATACTGTCTACAATGCTGAAGATGCAGAATCAGCCTTTAATATATTTGAAGGAGCACTGCAAACTGCCTTACATATAACTTGCCCACTAAGAAAGATCAAAAATAAAAGAAAGGGTAAACCTATTAACTATTATGACCAAGAATCAGCTGAACTCAAAGCTGCCTGCTTACGGGCCCTGAAACCCAAAGAATTGAGTGGAAGGCCAGAAGACAAAGCAACAATGATAAACACAAAAGAGACATATGACAACAAACTAAGGACACTGCAACAAAATGCTAATGCAAAGAAAATTACTACATCCAAGAATAAATCAAAAGCTGTATGGGATCTAATAAACACAGAAAGACAAGCCAAACAACCTAGCCAAAACTGCCATAAGCTCAACATCAACAATACAATTATTGATGATCCTCCTCAGACAGCTGACCAATTCAACACCTATTTTACTCAATATATTTTTTTTTTTTTACTGGCCAGTCAGTAGTCATCATAAAAGTATTGGATTTTTTAAGCAGTAACGATGTTAAGGAAATCCCTAATGACCCCACGGACAAATTCCAGACTATCTTAAAAAATACGTTAAATAAATGCCAATATATTTTAGATGGTAAGAAATGTAATCATCTGAAAATGATTAAACCTACAGCTCCGGTACTGAGGGGATTGCCAAAGATCCACAAAGAACGCATGCCGATAAGACCTTTGGTAAATTTCACCTCTGCTCCGTCTTACAAGGTCGCAAAAATACTAGACAAAATACTCAGAAATAACGTTAAACTACATAACAACCATAGCCTAAGAAACAGCCTGGAGTTGATTGACTTCACGAAAAACATAAGAATAGAAAATAGACACATCCTAGCTTCATTAGATATTGTCAATCTTTATACAAATATTCCAATTCAGAGAACGCTCGAAATAACAAAGCATAACTTGACAACTTACTCTGAACTTAGTACCGACGCTATCAATGAGCTAATCGGCCTTCTCAAAACAACTTTGGAACAAAACTATTTCACCTTTAACGGAAAATTCTATTTACAACAAGAGGGGCTAGCTATGGGATCACCTTTGTCTAGTATACTTTCTGAAATTTACCTTAACAATTTTGAAAATGAATATATTTTTTCTGAAAAAAAATAAATTTGTAAATAAAATCATGTTCTACAAAAGATATGTGGATGTCACAATATTAGATTTTAATGGCAATCAAAGACAATTGAAACTATTCAATAATTATTTGAATGGCATCTCTCGTCATTTAAAATTCACATTGGAAGTAGAACAGTATAATTCCATCAATTTCCTAGATTTGACCTTGACCAAAGATAATAATAGCTTTAATTACAGAATTTACAGGAAACCTACTACAACTGATCACACCATTCACGCTTCTTCCAATCATCCACAATCACAAAAAATGGCTGCTTACAATAGCTTTGTTAATCGACTTTTAAAAGTACCTATGACCCAGAATGATTATGATAATGAATACATGATATTAAAACACATTGCAGTCAGTAACGGTTACCCCAGCAGCATCATAGATAACATTATCAACAAACAGAAGAATAAAAAACAACTTGTTCAACCTCAATCAAAATTTGTATCAGTAGAATTCGGCAGCAACTTACATTTTACTCTGAAAAATGAATTAAGAAAACAAAACATAACTCTGGCTTGCAAAACCTCAAATAAATTAGAACGCCAACTGAACCGATCCCGTCCCAATGTTTCCAACAATAACTTAGATAAGACCGGCATTTATAAATTGTCGTGCAGCGATTGTTCCAAAATTTATGTTGGTCAATCAGGTCGCTCGTTCCGAAAAAGATTTAGCGAACATCTCCTTAAACCAAAGCTGCATTCACAGCGATCTAAGTTCGCCGAGCACCTGATTTATGAAAACCATAACGTCAATAGCTGTGAGGACAATTTAAAAATATTACATAAGTGTAACAAGGGTCACTTCATGAATGCTCTAGAAAATTTTGAAATTTACAAGGCCTTCAAGCATTCTCCAAACGATGTGTTGAACGAAAAACTGAATTTTGGGTCAAACATTTTATTTGACAGGATTGAAACTCTCCACAACAGAAGCTACAATCAGCCGTTACCCCTCCCCCAAGGTCAACGTCATCAACTCGGCATCGGCTAATTCGCGTTCGCGTCGCTCCCTGCAGTCTGGAGTTGGCCGGCCACGCGTGATCTATATATGTTGTATTTTGTTTACGTCCGTGTCGAATGTGTTGTGTGTAATGTTTTTAAACTTTTTTAATTATTGACGAAATGAAGATATGTGTACTGTAATTTGTTTGACAAGAAGGACTTGATAATGGGACAAATGTCCTGAAACTAGTAGTCTATGAAACTATTTGGATTGACGACGTACAGGTTGGTAGCCTATTATTTTAATAAGTTGATTTTCAATCCAGGAGGCAAACCATGAATAAATTACTCAATATGGCGCAATGTTTGATGTTTGACCAGTAGGTAGAATTATTTGAGTTAGTTTGTGCACCGTCACCCGAGCGCTTTGTTAATTTTTGTACATTTTATGTTTTATATTTCTGTATCTCTGTGTAATAATGAGCACCCAACGACAAATCATGTGGTTTGCTGGGACTCAAAGATTGTAAGATTTATGGAAATAAAGATTCTGATTCTGATTCTGAGATAGCAGAAGAAACGGTGCAACAAAACAATAAACAATTGGAAGGCTGCAGGCTGGAAGAAGAACAAAGCCCTTTAAACATACCCTTAACTCAATCATTTCATCTGACTCCCACAACATCGAAAGAAGTAAATCAAATAATACATAGCCTAAAGAACAAATCCTCCAGTGGCATAGACGAATTTTCATCAAAAACCGTAGAGTACTGCGCAGAAGAACTATCTAACCCTCTAGCATCCATCATAAATAAATCTTTCTCCTTAGGGCAGTTCCCAACCAAGCTGAAGGTCTCCAAGGTATATCCCAAACACAAAAAAGGGCCAAAAACTGATCTAAAAAATTACAGACCCATATTACTGATCTCAACATTTTCTAAAATTATAGAAAAAATAGTTCTAAAAAGGTTAATGACCCACCTCAAACAACAAGCTTTAATTACTGACTGTCAACACGGATTCCAAAAGGGAAAATCAACTACTTCTGCAATCGTAAGCCTTGTTGAGTCTATCATTGTCGGCATTGATAAAGGACAATTTGTGACAGCCTTATTCTTAGACTACAGCTAGGCTTTCGATTGTTTAGGACATGACCTGATCTCTAGAAAACTTACAACCTTGGGAGTAAGAGGCTCAGAAAACAAATGGTTTGTCAGCTACCTAAAAGGGAGATCCCAAGTTGTGATAACCAACATACTACATCAGGCCTCACGACCACGTTCAGATCAGAACCTAAACCAATCACAAGGGGAGTCCCTCAGGGATCCGTGCTGGGACCTGTTCTGTTCATTTTGTTTACTAACGACTTCCCAGCTCTAATTCAAAATTACAATACCAGCTGCATAATGTATGCAGACGATACAACTCTCCTTTTAACAAATGACTCAACTCAAGAATTGTATGACAACTCTGCTGCATCTCTTCAAAAAGCCATAGACTAAAGTCTATTTTCTATTTTCTAAAGTCTCACCAGTCTCGGTGCGGGCAGTCTCACGGTCCAGGTCGCGTATGATGGCCGCCAGTATGACCATCTGCTGCTCGGCCAGGCCCGTCTCCACGTAGCGCTGTATGTACGCGCTCTCCGAGTTCAGCAGGTATTTGTTCATGAACTGGAAGATCTGCGATGCCAGCGAGATGTACTGCAACAACATAAGACAGTACCTTAAATTGGTTGTAAGGCAAATTAATTGATGATGGGGGGAAAACTCAGATTTTTAGATGGTTTTCGGTTTACATAAAATTTTAGTTTAAGTCTTGAACTGTTAGACCATAAAAATAGGTCAAATTATTAATTTTTAGTTGTTATTTTATGTGTGAGATAGGGGTCTGCGGGCCAGACTTTTTAAGTTCGGGTCGGGTCGGGTCGGGCCTTTAATTTTGGCTTTCGGGTCTCGGGCCAAAATCGGGTCGGGCCGAAAATATTTAAAAAATTACTTTTGTATGAATTAACTAGAAGCTAAATCAAGAAATTAAATGCGAAATGAATAGACGAAAATTACCACTATCTATCGAGGCCTAATCATTTTTAGTAGGTTAAAATTATATCATAATTCAATCTTAACCTACGACAAGAAATTAAGATAAAATCGAATATGTGAACAAATTCAGCCAAAAAACTATGAGAGCCATAACAATCAATGATTATTATTATTATTACAAAGCCACACTTTATCACAACGACCATATAACGCCAATAAACAATATAAAATATGAATATAAATTTTAAGTTGAAAAGTGCAAGGTCAGAGATAAATATAGGTGCAGGTAAGTTTTCGATTTCCGAATTCTGAGAAGTGGTGTTTCTAAGTAACTGTTGAAATCAATTCTTCTATGAGTTATTGAAATATTTTTTAGGTTATTTTGGGAGCGTTTCATTTCTTCCAGATTTCATAACTACCAGACCGATAAAAATTATTAAATATTAACAAACTCACAACTTCCAGATATCACTTCTACCAGAGTATGATAAATTAAATATAAAATAAATGTTGTAAATAACTTCCAGTTTTCATAACTTCCAGATTTCACAACTACCAGGTCTTAAAAATAAATTAAATTGAGCGCCTCACTACTACCAGACCTCACTACTACCAGGAGTACAGTCCGCACCAAAGCTGGTTGTGCTGATTGCCTAGTTCTTATTGCAGGCACTTCGGCGAGCGTGTATTTTTGCCGCGCCGCTTTATCTGGTTATCTCAATTAAAAGTAAATAGTTAACAAATAAATTAAATAGTTTTATTGGTCACATTTAATAATATTATTCGAATTCCGGGTTTTTTATTTTAGTTGGATAACTTTCTGGTTGACTGAATGTAAAATATGGGTAAATGGGAATGCAAATTACTAGTTTTTATTTTCCTCTCCACTTCAGTTTTCAATAATTCCTTTATTCTGGCTTTATGACAAAATGTGCATCGTAGATCACCATGAATGAGTAGTTTAAATTTGACTTGTATGTACGGTCATAAAATTAAAGAAGTGCAATATAAAATTGATATTTGATCAAAATCGCATCAACTACGCAACTGGTTAGCTAGTAATACATTTCTTTCTAAATCTACAGATACTATTTATGTTGTGCTTTATGTTTGCTGAGTGTATTGTAACATAAAGCACAAAGAAAAGGAGAATAAGAAGAATGAGTTTTATTGTTTTTTTATTCAAGATGTGGATTAAAGAACATGCCAATCTCTCGAAGAGAGAGAATTATAGAAAAATTGGTCGACAAAACTCGAGGGCTATGTTAATAAATATATATTTTAATAAATTATAAATATATTTTAAAGCAATAATACAACTCGAACCAAATAATTTGAAATACATTTAAACAATTCAAATCCAAAATGAATTTTCTCTCCAGCTATAAGATTATAGGTCAACAGAATTTAGAATCACCAGGGGATCCATACGGAAATCGCGCATTTTAATATTACTTTCATGAGCGTTTTCATCTTTTTTTAACTGTTGCAGACGATCTATTTTTGTTTACGATCTGACTTTAGTAATCTGGCTAGCGGCGCAAAGACCTAAACTAACTATACATTTTAATAACCCCTACGCCATTGCGCTAGATCATAAGTTTTTCAATGACACCACAATCTTAATTATCCCCGTCGCAGTAGACATGCGTACTTAGCGAATTTCAATAGGATTTATTTTATATATGTGAGCAATCATCTTATTTGAAGGAAAGTATAGTTTGAATATGTTTTGTAAAAAATAAACTAAAAATGAATATTTTAATCATTCGTGAGCTTTCAACTTGAGGAAAATTAACAAGGGGATCATTCTTTCTTTCTTTCTTTTTTGTTTATTAATCATATTCTTGGAGAACAGATTAAAGGTCAAATGCACATTGGTTTTCATTAGTACAATGATGCAATACACACTTTTTGTATTTTATATAATTCTAAGTCTTTTAATTTTCTATGAATATAATTTTGTTATATACTGTACACCTCGGATTATCTTGAATTAATGTAGCGGAACACTGATCCGGATGAAAAAATCCGGATAATTCGAGGTCATTACAATATCGCCATCGCCTATAAATAGCGATCACAAACCTTAGCCCCTGCTAAATGATGCTGCAAACAGCTTATCAAGACTGTACAACAAAATAATCTTTCAAATTTTACGGGGGGTTTAATTTTGAAACAAAATTTAGAATTAAGCCTCATTATTAATTCTGTGAATATAATGTTAGGTTTTACTGTACTTACGGTCTAGGTTTCGAATAAAACGCTGGATTAAAATATTTAATTTATTAAGATTCGATAATCATTAATCAAAATAACTCAAACTTTAAAAAATCATAACGAAACTTAAAGTGCGGTAACTGAAAACTAATTACTGTAACTCTTCTTAAAGAAGTAACTTAACACATCAAATGACAGCAATAAACAAACTTGCAAATAGCCAATGTTACCATATCGCCGGATTTCCTCTGAGATTACTGGATTTTAAGGGTAAAATTTCAACTCCGGGGAATTTCAATAAGAAATGGGAAATCTCCTCTTTTTGGGCTTTACAGTGACACTCGTTAAAAAATATGAAGAATATTAAGTGAAACTCCTATTTCAGAACAGATAAATATTTACATCCATAAGTTTACTGCTAAATAAAAACACTGTCTTTTGTCTTTTAAAATTCTAAACATATTTTATTGATGAAATATTTCGTTTTTCGACTGTCCAGTACTCCCTGATATAAAGCGCTTACAACTCTAAGATCTCTGAATAATTCCAGTTTAAGACGGCATTCAGAGTGGTTGATTTAGATTCGTGGGAATTGTGTTTTAGATTCCTACCTTAACACTGGGACTTGATAATTTTTTAAATTGTATGTTTAAGTGAAGTCCGATTTTGTTCATGTATTAATTTTTTGTGTTTTCAATATTTTATAAGTAAACTTACTTAGTTTTATACATAGTTATAAAATGAATGTATGGTTAAAAATAATTTATATTTTTTCTCCTTTGTCTGAAAATGTGCAAATTAGTCATAAATAGGACTATTGTATTACAGACTAGCTGATAAACACGGTTTTACCCGTGGAAAAATAGAAAAACTTTCTTGAATTCATGAGTTGATGTTTAGGTTGCCATGACAACTATATGAGCTTCCCTATAGTTTAACATTGAAAATTTGATGTACCATAGGGCGAGGGAATTTTGTAAAATCCTTTCTTATCGAATGCCTATGCCCTGAGAGGAACGTTCATGCAAAGTTTCAAGGTTCTAGGTCAAGTAGTTTGGGCTCTGCGATGAAAGGTGAGTGGTATTTGACAAATATATAGTAGATTTCTTATCAATTGGATGCAACAAACAAGTTTTTTAATGCCTATTTCCATCAAAGTTACGGGGGGGGAAGCGTTGGGGTAAAATCGTCTCTTTTTCCCATATTACCACATGGGAACCCTAAATAGCCGTAGTCTACCCCTTTGTTGATTATTGCTAGCGCCCCAAGTAGCAACCAAGAAAACTAAGTTCCCGAAAATGCTGTAATTTACCGTTCAGGCAATACGTACTTTTTATTCTGATTCTAAATGCGTACAGTAATGTACTGCACTTGTATTTTATATTGAGAAGGCGCATTTAACCCGTAAACTTGCTAAATTAACATTTTTGCCATGAATTTCTTTGTTTATTTCTCGGATGGACCGATCCGGATATCCGGGATCCGTGTAATGTGGGGTCCGGATAATCCGAAATGTACCGTACTCAATTCCACGTTCACCTTTCAGTGCAGGCCTAGGTATCTGCCAGGCCAGTACAGGCCCGGGGCCCGGGGCAAAATCTGCCCCCTTTGCCCCCCCCCCTCTCTCGGCGGCCCTGACGATTGCTATCACAATCTTTTACGAAGAAATAAAACCCATCCCCGCAATTACGTACTCCTCACGTGGTACGTAACCTCATTCACAGGTAGGTCCTCCATGACGAACAGACAACTAAATAATATTTGTAAAATTAATGTGGAATTTGTGGTAGAAGTAAATGAGCAGTCGAGGTTTCTTTAAGAATATGAAAGAAAAAAGACTAAATATTTCATCTCTGAATGTTAGCAGATCCAGAGCGTGTGACCGGAAGGCGTGTTTTACGGATCAAGTCTAGTTCTAAGAAACGTTCCTAACAGTACTGGCACAAAAAGGTTTCAATCAATAAAACTGAAAGTCCCTTTGTTAAAACAAATAAGTTGTAATAATTATTGCTCTTAACTTTTTTCAAGTTGAATAACCTCTGCAACCTCTTGATCGGATGTAAAGATTAACAGCTAAAAGGTGTGATTGTAATTCAGCGTTTCTACAGCGTTTTAAATAGGAATGATTTTACTGCCGCGCGCTCGCTCCGCCGCCGCCGGCGCCTCGCCGCTCACCTTCTTTCGATAATCAGGGTAAGGGGGAAATACAATTTTTATATTCCCAATATGTGAAGTTACACATGCGATATGATCCGTCTATGGGTATCAATAATTGGACTTTATAGCCAAAAGCGTATTTAAATTTTTTTTGCTGTGTTAGTTTTAAAACAAAAAGAAATAATAGTTGGTTAGTTGTGTCTGCTGATTGTCTACTAGATAGTGGCACGTATGAATTACTCGGTCGTTTTCGTCTACTTTCACGGGGACAGGTTTGGCGCCAGCGAACGGAAAAATGTAATATTACTTGAATATTACCCTCCCTCTCACAGTTGATAGTTGTTTTAGTTGTAGTATATGATGGAATAAATCAAGGATAAGAAAATATGTGTAAGTGTGCCGACGCACAGTGTGATATTCTCTCAAACATGTGGATTTTATTAAAAATAAAAATTTAATAAACTCATGAAAACATTAAGTAGTAGGTGTGGTTTTTAAAAACAATAAGGGTGGTTTTCGGAGATCGGTATTAGCTAATGCTGGAGCTACTTAATACGAGAATTAATTAAGATAATACTCTCATGAAAAATCGGTTTCGGAGATCCGTATTATAACTGGCGCCAATTCTTGGGGCCCACGCAGTCCATAAGACTAATGTTAATTATAACATTGATCTTATGGACGGCGCCGCGGCATGGGCCCCAAGAATTGGCGCCAGGTATAACTTCCTCAACTCTCGTATTAGCGTAGTTTACTATTCGACTCGAGGGAGGGAATCACGGGGAATTTCATATTTTTGGTAGTGGTACGAGTCAAGGCCGGAGAGACAGGCTCCGCCCCAGACCGCCATCCGCCACTCGCCACTGCATTGTTTTGCTGCTGCCGGAAGGGGGTGTAGACGTTGACCGCGCGCCTTTACCGATAACTTATCACCTGTTTCACCGTTTTCCCTATGCTTAACATGGGGCGACCAAAAACTTCTTTTGGACCTTCAAAATGGATGAAAAACAAGGATTATACTATTATGATCGATTTTTCACGTTCGTTTAGTTATTTTTCTTCATTTTTATTCAGGTTTCACCTCAATAATAGTTTTTTTACTCCATTAAATACCGAAATACCCCCGTTGCAGCAGACCTGCATACTCAGTGAATTTCAAATGCAAAACAACATATTTTAATCAAACATGGCGAGATTTGACATGTTTTTGTAAGCTCCATAAGATTAACATGGGGAATGAGTATGCAGGTTTGCTGCTACAGGTATGTTTAAACTGGTTGGTTTTAATTCAATATTTAGTAGATCTGAACTAGAAGAAGCAATTTACCAAGTTTTATCAAGATATGTTGAGAAATAAACGAGATATAGAATTTTACTTAATTCCCATAAGGTTAACATTGGGACAACGTACTGTGTTTACCACTTTCAATATCTCGGTAACCAATGGACATAGAGCAGTGATTCAAGATACTAAATTGTTTATTTTTTTGAGCTGAATTCAATGGTGCCAACAAAAATTTAATAAATTTTATTTTTCTATGTAAAAAGCTCAAAAAACCCATTTTTGAGGGGTTTATCCCTTTTTACCCCCCCTTCCGGTGGTCCGATCGGGTTGGTTCACGCACTCGTCCAATCGATTACCACTTTACATGTCTGTACCAAATGCCATCAAGATCGGACCATTTTTACGGCCGCTATCGTGCTAACAGACACACACACACACACACACACACACACACACACACACACACACACACACACACGCGCGCGCGCGCGCGCGCGCGCATATATATAAATTCGAACGAATGGCGTTTTTTGCTTCTGGGGGTTGCAAAACGAAAAGTTATCATGGTCTGGGGCTTATGTCTTACCATGAGACCTACGGTAATAGCTTCTTCCCTATAGGGGAAATTCGCTAAAAAACTAGGCTAACTCGGAAAATGGCCTGTATTTTGAGGCCATTATTCTGACAATAGTTGACCTATTGGAATAACATTTCTGTGCGTAAAAGTTTTCAACCTTGAGAATATTCTAAATTTAGCCATAGCCTTGTTGAGCCCCTCAAAACTCATTTTATTGAGGAATTAGACTTTCCCATGGAATTAAATGGAAAATGTAGTTTTTCAAATATACAATGAAAACTATTATCTTTCGAAAAAAATGTTAAATGCAAAAAAGTTTTATTTAAAAATTATCTTTCAAACAAAAAACGATCGGAATATCACGATCGGAATACTATTACCGGAGTTATAGAGCAATTTATGAATGTAATGGCGGCCATCTTTAATGGCTGATATGGGAGTGTTCTACACGAATTCAAGGTTGGATCTTCGGACAAAAATACTTCTACAGGTATCTTCTATACACATACCAAATGGCTAAGCTGTATCAAAGAGTGCAAGGTTTTTTCGCTAACCACACGTACTATCTGTTATTGACAGACGAAAGCCGCCAAAATATTAATTATTTCACACGCTACAGTGTTTTCAAGGAAAAATGGCTATCATTAAGGCCGAAAACTTGAAAAGAATTTATGTTTAGAGGAAAAGAAAAAGTTTTGGCCCTGCTGAAAAAAGATTGTACCCCCATTGCAGCAGACCTGCATTTTCAGCGAATTTCAAATTTAAAAGAGCATATTCAATCCAACATAGCGATATTTGAAATGTTTTTGTAAGCTCCACAAGAATAACACGAAGAAAGAGTATGCAGGTTTGCTCCAGCAGGTATGTTAAAACTGGGTGGTTTTAATTCAATATTTAATAAATCTCAACTAGAAAAAGCAATATACCAAGTTTTATCGAGATATGTCGAGGTTAGGGAATCCAATCCCGGGATCCCGCGTGATTTTAGGGCTTATTCAATCCCGGGATTTTTCGGCTAAATCCCGGAATTTTCGGGATTATAAAGTTACGTGTAAAATCGATATTTACTAGAATCTTATTACAATGTTATAACCAAGAAAAACCAGTTACATGTTGTTTTTGATCAAATAATCATGGTTTGATGAGTTATTAGTCGTCTTGTAGTAAGTATAAAAGTAGTTTCCAGTTAATATTTTCAAGCATCTAAAAACAAATGCATAAAGATTTTAACTTGTTTCTGATACAATGTATTGCAATTGCAATTAAGTTTCATTAAGGTGCTCTAATGATCATTTTTATCGTATACTTCTAGTTTTTCTAAGCGTATAGGCACTGTATATTGCTACTATGTGGTAGAACCTGTGAACTTTATCCCATTCACATTTATTTGTTTTTAACAAAACCGATGATCAAGATTTTAAATAATTCTAGAGATATAACACAGAAAGCAGGGCTAGCAAGTCCATTATAAAAAAAACCATATTTATCCAAATTATAATTTTGATTTCTTATAATGAATATTGACTTTTTTTTAAGACAACAGAAAATAAATACGAGTGTTTACCCTATTGAAACTAAGACCAACAGTCCGTAATCATCTTAATTTATTGTATTTCTTTACTGAAAATTTTAATGAAATTGAAAAAGGAACGTAAGTATCTCGGGAGGTGCCTTGGATATTTTCTAACAAGTTATTGACAATAAATACACATTTATGCATGTTTCAACGTTTAGACGATTGAGTTTTCAATTATCATTATTATAATTAAATATTAACCTAAAAAAATCAAGTTTTAAAACGCATTACAAATTTTAAAACCTGTACTTTGTTAGTGTTGTTGGATCACGAACGACATTGAAGTGTTAGCCTGCCTGTTTTACTCGATTTCGAAATGTACCAATAACAATACGTATATTCAGTGAAGAAAGTTACGTTATTTGCTTAGGTATATTTGCTTAGGTAGAAATTTGCCAAACATTTATTTAAAATGATGCGAAACAAAAAATGGGTCAATTTGAAAATGTAATTCCTTGGCCACAATGACCAATGAACAATTTGTTATTACGGCGAGTTGCTAGTTTATAAATGCGGTTTTCAGTAAAACAGTGGTTTGTCCATCCTCTTACCATTTTTTTAAGACACAGAGAAGAAGCATTGTTTTTTCTCTGTGGTTAAGACCAATAAAAATGAATGCAAATAAACGGTATCAGGAAACTGACACATACTTTCTCCCTTCAAGTCATTTAAAACCAGAAAACATATTAGTGAAATAAAACAAATTAACAATTAATTATCACACAAATATATACCAAATGCTATCAAAATCGGTTAGTAAATAACGGAGATATCGATTTTTACATATTTGCCATAAGAATAACATTGGACAACGTACTGCGTTTACCGTCGAACTAAAATATCTATTATCTCCGCAACCAGTTGACGTAAACTACTGATTCAAAATTCTAGATTATTTAGTTTTTCAAGTCAAATTTAATGGTTGCAAGTATATTTTCTTTAGAGGTCACGGATTTTGTGAAATTTGAAAAATATGAATTTTTAACACCTAAACCCCCATAACATCTGAACCTGAATTTTTACGGACATGCGGGTGGTGTCATTTTGTTTGTTATCTTAAGCACTAAAAACCATGAAATTTTTATCAAAATCGTTAGAGCCGTTTTTGAGAAATTTGGATTTTTGTCATTTTTCATGGGTTTTATGGGGTAAATACCCTTCAAAATAAAAAATTCAAAAAAATGAAAAATACGCCTGGAGATATACTACGGCTTTATACCTACATGCCAAATTTCATGAAAATCGGACCACTGGTGTCGTCTCTAGCTTTGTTTACATCCACACACACACACATCCACACACACAGACAGAATTGGAATTTTACAGACACCACACCAAAAACCACTTTTTTGGATTCAGGGAGCACTAAAACTAATATATCCACTAACAACTCAAATTCGAAAATTTTTACGAAAACAATACTTTCTCTATATACTATGTATAGGGGGGAGAAAGTAAAAACTGATGCGTAGATTTTGTGTAGAATTAACATAAAGATTCAATATACTTTTCAAAAGAAAACTCTCAAACAGAGACGCATGAAGACGCGCCAACCAATGAAGATCCATGTAAACTAACCCCAATTAATGCAAAATAAATGTTGTTGCACCGTCGCAATTTCAAAGAATAGAACGTATACATTGACACTTTTAAAGCAGATGAAATAAATGGACTTCTCGAATTTCGTGAGGAATTTCTTATCCATATTGAGGATTCAAGTCTAATGTGTTATTTTTAAAAGTTCGCCCCGATGAAAAGTTCAATTTATGGCAATTTTATAAAAGTGATATGACACAAAGGATTGGTCTAGAAAATTAAAGAAAATCTCAAAAATTCATACACTCACTCATTGACAGTTATTTCACGCCAATACTCCATTCATACTCAACATGAAACTAACGCATATTTTACCAATTTTTTAAAGTCACGAAGTGACGCGGGCTGATAGTGTATATATTTACAAGTACTGTAATTAGCTGCATTTTGAAAACACTAGAAGCAATTTAGTAATTACACACTGTACGACGCGGTGAAATGACTGCGATCGGGAGGCGGCTACACTGTACGACGCGACGCGGTGAAATGCCTACAATCGGGAGGCGGCTACCCGCTCAACAACGGACTGTACTGGAAGTTGTGATGTCTGTTAGTTCTGACGCTCTCATTATTTTGTCATTTAATACCCCTGGAAGTAATGAAATCTGGGAATTAAAATATCTGGAAGTTATGATGTGATTATTATTTAATTTTATACTAAAGTCTTCTGGTAGAAATGATATCTGGAAGTAGTGAGTTTGTTAATATTTAATAATTTTTATCGTCCTGGTAGTTGTGAAATCTGGTAGTTATGAACCCCACCCGTTATTTTTATGAAAAACTCGTGGACGGCTGCGAAAAACGAAAGCGCGTATCTATCGGTCGCGGATGAACGGCAGATGTACCTTTTCGAAACGCACGATCTGCCGCGAAATACGATCGCGCGTATTTGCCGATCGCCGATAATCGGCAAATCTAGCCTTGCAAAAGTTGCAGTCGGCCGCGAAAAACGATCGTGTGTATTTGCCGATCGTAAATAAACAAAATGCAGCTCAGCGTAACTCGCGATCGGCTGTAAAATTCGATCGCACACACGTAAGTCGCACGTAAATTCGATCGCCGGGTAAACGGCGGGAGTAACGGCTCCGGCGCGGCCCGACCCGATTTTGGCCCGAACTATTTTTTGGCCCGACCCGATGTCTCGGGCCTGCCTTTGACCCGACCCGACCCGAAAAACTCGGGGACCCGCAGACCCCTAGTGTGAGCCAAATGTGGTTTGAATATATCAAATTTGTATGCAAAACCTGAGACAAACCATAATTAATAAACCACTGGCACAATATCATAATGGTGGCTTCCAACCGATCTTTCTGTTTCTTATAAGCACACTAGGGGATGTCAATTATAAATTAGAGCATGTTGCCATATATAAACATTTAATTTAAGTTGACACGATGGCTAATATTACTTTTCAACATAAAACATATAGGGCATAAAGTGAAAAATAATTTCAAAAAGGTGCTGAGTTTAAAATGCTTAAGAAATAATATTCTATATTTTAATATGTTTTGTTTTCTTTATAACAACAATTTTGTACGTGTGGAGTTGAGTGTTAATGACTGTTAGTAACCTTACAGACAACAAAAATATTGAATCTAACTCCAATTGAACAAATTAATAAGTCCCTCGCTAAGTAACACCTTATGTAGGATTTATCTCTTCCGTATTCTCTTTACAGAAGCTAAACACCTCTGACAGAGCCACCTACCCCGTTGGGCTCGCCCTTCTCCGGGACGACGCTGCCCCCGTGCTCGGGGGAGGTGTTGGGCTTGGTCCCGTCCGTCACTTCGGGGCCGCTCGGGGGCGCATGGCTCGTGTCCGGGACCGCCACTGTCTCCTCGAACCACAGCCCCAGCAGCGGCTCGCTGTCGTCGTCTGTAACGCAACATTTAAACTGGCTTTTACAAAAAGAGTTGAATATAGATTTTTAAAATAGAATTGATGTAAAAAACAGTATTTTTGTAAGAGAGTGAATTCATAAACACATTTAAGAGAAAGTGGTGAAAATCCTTCACACTGATGTAGGAGTACCATTACTTACGTATTATACCGACCACATCTGAATTTATAAGATAGGGCCTACCGTGAGGTAATGGGTGGTTTTGCCCGAACCTAACCAAACCTAACCTAACCTACTTGGCAGAATACATGTGGCAATCGGTAGTAGTGGCTATAAAGACAGCGCGGCGAGCCGGTCTACACACTACTCAGCGACATCGTTCAGTTTTGTTTTGGGAGGGCAGTAGACCAGCCAAACAATGCAAATTTGTATTAAGTGTATAGTTTCACTATTTAAAAGTTGTGTTTTTGATCAGTTGTGTTCGTTCATTCATTCATTTTTTTCTGATGTTTATGGGTGTGGACAGTATAATACCTATAATATCTATATAATATATAATATAATAAGTACCAGGTTTCCAAGAATGGACCCCTTGACCTCTTGAACTGGAGTCCACGGCACTAACTAATCTTGTGACAGATTAACTCATCAGCTGATTCTGATCTAGGTTTATAGCCTCTCGCTCATTAATTAACATCATATTAGTTACGCTGAGCTTCTCTTCCGATTCTATTATTGTAGTAGATCTAGGTTTCAGCTCTGAAGAGCTAACATCAGTCCTTGACTGAGCTCAAAGCTGAAGCCTAGGTCTCCAAGACTGTAACAATAGGATCTTAAGGTAAGCCTAAAATAATAATATATAATGTTAATTTTGAAGCGAACAACAAGAAGAGACAGGGTCAAAAAGGCTAGGGTTAAAGTTGAGTCATCAAACGTCAAGGGTACAAACCTTCATCGGGTTAATGAAGGTACCATTAATACCATACCATACCAAACCATCAAACCATTAATACCGTTAATACCATTAATTTTGAAGCAAACAACAAGATCACATAGGATCAAAAGGTAAAGGATTAAGTTCATGTTATTGACCGTGAAGGTAATCCCCCGTATAATGTTCTAAGCGACAAAACCTAGTTTTGAGTAATCAAGCGTTGAAAGTTTAGTTCTAAATTTTGCGGTTTGTTCAAGGTTAGAAGGTTCAAGGTTATAATCATGTATAGTTTTTTATACCCTATTTATAACATTAGAATATAGACTTATGTTAGAGTTTTACTTGCCATTATGTATTTATTTTTAATTTTCGCGGTTTTTGGGGGTTATAACGTTCAGGGTTGCCAACTGAAATATATTGAATATAAAACAAAAAAATAACACAATGTAGCTCAAGTCCTAGAGAACCTCTTTCACTGAATATCTCCGATTTTGAAATTTACTCGCTTAGAACGTTTTACAAGGGACCCCTTAAGTTAATTTTGAAGCGAACAAAAAGAACAGACAGGACCGAAGGGGCAATGCCTATAGTCGAGAAATCAAACGTCAAGGAGACGAACCTTCGTCGGGGGAGCTCTCTTCCGAGCAGCTGATGATGTCGTCGTCGTAGTACGTTGTCGAGTCTGAGGTGCTGAATGTGTCGCCCTCCGGTGGGTGCTTCTGGATACGCTTCAGCGTGCAGGCCTGTCCGGCAACAATCGACGAGAATTAGTTATCGCTTCATTCAGTATCAGAAGGATAGACAGCTTGCTTACCTTCGCGAGCGTTCCGGCAGGCCAAAGAACACACAAGTCATAAGAAAGGAAGCACAAATAGCTCAATTTTGTTTATTAGGGACATTTCCACATGATAAAATTCAACAATGGCTGTAGTCCTAATTTTTATTATGCAGTGTTGCCACATTTCACTACTTGTTACTATCCAGCCACACGAATTAAGCCGTAACCACCAATTTTCAATATCAAACCAGCAAGAATTATTAATCATTGAATTGAAGAATTATTGATTGATTATTGAATTAACATTCCACTACTTGTTATTGTTATGCAATGTTGAAACATAAATATCGCTACTGCATAATAACAAGTTCTTTAGCGATACTGATATGTAAAAATACTGTAAAGTAACAGTCAAGACTGCAGCCATTGTTGAACTTTCTCTCCTTCACCTGAAGAGGTCCTTATTAAGACGAAATATCATTGTTGGTGATTTCTTGTGACTCATGTGTCCTAGGGCCTGCCTGAACTTGAGATAGCTGTCCATCCTTGTATTCCTAAATTTAAAATCATGGCCTTTCTTGAAAAAACAATTGCAACTAAATTAAACTATTTTACTTAATTATAATTTGCTAGGTTGTACTGTCACAATGAGTTCACTGAAAATATTTGATATGGCCAGTTTAATTGGGAGAAAATCTAGAGAAAAATGGGGCAGTTTAAAAATAGGTAATGTTTAATACTGTTTATGGGTAATAATTGCTATCTAAAAATACAGTTGACTGTTTCCTGTTGAGATACTGAAAAAATGAAAGTATGTAATCTTCAACAGGAAAACCAATAAATCTGGTAAGATTGTTAATACAGTAGAGTCTCGCAAACCCGGACTAATGTGGACCGAACGGTGTCCGGGTTTGTGAAAATTCCGAGTTATCGGGAAATGAGTAAAAATAAGAAAAAATAACAATTGTTTCTGTTCTTTCTATAAGAAATCACTTATTTATTGCATAGTAAAAAATATAAAAACTATATTAGCTACAAAAAAACTTAAAGAAAAACTAAAACTGTTTTAAATGTGTCACACCATGCTCTGGCCTTGAATCTCAATGCACTTTATTGCTCTGGTAGGCTTTCCGAGTTATCCAGAATTCCAGGTTATCGAAGTCCGGGTTTGCGGGACTCTACTGTAACTATATAAACCCCATAGTGTCAGTGTACAATCTGAACCTTTTACCAAGTACAGTTCACCTCGGATTATCCGGACCCCACATTATCCGGATCCCGGATTATCCGGACCAATCTACCCGAGAAATTAAAAAATTGGAATCACGGCAAAAACATGATTTTAGCGAGTTTACAGGTGAAATGCGCCTTCTAAAAGTAAAATACAAATGTAATACGTTACTGTATGAATTTGGAATCACGATAATTGAAGGAATCATATTGCCAAAAAGTACATTTTAGAATTTTCATGAACATAGTTTTCTGGATTGCTACTTGTGGTGCAAGCAGTAATCAACAAAGGCTTAGCGTACGGCAATTTTGCGAGTTTGTTTAATGCTGTCATTTGATAAGTTTCAGTAATAAGTTTGAGATTTGGATTAATTTCGTCATGATTATTTCAAGTTTGAGTTATTTTGAGTTATGATTATTTAATCTTAATAAATAAAATGTTTTAATTTAGCGTTTTATATCAAACTTAAACCGTATGTAAGGTAAAAGTTAACATTATATTCGTATGATTAATGATAAAATTTAGTTCTAAAACTTGCTTCAAAATTAAACCCCTTAAAATATCAAAGACTAACATGTTGTACAGTCTTGACAAACCGTTTGCAGCATCAATTTAGCTGGGGCTAAGGTACGCGATCGCTATTTAGAAGATATTGTAATGATCTCGGATTATCCGGATTTTTTGTTATCCGGATCGGTGTTACGTCACATTAATCCGGATAATCCAAGGTGCTCTGTATTAAAAAAAACTAACCACAATTCAACTAGGAACTAACATCTTTAAGAACTTTTTTTACATTGGCTTGAGTCAGAATGTGTGCTTAATGGAGCAGCTGAATATCTTATAAGTTTGAAATGTTTTAATGATCAGCGATTTTTCAGGCAATATACATTTTTCATCCTTCAGTATCCTAAAATACCTAAAAAGCGAAGGTATTTTGACACAAGCTGTGTAATAGGAGAAAATAGAATTTCCAGCCACAGCCATGACATGGTAGGCTAAATTTACGTATTTGTTTTTGAGGGCTAGTGCTTGGCTTCACCTCTTGTGCCGAATGTCCTTACTGTTACTATTCTAATAACAAAACGATAACAGGTGTCACGTCCATTACCTTCCTGTAGCTGACGGTGGCCAAGTAGAATAGGAACTGGTTGAGCGGGGCGGACGAGAGCACCCGGGCGGCGCGCTGCAAGGCGGTGGCGGGGCTCAGTATGTGCAGCGGGGCCGGGGTCGGCTCAGCCCCCGCCGCAGCACTCTCCACACACAGGTCGTCCAGCAGGGCCGCCATCATGGTGAGGGCGCGCCCCGCCAACGCCACACTCAGCACACCGAACCCCTGCTGCCTGCAAGTTTAATACTTGGGTCAATCCGAGCCAAGTGGTCCAGCACTGGTTGTTTGACCATCTCAGAAAAATTTGAAATTTTTAGCAACATTTTTTAACGTTTAGGGAGCTAAAAATATATTTTTTTTAATTTTTCTTGTACCGTTTGAAAATAGCGGCCATTTTTGTATTAGGGTGCACGCTTTTTTTAGTGTTTGCAGGCACCTGCGATTTCTTAAATTGCTCTGCAATCTGATGACCCTGGCCTTTCAAATAAATTGTATTTACTTCAGTAAATTCTGGCCTACAAATTAATACTATAATTACTAACCTACTTGATCTTCTTACTATATTTAAAGCAGCTTAAAACTGTTGATCGCTAATTAACAAAATGCGATTTTTAAGGGCTATTTTCTCTTAGAAGGAAATATTTCTCAGTTTCAAAATTTTTCCCCTGTTATACTATATTGTACTGATAATTTTGATAAAATATCAAAAGTGAGAAATTTACCCTTTAAAAAATATAAATTTTTTTAAATTTAAATTTTTTTAAATGAAATTTTTAGTTTTTAATCTTTAATATCTCTGCTGGGGGAGCTGATAAAAATCTGAAAATTTTACAAATAAAAGGTCTATATGATATAAAACTTCAGTAAAAATTTCAACTTTGAACTTCACTTATTAGTTTTTTTTTTTACGCCGATGACGTATGAATTGTCATTGTGAGCTGTATAAATTAAGGAAAATCTACAATTGGTTTTAAAATGTCTGCTAGGAAATTATTTCAATGTAAAAGGAGAAGATTCTTTATTCCAGTTGACTCCAGAATTACTTTAAAGATATAAAATTATATATTTTAAGTTTTAAAATTTTAAAACTATATTGCTTTGCTACATTGCTTTGTAGACCTTAATTAAATTTATTAGAGTGAATATTTGGAGGGTTAAAAACAGGGTAATAACCCTGTAGTTTTTTTTTATTTTCGAACTAAAGCCAACCCTCCAAATATTCACTCTAATAAATTTAATTAAGGTCTACAAAGCAATGTAGCAAAGCAATATAGTTTTAAAATTTTAAAACTTAAAATATATAATTTTATATCTTTAAAGTAATTCAGGAGTCAACTGGAATAAAGAATCTTCTCCTTTTACATTGAAATAATTTCCTAGCAGACATTTTAAAACCAATTGTAGATTTTCCTTAATTTATACAGCTCACAATGACAATTCATACGTCATCGGCGTACTTACACCTTCATGAGGTTGATGCGAGAGCTGCCGTCCCGTGACTTGCTCGGGGACTTGCCCTTGTCCTCCTTGCTGGCCTTGTCGGCGGGCAGCAGACTCGACGTCGACAGCTGACTCTGCAGTCCCGTCAGCAGCAGCCACACTCCCAGCAGCAGGTGGTTCTGCAGGATCTGTCGACACAACAGGCCGGGTCCTTGGTTAGCGACAGACACAGTAAAGTACCCAGTCCTGGCTGGCCTTGTCGGCAGGCAGCAGACTCGACGTCGACAGCTGACTCTGCAGTCCCGTCAGCAGCAGCCACACTCCCAGCAGCAGGTGGTTCTGCAGGATCTGTCGACACAACAGGCCGGGTCCTTGGTTAGCGACAGACACAGTAAAGTACCCAGTCCTGGCTGGCCTTGTCGGCAGGCAGCAGACTCGACGTCGACAGCTGACTCTGCAGTCCCGTCAGCAGCAGCCACACTCCCAGCAGCAGGTGGTTCTGCAGGATCTGTCGACACAACAGGCCGGGTCCTTGGTTAGCGACAGACACAGTAAAGTACCCAGTCCTGGCTGGCCTTGTCGGCAGGCAGCAGACTCGACGTCGACAGCTGACTCTGCAGTCCCGTCAGCAGCAGCCACACTCCCAGCAGCAGGTGGTTCTGCAGGATCTGACAACACAACAGGCCGGGTCCTCGGTTAGCGACAGACACAGTAAAGTACCCAGTCCTGGCTGGCCTTGTCGGCGGGCAGCAGACTCGACGTCGACAGCTGACTCTGCAGTCCCGTCAGCAGCAGCCACACTCCCAGCAGCAGGTGGTTCTGCAGGATCTGTCGACACAACAGGCCGGGTCCTTGGTTAGCGACAGACACAGTAAAGTACCCAGTCCTGGCTGGCCTTGTCGGCAGGCAGCAAACTCGACGTCGACAGCTGACTCTGCAGTCCCGTCAGCAGCAGCCACACTCCCAGCAGCAGGTGGTTCTGCAGGATCTGTCGACACGACAGGCCGGGTCCTAGGTTAGCGACAGACACAGTAAAGTACCCAGTATTGGCTGGCCTTGTCGGCGGGCAGCAGACTCGACGTCGACAGCTGACTCTGCAGTCCCGTCAGCAGCAGCCACACTCCCAGCAGCAGGTGGTTCTGCAGGATCTGTCGACACAACAGGCCGGGTCCTTGGTTAGCGACAGACACAGTAAAGTACCCAGTCCTGGCTGGCCTTGTCGGCAGGCAGCAGACTCGACGTCGACAGCTGACTCTGCAGTCCCGTCAGCAGCAGCCACACTCCCAGCAGCAGGTGGTTCTGCAGGATCTGTCGACACAACAGGCCGTCCTTGGTTAGCGACAGACACAGTAAAGTACCCAGTCCTGGCTGGCCTTGTCGGCGGGCAGCAGACTCGACGTCGACAGCTGACTCTGCAGTCCCGTCAGCAGCAGGTGGTTCTGCAGGATCTGTCGACACAACAGGCCAGGTCCTTGGTTAGCGACAGACACAGTAAAGTACCCAGTCCTGGCTGGCCTTGTCGGCGGACAGCAGACTCAACATCGACAGCTGACTCTGCAGTCCCGTCAGCAGCAGCCACACTCCCAGCAGCAGGTGGTTCTGCAGGATCTGTCGACACAACAGGCCGGGTCCTTGGTTAGCGACAGACACAGTAAAGTACCCAGTCCTGGCTGGCCTTGTCGGCGGGCAGCAGACTCGACGTCGACAGCTGACTCTGCAGTCCCGTCAGCAGCAGCCACACTCCCAGCAGCAGGTGGTTCTGCAGGATCTGTCGACACAACAGGCCGGGTCCTTGGTTAGCGACAGACACAGTAAAGTACCCAGTCCTGGCTGGCCTTGTCGGCAGGCAGCAGACTCGACGTCGACAGCTGACTCTGCAGTCCCGTCAGCAGCAGCCACACTCCCAGCAGCAGGTGGTTCTGCAGGATCTGACAACACAACAGGCCGGGTCCTTGGTTAGCGACAGACACAGTAAAGTACCCAGCCCTGGCTGGCCTTGTCGGCGGGCAGCAGACTCGACGTCGACAGCTGACTCTGCAGTCCCGTCAGCAGCAGCCACACTCCCAGCAGCAGGTGGTTCTGCAGGATCTGTCGACACAACAGGCCGGGTCCTTGGTTAGCGACAGACACAGTAAAGTACCCAGTCCTGGCTGGCCTTGTCGGCGGGCAGCAGACTCGACGTCGACAGCTGACTCTGCAGTCCCGTCAGCAGCAGCCACACTCCCAGCAGCAGGTGGTTCTGCAGGATCTGTCGACACGACAGGCCGGGTCCTTGGTTAGCGACAGACACAGTAAAGTACCCAGTCCTGGCTGGCCTTGTCGGCGGGCAGCAGACTCGACGTCGACAGCTGACTCTGCAGTCCCGTCAGCAGCAGGTGGTTCTGCAGGATCTGTCGACACAACAGGCCAGGTCCTTGGTTAGCGACAGACACAGTAAAGTACCCAGTCCTGGCTGGCCTTGTCGGCGGACAGCAGACTCAACATCGACAGCTGACTCTGCAGTCCCGTCAGCAGCAGCCACACTCCCAGCAGCAGGTGGTTCTGCAGGATCTGTCGACACAACAGGCCGGGTCCTTGGTTAGCGACAGACACAGTAAAGTACCCAGTCCTGGCTGGCCTTGTCGGCGGGCAGCAGACTCGACGTCGACAGCTGACTCTGCAGTCCCGTCAGCAGCAGCCACACTCCCAGCAGCAGGTGGTTCTGCAGGATCTGTCGACACGACAGGCCGGGTCCTTGGTTAGCGACAGACACAGTAAAGTACCCAGTCCTGGCTGGCCTTGTCGGTGGGCAGCAGACTCGACGTCGACAGCTGACTCTGCAGTCCCGTCAGCAGCAGCCACACTCCCAGCAGCAGATGGTTCTGCAGGATCTGTCGACACGACAGGCCGGGTCCTTGGTTAGCGACAGACACAGTAATAAAATTATTTGTTAATCCTTTGCAATCGGATTGGATATTTGCCACTAATCCTTAACGATCGCACAGCCAGCTCTACTGGCCGCTACCATTAGCAGTATGTCACATTTTTTTAATTAGCATATGCGATCGGACGACCAGCACTGCTGGCCAACATGATATCCGACGAATGCTCAGGTGTCCAGCAGTAATGGCCGATAAGTGCCCATAACATATGTATTTGTTTGTTTTGCTATAATTTGCATGATGCCTGTAGAGTGCTGCAACCAAACGAGCAGTTATTTAACTAAATTATCAGCAGGCTTGCAACATTGAATCATAAAAATCCTCTAAAATAACACTGCAGGTTTTCAATTACAACAATTCCGAGCTGCCAGGCGGGGAACAATTCGGAGCTGATGAAAGTGAGCCGCCATGATGAATGCAGAGCTGATGTGGAGTAGGGCTTGGTCAGTAGAACTGGCCGTCCGACTGTCAAAATCAAGCCATATGGAATTTGATTCCGAGAGGCTGCTGACTGTGTTGTGGCCACATAGTATTCACCAGTCCGGGTTTTAATCCCACAAGGGAATACCGCATCTACAAGCCATCACTTATAACTATCCACAATTTGTGACCTCCAAATAACTAGATTACAGGACACACCAGCATTCCAGGCATGACAATGACATAACTTATAACATTTTATGGATAATAACAACTTTTCATCTTTACAAAATGTGAGCTTCTCTTAAAAGAAAAATAACAATTGGCAAAAGGGAGCACAAGACATAATTCGGATATGACTAAATTAAATAACCATTTCTAACTTACATGGCCTCCAGCTCTGGTCGAGTTCTTGAACACGTTGGAAATGAGGTTGAAGATTTCAAGTGACTTCTCGACGACTGACACGGCCAGGGCGTCCAGGTTGCCTTCCTCTTCACCTGGTTTTGCCGGAAGGGGACCTGCGAGAGGATATTTATACTATCAAACAAACCTTATATTATTAACTGGCTTACAAATGCATATTTTTATTTTTGTTTCACATATAAAATTCAAGAAATATTATAAAAACTATGAATTATAAAAATAGCACTCTATACTTTGTCCAGTGCGGATGTCAAAAAGTTGCCCTGGTTCAAACTCAGGTAAAATGTTTTAAATTAAAAATTGTCATAAAAAATTGTTTACTCTTAAGAGACAAATGAATTCGGAAAAATAAATTGCTTGAGAAAAACTTGGAGAATGCACAAGACATGTTCTTCCAGGAGGGATTGACAGTTTATATCTTGCCTTCCTTTTATTTTTTAAGTATGTGTCAAACAGAAAAAACACTGTAAGTTAACGCACTGGAAAGTAATCGTAAACCTGCCGTTTACTGAGGAGCGGCGAGCTATAGAGTATATGACCCTTGTCATAATGTTACACTCCTAAATTGATAACATTAATAATATTCACACTCTAGCTGATTATTTCCTTCCCCTTCCATTTTGATTCTCTTTAACTTGAATTGCTTATAACCTCAAAAGCAAAAATGACACTTTCGCTACAATGGACGTAAGTAACTTTGTGTTTGTTGTATGGAAATTCAAAACTGCAAGTTTTTAGAAAAAAAATTGTGTGTTTCACTTGTCAAGCACCTTTGTCACCTTAAGCGAGAAAGGCCCATTTTACGAGCTTAATACAAAATAACAGTTTTGTCAGTACAGCATTCAAAACTGCAAGTTTTTAGAAAAAAAAATTGTGTGTTTCACTTGTCAAGCACCTTTGTCACCTTAAGCGAGAAAGGCCCATTTTACGAGCTTAATACAAAATAACAGTTTTGTCAGTACAGCATTAGTTATAATTATCATACATGCAGTGTTTGCGGAGACAGCAGTCTTCGGTGACACTGCGGACGAGATACCCAGGATACTGTTGGCAGTAGCGATGCTGACAGCCGCGTACAGACAAGACATGGTCACCGTACTGAGTCGCTCCATCTTGGCGTCCGTGAGTGGCTCCAGCACCGGCAGCGACAGGGCCACCCACGCCATGTTGATGTCGTTCACTAGCACTTGCAAGCTGAAACCATGTTTTATGGGTTAAAACGAAGGGATATTAAGCAAATCTCGGATTACTTGGACTAATGTGGCGGATTGCAAAAATCCAGATAATCTGATGTCATTATAGCATCTTTTAAAACGGGATCGCGAATGCAGCCCTCGCTATATTGATGCTGCAAACAGCGTAGCAAGATTTTGTTAAATTTTATTGTAGTTTTACACCCACTCATCTCAAAACTTAATGTCAGTACACACAAAGCTTAAACGATTATAAAGAGATGATAGTAACAAATTAACCCATGAAATTGCCTCATGTCCATCACGCCCTTATGACCCCACAAAAAACTTTGACGGAGTCGCTCCATTGAGCATAGTTGCTAGCAGTTTCATTTTTTTTGAACAGATTGCAGCATCTAATGGGACAGGTTTTGTTTATAGGATAGTCTGCAAATATTAACCACTTAGGCCTGATTTCACCAAACATCAGTTAAGGGTCGATTAATAAACCGTTCGTTAAGGAATATAATATTAAACGGCTGATAAAATCAAACTAACCGAGCCTTAACGGTGGTTTAAAGTTTGGTGAAATCAGGCCTTAGTTTGCTGCAATTAGTTTGCTCTTTTTTGCTAAACTGGCAAAAATAACTTGGTAAACGAACGATGACTGGTTTTGAGGTTTTATTTGCATGAAGGTCAATTAGAAAAGTTTAAATATGAGTGAAATATATCGCTGTATCGAGAACTGTGAACTTTAGGATATGAAAAATGAAGAAGAAATTATGGGAAACAAGGCATAATCAGTCAGTATGTGGAAAAGGCATGTACTATTTCACATTTCAACCTTAACATGAACAAAAATGAAACCAAGACACTGTAAGTCCTGAGTGGTTAATACCCACTCATATTCGTAGGCACACAAAAACGAGCATATCAACATAAAGAGTTTTTAAGAGTAAAGCTTTTATCTAATGGTGATTTTGGCATGTGGGGGCAGGCATACGAAAACGAGCAAATCAACATAAAGAGTTGTTAAGAGTAAAGCTTTTAACCAATGGTGATTTTGGCATTTCGGGCCTATAAACCGGTCCCATATCAGAGCCACCGTGCGGATAGTGATGCGAGCGGCTCAATATTCCATAGGAAACTCGCTGAAGAACCAAACCGTAACTCGACTGACCTGTGGCGCACGAGCAGTGCCTCGGTGTGGGTCGAGGGCAGGCTGAAGCCTTTCTTGTTGACGGCCGACGTGAACTTGTTGCGGTACCGCATCAGCTGCGGCAGGTTCATACACATCTCCACGAGCGCATCGCCGGCGTTCAGAGACTGCAGCACTGCAACATTCTTCTGGGCAAAGATCAGCTGCGGACAAGACAGAGAAACACATCAGTGACTCATGTACGTGGCTGACATGAACTTGTTGCGATACCGCATTAGCTGCGGCAGGTTCATACACATCTCCACGAGCGCATCGCCAGCGTTCAGAGACTGCAGGACTACAACATTCTTCTGGGCGAAGATTAGCTGCGGACAAGACAGAGAAACACATCAGTGACTCATGTACGTGGCTGACATGAACTTGTTGCGATACCGCATCAGCTGCAGCAGGTTCATACACATCTCCACGAGCGCATCGCCAGCGTTCAGAGACTGCAGCACTGCCACATTCTTCTGGGCGAAGATTAGCTGCGGACACGACAGAGATACATTTAAGTGACTCATACACGAGGGTCATCCAGAAAGTAAAGAACGTTTTGTCACTTCATCTAGCCATGTTGCCCCAACACCTGGACTGAGTATGCTGTCTAAAGCTCTACACACGGTCTCAATTTGAGCCAAATCTAGTTGCTGACCAATCACTCATTTTATTCTCACTGCATTTAAAAATGGCAGTCCAAGGAAAATACCGCCAAATGCGAATGAGCAGAAGTTTCCATAGTGTTTTGCTGCCTAAAAAGATTACTTTATGTCGAATTTATGCACAGAGGAGAAAAAAATTATCCCGAATTTATATTGTGAGACCCTACCATGACTTGACACGTCATACAAAACATGCGACGTTGAAAATTCCATTGCAGGCAAGGGTGCTGCGAGACGCACGCCCCCACAAGCAAAAGTAACTTCATAGAACTTTGCCGCCTAAAAGACATTTTTGGACAAATCAAGTATAACCCTCATCTTACCCTATACATCCAATAGGCAGGATTTTCAATGGACACCACCATTTTTAAACGAGGCTTGTCTAAAATGGAGAACACGAGTGGACCTTCAGACTGCACAGTCAGTCGCGGAGG
Organism: Flexamia atlantica; assembly: GCA_035578135.1. NCBI lineage: Eukaryota > Metazoa > Arthropoda > Insecta > Hemiptera > Cicadellidae > Flexamia > Flexamia atlantica. The sequence continues at coordinate 35,919,693 of JAQJVK010000011.1, forward strand.
TGGGGAAACAGGACTAGATGTAGTGACAACTTTCTTTACTTTCTGAATGATCCTAGTACGTGGCCGGAGTGATCTTGGACATGAACATGGACTTGACACAAGAGATTCATTTAGACTCCCTTTTATCTGGACCCCTCGGGACCAAGGCCTGTCTAGATAGTGTTAAACCGGCATTTCCTAAAACTAATTATTAAATCCTAACATTAAAAAATTCATATTTTAAGATAATTTTTCTATTACTTATTTCCTTTAAAACTCGTCGATATTGTCTCTAAATCACTCAGAAAGTAACTCATTTAACTTTAATTGAAGAGAGCACAGTATTAAAACATGTCATTACCAATCTCAATTATTTTTCAACAAGAATCTTTAATTTACTTACCATTTCCTGCCAATCATGTCTAGTTAAGGCGATGTTATGATTTAAAGGAAATTAAGGTTAAAAATATGTTACCTGCACCAAGAGAAGTCCGGTTAAACTGATGTTTCGTTAAGAGGTGTCTGGATAAAAGGAAGTCTAATGTATGAGAAAGTTTTGTACAAAACACGTAATGAAATACAAGTGCGCTAAAGGGATTGTGACCTTGTACAATCGTTGCGTCTTCTACTGCCAGTGTTACTAACATGATTTTTCATTATAATAAAGTCCAAGAGAACTGGCGGGTCAAGGGCAAGTTTTGAGGCAGGCCAGCTGATCCTGGGCTCATTTGACATAATGCTTAAAAATCATCTGGCCTGTTAGAAAGCTTGACCATGGCCAGCCAGTTCTTTTGTACTTTAAATTAAAATGTTGCACTACTCAATTTGCCTAAAAAATTGTGTAAATTGTGAAAAGTTTTCTGATGCGGTAAATATTTTATTGCATTTACTTATGTGATTCCCTCATATCTGGCCACCAGGAAACTGAGCTTTGGCCAGTAACGGTTTGGCCAAATAAACCAACCTTTGCAAAAATGATATTGAGGATCAAGAATAAACTTTTTAGGTTTGTTCAGAATCAATCAATTTTGGTACTGACACACCCCTACGATTAACACTAGAGGACGGATCGGACCAACAGCATACCTCGGTGTCCTGGTGGGTCTCAGAGCTGCTGGACTCGGTCGGCTTGACGTCTGCAGTCTCGGACGGGACGGTGGGCAGCTTCTGTGGGGCGAAGTCGTGCAGCGGCGTCGTCAGCTGTTCCGCGATCATCGCCGACAGGTCCGACCGCGACTTGGTCTTCGGCTCCTTCAGGGTCGGCTCCTTGTCGCCTGCGACCGACCGACAACTTCGAGTCAACTAAAAGTTCCTTTACATCATACTACACAGAAATATCTGTTTTCTGTGGCTGGAAAATTGCTCTTTGTCGATAACTGGACGGTAAATTTACTGTGCACTAGAAAACAGAAATAAGAGAAGTAAACAAGCAAAATATTTGTTCACTATAGGCTAGGTTTGAAGTGGCAGCACTGGTAGCAGTAGCAAATGTTTGTTTACTATAGGCTAGATTTGAAGGATTGACAAATGTAGTTTAAGTAACTTTAGTTTAAGTATGTAGCTCATCACTGTTCTTGATGGGTTTTACTATTTTGTTTTTTTATAATTTTGTCATCCTGACTTAATTGTTTTTATTGAGTTTTATCAATGATTAATGTTTATTATCTGTTATTTCTGTCAATTTTACCACTCCATTGTATTACTCAATTTACAACATCCAATGTATCTTGTTCTGAATTTGTGACCCTATTACTATTCCTGGAAAATATGTCAATAAAGAAATTTTGTCTATTGTCTATTGTCTATAAGCAAGGAATACATTACGATTAAATTTTATTCTGAGTAGTACATCATGTAAAGTATTGTAAGTCACACGCCCGATAAGTTTAACTGTACTCGCTTCCTGCACTCGGCTGACGGCCTGTGCAGGAACTATCATGCTTGCATGGTAAAACGGTACTTACCGGGCCAGTAACGTAATATACTATTTTCCTACAACTGTGCATTGAGTGTCAGTTAACACATCAAACACTAATCATAAAACAGCTATTTACTGAAGAGCGGGTGAAAAATCTTTTACGCTCATCACCTGTTTACTTTTACGCTCTCTAGCTATTAGTATTGTCACTCTATACGTGAACCAATCAGTCTTTGGATCTAGCGCTTCTGCTTCAATTTGATTTGACAAAGCACGACTTCTTCATAACCGCAAACTGGCTTATTCAGCTACGATGGACGAGAGTGACTGTAATTGTATTTCATTTCATTTCATTTCATAATATCTTTATTCAATAGAGTACAAGTGTACATGAATGGTGTCAACATAATACAGCTCTAACAACAAAACATAATTGGCTCATATGACTTAAACAAAATAAAGTTCCTTACATACATTAAATTGGTTGATAAAAAAAACAAATATATAGAATGCATTACAATATATGATGAGAATTACAGATAAAATAAACAATAAGGAGAAAACTAAGAATTTTCAAAGAATTCCTCAAATGAGTAAATAGCTTTTGCTACTAAAAATCTTTAAAGTTTTTTCTTGAAAATGCTGAGGCTTACCTATCTCTTTTAGATACAATGGCAAATAATTAAAAAATTTTATCCCTGCATAAATTGGTTTCTTTTTGTTCAATTCCAATCTGTGTCGGTCAAAGGCCAGCAGATTACTGTTTCTTGTATTGTAGTTATGAGGAGTTCCTAACCATCCTTCACTCATCTGTCATTCATACTTGGCTTAAAATACCTACCTGGGTAGGTCGCCATTTCACCTAATGTATCTAATGTATCTAACATGGGTAGTTGTTCCAAATTCCTTTTTACATGAAGAATTACTTGAAAAATATACAATCCATGAACGGTTAAAAATCCTAAAGATTTGAAATGTTCTTTCACAGAATCTAGATAGCCTAACTTCAATATTATTCTGACAGCTTTTTTTGCAAAATTAGAATTTGATTCAGATTACTTGAAGATGTTGCTCCATATAAAGATAAACCAAAAGCTATATGTGACTCTATGAAAGCAAAGTAGACCTGTTTTAAAATTTCAATACTAGTTAGTTTGACCATTTGTCTTAAAGCATATAACCCAGAACTAATCCTTGAAATGACAAGATTGATGTGTTCATTCCAGTTTAATTGCTTATCTATGGTGAGGCCTAAAAATTTTAAGGAATCCACCTCTACCAATAGGTTTATATCCATGAAAATGTTATAATTTTTGTTAATATGATTTTTACCACTTGAAAATTGAATGTATTTAGTTTTCTGGGATTAGGAAGCAAATTTATGTCTTGTAGAAATTGTGAGGTTCGAGACAAGTTAATGAGAAGTTATTTCTACTTCAGGAACTGATTTCCCTGCAATTTTAAAATTTAGGTCATCTGCAGAGAGGCATACTTTAATGGGGGAATCAACAATTTTTGGCAAATCTGTCAAGTATACCAAAAACAATAAAGGACCTAAGATAGAAAAAAATCATTTGGGAATCAAAAACTGCAATCAAAGGCTAGGATATATGTTGTATGTATTTTACGTGGAAAGTGTCTTTCTTACTTTTGCTCGGTAACTGTTTAGTTCAAGCGAGAAAGACCCACTTTAAACGATTAATACATAACCCAACCAACTACCACTATCTGCTATGTTTAGACACTTTTCACTACTTGAAATGAATGAATAAATAAAATGACACTTAGTCTCCCACAAGAGTAAAGTAAACCCGTAGGAATAAAATTAAAATCAATTAAAAAATCAATTGCTTTCGGATTTCAATGCAGACAAGCAAATTTTACGCAGATCAAGAAATGGAGGCGCCAACAACATTAATTGAGATGTTACAGTTGAAAAGGAAGAGAATTCTCAGTTCGCGAAAATTTAGGTTTTAAGGTTAGGTTAATCGATACAATAGTTATTTTTGTTTTGTGAATTTATTTATCTTCAGGCAGAGGAAAATGTTTTCTGCATTTTGGGAACAAAGTATTTCAGTGGTGCATTAGTAGCCACTGCAACAGAAATTGTGAAAAATTGCCTTAATAATTTTTTACTTAGACATAGTAAGTCGAGTCAAGTTGGTGTTAACAATATCAATCAGATTTGTATAGAAATTTGCCATTCCTAATTTTATTTTATTTTATTGTATTTTATTTCACAAATCAGCCATAACATATTGGTAGAATCTAAAAAAAGGACAACAATCCGATTACTAAAAGTTATTTTTAATAATGAGAAAGACTGAATCACAATATATAATTTAAAAAATCTGATTTTACTCCAAATAGTAAGCTTTGTTATCAAACATTTCACATGCAAAGAAAATATTGTAGGCCTGTTATAAAAAATAAAACCAATCATTCCAAAATGTGTAGAGCCTACCCGTTACAATTACAGAATAAATCCTGAAATATAAGCTAAGCTGATTAAACAATTTTTGACAACTATATAACATTGTACGTTAAACCACAATAAATAATTTGTTACACGTTAAATTTGTAAGTTTTTAATCATTAATTAAAGGGATTGCTAACTTAGTTTAAATGACAACATGATTTGAATAGGATATTGATTGTGAGAAATTGTTATTCTTCATTAACATTATTTAATACTCTTCATCCTTTCTTTCGGCTGTCAACTCTACAGTTAGTAACAATAGCTCATTGTTTCTTCGACACTTATGAAGTAATTGATTCGTCACCGACCATTTCCTGATTAATCACACTGTTTATTAAGCATTAGCCTCAGTTCAAAGGGCGGTCGCAATCACCGACATTCCACTATGACTCAAGAAAACTCCATCCAAAGCGCCGTATGGAAAACCAAGCTAGACTACCTACGCCCGTACACCTGGGTTCTGATGGTTCTAGGCTGCCCTCCCTACATCATCGTAAGGAACACTCTGAGAGAAGTCCGCTCGAGCAACATCCAACTTGCATATTCCATGTTCATCTTGACAATGTTCGTTTTCGAACTCTTCTACCTGATCATCTACCGGGAAGTCCTGCTGAGAACCCAGTTCAACATAGTCTGTCTCACCCACTTGTTCCATCTCTTTTCCGAAAACATAATCAGCTGTGTCTGCATCGTGAATTCGATAATCCTTCCGAAAACGGGTTACGACAACATCCGATCAGCTATTACAGCGGACTACCTCCTGCATTCTCTGGGCGTTTACCAAGACAACAGCCAACCTGGGGTGTCCGTTCTCCACTACATCCTCCTGTATTTCACATCCATTCAGGCCATATTCCTCGCCGATTACTATTTCTTATTCGCTGTCGACAGCCAGGACTACTTTACGTTCCGCTCTTGGGTCTTCCTCACTCTCCACGTCTCCTACAACGCCTTCTCGCTCGTCTGGGAGTTTCTCGCGCTCAAAATCCTCACCCATCGTTTCTCCCAGTTAAATAGCACTATGAAGGACCTCAAGAATGCTGACATACATATTCTGGCGGAGATAAACGTGCTGAACGTGCAGAAAACAAAACTACCCGATTTGACGTTGAAGGAACGTGTCAAGATGATCAAGGTAAATAAATAAACCTTTCGTTACAAACCAAAAAAATATGACTTTGCCAAGTACCTATATTTTTTACAAAATAATATTTGTCAATGAAAATCGATCTAGTTTTAATCTGCGTAATGAAATCTACAGATTTCACGGACTATGGTCCGCTATGGGATTTCACGGCACTAGGAAAAGTGAACACGTAGAAAATCCATCAATTAGACTAACCAAATCAGTAAAAAGCCATAAATTTGTACACATTAGCATAACAAGTTGTCCAATTAATTTCAGATTTCGATTTTAAATAGGCCAAATTGTCTCAATAGCTCCAACAGAAGTTTTTTCTTTATTTGAAATTCATTGTTGTGATGGTGATTTTATTTTGATTTAGATTTTTTGGGACATTTGCCATCACTGATTAGTAAAAACAAGTTTCATGATGTTTTGGGTTCTGGAATCTGAACCCAATGTCAGGCTTTTTATCAATTAATAAAAATAAGTTTCACGACATTTCGGGATCTGGAATCTGATCCCAACGTCTGGCTTTTTATCAATTGGTAAAAACAAGTTTCACAACATTTTCGGACCTGGAATCTGATCCCAATGTCTGGCTTTTTATCAATTGGTAAAAACAAGTTTCACGACATTTTGGGATCTGGAATCTGATCGCAACATCTGGCTTTTTATCAATTGGTAAAAACAAGTTTCACGACATTTTCGGACCTGGAATCTGATTCCAATGTCAGGATTTTTATTAATTAATAAAAATAAGTTTCACGACATTTCGGGATCTGAAAGAGTTTGCATTCAACAGAGGAATTTTCAACAATGAATGCGACGGATATTTGGAGGTTTTAATATTTTTGTTAGCCTGCCCGAGATTCAATTCATTATTGCTTAATGTTGACGTTGTCTATTGTGCTTTATGTATCGAACGCCAACTAAAACACTGTTATTTTTCTCCTCACTCTGAAGGAGGCGCACGACCGACTGTACCGCGTGCTGGCCCGGGGCTGGGCGGGTGCCAACCGCCTCGCGCTACTGGAGATAGTGACCTGCGGCGTGCTTATCACCTCCTACATGTACACCGTCATCGGCATGGTAATAGACGAGCGCTACGACTACTGCCTGCTGCTGCACTGCTGCCTGTGGTCCGGCTACGGGGCTCTGGTCATCATCACTCTGGTACTGACCAACGCCGCCGTCTGCCACCAGGTAGACCACCAAATCAACTACCCCACATGTATACAGGTACATGCCCACTGGTACATGTACACAGTCATCGGCATGGTGATAGACGAGCGCTACGACTACTGTCTGCTGCTCCACTGCTGCCTGTGGTCCGGCTACGGGGCTCTGGTCATCATCACTCTAGTACTGACCAACACCGCCGTCTGCCACCAGGTATGTAGACCACCAAATCAACCACCCCACATGTATACAGGTACATGCCCACTGGTACATGTACACAGTCATCGGCATGGTGATAGACGAGCGCTACGACTACTGTCTGCTGCTGCACTGCTGCCTGTGGTCCGGCTACGGGGCTCTGGTCATCATCACTCTGGTACTAACCAACACCGCCGTCTGCCACCAGGTGTGTAGACCACCAAATCAACCACCCCACATGTATACAGGTACATGCCCACTGGTACATGTACACAGTCATCGGCATGGTGATAGACGAGCGCTACGACTACTGCCTGCTGCTGCACTGCTGCCTGTGGTCCGGCTACGGGGCTCTGGTCATCATCACTCTGGTACTGACCAACGCCGCCGTCTGCCACCAGGTATGTAGACCACCAAATCAACCACCCCACATGTACACAGGTACATGCCCACTGGTACATGTACACCGTCATCGGCATGGTGATAGACGAGCGCTACGACTACTGCCTGCTGCTGCACTGCTGCCTGTGGTCCGGCTACGGGGCTCTGGTCATCATCACTCTGGTACTGACCAACACCGCCGTCTGCCACCAGGTATGTAGACCACCAAATCAACCACCCCACATGTATACAGGTACATGCCCACTGGTACATGTACACAGTCATCAGCATGGTAATAGACGAGCGCTACGACTACTGCCTGCTGCTGCACTGCTGCCTGTGGTCCGGCTACGGGGCTCTGGTCATCATCACTCTGGTACTGACCAACACCGCCGTCTGCCACCAGGTATGTAGATCACCAAATCAACCACCCCACATGTACACAGGTACATGCCCACTGGTACATGTACACCGTCATCGGCATGGTGATAGACGAGCGCTACGACTACTGTCTGCTGCTGCACTGCTGCCTGTGGTCCGGCTACGGGGCTCTGGTCATCATCACTCTGGTACTGACCAACACCACCGTCTGCCACCAGGTATGTAGACCACCAAATCAACCACCCCACATGTACACAGGTACATGCCCACTGGTACATGTACACCGTCATCGGCATGGTGATAGACGAGCGCTACGACTACTGTCTGCTGCTCCACTGCTGCCTGTGGTCCGGCTACGGGGCTCTGGTCATCATCACTCTGGTACTGACCAACACCGCCGTCTGCCACCAGGTGTGTAGACCACCAAATCAACCACCCCACATGTATACAGGTACATGCCCACTGGTACATGTACACCGTCATCGGCATGGTGATAGACGAGCGCTACGACTACTGCCTGCTGCTGCACTGCTGCCTGTGGTCCGGCTACGGGGCTCTGGTCATCATCACTCTGGTACTGACCAACACCGCCGTCTGCCACCAGGTATGTAGACCACCAAATCAACCACCCCACATGTATACAGGTACATGCCCACTGGTACATGTACACAGTCATCGGCATGGTGATAGACGAGCGCTACGACTACTGCCTGCTGCTGCACTGCTGCCTGTGGTCCGGCTACGGGGCTCTAGTCATCATCACTCTGGTACTGACCAACGCCGCCGTCTGCCACCAGGTATGTAGACCACCAAATCAACCACCCCACATGTACACAGGTACATGCCCACTGGTACATGTACACCGTCATCGGCATGGTGATAGACGAGCGCTACGACTACTGCCTGCTGCTGCACTGCTGCCTGTGGTCCGGCTACGGGGCTCTGGTCATCATCACTCTGGTACTGACCAACACCGCCGTCTGCCACCAGGTATGTAGACCACCAAATCAACCACCCCACATGTATACAGGTACATGCCCACTGGTACATGTACACCGTCATCGGCATGGTGATAGACGAGCGCTACGACTACTGTCTGCTGCTCCACTGCTGCCTGTGGTCCGGCTACGGGGCTCTGGTCATCATCACTCTGGTACTGACCAACGCCGCCGTCTGCCACCAGGTGTGTAGACCACCAAATCAACCACCCCACATGTATACAGGTACATGCCCACTGGTACATGTACACCGTCATCGGCATGGTGATAGACGAGCGCTACGACTACTGTCTGCTGCTGCACTGCTGCCTGTGGTCCGGCTACGGGGCTCTGGTCATCATCACTCTGGTACTGACCAACACCGCCGTCTGCCACCAGGTATGTAGACCACCAAATCAACCACCCCACATGTATACAGGTACATGCCCACTGGTACATGTACACAGTCATCGGCATGGTAATAGACGAGCGCTACGACTACTGCCTGCTGCTGCACTGCTGCCTGTGGTCCGGCTACGGGGCTCTGGTCATCATCACTCTGGTTCTGACCAACGCCGCCGTCTGCCACCAGGTGTGTAGACCACCAAATCAACCACCCCACATGTATACAGGTACATGCCCACTGGTACATGTACACAGTCATCGGCATGGTGATAGACGAGCGCTACGACTACTGTCTGCTGCTGCACTGCTGCCTGTGGTCCGGCTACGGGGCTCTGGTCATCATCACTCTGGTACTGACCAACACCGCCGTCTGCCACCAGGTATGTAGACCACCAAATCAACCACCCCACATGTACACAGGTACATGCCCACTGGTACATGTACACAGTCATCGGCATGGTGATAGACGAGCGCTACGACTACTGCCTGCTGCTGCACTGCTGTCTGTGGTCCGGCTACGGGGCTCTGGTCATCATCACTCTGGTACTGACCAACGCCGCCGTCTGCCACCAGGTATGTAGACCACCAAATCAACCACCCCACATGTATACAGGTACATGCCCACTGGTACATGTACACCGTCATCGGCATGGTGATAGACGAGCGCTACGACTACTGCCTGCTGCTGCACTGCTGCCTGTGGTCCGGCTACGGGGCTCTGGTCATCATCACTCTGGTACTGACCAACGCCGCCGTCTGCCACCAGGTGTGTAGACCACCAAATCAACCACCCCACATGTACACAGGTACATGCCCACTGGTACATGTACACCGTCATCGGCATGGTAATAGACGAGCGCTACGACTACTGCCTGCTGCTCCACTGCTGCCTGTGGTCCGGCTACGGGGCTCTGGTCATCATCACGCTTGTACTGACCAATGCCGCCGTCTGTCACCAGGTCGATAAAGTCTCCATTAATCAGAATCAGAATATCTTTATTCAAGCTATGACACAAAGATACAATGAATTGAGTCAAAAATAATTACAATAATATATAATATAAACAATATGTTTCATGCGGTGGGTACACCATGAGCCACATATCAGCAATTAGCACTCACTCACTAAATTCAACTGTTCTTCCTAACACTGAAAAAATCAACTATCGAATACAAAGCGGCATTTACTAAATACTGTTTTAACGAATCGAGAAATTTTTTCCCTCCTTTTTCTTTTTTTAGAAAGCTTGGTAAACAGTCAAAGAACATGTCACCCTTATAAGAAGGTTTCATTTTTAAAATTTTGAGTTTGTGATTTTTAATATGTCTTTGTGTCCGGGTGTTATACTGATGATTTTTACTATCTGGTGCGGGGCTAATTTTTGAGGCATATTTTATAGGTAGTTTCAAATGCGTAGAGCCCATAAACGGTAAATATTTCAAATGTAGAAAAAATATGTTAAACATAGTCTTTATTTCTTAGGTTAAATATGATTCTTAGGGCCTTTTTTTATTGAATTAAGATTTTATCCATGTTTTTCTTTGTAGTTGCTCCATAAATACATATCCCATAGGCTATGTGTGAGTGTATTAGAGCATAGTAAATTGTTTTTAAGGCATCAACATTACATTGTCTAGCCATGCGTCTTAAGGCATATAGACCACGAGAAGTTTTACGTAAGATAAGATCAACATGTTTATCCCATCTCAAATTTTCATCAATCACCAAACCAAGAAATTTAGAATCCTGTACTTGATCTATTATCTCAGTGTCATTAATAAAAATACTTGGATTTATTTTATTTTTTGCCTGAATAGTAGAAAATGATATAAAATTTGATTTGTTTGAATTGAGAAGAAAGTTCTTACTGTTTAAAAATTCTTTTACTAATGCCAAGCTAACATGAGAAGAAATTTCAATATCCTCGGCAGATTTCCCAGAGACCTGCCAGAGACCAGAGACAAACAAATAGAATTGTTTTCTCCCACTGTTACCATTACCGAGTTTAATGTAGGAATAGTTTGTTAATTTAATCCTTTTTCTTTCCTTCTTTCTTTTTGTTTATTAATCATATTCTTAGAGAACAGATTCAAGGTCAAATGTTTAAGTTACATAATGGTGTAAGAGTGTGTGTTTCTTGTTATGGGGTTCTAGTCCTCCACTGAAGAAACTCTTGTATGGAGTAGAACGGACGTTGTAGAAGCCACGTTTTCAGCTGTGGGATGACTTCTCTTTCTGGCAGTCTTCTTATGTGGTCCGGCAAAGTGATGTAGAAAAGGGCTCCTCTGTATGAATGTTTTTTTTTCTATGAGGCTCAGGTGGTGTTGGTCAAGTAGGAAGTTCCTTCCATATATGGTGTTATAAGGATGCCTGTCTCCTGTTCTTGTTTGGCTGGTTGTTACTACATGAGTTATGGTTTCTTGGATGTAGTCCAATAATTGTCAGGATTCCAAGTTCCTTGAAAGCTGCACAAAAAGGAACTTGGAATCCTGGCAATTACTGGACTCTACATCCAAGAAAAAATAACTCATGTAGTAACAACCAGCCAAACAAGAACAGGAGACAGGCATCCTTATAACACCAGATATGGAAGGAACTTCCTTTGCAATCGGATTGGATGTTTGCCGCTAGCCCTTTGCAATTGCGAGGTAGCTCTACTGGCCGCCACCATTAGCGCGCACAAGACGGATTTTTTTCCACAGCAGTTGTCATAAGCGATCGGACGTCCAGCAGGGCTGGCCAACATAAAATCCAATGAACACTTGGGTGTTCAGCAGGACTGGCTGATAAATGCCGATAACATATGTTTGTTTTCCTAAATTTTGCATGATGCCTTCAGAGTGCTGCAAACTAAATAACTAGTGTGGAGTTATTTAACTAAATTATCAGCAGGTTTACAACATTGAATCGTGAAAATACCCTACAATAACATTGTAGGTTTTCAATAAAAACAAAAAACAATTCCGAGCTGACGGGAGTGAGCCCCCATTATTGATGCCAAGCTGACGCGGAGTGGGGCTTGGCCAGTACAGCTGGCAATCCGACCGTCAGAACCAAGCCATACGAAAATTAATTCCGACTTGCTGCTGACTGCATTGTGGCCACTCCTGCTGGTCTTACAATTACAACAGTTGTCATAAGCGATCGGACGTCCAGCAGGGCTGGCCAACATAAAATCCAATGAACACTTGGGTGTTCAGCAGGACTGGCTGATAAATGCCGATAACATATGTTTGTTTTCCTAAATTTTGCATGATGCCTTCAGAGTGCTGCAAACTAAATAACTAGTGTGGAGTTATTTAACTAAATTATCAGCAGGTTTACAACATTGAATCGTGAAAATACCCTACAATAACATTGTAGGTTTTCAATAAAAACAAAAAACAATTCCGAGCTGACGGGAGTGAGCCCCCATTATTGATGCCAAGCTGACGCGGAGTGGGGCTTGGCCAGTACAGCTGGCAATCCGACCGTCAGAACCAAGCCATACGAAAATTAATTCCGACTTGCTGCTGACTGCATTGTGGCCACTCCTGCTGGTCTTACAATTACAACGGGTTAATGATTCATCCAACAAGATAGCTCGTTTTATTAGTTAATTAGTCCCATCACTTCCGGGGCTGCGCAGGGGTCCATTCTCGGACCAGATCTCTGGAACGTGTCTTACGACAGCTTGCTGAGGCTAGACATGCCCGATGAGACCCGCCTCGTTGGCTATGCTGACGATGTCGCTGCCTTGATCGCTGCGAGGAACGTCGAGCAGGCAAAACTGAGGCTCAGCGTAGTGATGGCCAAGGTCAACGGGTGGATGCGAGATCACGGCTTGTCCCTGGCTATCAGTAAGACGGAGATCGTCGTCCTCACCAAAAAGAGGATTAACACCGTGTTCCCGGTGCAAATAGGTGACGTCACACTCGAGACTAAGCCTGCTGCAAAGTACCTAGGAGTCATGGTCGATAGCAGACTGTCTTTCGGCGAGCAGATCCAGCGCGCCGCCGACAAAGCCGCTAAGGGTGTCGCTGCCCTTGGTAGGCTTATGCCCAATGTCGGCGGTCCCCGCTCCTGCAAGCGCCGCTTGCTCATGACTGCCGTCCAGTCAGTCTTGCTGTACGGGGCGGAGGTATGGGCTCACGCACTCGAGAAGCGAGTCTACCGAGACCGGCTTGCCCGAGTCCAGCGCCGAGGAGCTCTGCGGGTCGCTTCGGCCTACCGCACAGTCTCCGAGCCTGCTGTGATGGTGATCGCCGGAGTCATTCCCGTCCTCTTCCTCGCGAGGGAGAGGCAGGCGATTTACCGGAGGAGGCCTGAAGTGGGCCGGGAAACAGCTGCCAGGGAAGAGCGCGATCGCAGCTTCGACTCTTGGCAGCGCGACTGGGAAGCCGAGCTGAGGGGACGTTGGACCTTCCAGCTCATACCTTCCGTCCGACCATGGGTGGAACGGCAGCACGGCGAGGTCGATTACTACGTGACCCAGTTTCTTTCTGGGCACGGGTACTTCCGAGCCTATCTGCACCGGATGGGCAAAGTCGCCAGCCCGGACTGTCTGTATTGCCCCGGCATCCCAGACACATCCGAGCACACTTTCTTTCAGTGCGACCGTTGGCACGTCCGCCGAGCCTCGCTTTCATCTGAGATCGGCGTGGTCGTCAGCCCAAACAACATCGTCGGAGCTATGCTCCAGGGAGAGGGCAACTGGAACTGTGTCCAGCACTACGTCCAGGCCATTCTTCGGGCGAAAAAGGTCGAACTCGATCGGCCTTAATCCTCAGCTTTTCCCCAAGGAGGTTGCCCTAGTGGCGTAATATCAAAGGCCTAGCCCGAAGTAGTGTGTGAAACAGTTCCAGGCTAGTGTCCTCGGTGCCGAGGGAGGTGGTTTAGTCGGTAGTTCACGGGACATCGAGCTCGTGGGAGTCCGACACTACTGAGGGGACAATGAGCCCCTCAGTGTGCGTAAATGCATTCCACCTCCTACCCAAAAAAAAAAAAAAAAAAAAAAAAAAATCAAAATATTGAATTTGTGAGATATTCACATGTACCCGTTGGCACACCTGCAGCGCCAGCTGACAGGAATGATTATTCCATCCTTCTGCGCATGCGCGTATTTGAAACCCGCCAACGGCTGGACGTGGACCTCTCTCCTACATCTAGCTACCCGAGCGAAAGGAAGGTAGCTGCTGCGCTTCCCCGAGGTAAAGCCATGTCCTAATAGTTCCATGATTCTGAAGGGAGGGGTTACTGGGGATGTAGGACTAGGTAAATTAATTGGCAAAATGATTCGGCCCTCAATTCCAAATTCTAAATTAAGTAATAGGTTTGCGTTAGGTGTGGCATTAAGGATCAGTTTTCGAACATAGTTGTGTGGAGAGGACATTTCATTATGGAATTCACTGTTAAGCAGATTTAGGTGAGTTTAATTAATTCATATTTTCCTATTTAGTTAGAGCACTCACAAAGCTGGCACGTCGAGGGTAATTGTGACACAATTTAACTTCACAGGGTTTGGGGTAAATAATTGGCAGCCTGCACGTTTCAAGACAAGTTTGTGAGAAGAAGCCAGGGTTGGGACCATTGGGTCTCGACGAATTTTAAAGCTTTTAGCTGAAGAATTATGCAAGAGACTTCTTAAGACACAAAAATTGATCCGTCCATATTTATGATAAGCCAGTGTCCAACAGGTTGACAGGCTTTCCGAGTGAAATCGCATTTGAGTTTTTTTATTAAGCGTATATCCACCCCACATTTTGAACCCATAGCTTCTGAAAAATATTACCCCAGTACTTGATCCTTAAGACGTCATTTATAGTTTTATGTGCCACCAACAGACTAACCTTATCAAGATAAGATGAAAATTAATCAAACTGTAATAAACTCAACATGGAACAATTCTCAGAACAAAATGTGTCTAGAGTAGGAGAAGCTACTTTTAAATAGTTCTTATTGGTCACAATAACCTTCCTACTACTGTTTCAGTGCAATCGCATGGCAATCGAGATCCATGACTTGCTCAATCGCGGAGAGGCTGGGGAGGTCTACATTCAGGTAGCAAACGTAACAGAAATATCACGCAAACATCACAAAGATATTATAAATTCTACTTCAAAAATAACCTGTAGCCTAAGTCTATATAAAACTAATTCTGCCAAATCATTCAATCCTGTTCACATTAAGGTTGTGCAGGTGCCTTTAACCCTCGAGGGGGCGCATGCGGAGTTTTCCTCCGCACGTGTTTTTTATGTTAAAATAAACAGACATAATGGGTCTCGGCGGTCGTGCCCGGCTCCGTACTTTACGCCCCTCATTCCAGGAATTTCCTAAAGCTATTTATACCCCCCACCCCCCCTTTGGTACCTCGTTATAAGCAATTCAGAAATGCCGTCTCAGTTTGCGAAGCGCCCTCTCCCGTTACACAGACACTGATACCTATTTTTAAAATTCATAATAGCAATGGATTTGTAATTATTATTACTTTTTTGGACTTTTACTTTTGCTTTAGAAAAAAGAAGCGAAAGGAAAAGTCCAAAAATGTAAATAATAATTAATACATATTTTATACTAGAAAATTAATTACTATGTTTAATTGAAATATTACACCTATTAAGTTGAACAATTAATTGAATCGACGATGAAATGTGATTCCTAATGAAGTTTGTCAACATTTAAATACAATGTTTCGTTATAAAACAGGTAAAATTGTTAAACCAAGTGGGTTAAAATTGTGCAATCTAGTGTTGCGGAGTAAAACTCCGCATGCGCCCGCTAGCGTTTTGCCGGTAAAGCGCCCGCTAAAGGGTTAAGGACAAACTGTTCTGCCAGGCAGCATGGCAGTCCAATGATTATTTTACTTTAATTTTCTCAACTTTTTATCAGTGTATGTGATTCGGATGTGATGTATGAATGTTCCGGCAGCATTCTTTTGTCAAAAGGGTTGCCAAATTAAGGTGCTAAGTTCACTTTATTCGTGCATCATTCCAGAAAAAAGTTAAAAAGATAAAAATTCAATTTTTTGGAATATTGTTTGGTAGTCTCTGGTCTTCAAAGTGACATAATTTTTAAAGCTTTTAACACTTAAAAGTGTAGGAGAAAAAAATTTTCTGGCGACATTTTTTCTATTAATTTCTTTGATGTTTTTATTCATGAAACAAAAATAATTCCCGAATAAAGGCTGTATATGTTAAACTACGTCCCCATGAAAAATGGAAGAAAAATAGAAATTTTTGTCCTATTTTTGCACTTTTGATGTCTATAGTTAGTAAAGTTGACATCCAAAAAAATTATTTGTTATTCAACAGAACCAATTTATTATAATCAACATAGAAATAAAAAAGTTTCATAAAAATTATTGACTGCACCACCTTAATTAAGCCGTGGTGTCTTCTTAGAGATAAAATCACCATAATTAAATTTAATTTTTTAAACTTTTTTCACAGTTAAAAAACTTCTCATTGCAACGACTTCACCAGAAGCTGAAGATTATGGCCTGTGGACTGTTTGCGATTGATTTTACACTTCTGTTTGAGGTAAATATGCAACATTTGGAAGATATTATTTAGTGGTGTCAATGCCAATGGCATCACAAAGAGAGATACCCCCGTTGCAGCAGACCTGCATACTCAGCGAATTTCAAATGCAAAACAACATATTTCAATCCAACATAGCGAGATTTGACATGTTTTTGAAAGCTCCATAAGAATAACATGGGAAATGAGTATGCAGGTTTGCTGCTACGGGTATATTAAAACTAGGTGGTTTTAGTTCAATATTTAGTAGATCTGAACTAGAAGAAGCCATTTACCAAGTTTCATCAAGATATGTTGAGAAATAAGCGAGATATAGAATTTTATTTATTCCCCATAAGGTTAACATTGGGACAACGTACTGTGTTTACCACTTTCAATATCTCGGTAACCAATGGACATAGAGCAGTGATTCAAAATACTAAATTGTTTGTTTTTTTGAGCTGAATTCAATGGTGGTAACAAAAATTGGATTATTTTTATTTTTCTATACAAAAAATTCAAAAAACCCATTTTTGGGGGGGTTTACCCCCCTTTACCCCCCCTTCCGGTAGTCCGATCGGGCTGGTTTTCGAACTCGTCCGAATAATTACTACTTTACATGGCTGTGCCAAATTTCATTCAGATTGGACCATTTTTACGGCCGCTATCGTGCTTAAAGACACACATATATATATATAGATATATATATATATAGATATATATATATAGATATATATATATAGATATATATATATGTATGAAAATGAACGAATAGTGTTTTTTGCTTCTAGGGGCCCCAAAACGAAAAGTTATCATGGTCTCGGGCTTAGGTCTTACCATGAGTACTACGGTAACAGCTTCTTCCCTATAGGGGAAATTCGCTAATACTATATATAGATCACCATACTATATGGGCGTTAGGCTCTACAACAGTTGCCTGCTTGTTTACAGGAAATCACTAATTTAGACAAATTTAAAAGAAAGTTAAAAATCCATCTTCTCGAAAAAAATTACTACTCCATTTCGGAATATTTAAATGATAATGGCAGAAACTTACAATAACTTTAGTTTCTTTTTTACAATTAAAATTTGTTTTACTGTTTTAGGCTAAGATTGACGATGTCACCTGCTTCGCCAGCTGTGCTGGATTTATGAGATGTTTTTGTGACAATAAAGATGTATTTCATTTCATTTCATTTCAGATAAACAAAGACTCTACTACAAAACGGCAAAACCCATCAATTTTATTTTTATGAGGACATTCTTAAAAGTAAATTAAGGTTAAGAAAGCCATCTTCTTAACATAATCATAATGTTCTTCGCCTATGTGATTGTTAACAATTGAATAGTTTATTAGAAGTTATAAACTAGAAGCTAGAACTAGAAACTAGAATTAGAAGTTAGCTTTTAATTCCATTAGGCCCTCATAGTTTTCACGTGTTAACATCCTGATACAATGGGTTTCAGGTCGCTGGGAGCATCACGACTCATCTCGTCATACTTATTCAGTTTAAGATGTTGGGAGACTCGAACAAATCTCAACTGTCGAATAACAGCAATTAGAATCCAATCGTACTGGAGTGTGACAGCATTGGATTGAGTACTGTTGATCGCCGTATAAGATTGTATAACGAACATAAAATTTATTTCTTATGACCTGTGTAAATTGTTGTTATTAATGCACACCAAAACCAAACCTAAAACAAAATTCCTTATATTTTGATTACCTAATGTATGTTTTAAGTGAGTCTGTTACATGAATTTTTAGTGAAATATTTCCTAAGACTAAAGACTAAGTTAAACTTTTTTAGACATTAGAATTTTTGAGAGATCAGTTCACAGTAACCCAGCGGATGAATGAAATGTTAAAAATTACTTTAATTTCTTCTACAGGTTATTTCTGAGGATGGGTCAGACAAGCTCAAGTTAAACGAGAATATAATCAATAGATATATATAAAAAGAGAGTGGTGTGTTGGTATATTTCGGGCTACAGCCAAAACTACATATCGTAGACACTTGATCTTGGTGTCAAACTAAAGCTTGAAATCTCATGATGTGCACTATGGTGGTTTGGTTTTGATATCTTTAAGGGCTTAGGCCCAGGATTGTCCAAAAGGGACCTATGTCAATGATTTTGTAATTATATAAA
This sequence comes from Flexamia atlantica, assembly GCA_035578135.1. Classification (NCBI taxonomy): domain Eukaryota; kingdom Metazoa; phylum Arthropoda; class Insecta; order Hemiptera; family Cicadellidae; genus Flexamia; species Flexamia atlantica. The sequence goes on from JAQJVK010000011.1 coordinate 35,938,364, forward strand.
AAGGGATAGCCAATAACAAAATATACTGTTTGAAAAGTAAAAATTATCCACAACACAACTGTGTGACGGACGTCACGATGATTCATCATCACCAAATTGAGTGATGATCAATGATTTACCAAATCATATATTTGGTATCCATCCCCCCAAAAATTAATCCAAAATTATCTGGATGAGCCCAGTGAGGAAACCACGACATCGTTGTGGCTATCAAACCGGCACGTGTTGCAACCCAACACTTGAGCAAAGGTCACTTCCTGTTATTGCAAACCTAGGAAGCTTGGCTCAGCTGGAAGCGGTCGTTCACGGCAGCCTAAATCGCTGAAATCACGTTGGATATTACGTTTAGCAGCCGCGTGCGGTCTAGGAAGTTCGCGCCCCGGCCACGAGGGGCGACACCTCCCGGTCACCGAAACAGCGCCCCAAGCGGACGAAGAGGGAGGGGAAGCGGTAATCGAGTTCAGTTGGAAATTGACCGCGAATGTGATTAATTAATAATTCCGGATTAGTTCCTCTCACTTAATTGGCACTTAAAATTTCTCATTTTTGACTTTTGTAATTTTCTAAAAACAAAATTCGAGTATTAGATCAGGGTCAATTCAATTAGTTTTAAATTTCTGTTATAGTGTTGTCTGAGATATTTTATGAATAAATTCTATTTGGTGAAATTGTGAGTTTTATCTTTTACCGCACTCGACCCGAAACCTGACAAAAGAAGAGGAGAACGGCTGAGGTGCTACAACTGTATCTAACAATTTAAGGGTCATTGATTCAAACCCTAATTCCCCTGGTTTTAATTAACCAGGTTGGAAAATTAGTTCAGACACCATTTAACATCAGGCTATAAATTGATGAGATGTTATATAATGTCAACAATAAATAACAAAATTGGACTGTTCACAATCTAAAGTATTCAAATTTCCACTGGGTGTAGTGTTAATGCAGTAAACCAGGATCCTTCCTATTCAGACACCTCAGAGGGACATGATCCTTGCCTGTATTAAAAACAACTTTTTTCACATAAAAGCGAATGTTATTTTTGTTACCGTATTGATCTGTGTTTCATGCTGGACATAACCAAACCAGGCCCCCCAAATGATTTCGTGGGCCCCGTTGCTACAAGTCGTTATGGGCCCCCTTCAAGCCGTAGCCAGAAAATGTTTCCGTGGGGTTCGGTCAGGGCCGGCGACAGGATTTCCGGATTGTCAAAAGTGATGACCTTTTTTTAGCTCACCCGTGTGCTTTTTGGCCCCTTTATTGCCGTTTCGGGCCCAGTTTTGCCTGTTTGCCTTTTTACTTTTACCCTTCCTTGCGGGCCCCCTCGTCTCACGGGCCCCGGTGCCATGGCACCGGTAGCACCGGCCATGTGGGGGCCCTGAACCAAACACTAAGAAACTCATGCGCAGGTAGAATTAAAGCAACAACTGACATCCAAGAAGTACCACATCAAATGAAATAGAAAGGATAACTTTTAGAGGACCACCCTACATCCAGAATTTCGGAGAACCTGGTGACATTTCTTAGGGTGGTGTTATGAAAAATATCATTGTAAATCTTAAAAAAAAAATCTAAAGTAATTTAGTCATGATCTGATTTACAAATAAATATCTCTCAAGATTTCCTAAAAACTACTTAAGTAAAGTATCGTATCGTATGGCTTTTAGTAGAGGGAGATCACCAATTAAGATACAGTTCTCTTCGCCTAATACTTACGCATTTTTGTTTTCTACGCAGGTGGGCCAACGGCTTAACGTCACTTTTGAACCACGGGAGCACTTCTGTATGATAAAATTGTTTAGAGCCGCGGCTGGGAATCGAACCCGGGCTGGCTGGGTAAAAGCCCAGAATGCTACCAACTAAGCTACGGCGCTGCATTCTAAGTTAACAGTATATAATAACACCAAAATTTATGTTTTTACTCGGTTCATGTTAAATCCTTAAAAGTCTAACAAAACAATTCTTTAATACAATTTTTTAAACAACTGAAAAATCATAGGTCCTCTAGCACAAAAGGAGAATCTTTTTTTAAAGGAGAACTTCTGGAGGACTGGTATCACCCTGAAGCAGTCGATACCGCTAATTTTGAACGAGAAAAAGGCTTCTACAGACACAGAAACTCAAACATCACTCACCGGGCAGAGAGGTCTTGATGTGCGGCGGTAGTTTGGCGTTCTTCATCAGATTGGTGAGCACGATCTGTTCGGCGCGGCACAGCTGGCCTTGCGCCGAGCACAGCGCCTTGATCGGCAGCAGCAGGTGCTTGGCGCCGAGCGGCTCGCAGGCGCCGTGGGTCCGCAGCCGCGCGAGCAGGTACTGCAGCAGCACGCGCGCGGCCGCGCACACCGCGCCCAGCTGGCCCTTGCACACTGCCGACACAACGGGACAAATTTTAGTTTATTGACATTATGCTTGAAAATAAATACAGTACACCTCGGATTATCCGGACCCCACACTATCAGGATCCTGGATTATCCGGAGCGGTCTATTCGAGAAATTAAAATGACAGCAAAAACGTCAAATGCGATACATTACTATATGCATTTGGAGTAGTAAGGAGTCGCATTGGATCAACAAAGGCGTAGCTTACAGCATTTTACGAGTTAGTTTATTGCTGTCACTTAGCACGTTTATAGTTAGGCTATAAACTCTTTGTATGAACTGATATTGAGTTTCTAATTTTTTTAAACCAGTATTTTGTATATCTTACTCTTGATATTTTGTTTGTAGCATCAATTTAGCAGGGGCTAAGGTACACGATCGCTATTTAGGCAATATTGTAATGACCTCGGATTACCCGGAATTTTTGATATCCGGATTGGTATTCCGCCACATCAATCCAGATAATCCAAGGTGTAGGCCTACTGTATTTATGCAAATGCCGCTCCGAGAGGCACTGGACCCAATAACGGAGGAAACAAATTTAACAGTTTGGCAACGTCAAATCCTGCAAAAAAAACTACTTTTTAGTGGCCCATTTTGACTCATGCTTTAAGTACATTACTTAAAACTTTGTACATCTTACTAGGAACAATACTAACTATTAAGCCTATTTTAACTTATGCTTTCAATAGGCCTACATTAGATAATATACTTCATAAATTTGTGGCTTCATTAGGCCAAGCTATAAGTTACTGGATATTGGTTTAAAACCACCACACTATTACATACCTATCGCAGCAAACCTGCATTCTCACTACCTAAATTATACAAACGCATAAAAGCCATCTCATTTTTTTTACATGTGCAGGCTATTGCTACCATTTGTTAAAAAAGTTTTCCTACAATTATGTAGGCTACTTATTTCAAGTAAATCTGGATGATATGGAAAATTTTAGAACGTGGAGGGAAATATCCATATCAACAATTACCAATTTAACAATTACGCCTTGGAACCAATTATGTAATGTCGACCAGAGACTGGGTATAGCCTAGTCAACAAGTCAACTCTATAGTCTACGACAATCTTTCTCCGGACCACTGGGGAGGCCCGGTCTGATAAGCCGTCTATTGTCCACCCTCGTGGCGGCTCGACCCTTGTTAGTGCTGCTTGGCCGTACTCAGTGGGGAACCCAATACCTTAAATCATTTTTTAAATGAATAAAAATAATTGAAAATAATTGTTTTATTGAGATTCACCTTGAAATTTCAATAAATTTGATGTAAAATTTGACGTACATCGGCCAATTTTTATCGATTATTTAATTACTAATGTACTATACGTAAATAATGGATTTATAAAAATATCGGTAAAAATTGGCCGATTTACGTCAAATTTTACATCAAATTTACAAAAATTTCAAGGTAAATCTCAATAAAACAATTATTTTCAATTATTTTTATTCATTTAAAAAATTTATTTATGGTATTGGGTTCCCCACTGAGTGAGGCCGAGCAGCACTAATGAGGGTCGAGCCGCCAGGGGGGTGGACAATAGACGGCTTATCAGACCAGGCCTCCCCAGAGGTCCGGAGAAAGGTTGTCGTAGACTGTTATGGAAAAAGTTTAATAGACAACTATAGGCCTGGTGTTCAATAGAGTAATTTTTTTTTTAATGGTAGGCCCTTTAGTTAACTCTCAATGCTCCGATATCATGCTCACCTGAGCTGATACTGGAACTGATGTAGTCGGCTGCCAGAGCAGCAAATGACGTGTAGAATATTTCATATTGCTCTTCATGATTCAACAAATCTTGCTCACTGAAACAGTATATATCAATTTACCTAAATAGAACACAAATATGAAAATTTATTGACACAACAATGGTTTCTTTTACTACCGTAATGTCCCTTGATAATAATTTTAAAACTAGGTGTATACCTAATAGAAAAAAGCCTAATTTGCTTTGATGACCAAGAATTGAAAGAACCTAATCATGAACAACTAAACTAGTCTAAATCTCAATATCAATGAAATTCAACTTATTACCAGGGACCAATTTTGGCTTATCTTAGGCAAAATATAAATTGACCAAGGGAGCGTTAGACGCGTCTTATGATGTTCTTTGGCTGTCTCTCTGACATTGTCAGAATAGAGTAGTGGGAAAAGTAGTAGTTGTATGGTGAAAAGAGTAGGTACCATACATATATTAAGAAATGTTGGTAAATGTTCACTTTACGGTACTACCTCCGAAATTGAAAAAATTTTTTTTCAAAATGTAGGAAATAACGCGCTGATTCTGAAAATGATAGTTTTTTCCCGCGGAAAACGTCGGAAAATGCCGGAAAATCGGAAAAACCGGAAAAAAATTTTCACCCAAAAAATGGGTCATGTGGGTACTCAAATTAATCGGGAGAACGAGCTGAACAAGAATATGTAAGAATTTTCAAGATACGTTGGATATTAACGGAGATACGGCCGGAAAAGCGTCGGAAAAGCCGAAAACAAACTTTGTCTAAAACATATCATGTGGGTACTCAAATTAAAGGAAATTACACGCTGAACAACATTCTGTAATAATTTTCATGATATGCCGTACAATAGTCGAGATAAAGCCAAAAAACATAAAAATTGATAAACCAACTTTTTGATAAAGTTATATGAAGATGGATTTGGCTGGAATAAACTAGATAGGGATTGGTTATGTTAGTTTAGGTTGTATTTGGTTTGGTTAGGTTAGGTTAGGTTAGGTTAGGTTAGGTTATGTTAGGTTGTGATAAGTTGCATTATTTTATGTTACATTAGGATTGGTTTAAAACGTTAAAGTTAGGTATGGATAAGGTTGGTAAAGTAAGAATGTGATATTATAATCCTAATCTAACAATACCAACCCTAATTTAACTTAACCAAACCTAATAAAACATAACCAAATCCAATAAAACCTAACAGAACCTAATCTAACCAAATCAAACCAAACCTAACATAGTCTAACATAACCTAACTAGACCTAACAAGGTCTAGCCTTACTTAAACTAACCTAAACTAACCAAACCTAACCTTAGATCCCACAGTTTAGCGTAACTCACCTAAAACTAACCCATTTTGTGCAAATCTATGACTTTTCCGGTACTTTCCCGTCCATAACTCCGTTATTATCCATCTGATTTTGAAAATTCTTACATATTCTTGTTCAGCTCATTCTCCCGATTAATTTGAGTACCCACATGACGTACTTCCAAGCCAAAAAATATTTTTCCGTTTTTCCGATTTTCCGGCATTTTCCGACGTTTTCCGCGGAAAACGACTATCATTTCTGGAATCAGGGCGTGATTTCCTACATTTTGAAAAAAAAATTTTAAATTTCGGAGGTAGTACCGTAAAGTGAACATTTACCGAAATGTTAGGCAAATCATAGTTGCACTTTTCTATCAAGGGCATTCTATCCTACCTACCTTCGGCGTTGTCCCGTTGACAACTAATAGGCCTAATTTCTTTAGGCCTAAGCTGTTATTTTTAATGCTAAAGGAAACAATTAAAAAATGTGGTGCCCATAATATTTTGGATTTTGATTCAAAAATCCTTAAGAACGATGTCAAAATGTAAAACGCTTTAAGTTTGTCCTGATGGACCCTAGAGATTACAACTAGGGGCCTAACAAAGATAGAAAACTTAGATCCTTTCTGGAAAAACAAAATTCAACGGATTATTTTTTCCATTGAAAAAAACCCCAAAGAACGATTGAGTAGGCTACCTATCCAAAACAACTTTCAATCAAGCTATACACCACAGTTACATTTTTCTTTAAGTTTCTCTCTCTAGATTTTGTAGGCCCACGGACCAAGTTGTCAAACCACCAATTTATCAATTCTAAAATCAACACATTTTATTTCCTACATTAAAAAAATTTGATTTCAGGAGGCGATGTAAAATTTAATTAACTTTGGCTACCTTTAATTTCATTTGAATTTTTCTTGGGTGTCTGCAGAAGTACAACCTTGATTAGTTAAGTAAGAAGGCCTAACAAAATTTTTTTAAGTAATTTATGATATAGTAAAATCCATCACACCCCATTAAACCAAAACCATATTAGTGTTCACATCATTTTCTAAATAAACTAGACAATATGAAAGGTCAACCATGGCAAGGTTACTTAGCCCCAGCGGATAAAGTTCCACAGAAGGTGCACGCTTCGCCTCACTATCTTATCTAGGGAACTCAGTGTGAATTGGGGTTATTGGGTGGGGAACTATCGATAGTCAAACACCTCATGCAAATTAAATAGGCCTAGCGATACTCATTATCGATATTTCACCGGTTTAATTCACATTAGGCCCTACCATCTAAACTTAGTAGGGGAATCGGTGGGAACAATGGTTGTTGGGTGGGGAACAGTTGATCGTCAACGATTTGGCCTGGCTGCAAATTTCCAAATTGGGAGTTTGGCCAGACTACAAATAATTTCCTTTCTCTAAAAGCTTGGCCGCTACTGCAGCCGCAACGCTTAATACTAAAGGCTGCAGTTGGCCACTGATGACGCCCACGGCACCACATGGTGCTGTGGCACCGAAGGCGTCACTCAGTGCATCATCAAACCAGGTACCACCAAATAGGCGGGCACTAGTACAAGTAAATCACTTTTTCACATGTTTATTTGCTATTTCGGGCACGGTGATTAGGGACTAATTCCTTTGTTTTCATAGGCCTACAACGTTAACGTTCGTGGAATTATGGTGATGGAAACAAAGCGCTGCACATTACAGAGCCAGCGCACTGTCACCAGATAACATAACTATTCAAATCAATACATCAGTAAGCCTATGTACAATCTACAGAACTATCAATATATCGCTTGTAAGAGGTGTTAAACTATCGACAGTTCTCCACCCGATAACCCAAATTCACACCGAGTCCCCTAGATATTCAGGCAAAGTGTGCACCTTCTGCGGAACTTGTACTAGCCCAGCTTGGCTTGAGTTACAGTACTGTTGTGGCAGCCACAGACCTTAGAAAGAATGCTCTACATTTCCAATCCCCAGGTAAGACCAACAAATCCCCTTCCCCGCTTTCCACGCAAACTTTGCTTGAGAAACAAAGCTGCTTTGCTTGGGAGACACCGCTGTGAAAATAAAATTCAAAAAACTATCCATTAGGCCTAAAATATATTTTGATTTATAGAGATAAAGATCACAGAAATGAAATAGCCTGACATAAAATAAGACTAATGTAATTAGATTATCATTAAAGCCTAATGATCAGCTAAATTATTGAACCTTACCTTTTTACAATTGCTTTCACTAGTTCAGTTACATCATTCTTGTTGAAAGATCCATAGGAGGCAGCAAGAATAGGTTTCACAATTGAAGCCCATTCCACGCCACTACTATCAGCCGTCATATTTGCTGATAGATTTTTGTATAAGTTCAGTAAAATTTAAGAAACTAGTGACGATTCTAAAAATTGCACCACAGACACAACGACCGGATTTTTACATTCAGGACGAAACAAGAAAGTATGGATTAGGGCTAAACCTACATGTTAAGTGCAAAATAAAAATTCAATAATATAAAACTGGTGCGCTTGGAAAAGTCTTTCTATAAATTTCTTTTGAGAAAATTACTTATCCTTAGATAATTAATATGAATCACTCATAGGAAAGTCACGATTGCAAACATTCATCTATCAAGCGATGCACGATTGCACAGCAAGCAGATCAGCACAAATCAGATGTTCCGAATCTTTTTTTTTTTTTTTTTCTAGTTGCCAAATTTGGCGGCCTGGGTTCTTTGCCCATGAGGCCCCGAAGTTCACTATTCTTATGGTTGTCCTTCTCTTTGGTTAGTCTCTCTAGTAAAAATATAAACTTATTATTGACATGATTTGGTTAGTGTTGCAATGATTTGTTAGATTATATTCATCTTTTCTGGAGTTAGTAATGTATATACAATAATGTAGTGTATTTTGTGTAATTTTTTGTTAGTAATAGCGGGAAAAAAAGGAATCTAATGAAATGATGGATTTTGATGATAGGGAGGGTTTAGGATGTCTTCTTCGCTTGGGCCGCTCAAGCATTACCTATCCCGAAAAAAGGATGGCCAGGATGAAGCACCCTTGGATTGAGAAGACATATATGTTCACAAAGTAGTGCAATCTGATAAATTAAGTTTGTCATAAAGCCAGGTTTCTTGAATTAATCCAATATGAATCTGATTTTCATTTAAATATTGACAGATCTCTGGCCATTTGGTTTCAGAGATCTACAATTCCACGGTAATATATTTAGTTTATGAAGTGCCATGTTTTTTTTTTATCTGGTGGAACAGCAGCACTGGTGTTTTTGTTTAGTGTTAAGTTGTTTGTCGTGTTGCTTTTATTAGATAAAATGTTAGTTTTAATGTCAGGAAGAGGGCTATCAATAAAAGTAACAAGTAAATCATCCAGTTGTTTTCTTGTTGTGATATTAGAGTTTTTTAATTTGTTTCTAATTTCGGCGACTCGAGCGTTAAGAAGCGATTTTAGGTACTCACTTTTCTCTTGAGTAATTTCAGGGGGATTAGGTTTAGTTGTTACATTGGGTTTAGTGATGTTACTTAAATTTTGTCGTGAACTCGTGGGGCTAGATCTAGGAGTTGTATTTTTTGATTTATTAGCAGTATTAGATAATGGCTTTCGGAATTGGAGTGGCGTTTGTGGAGCAACATTAGCCGAGGGAGTTTCAGGTACAGTATCTAGTGGTAAATACCTGTTTGAGAGAGGGGTTTGACTAGTATTTAATGAAGTTTCTGGTAGGGCTGGATATTTAGTAAGATTTGTTAATTCCAAAGATCTGGTTGCTTCTGCAAAAGATTGTGATCTTTTTGAGACACGTTTAACAATCTTATAAGTGATAGGGAATAATTTACTGGCTTTAAAGTAATCTTCCCTCATTAGGCTCATCCTTTCTTTTATTTTCTTTTGCCTGATGTATTCAGGACAGAACTTAGAATTGCTACTATGGGGGCCTAGACAATGAATACACTTACGTGGAAGTTCGCACGGTGTTGAATGAAAAATGTCACCGCAATCTCTACAGATTCTGGTGTTTCGGCAAGGGGAATTGGCAACATGCCCATAGGCAAAGCAACGAAAACATTGTTTGACAGGAATCATGTAGGGCTCAATATGTACACGAACATAGTTTAAGGAGATGTATTCAGGCAAGGTGTCAGAATCAAAGGTAATTTTTACAAAATGGGTGTCCTGTAATTGTTGGTTGACTCTCCGCTTGATACGGCTAACTTCAAGAATGGGACTGTTGCAAACAGAGTCAGTAAGTATCTCAGATTCAGAGATTGAAGGATCAATATTTGCGACACCATATGTGTACACCCTAATAGATGGAATGAAAACATTGTAGTGAATAAGATGTTGTGATAAGATTAGGTCATTTGCAGATTGATAGGAATTACAGAACACAGACACGTTACGGCCAGATCTTTGGATGTAATCAATGTCAGTATGATGATTTTTAATGATTTTTCCTATCTGGAAATGATTGATTTTTGCTTTATTCTTGTCTTGGATTATTATTTCAAATGGACCTTTATTATCTTTTTTATATAATCTTATCTGGTTTGATTTTTTGGGTTTTGGTGGATTTAGGTTTTCATTACTTTTATTTTCATCATTTAGTTGATCATCATGTTTACGCTTAATATTCTTTTCGTTGTCAGAATGGTTTGATTCATTATTTGTAGACAAAATTGAATTAACAGCTAAATCGGTTTCCATTTGTAGGTTATCCATGTGGTCGGCTAGACCTGACGACATGTCAGGACCAGCCGTGACTTGTACGGATAAATGGGCCAGAAATGTGATTTAAATATGATAATGGAAGGAAGATAAAAATAATAAGGTGTAATATTTGATAGAAAAGGATAGTAGTAAAAGTATTTACATAGTTAATTTACCCAAGACCGTGTTAAAGTAGTATCGGAAAGGCACGACCACAGAATTGCAAACTATCTCACAGCACTGCCGAAGTACGAATGATGTTCCGAATCCGAAGCCAGCCAGTAGCAGGTCATCACACTACCAACAAACACTAGCCAACCAACAAACATAAATTTTCTACTCTACCGGTACATTACTCTATGCCGGTACGACCGCTGCGCGCTGACTATAATACTACCATTGTTGACTTTACATTACTTTACATTTTTAACGACCAAATCTTTTGATAGCACCCTAAAATAAATTTTCTTTCTTGACGTTGCTAAGGAAAAAGATAAAATGTGAAGAAAACTTAAGAATCACACAAAAATTGTCTTGACCTTTGAAGACATATTTTTACGAACATACATACATACATTTAGATACACCTCAGTCGCCTCAGTCACGCTGTTTGTCAGGCTCAGCGCCATATAATTGCAAGATTCGAGATTTGTATCCCCTCTCCACGCTCTGAAGCGGCCTCGAATGAGCCCGGTTCGCTGGACGTTTGTCTACACAAGTGTAAAACACTTCTCTTCAGCCGCATTCCGGACCGCAAACCAGAGCAAAGCCACACTTAAAAGTACACTGAATGTTTTTCAGTGTGGCCTTGACCAAAACCACCACGAGAGGGGGGGAGAGTAATTTTGCCCCAGGCCCCCAGTCAACATGCAGGGGTCCACGGCATTATCATGGTGGGCGAAGATTTAATGACGGTGGCTTATCCTCAAAAAAACACAACCGGAGTTCAATCATAAAAAATCAAATTACATTAATCCGTTAACTGTCTGCTTTTCATCGTATTCATCAATTCATCAATAAACCTTTAGGAGCTAAACCAATAAATAATCGGCGAATCACAGATATTTTAACCGTTGTAAAGCTTCAAACAGTTGGGATTTTAGGAGTTCTACTGCATCTTTTTATTCCCTCAGATTAGATAACCTACAAAAGCTAATTATCTGGTCGACAATTAGCTTCATAGTTGCTCGACTTTGAGTGGTGAGCGAGCATGTGTAGAAATCGAGTTCTGCCACCAATAAAAGTCAATGAGCCTTAGGAGATCTGAGCAGTTCATTTCGTTCACCAGGATCCAATGAAGAAACAAAATATTGTAAAAATTTCGTCTAATAGATAGCGGCTTCAGTCCCGAGATCTCCAATATATAAGTCAGGGGCGTGGTGTGGTAGTCGGAACCCAATTTTACACCATGCAACAATACGGAGGATTCTTTCTTGGATTTCCTTATCCGTGCCATATGGCCAGACGACTCCAAACAACACAGTAATGCACGTACGGATCTTACAAGTGCAATATAGATTATTTTTGTGGAAGTAACGCCTAATCCGCTTCTTGAACATCTAGCTTCTTGATAACTAGCCCGATGGGCTTTGTTGCCCTTGCTAATAATGTTGTTTATGTGGAGTTCATGGGAGAAGTTTGACGTTAAAGTGACTCCCAGATCTCTTATTGATTCCACGCGACCAACGGTCGGTTTAATAACTGTCCTTATTAAACGCAATACAAAGTAAACTTTCTTCTCTTCTATAGGTCTAGTGTTTTTCCTAAGTTTCAAAAGTGTAAAATAAATTACGAGTTTTTTATTTTACATTTTTGAAACTTAGGGGGGGAAATGGAAAAAAATGAGACCTATAGAAGAGAAAAAAATTGCTTTGTATTGCGTTTAATAAGGACAGTTATTAAACCGACCGTTGGTCGCGTGGAATCAATAAGAGATCTGGATCTGGACACTTTAACGTCAAACTTCTCCCATGAACTCCACATAAACAACATATTATTAACAAGGGCAACAATAAAGCCCTTTAGGATCAGTTAATACGAGATTTTCCATGGATCTTATTAGTTTGTTAATTCGTATTTTTACAAGACTCATTCTTACGCTCAGGCTAAATAGCCTATGTAAGAATTAAATTTCTATAGCTTAAATATATTTATATTTTTTTAATTAATCTTTAAATTACACTGTCTTGGTTTAATATTTATGCTATCACATGAATATGTAGGTCTATCTGTTCGACTATTTAATGGAAATAAAGTACTTTTTGATTTGATTTGATTTGTTGACCACGGGTAATTTCAAAGCCCCTCAAAGCCAACCAGGGATCATATCCCACTATTGCTTATGCGGGTGCCCCCGGTCTAGTTTATAACTTTTGCCTCAGGCCAGGCCCCCAAAATCCCATTGGTGGCCCTCCCCTAGACGTTCGGATTGATCAAGGCCCCACTGAAAATACAGGCCATGCTGCAGCGATCCCAGCGCTGCACCACGTCACACAAGTAGGCAGGGAACTAACATCCTATGTTTACATTTTATTGCTAAACTTCAAATATCCCTTGTTTGTTTATGTTTTTTTCTGTTTACATTACGTCAAGTATTACTTGTTTATTTACGTTTTCTTGTTTTGATTTAAAAGTAACTGATGAACAGCACAGCTGGCCTTGGATTGATCCAAGTTATGATTTTGTTTTCAGTGAACAATTCCCATTAATTAGAATAACTAGATAACACGTACAAAACGAGCAAAAATCATATAAGTAAAAGAATGAAGAATGACCAGCCTACTTATATACTCTTAAATTTTAATCAAAGGGCTAAATTCATTAACAAAATTACGGCTTAACTACTGAAACTTTTAAAGTTAATTTGATCTACCGCAGGAGTTTCCGGTAAATGTAGACGGATTTTTGGGGAACTCCTTCATTTCCACATGTCCTCTTGTTTCTGTAATGTATATTTTAATACCGGCAAAAGATCAAGCTCTGTTTACAGCAAAATGTAGCTGACCGAGAGCAAACACTTGCGACGTGAGCGATGGCTTTCTTTGTTTAGGAATTGCCGCTGCACCTTATTGATAATTATCGCCAAAACAGGTATTGTAGTGAACGGCTGTCTTTATAGGGAACCTTTCCTGTGTGGAAAAAACGTGTAAATGACGCATTACCTCTACCAGTCTTTTTTTCTTGAAATGCAACCCACCGCATTGAAAACACTTTTAGTTCATTGGTCTGAGGTTGGAAGGAGCATCAAATAATGTTACATCGGGAGGGTGATGCCAGCGGTTGCGAACGTGTTCTTTCCGACACCTCCGACAGGTCAATGTTCGTCTTCTTCTGATTGGTGGCATTATAAATGTACGAAATCCAAAAATAGATTGGCTCAGGTAAATATAACTTCAAAAACACTATTCGATATCGTTAACTACATCGTAAATCTGGCAACTGCAATGTTTAAGACTTTTAAAAACTTCATAACATAACCTAAATTACACAACAAATCTTTAAAAAAATAAAACTGTGGAGAACAAAGCCAAAGCAGCTGTAAAAATAAAAACTTATCTTTTCGAAAAATTAGTTCTTTAATCTATGATTTATCTGTAGAAGTATTTCAGAGCTTGACCATAAGTTCAGTTTGTAAACAAAGTGAACTGATCGATGAGCTTGCTCAAATGTCGATGAATAGCGCCACTGTTCCGAAAATTCAGCCCTTTGCACTTTACTTTAGTGACGCCCTTTTTAAAAAATCTGAGACCTATTGACAAATCTATATAAAAATCCCTTTAATTTGACACCTCAAAGGTTAAAATCCGCCCAGCCGTTATTGCGGTTGAACTGTGAAAAGAAAACAGCTTGCGTATTAATATATAGATAATTCCAATTATTATTCCACATAGTTCCACTCTAGTTCCTTGTATGCGATATTTTTTTGGTTAAAAATCCTCACTGAGTCATTAAAGTCGGTGACTTATATGGTAATGCATTGTAATTTAAAGCCTTTACACTTGCGTGTAGAGCCAAGGCCACACTACAAATACAGGCCATGCTGCAGGATTTATGACTCATCAGTTACTGAAACATCAAAACAACAAAACGTAAATAGACAAGTAATATTTGACGTTTAGTAATGAAATGTAAACAGAGAAAACGTAAACAAACAAGGGATATTTGACGTTTAGCAATAAAATGTAAACATAGATGTTAGTTCCCTGCCTACTTGAGTGACGAGGCGCAGCGCTGGGATCGCTGCAGCGTGGCCTGTATTTTCAGTGGGGCCTTTAGTAGAGCACCACACGGTTCTTTTACTGGCTTGTGAATGGTACGAAAAATGTTCTGCGTAAACCTCTAATGACTTTCTACTTTTAGTGAAAGTCATTTATTTTTATTTATTTTAAATTTTATTTCTGTAACAGCTGAAAAACACAACAGCAGTGGCGTTGTAGTGGTATATGTGCGATGTTACAGAAATATTACTTGAGAATTAAAAATACTCTTCTCCTTTGGGGACTATGAGTTCGGTCCGCAGAGTACCCCAGGGGCCCTATTTATGTTAGGAATTGAGCACCGTAATGAGTCACTCGTCAAGTCACCTGTCAGCTGATGGTAGCATTGTTTAACCCTCCCAACCCAGCCAAAAATGTTCAAAAACAGCTCTCACGCGGACCATATAGACGCACCATGAGGTAAGAGAAAATTTTAAATTCATTGTAGTTGTAACGGGAAATGTCCAAACTACTAGAATTGTTTTTTTTTTTGTAATTTCGATAACTTCAATAGTTGTTTTCCTATAATCAATTTTAAATAGTCAACTTTGGACATTTATATAACGTGTTTTATGGTTTTTCCAAAAAATAAAAAAACAATTACAGAAATTTAGAGTATTATTTATTTAAATAATACGTATCGCATAGCATGGATAAACAAAAATTTTAAAAAATGGGCGCTAAATGGGTCCGCGCGAAACTTTACAGCGCAAAATGTGCACTGATTTAGCATAGGCTATTATGGAGCCGAATTCTTTGTTTGAAATTCATTGTTGGTGATGGTGATGGGATTTTGATTATGATTTTTGCGGACATTTGCCGTCACTGATTAGTAAAAAACAAGTTTCACGACGTTTCGGGATCTGGAATCTGATCCCGTCTTCAGATGGAAGAAAACCTAGAACATAACAAGATTAGTAACACATAGCCAGGAAAACCTGGACAAAAACACAGCTAAAACAGAGAACTGTAAAAGCAGTCACGAAAACACTAAGCTGAAAAGAAAAACAATAACACAAAAGGTAGGGTCGATAATGTATAGGGAGGACTCTAAACTATCACGTGGGATTTCAACGTTTCAGACGATACATTAGATATATTACTTGAAATGGCGACCTACCCAGGCACATAGGTATTTTAAGCCAAGTTTCAATGACAGATGAGTGAAGGATGATTGTGGTGCGATCTTGTAGTCTTGTTACTGACTAAGGCCGACATGTTCCTTATACAGGACTGTTAATTAATAGCCAAACAGCCAATGGCAACTAAAAATTATTATTCCAGAAATAATAGGTTAAATAATTCCAGTTAGGGGGGTGTTTTTTTTGTGTGAATGAATGAATGAATGAATGAATGAATGAAACGTTTATTCCAAGAAAATAAACAGCTGTACAAATATAATCCACAAAAAAAACATAAATCTATACCAAATGCAAAAAATAAATTAAGCGAATATGAAATAAACGCGTTTCACAAATACTAGCTACTAAACACTATTCACTAGTTACTATTCATCTCCAATGTATCCTTACGGTTTTGAAAGTGAATCTTAGTATTACAAAATAAAAAGTAAATTTTATTAATTCACCAACATCGTTTAGAAACAGCCCCCAGTGCTTGAATCGTTTACTTTTAGATAGTCTTACCATGGTCTTCCTCTGTCACTAAAATTAATTAATTAATTAGTTTGCATACTCTATGGCTGTATCCATGACGACAAAGATTGTTTTGGTTTTGGTTAGTTTTGTTTGTTGTTGTCTGCTAACATTCATGAATGTAAATTATTTAATTTTGTTTGAACTTTCTGGATCGGGAGTTTTTGTTAAGAATAAATAAAGTGATTTTGAAATTATTAAGAGCAAGTAACAACAATAATTCCAGACCAGGAGAGATAAGAAAATGCACCAATTCTTGATAAGTTATGATTATTTGTGATCAGTTCTGACATCATTCCTCAAAATAATGTGTGGTGGAAAAAGGCGTACAGTATCCCTTTTTTGATGATTTATGTGCTTAGGTAGTTACTTTAAATATTATCATGTTAACAAAAATTTACGTAACTAATATGCTCCTTATCCAATTTTCTTTTTAACTTAAATCTATTTGAAGTAAACAAATCAGAAAACTGACACATACTTTCTCTCAGCCACTTAAAGCAGAAAACCTACATTAACAGATTAGAAGACAAATTTACGATCATCTCACAAATATACAAAGTGTGATCAAAAATGAGTAAGTTAGGGAGGTATTTGTTTTTAATCTGCCGTAAGAATAACATTAGACATCTTACAGCATCTACCGCAAAATGAAAATACCATTTTCTCCAAGACCAGTTAGTTGATGTAGACTAATAATTCAAAATACTGGATTATTTTTTTCCAGAAAAATTAAATGGTTGGAAGTAAAATTTTATATAAAATCTTATAATTTTAAGAAAATTGGGGGAAAATTAATTCTCTAGCACTAAAATTGCCATAAGTTAACATCTGAGCCTGAACTCATGGTAATTTTAGTGCTAACGAATTAATTTTCCCCCAATTTTATTAAAATTATAAGATTTTATATAAAATTTTACTTCCAACCATTTTGTTTGTTTGGCATTTTAAGCAATGTAAATCCATAAAATCTATAGACCTATCAAAATAATTTGAGCCATTTTTGAAAAAATTATATTTCTATTGTTTTTCATGGAGTAGGTAATAATAAAATACCCTTAAAATAAAAAACTTAAAAAACTAAAAACCCCTGGAGATATTAGTTTGATTTCTACATGCCAAATTTTATAAAAATCTTAGTACCACTCGTGATGACTGTAATGTAAACAACCCAGTCGCTGGCCACCCCCCCCCTCCCAAAACACCAGCAGCCATGAATTTAACTCAATTAATGTGTCTTTGGTACCTACACAACTTAATCTTGCAACTAATATTGACCGCTAGAGTGACTCGTTTCCACTATGTTTTGTATCAGTCTCATTATAAAAAGTTTAATTTATGGATGCCAGCGATTGGGCTGTTTATCTTAGCTCTATTTACACCCACAAATCCAGACACACTCCTCGACTGGACAGAAATCACACTGAAAACCGTTTTTTTGTCTATAGATCTTGTTTTTAATGTATATAAATATTGTATTTGTTTGTGCGAATAAATGATATTTGACATTGACTGTTTGTGATTATATACATCACATTTACTCTAAAACTGTTTCAGTTTCTTGTACAAACTTCATGGAGAGCAACCAGTTAAGCCTGTTTATAAAGAATGAGTAAGTTATTATTTGGAATGAAAAACCTATTACTGAGAACAAAATAGTCAAACTGTTTTTGGACTCAAGATGCAATAAAATACAAAGGCAGTGTGAATGGCGGTCCCTATATTTACACTACATTTGAATCACCAAATACTTCCTGGAAGAGTGAGCATAGGAAACTACAATGGTTCAGATTTTTGCTTGACAGCTGCAACTACCAGTGATAAGGTTAGTTCATTTAATTCATTACAATTAATTCTTTGAGATCACAAGGCCAGCAGGAGTGGCCACAACACAGTCAGCAGCCAGTCGGAATTAATTTTTATATGGCTTGGTTCGGACGGTCGGTCGGTCAGCTCTACTGGCCAAGCCCCACTCCGCATCAGCTTGGCATTCATCATGGTGCCTCACTCCTGTCAGCTCGGAATCGTTTTCAAGCCCGGCATCTTGGAATTGTTTTTATTGAATACCTGCATTGTTATCTTTGGGTATTTTAAGATACAATGTTGCAAGCCTGCTGATCATTTAGATAAATAACTCCTCACTAGGTTGCAGTACACTACAGGCATCATGCAAAATTTAGATAAACAATTAAAAACACATGCTATCGGCACTTATTGGCCAGTCCAGCTGGCACGAGCGTTCGATGGATGTCATGTTGGCCAGCATTGCTGGCCATCCGATCGCATGACAAGAACTGCTGTGGAAAATAATCTGACTTCCACGCGGTAATAATGGCGGCGAGTAGAGCTGGCTGCGCAATTGCTGAGGAGTAGCGGCAAATATCCAATCCTTTCGCTAAGGGTTAAAGTCCAAGGCAATAAATTCAGCTTACTATTATGTAATAAAGGTTGAATCCATATTTTAATTATAAAAACCTAAATCCTGCTATTTTTATTTAGTTTTATAGTACCTGGGTATTTTTAAACACCTTGTCATAACATGGCATTACCATATTCTAATCAGAATTAAGACAGAAACAGGTTTGGTTAAGAAAAAATCAAACATACACTCAAAATTGCTCGTAGTGTAAATACTTATTTGATAGTTGCTTTACAAATTTATTAAATCCTCTTAAAAGTAGTAGTTTGCCTGTTTTTAAGAGCAGCTAATACCAGGCCATCATTCAGTGCTCCGTATTTCCTTTTAGAACTATCTGAAAACATAGGTATTGGATGATTTACCGCATTTAAAATGTTTACCTGTCATTAACATTTTCATTGCTTAACTTTTTTATTCATAGCCTACTCCAAGACGTTGCCAAATCTTACAGGAACGTTTTTTAATAGTTTTTGCTCTTTACCTGATAAAGAAACATTGTTCTTTGTATAACCCATACTAAGTTAAGATTATCTTTCTCTATCCTTTTATATGCCATCAAATGATTTGAATTTGGATTATTATCTAACTGTTTCAGGTTATCATACATAACCCGCGAAGAAAAGGGAATCAAGTGTCAATGTTGAATGTGAACCAGGCAGTGAGCGCTATTTGTGCTGGTCGGTTAAATGAAGAAGACGACAAAGACATTCTGCTGATCGGAACTGCTAGCAATATCCTTGCGTATCATGTCGAGAATAATAGTGATATATTCTACAAAGAAGTAAGTTTGAATCGGAATTCATGATAAAAAAATTAAAGAGAGTTTATAATTTAAATTTAATTAACTAATGACTTCTTCAGCCCATTACCAAGAATTCGCTAGCTTAGAAAAAAACTGAATTACCTTCTTGATATGTTCAACTGCAGCGTGGTGAACTTGAAGAAGACATACTTAGCTACTAATGCTTACTTAAACGTTTTTTGTTTAGATTGTTTGTTTTTTATTTCATATCGCTAAGAGGCAGTTTGATATAACAATTACTTATTTAGCATGAATCGCCAGAGTTATTGCAGTATTTTTTGAGCATGATTGTTGATAGATTTATTTTTGTCGATCTTACAATAATATTGCAAGTTATCTTAGTTGTGCTATTTTACTATTCATTATTCTAATTTGCTAGGCTAGGATCTATTCAAAAATATATCAATGATTTTTTTCCCCGTAGACTATACTTTGTAGATCACTCCGCATTGTATTGTACACCGTTGTATGTATAAACGCTGTTATCTGGGTACAGAAATAAACAAATGACAGTCGTGCGTTCACAGGTCGCGGACGGAGTCAACACAATCACAGTGGGCCATCTGGGGTCGCTGGGGACTCCGCTGGCGCTGGTCGGCGGGAACTGCGCCATCCAGGGGTTCGACTGGCAGGGCAACGACCCCTTCTGGACGGTCACGGGCGACAACGTCCGCTCCATGGCCTTGGTGGACTTTGACCACGACGGCCAGAATGAGGTAGGCCTTCCTTCACCTGAAGATATCCCTAATTGGGACATAATAGTATGATTTACTTAATGTGTTCCATGGCCTGTCTGAACTATTTCAAAGGTAAGCTTGCTTTCAATTCTTGTATTTATCCCTAAAATTATCCTCGCCTAGAGCCTTTCCTGAAAAAAGTAAACTTACCTTACCTAATCTAACCGTAAGTAACCAAAACCTAACCTAACCAAACCTAACCCAACCTAATCTACCCTAACCTAACCTAACCAACCAAATCTACCCTAACCTAACCCAACCTTATCCAGCCTAATCTAAGCTAACCCTAAGGCGGTTGGAGTTGAGACAGTGAAAGAATACTCTTCCTGCCAGGATACCTGGGTACATGGGCGGATTTCTTGGGGTGCCGGGCATGGACTGTTTGCTGGATTGTTTTACAGAAGAGGGGAAATTAATTTTCAACATAACTTTGAATAAGCTATTACATAAATTACAACAGGGTTGTTGTTAAATATAGTAATTAGATATTTAAAGGAGTATGCTTTCAAACGGACTATTTCAAAAGGAGTTTGATGTTTGAATTTGAGCATAACTTTCAATACTTCTTAACTTCAATACTTGAAGTACTTTCAGTACTTCATAACTTTCAATACTTCATAAGACCGAAATCCGCCCATGCCTGTGTTCTGGAACAGGTGATTAGGGTTTCCATTGAAGGGATTTTTATATTTTTCCAGGGATTTTCGGGCTTCCGAGGTGGGATAAAAGGAAGAGAGGGATAAAATCATTTGAAAAATTTCCCTGGGAAGGGATAGAGAACTCCGATACTTTATCAGAAACGTTATTTTATTGTTTTTGGTTGGGGGCATATAAGTATTCTCGCAAAAAAAGTTAGAAGGCTGAAGCTTTACTCCCTAGCATGGAGTTTTCCTTGTGAAAAATCATCCTCCTATGGGGCCAGGAAAAATCCATGACCTCAGAGCGAAAATATGTAACGTTAATCTTGAAGCTAATAAATCACTTTAAGCTATTGGTCCATTTTTATAAAGCAGGAAAGAGTACAGATCTCCTCAGGTGAGGGAGAGGTCTGATGGATATCCCCCTCCAGTACAAGCTGTTATGTTTATTTTTATCACAATAGTATCAAAATACAACATTTTATCAAACAGTGAAATAGTTATTTATGTATTAAGAGTGTAAAGTAAGTCTTTCACGCACGAGTTACTGTGCAACACGTAGCGGAGTTCGGTAATTGTAGCCAAAGCTAGAATTTTTTTATACATGAAATACATACAAACTTTTTCCTACAAATGCAGTTTTGGACTTCCAGACGATAAATACAATCATAGTTAGGCTTACTCACGCCCATTGTAGCTGAATGTGCCATTATGTTTTTAAGGTTATAAACAAGTTGAGCTCAGTCGAATCAAAATGGAAGCAGAAGCTCTAGCTGGAGCCAACCGTGATTGGCTCCAGATCTTGGACCGTGATTGGCTGGAGCTGGTAGAGTAACAATGCAATCAGGTGATGCACGATAAAGTAAACAGCTCCTTGATACTGTCCCCATTCCTGATACTGTTTAACAGCTGTTTTACAATTGGTTTTCAGAGTGTGAACTGGCAGTTTACATTGGTTTGTAGGAAAAACCTTTACAAAATACATTCAACACTTCCTACAACTGCAGCTTTAGATTACCAGATGATAAATGCAATGACAGTTATATACTCACATCTAGCTGGCACACTCACAACCTCAAAGTAGCTTAATGCGCCACTTTGAGGTTGTCAACAAGTCGAGCTCAGTCAGAGGCGGAAGGAGGCAATGCAATCAGCTGGCAAGCGTTAAAGACTTAAACGCTCGCTCCAAAAACTTTCAGAGACTTTAACGCTTGCTCCTCAGTAGACAGCTGTTTTACGATTGGTTTTCATTGCTTAAACTGATACTTTATGCGCAGTTGTACCGCAGTTGTACAAAAAAGACTTTTTTGCTCGCTCCCCAGAAAACAGCTGTTTTACGATTAGTTTTTAGTGCTTAAACTAACACTTAACGTGCAGCTGTAGGAAAATTATTTTTAATTATGGGGACTGTAAGTACTGGGGATTGTAAGTAAGTTATTCCTGCAGATAAAATATGAGTAATTTACGTTAAATATTGTAGCTGGTGGTTGGGTCGGACGACTTTGAGCTGCGGATCTTCAAGGAGGACGCGATCGTGAGCGAGCTTACAGAAACAGAAGCGGTGACTGCGCTGGTCGGCCTCCAGAGCCACAAGCTGGGCTACGCGCTGGCCAACGGCACCGTGGGAGTGTACGAGCGACTGCAGCGCGCCTGGCGGGTCAAGGTAAGGTCGCGGTCGTGAGCTGACCGAGACAGAGGCGGTGACCGCGCTGGTCGGCCTCCAGAGCCACAAGCTGGGCTATGCGCTGGCCAACGGCACCGTGGGAGTGTACGAGCGACTGCAGCGCGCCTGGCGGGTCAAGGTAAGGTCGCGGTCGTGAGCTGACCGAGACAGAGGCGGTGACCGCGCTGGTCGGCCTCCAGAGCCACAAGCTAGGCTATGCGCTGGCCAACGGCACCGTGGGAGTGTACGAGCGACTGCAGCGCGCCTGGCGGGTCAAGGTAAGGTCGCGGTCGTGAGCTGACCGAGACAGAGGCGGTGACCGCGCTGGTCGGCCTCCAGAGTCACAAGCTGGGCTACGCGCTGGCCAACGGCACCGTGGGAGTGTACGAGCGACTGCAGCGCGCCTGGCGGGTCAAGGTAAGGTCGCGGTCGTGAGCTGACCGAGACAGAGGCGGTGACCGCGCTGGTCGGCCTCCAGAGCCACAAGCTGGGCTACGCGCTGGCCAACGGCACCGTGGGAGTGTACGAGCGACTGCAGCGCGCCTGGCGGGTCAAGGTAAGGTCGCGGTCGTGAGCTGACGGAGACAGAGGCGGTGACCGCGCTGGTCGGCCTCCAGAGTCACAAGCTGGGCTACGCGCTGGCCAACGGCACCGTGGGAGTGTACGAGCGACTGCAGCGCGCCTGGCGGGTCAAGGTAAGGTCGCGGTCGTGAGCGAGCTTACAGAAACAGAAGCGGTGACCGCGCTGGTCGGCCTCCAGAGTCACAAGCTGGGCTACGCGCTGGCCAACGGCACCGTGGGAGTGTACGAGCGACTGCAGCGCGCCTGGCGGGTCAAGGTAAGGTCGCGGTCGTGAGCGAGCTTACAGAAACAGAAGCGGTGACCGCGCTGGTCGGCCTCCAGAGTCACAAGCTGGGCTACGCGCTGGCCAACGGCACCGTGGGAGTGTACGAGCGACTGCAGCGCGCCTGGCGGGTCAAGGTAAGGTCGCGGTCGTGAGCGAGCTTACAGAAACAGAAGCGGTGACCGCGCTGGTCTGCCTCCAGAGCCACAAGCTGGGCTACGCGCTGGCCAACGGCACCGTGGGAGTGTACGAGCGACTGCAGCGCGCCTGGCGGGTCAAGGTAAGGTCGCGGTCGTGAGCGAGCTTACAGAAACAGAAGCGGTGACCGCGCTGGTCGGCCTCCAGAGCCACAAGCTGGGCTACGCGCTGGCCAACGGCACCGTGGGAGTGTACGAGCGACTGCAGCGCGCCTGGCGGGTCAAGGTAAGGTCGCGGTCGTGAGCGAGCTTACAGAAACAGAAGCGGTGACTGCGCTGGTCGGCCTCCAGAGCCACAAGCTGGGCTACGCGCTGGCCAACGGCACCGTGGGAGTGTACGAGCGACTGCAGCGCGCCTGGCGGGTCAAGGTAGACTGTTAGACTTTGGAGGAATGAAAGCCCCAGCGTTGCCAGCTAGGCACGTCTCTATAGGGATATTGTGCAGCTTACGGAAGGAAGGGATTGTCAGCTTAGGAAAGGTATATGGTCAGTCAGCCTGGCCCCTGAAGGAAGAGAGATAGATTTCCAACCCATCCTCCAGGTTCTTCTGGGGACGACTCACCATTTAACCTTAGACCTCCCAAGCATCCCCAGACAAGGACCTCCACCTGGGAGCTCTCCTTGTTGTGAAGAGTCTCACCCAGGTTGGTTCGCCCTCCAGGCAAGCAGACGTTAAGCATTTTGTTAGTTAAGGGTTCCCTCATCCCCTCCCAGACGGACAAGCCAGGACGATCCACAACTCCTCCAGGGCTCAGATCTGACTGGATATCCAAGCTTAGCTGGGAATCAAAGTTCTCAGAGAGACAAGGAGGCATAAGGTGAACAGGAAGCTGGTCACTTCATACAACAAATAGAGTTACCAGAACAATGACAGCTTCTAATTACTGTAGCCATTGTCTTTATTGGTATAGACCCGTCAGAGAGCCATCTATGGCCCAGGTCAAGGTAGCTTCACACTTTGCTTACTGAACATTTGCAGCTTAGTAAATATCTGTTCAGGTTTTACCTGAGACTTGCAGTAGACTCTCGATAGTGTGACACTTAGTGGACTTTAGTGGTGTCAATTGAAACATCGAATTAAAGGGAATATATAGAAGCATTAAAATTAAAGGTCATATATGTGCTCTTAAATGTCTTAAATACCATTATCATTAACCATTGCACAGGTCAAACTATACAAAAGTCAAAGTATCAAGTGTTGAACTATCGACAGTCTGCTATTTTGGAAACCTGACAATTTTAAAAAAATGGTAAAGTAATAAAGAGGGTGACTATTTAATTGTCAAAACCATTTTCTTTGAAACAAGACCGAAATATTTCTCGTAATTAAAAACTATTTATTTTTATTATTATATTATTATAGTGATGAGTTGCAAAAAATCAAATAATAATGTTATCACAAAAAATTCATACCGTCATGAGTTAACAACAGGGTATATTTACATTTTTTCTGTAACTATGTAGGACAGAAGTCCTAAGTACCAAAAATGCCAATGTTGGTACAACTCCACAAGGGAAACTGCTTGGTCTAATGGGACGAGATTCCTAATTATTATTTTAGGAATAATTATTCATTAATGTCTATGACCTAACAGAAATTAAAAATAATTAGGAACAAATTTATTTTTATGTTATTGGAATTTTTTGTTCCATTTAAATGTTATAGCCTCAAAAACTATGTTAATTTTTAGGCTTATTAATACAAAAAACAATTCTTCTTATAATTCATGACCAAACACCCTTAAACAAACAACCTTTATTGGAATTACTTTCGTCAGATTCTAAAGAATCAAATATATAGCGTTTGAACTCGATTAACTTCTTATCGCTGCGCGTTTTAAAAAAAAGTTCCCACCGATCACACCTTTTCCATGGCTTACCGTGCAGTCCAAGAGCAGTGCGGAGAGCCTGGCATGCTACGACCTGGACGGAGACGGAGTGGAGGAGCTCATCACCGGCTGGAGCAACGGGAAGGTGGACGGTCGCAACGGACGGACGGGCGAGGTGGTGTTCCGAGACGTGCTGAACCAGCCGGTCGCGGGACTGCTCTGCGGCGACTACACGCAGCAAGGGCGGGCGCAGCTGCTGGCCTGCTCCCGCGCGGGGGAAGGTAGCGCACTGTACACTGTACTGCACGCTGGACACTGTACTGCACGCTGGACACTGTACTGCACACTGGACTGCACTGCACACTGTAAACTGTATTGCTCTGCGGCGACTGCACACAGAGTTGGGCCCAGCTGCTGGCCTGCTCTCGCGCGGGGGAAGGTAGCGCCACTGTACACTGTACTGCATACTGCACACTGTACTGCACACTGGACACTGTACTGCACACTGGACTGTACACTGTACACATTGGGCTGTACTGCACGATGTACACTGTACTGCACACTGTAAACTGTATTTCTCTGCGGCGACTACACACAGAGTTGGGCCCAGCTGCTGGCCTGCCCCCACGGCAGAACTGTACACGCAGTACTGCACACTGGACACTGGACTGCACACTGGACACTGTACTGCACAATGGACACTGTACACTGTACTGCACAATGGAGACTGTACACTGTACTGCACAATGGAGACTGTACACTGTACTGCACACTGGGCACTGTACTGCACACTGGACATTGTACTGCACACTGTACGTTGTACTGCACACTGGATTGTACACTGTACTGCACACTGTACTATACTGCACACTGTACACTGCACTGCACACTGTACTGCACACTCTTCTGTACACTGTACTGCAAGCTGGACATTGTACTGCACACTGCAAACTGTACTGTCCTCTGCACATTGGACACTGTTCTGCACGTTGCACACTGTACTGCATACTGTATTGTACACTGTACTGCACATCGTACACTGGACTGCACACTGTACACCATACTGCACAGTGCACACACTGTACATCATACTGCACACTGTACACCATACTGCACAGTGCACACACTGTACATCATATTGCACACTGTACACCATACTGCACAGTGCACACACTGTACATCATACTGCACACTGTACACCATACTGCACAGTGCACACACTGTACATCATACTGCACACTGTACACCATACTGCACAGTGCACACACTGTACATCATACTGCACACTGTACACCATACTGCACAGTGCACACACTGTACATCATACTGCACACTGTACACCATACTGCACAGTGCACACACTGTACATCATACTGCACACTGTACACCATACTGTGCACACTGTACTATGTACTGTTCACTGAGGACTGTACTGCACACAGGACACTGTACACTTTACTGTATGCTGTACACTATGCTGCACACTGTACACCGTAATGCACACAGTACAATAAACTGCACGCAGTACAATAAACCGCACACAGTACAATAAACTGCACACAGTACAATAAACTGCACATATTACACTATACTGCACACTGGACATTGTACCACACACTGTGCACTGTACCACACACTGTACTGTACACTGATTGTGATTGTGTTTGATGAGAGGCCATGCCTTTATCACTGCACACTTTACACCGATTGTGGTTGTGCAGTGCGGGGCTACGACCAGTCCAGCGTGAGTCGTGAGGGCTCGGTGCAGTCGGATGCGGTGCGAGAGTTGTTCGCCAAGAAGCAGGCGTTGTTGCTGGAACTGAAGAACTACAGCGGGGAGGGCGGCCAGACCGGCATCCCCGTGAGTACACCATACAGACAGGGTAATGTAATGAAACTTGATATCACCTAATTCCTCGATGAAATACGGTAAAACCCCTCATAACCTTAACTGGAGCCAAAACAAGAAGAGATGGATATAACATGAACAAACAGAGAGGTACACAAGAGTGTATAAGAGAGATTACGCGTCTGTAAACCATGGGGAATATGCTTTGATAGTTGTTTCTGAGATGCGGCCGGATAAACCGAGGACCGGTAAAACTGAAGCCGGGTATGAGGGGCTCTACTATAGTTATTTTTGTGTTGAGTGAGTGAAGTACAACATCGTCTCACTGGTGACTTGTTGACAAGGGGGTGACAAGGCCTCGGGCGACCATTTTCATGAGGGAGACAGTGCACTTAACACGTTAACTGCCCCGCTGGTCCACTCAGGTCAGCAGAGGTAGGTCAAGCGAAGACATCAGATTTTTTTTAAGGTTTGCCCTAAGACAATTTGTTTTTGGAGGGGGCTCCAATCCTCTCAGTGGAATTCTGATGGTTATATTATCACTAAGTTCACAGTAGTGATGGGCGATTGCGAGATGTTCCGGTTTTCGAATGGTTGGGTTTCGAATGAATTTCATTTTTGAAAAGTTCCGTTTCGAGTGCTTCCGATGATGCATTCGAATGAATTCATTCGAAATAATCCATTCGTTTTGCGAACGCTGCTTTTAAGTTAATAAAATCTGTTTATTCTGTTCCATCACAGTATTTTACGGCAATATTTTTATTTGTAAACTTTGACTTTAGTTTAATTGTGCAGTAAATGTATATATATAGAAGAGATATGCATTATTTTTGTTGGTTTCTCATAATGATGCATAGGAAATTAAATACTTATTGTCTTTGGCCATTTCGAATGCACAATTCGAATGCAGAACAACTATTCGAAAACATTTAGAATGGATAAAACAATCGAAACGTTCCAAATGGTACATCTCGCAATCGCCCATCACTAGTTCGCAGTAGTATAGTAGAGTTTAATATATACCACTACTGTTTAGTTTGTGGTAGGGATAAGTGCTGGCCAGCATAACTCCAGTTTAATTAATAGGTCGAACTAAGTGATGTGATCCAGTCCACCCATGAGGCAAATCTTTTTTTTTTTGTTTCCAAACCAGTGGAATTTTTATGTTTTCATCAATAACGGTCTTAACCCAGGTGATGTTACCATCTATCTGCCAGATTACTATTTATCTATGTCAGATAGTATCATTAATTCACAGCCCAACAACAAATAGCAACTGGACCCAGTTTTGATCCCGGTCAGGATTCGAACCGGCGACCCTCAGGTTATGAGGTGAGCGCTTTAACCACTCGGCTATCCAATCATTAGTTTTAGCTTTCGGCTTTCGGACGGTCTTGACCACATCATTTGACTTGGTACATAACATTTTTTAACTCCTGTATCAGTATGAACAATTGTAACTTAATAGTGTCTGTGACATTCTTTCATTCGATCATTTGATATCTCAAAATGTGATGATACATTGATCAATGTGGCTGCATACTTGAAGACCTGATAGAGTTCCAAGGAACAAAACATTTTGTCTTTTGAATATCAGTGATTGGATGATATTTAATTTTTAACAGTGGAACAAAGAAATTAAAATAAAACAGTTGAGTTCAATGCATTTTTAAGAGATATTTTTATGTTATTGGGGTTTGAGTGTGCGAAAGTCAACTGCACTTGGATAAAGATCAATTTTAAAGACTTTCAGTCCTGTGTGGCATGAGACATGACATTTTATTAACATTGTTTTAGATTTATTACATGTTAGCAAAAAGAACTATCATTAACTTATAAACTTAGTTTTAAATTCACGTGTGCCCTCAATATGTTGGACAGGCGAATACACAACTGGTTACGGAGATTGCCGTCAGCTCGGGAACCAGGGAAACTCCGGTGAGCCAAAAACCACTATTCGTTCAATTTACTCCCAAGTCACATATTTTGAAGATGTTAAAGATTAATTCACAATAGTTTCATGTACTGACTAAGGCCCTTTTCACACTGGGCCACCATGGTGGCCAGGCAAATGTCATGCGCCACCAGCTCAGCCACCAACCTCACAGTTAAATCATGGACGTCTAAGAAGCAGGTGCTTTAGCTCATATATTTTTGAAACTGCAAAAACTTTGGAAAAACGTAGTTTTAATCTTCTTTTCCGATAAAGATGTCTACAATTTTCGTCCACGCCTTCTTCCTCATATTTACAGAAAAGTTACACACATACGTGTGGTTATGACATGTTAGATGTCATGTCCCATATTGCAGATATATTTTCAATTTCCAACATAAACCGCTCCGTATCTACTTTATCGTTACTCATGACACTGCTCGAACACTCGCCTGGAGAAGACTGACTAGCGACTGGTGGCGCTGCCAGACCAACTGAGGCAAATGCACTGCAGCAGGTGCCGTTCTGCAGCAAGTGCTGAGGCAATGCTTATACGGCATTTTTCGTATCGCTTCCCCGGGAACATTGTTCTTATATGCGCTCCAATGTGAATAGACCAATAAGAAAGCATGGCACGACTTGGTCGCGCCACCAGTCTGGTGGCTCTGAAAATCGCAACCCCGAGCCACCGCATTTCTGGTGGCGCGACTGGCCGCGCCACCAATGCTCAGTGTGAAGATGTCCTATTTGAATCAATGCTAATATAACGCATGGTGGCCCAGTTTAAAAAGGGTCTAAGTTAGTAACTTTTTCATATTTTTTTACGAATTTCCTTAGAAATAAGCTATTACCATCGTTTTCACAGAATGGACAAAAAATATCCGTTCTGGGTAACCTCAGCAATCATAATAATTTTTATATCAATTGATAGCTTTTTATGTCTACTTTCTGGATATCAGTGAGTTTATCGTGGAAATGCATTTTTACCTGCAAAAATCACGACTTGTTTCAAAATTTAACATTGGCTTATATGGGGAATAAAATTTTCATTTTTTGAGTGTCTGTAAGCACGATAACTCTCGTAAAAATCATCCGATCGTAACAAAATTTAGAACACACATGAAAAACTAGGTTCTCTTGGACGAGTTCGTAAATCAGCCAGATCGATGTATTCAAAGTGGGGTAAAGGCTGCTTTTACCCCCCAAAAATGGATTTTTTGGCTTTTTCAAATTGAAAAATTAAAGTAATCAAATCATTGTTTTCACCATTAAATTCAGCTTGAAAAAAAACAATTTGGTATATCGATTCGTTGCTCCAAGTCCATTGGTCTCCAAGGTATTTCCACTTCACTTTTTTTTAATCTTTTTTATTATGAGGGCAGCAGAATGTTGTCCAACGAAACCTGCGGAGTATTTAAAAAGTATTTTAAATTTGATTTTGTATTTTACTAAGAAAAATAACAATCTAGCCAACTTTTTAAAAAGAAATATATATTTTTAAAGTTAAACTTTTTTATCAGTATTTTTAACAGAGAATATGCAAAACAAACGACGGCATTTTATTTTAATATAAACAAATATCACTTTTTATACATTTTCGTAATAATTGATAAATTATTGTTTATTGGAAATTCACTGAGTATGCAGGTTTGCTGCGACGGGGGTATTTGTAATTATTGTGCTTCTTTTAAGAAAGATTGACAGAGCTAAATGTATTGAGAATGCATGAGGTCTAAGATAATTTAATCTAGAAAATCCTAAGAACATTTCGAAGGCGTAGGAAAAGGGGTAGGTGTAAAAAATTCCTCAAGAAATTCCGCTCGAGTAATTCCTTTGGAATATTATATTTCATATGTAGAAAACAGTGAAAATATTACTTTTCGTATTTAAGAGATTTCTGCAGTAAGTGCTGTTCTTATATGCGCTTAGCAATATAAACATCAAAGTTTATACTATTTCAAAGCACTATGAAATATGAATTATTTTATATTCCTGGATACGTGTAAAAAAGTTTGTACAAAATTACTTTTTTAAATTTTTTAATATTTTTTAGCGTTTAAAATAGAGACTGCTAATGG
Organism: Flexamia atlantica; assembly: GCA_035578135.1. Lineage (NCBI taxonomy): Eukaryota > Metazoa > Arthropoda > Insecta > Hemiptera > Cicadellidae > Flexamia > Flexamia atlantica. Next base: position 35,969,410 of record JAQJVK010000011.1, read on the forward strand.
AACTGGTTTTTTTATCTAATCTGAGGATTTTAAATGTACAACATCACAGCGAATGTCCGTGTCTGTGTTAGATGGGTCACGTGAGTGTGTTGCTGTCGACCAACAACCAGACGGTGATCCGTGCGGTGACGGTGTTTGCGGAAGGCATCTTCGAGGGCGAGACGCTGGTGATTCATCCTCGCAGCGACCAGGTCAAGTCTGCGGTCAGTGTGCCGCTAGTGCCGCCCCGAGACACGGCCATCGACATACACATCCGCGTGAGTACAGCCTCTCTACTGACTGCGCGCACAGTTGGTCACTGGCGATTCACCCTCACAGCGACCAGGTCAAGTCTGCGGTCAGTGTGCCGCTAGTGCCGCCCCGAGACACGGCCATCGACATACACATCCGCGTGAGTACAGCCTCTCTACTGACTGCGCGCACAGTTGGTCACTGGCGATTCACCCTCGCAGCGACCAGGTAAAGTCTGCGGTCAGTGTGCCTCTAGTGCTGCCCCGACATACACATCCGCGTGAGTACAGCCTCTCTACTGACTGCGCGCACAGTTGGTCACTATTTTCCAACATTGGATTTTGGAAATTAAGAGGTACACTTTGAACAGAATTCTTAAGAATACTTATTTTGGTATATTTGTTATGGTTTGATTCTATTGTGACACTCACCATCAGTTAAAAAAATTTAGACTGGAAGGTACATACTGTAACCCAAAATATTTCCAATAACAGTTCAGGAGGCAAACGAATAATGGATAAATTCTTTTAAGATTTTAACTGGGACCGTGCCTATTTCATGTACACTTTGATCAATAGCAATATAGTATATTACATTATATTACTAGGCAGGGAAGTACTGTTTTGCCAGATGAGCATGATAGTTCCTGCGCGAGCGAAATCGAGTGTGGGACTGTCATGCGAGTACGGCAAAACTTCCCGGCCGTGTAACGTACGATATTTTTCATCATACTACGCAGAAAAAACATACTTACAATCATAACATAGTCCTTGCATAAACATACGTTTCTCAAACCTTCAAACCTAACCTATAACAAACAGAGCAAACATTTGCTACGGATGCAGTGCTGCCACTACATTCCTCTAAAATTAAACCAATAAACAAGCATTACAATCGCAAGCAGCAAATACGGCGGGTGAGTGAGTGCGCTGTTGGCGGGGTTATTGTTTATTATTTGTTTGGGTAGTTAATCAAATATAACATCATATGGTAAAGTAAACACAAATTTACAGGACCTTGAGAAATGTAAACAAAGCTTTGACAGTTCAACAAAAACATTTCATTCTACCATTTCAGCTGATGTTTAGCAGAAAATTGTATGAGTTTACAGTTTTTGCCGCCCGCTGTATTTCGTGCTTTCTACACTAAACGTCGGTTTGCTGCAAATCAGCTGATTGTTTACTTCCGTTCTTTCCGGCCTAAGCTGGCAATGGGTAACTTTCGAGCCAACAAAAAGGAACTGAAAACAGATGTTTCTGTGTTAGTATGATGAAAAAGAGTTGATTTGGTTGATGTCTGTGTTTGTCGCTCAGGTGTTTGTGGGCCAGTCGGCCTCCAGTGAACAGTTCCACGTGTTCGAGTTGACTCGGCAGCTTCCGTGCTTCTCTATGTATACTCTGGTGAAGGCCTCCCCTCCCCCTCCGCCCCCCGCCAGCCATGTCTCCTTCCGCCTCAACGAGAGGATACAGCGGGTAACTACACGCTCCGTACTTCACAGTAGACTAGGAGTCATCTAAGTTGGTCAAAATAGAAGTAAACAAACTGTTATCTTTTTATGAACTTAAGATTAAAAGCCAGCTGTGCTGAAAAAATTGTCAAATGACATCTGTTTTAGTATTGCACTTTCAGTAAAGGGAAAGTTCTGATCCAATATTATTGCAACCAGAAGTTCTCCAGCGCAACTGAAAATATTAGCCTACTCATAGGCTTTTTCAGATTAAGTATGTATTAACACAGGGAAGTTGTCATGGATGAAAATTAGATTCTTTCCATCGCTACTGCTTGTATAGAAAGCAATTTGTTGGAAGTTGAAAACAAACAAATGTTGCAAAGATAAAATCTTCAAATTTTGTTATAACGGAAATGAAAAATACCGCATTTTCCTGAACATAATGATGCAAATAAAATGATCGTGAATAACCCTCAATTTCCCCTCAAATGAGGAAAGTTTACATTTTTCAGGTGGAGATGTGGTTGAACCAGAACTTCCTGCTGCCGGAGGAGATTGCGAGCAGTGGGGGGGAGAGCGAGTGGAGCGTCATGCTGCGATGCCTGCGAGACAACTCTGTGCTGCAGTTGAGCATCAGACAAGGAACTGTGGTCGTGGCGACGGAACACATGGGCGTGGCAGTGGACATTGTACAGTCACTGGCAGCTTACCTCAACCTGGAAAGCCTACAGGTACGTTCTTTCTTTCTATTTCTTTTTTAAAACGAGGGCGGCGGCCTCTTTTTACCTCGCATTTTCCCCCACACATGGGCCTCAGGCCTGCGGGTGGGAGTTATCAAGCAAAGCAAGGAGTGAGTCGGTACAGTACAAGGGTGAACAGTACTGCTAAAAGTATGCAACAATGTTGAGACTGGAACCTGCAACATTGCTTCCGGAGTTCCGAGGCCAAGAGCGCTACCAACAGTGCCACTGACCCACTCCACTATTGTAGGCTCATGTATTGCAGGTGAGGATTAGGCACGAAACAGTGGTTGTGGTGAACAGTCCTGTCTGAGGAATATGTCAGCCTTCGTCATCAACAAAACCACAAAAGATCATGCCACAATCATCCTTCTGACCTCTCATCTTTCATTGGTATTCTGCAAAAAATACCTACCTCCATAGGTGACCATAGAAATAGTATATTCAAATTCATTTTATTGCTATTACAACATTTTATTAGGTATATAGGGATACAATCAACAGTCAACACAACTGATCTTAGGGTCAAAATCTGAAAAGGGTACAATCACTGTCCCTTCATAAAAAAATAATGTTGCCTATTGTAATTATTGCTAAAAATGTTTTATTTTTGAAGTTTAGGTCTTAATCTTATTGTCTATACTGTTTAAATCATGAATTAAGAAGAGGTTGGGGCAAAATTCTGAGAAAAAACTGGCCAAAGTAGTGACGGTCACGTGTCCCCAATCCCAGTTTTACCGCTATAGATACGATTTAAACAAGTTCACCAATCAAATAAGTGAATATAAAACCCACGTTTATATTGTCGGATACAGGGAGATAATCAAATAGCGCTTATTACGGATGAAACTATGTTATTACGACGCCGAGCTAGGTTAAAAGTCGTGTCCCCACCTTAAGCAGTAGCGTCGGTAGTGTCGTCTGTTTCTCATCGTACAGCGACACTAGCGCTAGTAGCAGCCGACAACGAGTTTAATTCAGGAGTATCATGGCGGCAAACAACGACGGATGTCGGAGTTCGTCGTGTTAAATGAATTTGGACGTGGAGGAAAATAGTTTTGTTCATTAAAAGTGCCGTGTCTCATTTTTTTATGTAGCATCGGTACATGATTTATTCTTAATCAAAAGTAAATCGCTGTCCATCGTAATAGTTTAATTCGTGCGTAATACGGCCCGGTTTCAAATGCCGATTCGTCACTAGCGATAGCGTTCGCCATTTTGAGGTTAGCAGACACAACAAGCGAAATTGTAGCGTCGGTCTGGGAAGCGACGGTCGCGAATTTTGGTTAATTTAACGTGAGATCCGCTACATTTTGTGACCGGTTTTTCCATTTGACTGATATACCTTATATTCTTAATGGTGATGTATTTTTTTTATATTACGGCCGATTTTAATACTTAATAGAGTAAAATGAATTAGTAAACAATGTGTTAATTATGAAAATAATGATGCAGGGTTGCCACCAACAGGGAAAATCTAATTGTGCGGGCATTTTTAGTTCCAGAAGCAATTTTTTACAACTCTTATACATTCTTTTATTTAATCTGAAAATGAAATTAGCTGATAGAAATTCTTTATATTCTTTTCATAGCTTATTCTTTTTAGGAGTATTTGCCCTTGTTTCTGATTTTACGGTATAAATTTTTAAAATAATGATAAAGGTATTTTAATGTAACCTATATTTAAAATAAAATTTGGGTGAAAGTTTTTGATTGATTGTTTTTAAGTTTGTATTAGGCCTATATATGCTTTAGATTAATTTATTAAGTCCATAGCTTTTTTGACGTTTGAAGGGGTCCCTCCAGTAACGTTGTAAACGACAACTTTTTCAAAATTGAGATTTCTATGCAGTAAGGTTGTAAACGATATCCTGCATCAGTGCAGGGCATTTTTTCGTTGATATCTCTTGTGTTGGCAGCACTACCACAGGTTGAAAACCAAGTGCTGTTGGTCCCACAGTTGCAACAACGTTGTAACCGCCAAAAATTGCATTATCACCGCGCACCATTCTGTCGCCGTCCCGATGTTAATTGGCTAAATCGTAGTAAAAAACGCCCTGTTAAGTTCGGAAGTTGGACCAGAAATGTAAGTAAGCAGAGAAGAAATGCTGGGGAACTGTACATAAATGAAAATAAGAAACCAAAAGAAACATTGTTGCATAGGCCAAGCCGGCAACAACGTTGCAAACGACTGTCATTTACAACGTTATTGCAATTTTAAAATCACTTTTTTTGTAATAACTTTTTTATTACGTGCGATAATATTGTAATACTTCATAGTTTGGCTAGATTTATGATATTACAATTATATATAACAAATAAAACATATTTAAATCATTACATTCCCAATTAAATGTTTTTTCCATTTCGTGAAAAATTTACTTTATGTCGCTTACAACGTTACTGGAGGGACCCCTTCGTTTGTCACCTAGGCCTAACCTTTGTTTAAAATATTGGATACATAAAAAATGTAACATGTCCAACATTGAAACAAATGTTTTTTTAATGCTTCTAAACATTTTTTAATTAAGTTAATTAATTAAAATACAGCATGTCTTAATAATATATTTTGAAATTTAACTTGTTGGTAGCATTTTTTAATTATGACAAATAATTTTTTAATGAAAAGATTTTTAATTCCGTTTGGTCATCTGTTTTTGATGCAGTTTAAAAAGCAATTTAATACATTTTGAAAAATATAATGATTTTAATGTGTTTGAACTTACTCAAAGAATAGCTAAACGGGTTTTCTTTCTTTTTTAATTTTATTTTTATGCTCTAAACTATAACTTATTCAGGCCTAAGCCTATTTTTAGAAATTTGTAATGAAGCCTTCATTTAATCGTTGAAACGTTTTGATACATAACCACATTAAACATACCGTGATCATTTAAATGTAATTTTGAAGAATTTCAAAATAATTTTTCATGACTAAGTAATAACAATGAATGATTTTGGAAATAGAACATCTTATACATCATAAGTCATTAAAAATTTTGTATTATGCACCTAATGATTCAGTTAAGGTTATTTTAACACTATTGTATTGTCTTGTAATTACTGAAAAAGGCCTATATTAGAAATCAAATTCTTCCTATTTCAGACTATGAATGGAACAGATGAAGATTTTATATTTAAAAAAAACTAAACAACAAACATGTAATGGAAGTCATATCCATGTAACTGAGGTCACGCGTTGTAGCAGAATGTCACATTTAAAATTTTTTATTTAAAAATATGTATGGTCAAAAAATATATAAATGGTTATATTTTTTCAATTAAGTACAGTTTCAAGTTGGTACACAATAATTTTCATGACAATGGAATGGAGTAAACACATTGTGAGGTTAAAAAATCTGACCAAAACTTGTATTTTTAGGTGAATTACATCTTTTCTAAGCTATTATTAAGATATAGGTCAATCAAAAGTAAGAGGGCTGTAATATATTTAAAAACAGTATATGTGAGCAACAAAAAATATGAAATACCATGGGTTTTCCCTTTTATTTCATTATGTAATATTGATTTATCTGGGTGTGACCTCTATTACGAAAAATGGGAGTTTCCGATATAAAACTGCCTCTCTCATTGACATACATGGGTAATGGTGCTTTCTTTATATTTTCTCATATTCTATAGGGTTCAAAGTATTAAAAAATGTAACTGTCATTTAGATACCAAGTAATAACTTTTTAGTTTTTTCCTACTTTGCAATTGTACCCTTTTCAGATTTTGACCCCTTAAGTTGTATAGAGGTAAGGCCACTTTCACATGAGGTGGTTTTGATGTTGTCCTACCGAGCGACATGGAGTCGTTCAATTCTATGATGTATGTAACCTTATGGAAGCTTTCCCATGTAGCGACAGCGTACTGCATGTTAATTTTTGCTGTTCGGCCACTTCAGGACCACTCATTTGTTTAAGCTGAATCCAATGGTGTAAGCTTTAAACAAGCAGAAAGGAGCCATGTAACAGATAGCCGTATATAAAAAGAGCTCTTAAAAAATAATGGCCGGATGGCAGCGAGTCGCACAACAGCAGCTACTTAAAAATCACAATTATTTGAGATTACATCCTAATTTGGTTTTAGTACTGTTTATTTTCACGCCTATTTGTGAAACGATTGAGAATTGAGTTGTGAGTCACTTGATAAGTCACCTGTCAGCTGATGGTAGAATTGTTTAAACCACTACGTAGGATGTCAGCGTTTTAGACGGTACATCTGTCAAACTAGAAAGGTAAATGTAAATATTGACCAATTGAAGGAATTACCTCATTTTTTGTGGCTTTAACTTAACTGTCTTGGTACATTTATAGGTCAATTTAGTTGTAAGGCGTTTTATAAAAAGTTCAAAGGCTATCCGAACGCATTTAAATATTTAGTATTAAAAAGTAAACATAACCTAATTGGAATAAAGGTTTTTTATGATTACTAATATTACTTCCTCCAAAAGAGAAAAAGAAGCTTGTTTCCTGTCAACTCATGTTTTTACTCACAGCCTATTGCTTGGTGGCTAAAAAATGGTTGGATTGGTGAACTACTCAATGTATATGATATCTATATTCACATTATGAATTTTTAACAATAAACGCCTATTCAAATGATATACACATAGATTTTGTGGGGCTGAACTCATTAAGCTAGTTAGGAATATTTTAATTTTTATCTGTGAATTCATTTTATAATTGAAAACAAATAACTTGAGGGATGAGTGACTCACTCACTCGCAAATTTAGGATTGAGAAATTTCTGTATGTTTAATGATTCATATGTGCATGACGTTGTCTATTTCCTTGTGATAAATGACAATAAAGAATTATTATTATTATTATTAACCCACCCACTTCAAAAATACGGTCCCTGCTGTATTTGCAATAGAGATTTTCCATGGAATATCTCTTGAACAATGTCGCCGCTGTTGCAGACCATCGCCGAATTCCCCGCGGTGTTCGCCGAGATCGCCGAATGCCTCGACCGAGTGGCGGAGATCCAGCAGAACGCGACCAAGATGGCCGCCGGGGTGGCCGACTCGTCCAACATCATCCGCAGCCTCATAGTGCAGGCAGAGGATCTGCGGCTGCTGAGACAGTGGTGGGTGGTTGGGTTAGGTTGGGTTGGTTGGGTTGGTTAGGTTAGTTTAGGTTAGGTTGGGTTAAGTTAGGTTGGGTTAGGATAGGTTAGGTTAGATTAGGGTAGATTAAGTAAGGTTTGGTTAGGTTAGGCTAGGGTAGATTAGGTTAAGTTAGGTTAGGTTAGGTTAGTTTAGTTTAGGTTGGTTAGGTTAGGGTAGATTAGGTTAGGCTAGGGTAGATTAGGTTGGGTAAGGTTGGGTTAGGTTAGGTTTAGTAAGGTTAGGTTAGATTACATTGGGTTATGTTAGGTTAGGTTAGGGTGGATTAGGATGGGTTAGGTTAGGTTGGGTTAGGTTTGGATTGGTTAGTTAAGGGAAGATTAGGTAAGGTAAGGTTACTTTTTTCAGGAATGGCTCTAGGTCAGGATTTTAATTTTAAGAATAGAAAGAAGAATAGACAGCTAGCATACTTTTGAAAGAGTTCGGACAGGCCATAGAACACATAAAGTAAATCACACTATTATCTACCAATTAGAGAATTCTTCAGGCGAAGTAAAGAAAGTTGCCATAGTGCAATGGCAGCCATTGCAGAACTTTCTTTCCTTCACCTGAAGAACACCCTAATTTGGACCAAGTATTGTGATTTGTTGTGACCTACTTTATGTGTTCTATGGCCTGCCTGAACTCTTTCAAATGTAAGCAAGCTATTCATATTGAGATAGTCTGCAAAGATGATATTGACAAATAATAACAGGTTTATGTATCCTCAGTCAACAGCTTTTTTAATCCAAATTGACTACCGTTTTCGGAAAATCATAGTTTCCATCCTCGTGTTAATTTCAATAAACCAAATTCGAACATGAGTCCATTGTCACATTGAAGTTAAAACAAACACAACACATTCCACACGATGAAAAAATACATTTAGTTAAAAAAGTGCTCTTAAATTCAACGTGAATTGGCCGGTGGGTGAACGCCGACTGAGGAAATCAAGTGAAAGGAAGATGGTGTTATTAGTGGGCTAATGATGCAGAAACAAGCTTTTTGTGAATAATAAAATAGGAAATATGATTGCTAAGATGAGACAATTATAGTATGCATGTAATAGCTGATCTGAAGAGATGGAATAGATGTTAGTCGCATCGGTGTTATTGGCAAGAAGTGAATTCGTAGTTGAGTTTTCTTTCTCCTACGCTTGCCATAACTGGAACTCTGAAATCCGAGTCCGCCGTATAGCTGATGTTTTCTTTTTTGGAAGTAAAAAGTCACCCTACAAATTATTTAAGAAAAAAAATTTAACTTCCTAACACAACATTATGATGGAAACAATTTTACAGGAAGGACATGCGAGACTGTTACAGCGACTTGCAGCAGATCAACGAAGAGTTGGTCCACACGTACGCAGTCAGGGTGGCCAACCACGAGGCTCTGCTGGAGACTCTACGCAGCATCAACGTCATCATCCAACAAGCCGCCCGGCTCAGAGGTGAAACTGCGATCTACCTCGTTTATTAGCCTTGCTTGAGGCGTTCTGAAGCCAAACCGATTCTCCCTTTTTTTTCAAATTGAGATAATAACATGGTTCGATTGCAAATTTCAATTTCTTACACTGCCCAATACGAATAACTCCAAAGTTGCCACCAGAATACGCTAACTACTTTGGCAACTGAATGTTTCCCCAGATGTTTCAGAGGGCAGTTTAACTACAAAATACCCCTGTTGCAGCAGACCTGCATACTCAGCAAATTTCAAATGCAGAAAAAATACTTCCATCCAATGTAGTGAGATATGACATGTTTTCGTAAGAATAACATGGGGAATGAGTATGCAGGTTTGCTGCTACAGGCATGTTAAAACTGGGTGGTTTTATTTCAATATTTAGTAGATCTAATCTAGAAGAAGCCATTTATGCTTAAAGAAAAGTAAAAGTGACATTTCCAATTATCGGCCAGTCTCGGTTCTCCCAACAATTTCCAAAATATACGAAAAGGTAGTTTACAATAGGTTGACACATTATTTAAACAGTCATGAGCTAATTGATGATGATCAACATGGATTTCGCGCTGGTAGGTCAACCATCACTGCAGCAATCAAGCTCATTGAGTCCATCATAAACTCAGTTGACCAAGGCTTAAATACCGTAGGAATTTTTATGGATATGTCAAAGGCCTTCGACAATGTTGAACACAGCATATTGCTCAGCAAGCTTAAAGCATTGGGTATTTCAGGGATTTCTCATAAATGGTTTAGTTCATATTTAGAGGATCGATATCAATTTGTAGAACTCTCACATTTGTCAAAAAATAATTGGATACAAAAAACTAGATCAAAATTAAACAGAATTAATTTAGGCGTCCCACAAGGCTCTATATTGGGACCTCTTTTGTTTATTTGTTATCTTAAAAATCTTCCAAAAGCTCTCACACAGTCTACTAGTAAACTCAGTATGTATGCAGATGACATTAATCTTAAAACTTCAGGAAATTCAATTACTAATATTGAAACCACTTCAAAATCAGAATTATCAAATATTAATCAGTTTTTAACAGCACACAATTTGACCTTGAATGCTAATAAAACCAATTTCATATTTTTTCGCACAAACCATATCAAAAATAATATAATTCCAAAAATTTCCATCGACAACCAGACTATTAATCAAGCTAAAACCTCAAAATTCTTGGGTTTAATTATTGATGAATGTCTTAATTGGAACAGCCATGTTGATTATTTAGTGAACAAAATAAATTCAGGTCTGTTTGTATTACGGTCAATGGCTTTTATTTGTGATAAATCAGTTATGAAGATTATATATCATTCTCTCATAGAGTCCCACATACGATATGGAATTTGTATTTATGGTGGAACAACCCAAAAAAATTTAAAACAAATATTAACTTTGCAAAAAAAAAGCAATCAGAATAATACACAATTTAAAATATAATGAATCAGCTAAACCTTACTTTAAAGAAATGGAAATTTTTACAGTGCACGGATTATATATTTTTGAAACTATCCAACTTGTTTATAAAGAAGACCAAAAAGATGTAGAATTATTTCATAACTATAACACTAGGTGGAAAAGTACCATTGTGCATAAAAACCATCGCCTTCAACTATTCAAACAAGAAACATCATATATTGGTAATTATTTCTATAGGAGTCTACCTGCCACAATAAAAAGTGAGAAGAACAAAACTAAGTTCATCAGGAAGCTGAAATTGTATTTACTTAGCCTGGCTCCTTACAGTATTGAGGAATTTCTGGCTGCTAGAATGACATAATCGATGTATATATTAGTTATGAATAAGAATATATTTTTAATTTATTTTATAGTTGTTAGCATATGTTATTTTTAATGAAATGACTTTGCTTTATATTGACACTATTCATGTACAAACCTGTATAATTTTGAATAAAGACATATTTAAATTTGAATTTGAATTTGAATTTACCAAGTTTGATCAAGATATGTTGGGAAATAATGAAGATATGGAATTTTTTTATTGCCCATAAGGATAACATGGGGATTAAGTATGTAGGTTTGCTGCCACAAAAATGGGAATTTCGGTGATTTTACACTACAATACACTAAATCTCATCTATTTGAAGCCATAAACCAAGTTTTATTAAGATATGTTAAAATATAAGCGAGATATAGAATTTTACTTAATATAGAATTTTACTGATTTCCCATAAGGTTAACATTGGGACAACGTACTGTGTTTACCACTTTCAGTATCTCGGTAATCAATAGACATAGAGAAATCATACTAAATACCAAATTGTTTGTTTTTTCGACCTGAATTCAACGGTGCTTACCAAAATTTGATTTTTTTATTTTTCTATGTAAAAGACCCAAAAAACCCATTTTTGGGGGGTTTATCCCCCTTTACCCCCCCTTTCAGTGGTCCGATCGGACTGGTTTTCGAACTCATCCGAATAATTACTACTTTACACATCTGTGCCAAATTTCATTCCGATCGGACCATTTTTGCGAGCGCTGTGCTTACAGACACACACACACATACACATATATATCTAGAAATTTGAACGAATGGTGTTTTTTGCTTCTGGGGGCCCCAAAATGAAAAGTTATCATGGTCTTGGGCTTAAGTCTTACCATGAGACCTACGGTAATAGCTTCTTCCCTATAGGTTAAATTCGCTAATACTCTATTATCTTTATTATTTCTTGACATATCTTGATAAAAGTTGGTATATGGCATTTTCTAGTTGATTTTTACTGGTTATTGATATAAAACACCCAATTTTAATGCTTCTGCATCAGCAAACCTGCATGTTTTCCTTATGGGAAATAATAAACTCTTTATCTTTGTCATTTCTTGACATATCCTGATAAATCTTGGCTTCTTCTAGTTGAGTTCTACAGGGTATTGATATAAAAACACTAAATTTTCACATTCCTGCGGCAGAAAAACCTACATGCTCATATCCCATGTTATTCTTAACGGGACTCAGAATATTTTTTTGAATTATTTCAGTTGGCAATATGACTAACTCCATACACTTGGCGCATTATATCTTGACTCAAGGGCTAGTCCATTGCTGGAGCTGTCAGATATTGTTTATTGTCAATGATTTTGGACAACAAACAATACAAAAACAAATTTTTACAAACATCAAGTGTATTTTGTTTACAAGTTACAATTAAGATCCAACACTGACAGCTGTTGGAAAATGTTAACACGTCAGGCTAGTACAACTTTGTCTATCAGCTGTGTCTCCTGATGAATTTCACTCCACTCCAATTTCCTCAGGCAGGTTTAAAGGGTTCCCAAGTGTCAATAAATAATGCGCCAAGTGTACAAAGTGTAATTTTTTTATATATAGAGCCATTGGAATTTTTATATATATTTATATGATGCTAAAAAGTTTCCTACAATGTAACAAAACTACAATATTAATATATATAGTCTAAAATAACAATTAGTTTTTTACAAACTCATAACTTTACCTCTTCATATTGAAGATTTTCATTTTATTGAGTTAACTGGTTTGGCTTCTGAATGCCTCACTTCGTACTCTATATTTAGGGAAGTTTCTGGATCTTTATTTGAAATTATGTTTCTGTATTAGGCTTCTTCCTCAGACACAATCCACATACATATTTTTAATTTCTGGAAGACCTAACAATGCACTTGAATGTTGTGCGCACACTGTGCACATAAATTGTTTCTATGTCTCTTCATTACGGAAACTGAAACTAATATGACATCCCTTAGTTGACTGAATACCAACAAGGAGACAACAAAAGCAGAAATAATTATCCTAGCCCAGGGAATAGGACTGAGGGTAGTGCGAAAGTGCTGAAAACATAGGTCTCCAAAGTAATATAATACTCTGATCCTAGTCAGTAACAGCCTAATAACAACTTAATGGCTTCTGTGCCACCGCGACCGTGTCAATGGTAGGTTAAGGGAGTTTTACTTTCATGCAAATATTGTGAAAAATAAGATTTTTTACTAAAATATTAAATGAACATAGAAAACAAGATTTATATTTAAATATCTCATGGGCTTCAAAGGTGAAAGGCATTTGTTAAAGTTAACTACTGACTTGTTTGTTCCAGTCGGGAAGCACAAGAACGACGTGATCGCCCACTGTCGCGCCGCAATGGCCAACAACAACATAAGCGCTTTGGTCAAAGTCGTCAGAACCGGGGAGCCATGAACTTGATTCACAGTTGTTCCAGCAAATCGGATTTTCAACCTTGCAAACACTAGGCCTACGTGTTTATAATGAGTGTTTGAAATAATTTGCTTGATTGAAAATTTAGTCAATTGCATTGTGTTACATTTACTTGTAAAAATTAATTCTTGCATTTGTTAAAAAAAAGTTAGTTTGTAATTGATGGGAATGATTTTAAACATGACTGGCTGTTACATATGGCTTCATTCACAACTAAAGTATGTAATAAGACATTGAATCAGTGTCCTCTTCATGCTGTCAAATAGCAAACCCAAGTGTACATCGGGAATGTATCCAGAAAGGGGCACTGAGGGCAATTGCCGCCTCAGAGATTTAGATTTTTAGCGAATTTCCCCTATAGGGAAGAAGCTATTACCGTAGGTCTCATGGTAAGACCTAAGCTCGGGACCACTATAACTTTTCGTTTTGGGGCCCCCAGAAGCAAAAAACACTATTCATTCGAATTTTTATATATATATATATATATATATCTATATGTATATATATATATATATATATATCTATGTGTCTGTTAGCACGATAGCGGCCGCAAAAATGGTCCGATCTTTATGAAATTTGGTACGGACATGTAAAGTGGTAATCAATTGGACGAGTTCGTGAACCAGCCCGATCGGACCACCGGAAGGGGGGGTAAAGGGGGATAAACCCCCCCAAAAATGGGTTTTTTGAGTTTTTTACATAGAAAAATAAAATTTATCAAATTTTTGTGGGCACCATTGAATTCAGCTCAAAAAAAACAAATAATTTAGTATTTTGAATCACTGCTCTATGCCCATTGGTTACTGAGATATTGAAAGTGGTAAACACAGTACGTTGTCCCAATGTTAACCTTAAGGGAAAAAGTAAAATTCTATATCTCGCTTATTTCTCAACATATCTTGATAAAACTTGGTAAATGGCTTCTTCTAGTTCAGATCTACTAAATATTGAATTAAAACCATCCAGTTTTAATACACCTGTAGCAGCAAACCTGCATACTCATTTCCCATGTTATTCTTATGGAGCTTAACAAAACATGTCAAATCTTGCTATGTTTGCTTGAAATACATTGTTTTGCATTTGAAATTCGATGAGTATGCAGGTCTGCTGCAACGGGGGTATTTATTATTTATGTAGTGAAAAAGACGATCAACAGTTGACAAACTCCTTATTCAAGAATATATCTGTATTCTTGAAAAAATCTATGGGACAGGTGGGACTGATCAACGGATGTTTATGTCCTATTCCACCACCGACAAGTGGTGACGATTCACGACAGTGAATAAAATTTGACTGCAATTCAAAGTCAAACAAACTTTATTCAAAATTGCATATACAAACTTGTACATGGAATGGCGTCAATGAAAGTCACAAATTATAACTAATACAACAGTTCCTTAGCCAAAATCAATTATCATCTGTACATTTATGCATACAACAACATACCAGTCGAGTTTCCACTATTCATTGAAAAATTCCCTTAATGAATAGTATGCTTTCTGTGTAAGGTAATTTTTTAATTGTTTTTTAAATTTGGATGGGTTTAAATTAAGATTTATGATAGTCGAAATTTTATTTAAAAATTTTGATCCAGAATAACTAGGTTTTTTTTCAAACATTGCCAATCTGTGCTTGCTGAGTCTAATTTTCCCACTACTTCTGGTGTTATGATGGTGGATTGCATTTCCAGTTTCAGGAATGTTCCCATTTTGTTTTACATATAAGATTGTTTCATAAATATAAAGACTAATTACTGTCATGATCTCTAATTCTTCGAATTTGTCTTTTACGTGTTCATCTTTTTTTAGGTTAAGCATTACTCTAATTGATTTTTCCTGTAATTTCAAAATTGTATCTAAGTTGTTTGCAGTTGTACCTCCATAAATAGAAATATTATAAGCTAAATGGGAATGAATCATACCATAATACACCATTTTTAATGTGGGTAAGTCACAGATTTTTTTCAATGACCTGAGCACATAAAGCACATAATTACAAGTGAAATGCAGGGCTCATCCCTTGGGCCTAGGTTATTCATAGTTTTAATAAACAATTTCAACGTAGGCAGTAACAATCCCTTTTACGCAGACACCACCATTGTCAATTGTGGTGATAACATGGCCACTTTAAATATTAGGTTCTCCCTTTGCCTTGAACAGGCTAAACAATGGTTTAGGCTTGATGGCCTGTAATAAAGCTTTGCTGATGGGAGAGGGTTGAATGTATATATGTTTGTTTCTGAGAAAGACCTACTTTCAACATATTACGGTCGGGTTCATATTAAATACTAATCTAGTTTATCAGAGATCGAGAACATTTTTTTATTGCATCTCTTCATGGAAAAAAATGTAACACAACTAGTAAGATTTAACATTTTTAATTGTGTACATTCAATATATAACAGAGGAAACTAAAATACAAGTTACTTAATTCTTGATTAATTCCTCAGTGGAATGACCACTTCTCCTTCTGCCTCCACTTGAAAAGAATGTTTTTGTCTCCCAAGTTAGGATTGAACCCGGTCGAATATCTCATGCCGGGAGCCTGAAAACATGTGTGTCAATCATTAGCCCTTTATCGTAACTGCTTTAAAGGGAATTATTTACGTATATTCAATCTTTTAACTATCCTATTACTTTACTTCATCCTTAACAGTCAAATAATTAGAGA
This sequence comes from Flexamia atlantica, assembly GCA_035578135.1. Classification (NCBI taxonomy): domain Eukaryota; kingdom Metazoa; phylum Arthropoda; class Insecta; order Hemiptera; family Cicadellidae; genus Flexamia; species Flexamia atlantica. Next base: position 35,985,283 of record JAQJVK010000011.1, read on the forward strand.
TGTTCTCTATACAGGGTGTTGATAAAAAACCCTTCAGGACTTCGGGATATGGTTACTTACATCAAAACTAAGAAAAAAGTTCCCATAAATATGGGTCCTAAAATGCTCGGTTATCCATCTGTCGGTCTGTATGTGTTTTTAACATGATTTTTGGAACTACTAAAGATATCAACTTCAAGCTTGGTACGTATATGCTGACTAATAGGACCTATTTTGGTACGGAGTAACAAGTTTCTACTTTGTACCATTTCAAAATGGCGGCCATTTTTATATTTTAAAACTTAATATCTTAAAAATCGTAAATTAAAAAAAAATCTTTCAAGAGACAAAAAAGTTGCGAAATTTTATTTACTACAAAACCATATAAGTATTATTAAGATCGAACAACAATTAACGGAGCTATTGCAATTTATTCAACAGAATACATGCTTGTTTATGGCAGTTATAGCAAATTTGTTTCAATTCTAATGAATAAGAATAAGAATCCTTTATTGTCATAGACTATGTACAATAGCATTGACAAATTGTCATTAATCTACAAACATATTAAAACAAATGAAAATTAATACAATAATAACAAAAAATATAAAAAATATAAAATCCCCGAACTAAGGTGCAATATCAGACATTTAACCTGCAACACTGTAAAATACTTTAGCAATTAAAAAATCTTTTAACTTTTTCCTGAATGTGGTTACTTCTAGCTCTGATTTAATGTAAATGGGTAATCTGTTGAAAAGTTTTATGGCAGAAAAAAGGTGTGTTTTTCAAAAAACATATTGTAATGGAAAAATTGCAATAACTCCGTTAGTTGCTGTTCAATCTTAATAATCTTTATATTATTTTGTAGGAAATAAAATTGCGCAAATTTTTTGTCTCTTGTAAGATTTTTGTAAAATTTACGGTTTTTAAGATATTAAGTTTTAAAATATAAAAATGGCCACCATTTTGAAATGGTACAAAGTAGGAACTTGATACTCCGCACCAAAATAGGTCCTATTAGTCAGCATATACGTACTAAGTTTGAAGTTGATATCTTTAGTAGTTCCAAAGTTATGCAAAATCATGTTAAAAACACATACAGACCGACAGACGGATAACCGAGCATTTTAGGACCCATGTTTATAGGAACTTTTTTCTTAGTTTTGATGTAACCATAACCCGAAGTCCTGAAGGGTTTTTTATCAACACCCTGTATATTGCAGTTTTTGTTTTCCTATGATACTTTCAGCGAATGTAAGCCCTAGAAAAGCCTATGTATAATTATTCAGAAATAATACGGAATTCTAAAAGCTTCCAGAAACCATTGTGCAAGGGTTTACATTGCTTAAAAAAAACTATAGTTGAATCATGTTGCTAAAACTTGAAGTTGAATCAATCCTGGCTTGAGACTCTATAGAACTCCTTTCCACAAGCCGCAACTACAACAAGCATAATTTTGCTTGCTAAGTCTTCAAGTGAATCACAATCATTAATTAAATATCAGCTCGTGATAATAATATACTTACACTGTACCAAACTTTGATATATTCTTTATAATCGTTGCCATCCATGATGAGTTCTGGACAGTCGTACCTCGGAACGTTAAAAAGGTGCATCAGCGAAAATTTGTTCTCGGTGTATCTGAAAAAAATAAAAACCGGTTCAACAATACGGGAATGCTAGCCTAGTCTTCAGTTCAATTGGTACAGGTTCAAATTCTGGAATGTCCGATGGGGTTTAGACTGTTTTTCCATACCATTTATCAAGAGGAGAAAAAACTCAACAATAAATAAAATAAAATGCCACTGGTGTTGTGAAATGTTTTCAACAGCTGAATTGTGAATGGATCTGCTGAATTATTTCCTTAATCATTACATTATGAGGGAACCTCTGAATCACTATTTACAATCAATAAAAAGTGCATTCGAGTGATCCTATTTTCAATTTGTAAGATTACAGCTGCTTCGTGCCTTTTAGCTCATCTTCGAGTCCAAATCATGAATTGAAGTTGTTGGTATCCATCTTAATGGTCGTAATATTAATTAAAACTGTCCTCAATCACAATCAAAACCAGAAAAAAACCATTTTCTGGCCAAAAAAATCATAAAACAATGGACACATACAGGGCCGGTGATACAGTTTTTTTAACCAAAAAATAATTTTTATTTTTTTATATTTTGTATGTGATTGTAAACATTTTAAATTATATGACAACCATGAAGATAGAAATCAACAACTTCGATTGACTTTTTAGACCCGATGATGTGCTAAAAGGCACGAAACAGCTGCAGTCTTACAAACTGCAATTGGGATCACTTTGACAGTACAGGCATTTCAAGCCTTTTAGGTATTGATTAATTATCACTACATGCTCGGTGTGAACAGTGTGCCACTCACTCCATTCGTTTGTCGGACCAGAACTGCTCCTTGGCAAGCCGCCAATCCTTCATTTTCTCATCATGGATGTCGTATTTGTCAAAGTCGATCCGCTCAATGTCTTCGACGACCACTTCGACGTCGCCTCCGTCCGACCAATCGTAGACCAGAAGCTCCGCGTGAGCGCTGCAAAACAAACACATGAAAACAAATTATACAAAAAAACCTACAGATAACAATGTAGCAAATACAGTAGAACCTCAATAAGAAGACAATCGATAACACAAAAACCTTGATAAAAAGTGCACTTTTCAAGTCTCCTTGAAACTGTTATGACACTTAATGTTATGTTAACACGAACCTCAGTAAGAAAGAAGACTCCCTTGATAACGAGAGACTTTTCAGAATACCCTTGAGAAACTTCTTATCAAGAAGACGAGACGAGCCGCCTTGCTGTTCTGTTCGTGCCGGCAGCACTACAGGTCCTGTTACCTGATCTCCTTGAGGTAGCTGCGTTTGTAGTTCTCCTCCAGCGCGGTGAGGAAGGAGGGAGAGAGGGCCTTGCTGTTCTGCTCGTGTGGCCGGCCGCGTTTCTTCACCAGCTCCAGCACCTTGGGCACCGGTACGTCCAGGTAGATGGCCAGGTGCGGACGCATCAGCTCCCGCAGGGTGTGGCGCTTCAGGTCGTAGTACACGCTCTTGGCTGCCGACACAATTCCAAGTTTTTTATTTTTTGTTGTTAGCCTCCGGATACCAATAAATAATAAATAATGTAAATATTTGCGTTAATGGTAATCCAATGGTAGATGCGGGCATTACATCTGAGTGGATTGGACTTGTAGCACTACTTTTGATTTTTCATGGAATCATTTTCGGGCCTACAAGGATTCCATTCAAAACAACTTTTTGTCAATAAGCATACAACAAGATGTACAAAAAAATTGTGTCACAAAATAACACAGTGATGTAACATCAAGCATATAAAACTTCCAACAAGAATATGTAAAACAAAGTACCTGGTGGACCGAGCCTTTCTCGGTGTTATTTCATGTTTACCAGTTCATCCAGTTACTATAAAATATTTCAATGTCATGAAATTGATAAATAGAAACCTTTTAGCGATTTTCCCCTATAGGGAAGAAGCTGTTACCGTAGTACTCATGGTAAGACCTAAGCCCGAGATCATGATAACTTTTCGTTTTGGGGCCCCCAGAAGCAAAAAACACTATTCGTTCATTTTCATAAATATATATATATCTATATATATATATTAAAAATATAAAGATAAACTGAGTACCCTTTTTAAATTATTTTTTATTGAGCAACATGTTTCGCCTTTATGGGCATTTTCTAGCTCTAAGTTTAACCTAATTTATTGACATATTACAATAATATTTACATATCATATGACTGCTTCATTTTTGTTCTTTTTTGGTCTAGTTGGTTTTTAGTCTTTTTTATATGAATTCTTTATTTGTCTTATTTTTTCAAATATAGGGTTGCTTGTAGGGATATGGCTGTTCAAAATGTTTCTTGGTTTTTCTTTGTGCTCAAGGAATATATATAATTGTTCTTTTGAATCCATTTTGCTTCCTTTATTTAATACTTCTATTATTTCTAAGTTTTCTTTTAAACTTTTGTAAGTGTGATTTTTATCTAAAAGGTGTTCTGCAAAATTGGATTTCATAGATGTTTTATTGTTACTTTTCAGAGCTTGTAAATGTTCTTGGAACCTTGATTTGAACGTTCTTCCCGTTTGGCCTATATAAAAATCTTCACAGTCCGAACAGTTTATTCTGTAAATTCCAGACTGGTTGTATTTGTCTTCTGTATTATTTTCTAATTTTGCCTTTTTCTTTATTATGTCGAAAGCGTTATTCTTTGTTTGATAGCTTAAGTTGTATTTTGTACTTGGAAAAGTTTTACGAGTAGCTTTGTTAAGTGTTATGTTGTAAGGTACACTAATGTATTTGTTTTCAGCAGTTTCTTCTTTTCTTCTTATGTTTACATTAGCTTTTCTCTTCTTTATGTTTTTTATCATTTTGTCAATAAGTCTGTGGTTATAGCCATTTTTTGTCGCAAGATAATAAATCGTTTTCTTTTCTTTTTCATTATTTTCTTTGCTCATTGGGATATTAATCAAGCGGTTGATCATTGATCTGAATCCTGCCATTTTATATTTCCATGGGTGGTGTGAGTTACATGGTATCAATAAGTCCGTTTGCGTAGGTTTCCTGTATATTTTAAATGAATGTTTCTTGTTTATTTTTGTTATGGTCAAGTCTAAATAGTTAATGGACTTATTCTTGTTTTCTTGGGTAAATTTGATTGAATTAGTTAATGAGTTTAAATAATTCAAAAACTCTTCACTTTCTTTAACACTACCTTCAAACAGACAAAGAATATCGTCTACATATCGATACCAATATTTTATTTTAGTTCGGAATGGATTTGTATCGTCGTTTATCTTTTTTACTTCTAGATGATGCATAAATATGTCAGAAAGTAGGCCAGAAAGTGGGGATCCCATAGCTAATCCGTGTCTTTGTTGAAAATATTCATTGTTATATTGAAAATAATTTTGGTTTGTACATGTTTTTGTCAGTACACAGTTTATCTTTATATTTTTAATAATAAAAGTAGCCCTTCATTGTGAAAATATTAATATATATATATATATATATATTTATATATATATATGTGTGTGTCTTTAAGCACGATAACTCGTGTAAAAATGGTCCAATCTTAATGAAATTTGGCATGGTTGTGTAAAGTAGTAATTATTGGGACGAGTTCGTAATCCAGCCCAATCCGACAACCGGAAGGGGGGGTAAAGGGGGGTAAACCCCCCCAAAAATGGGTTTTTTGAGTTTTTTACATAGAAAAATAAAAATAATCGAATTTTTGTTGGCACCATTGAATTCAGCTCAAAAAAACAAACAATTTAGTATTTTGAATCACTGCTCTATGTCCATTGGTTACCGAGATATTGAAAGTGGTAAACACAGTACGTTGTCCCAATGTTAACCTTATGGGAAATAAGTAAAATTCTATATCTCGCTTATTTCTCAACACATCTTGATAAAACTTGGTAAGTGGCTTCTTCTAGTTCAGATCTACTAAATATTGAATTAAAACCACCCAGTTTTAATATACCCGTAGCAGCAAACCTGCATACTCATTCCCCATGTTATTCTTATGGAGCTTTCAAAAACCTGTAAAATCTCGCTATGTTGGATTGAAATATGTTGTTTTGTACTGGAAATTCGCTGAGTATGCAGGTCTGCTGCAACGGGGGTATTTAATTGCGCCATGGACTTTTCATCCCACTTGCTGTATTTTCCCTTGATGGCTGTAGATTCCGAACAGCTGTTATGATTACTTCATTTGTTTACACTTGCCTTGTTTATTTTCGTTGCTATTGAGGCAACCCATAAGGCCGATGTTAAAATTTTACAACTTTAAAATTTGATTTATTACGTTATTAGATTTTCTCTGGCCAAGTAATCTGCATAACATACGTTTTTGAGTCATAAATTACTTATTTACAGACTTTGAAGGAAATCCTCGGAGCCGTTTCTTAGATAAATGTGCAAGCACGCAAGCATACAAGATTGATAACATTGCTCGTATAAGAGTATAGGATTTACCCTTACCAGCTATAGTAAGAGTCATATTTAAAAGTTACTGCAAATTCCTTGAAAAAAATACACGTAGTTGCATGCTGTTTTTTGCATGTTTTTCGAAGGATGTAGTTATATAGAAATCTAATTTGATATGTGCAGTGAACACCTGTTAATTCCTAACCTCGGGGCTTAGGCCCAGATTTCTGTGCAGCCCCCCTGGCCAGCCTCAGTAAAAGTTGTGACCCTTTTTTAAGGAAAATTCAGTTCTGGGTCCACAAGTCTACTCACATTCCCTTACTTACAGCCTTGTCCAGCCTCCTACCAGTGTGTGACCCTAAGCCCGGGTTCGATGGGGCCACCACACCCGGGAAAATAATTCAAGCTTGAAATACTTGAATTATGATAAATACTTCAGCTTAAAATAATTTTCCTGTCACTTAACCCATGATTAACTCTTCCAAGGGTAGATTCCCCTAGACAACTGGCTTCCAAGAAACTGTACGGTTCACAACAAAATCGTCTATTGTATTTTTGGTCTAAATACCCCCATCGCAGCAAACCTGCGTTCTCAGCGAATTTCTAAAGATTAATTTTATATGGGAGCTTATTTAATTTATAAAAGGGAAATGTTTCAAATATTTTATGTAATTAATGCAAAAAGTATATTACACATCAATTCAAGAGCTTTAGATATAAGGGAAATGATCATGGGAATCATATCGGTATCCTAAATATACGATAAAATACACTAAAAATACATACGTTTTTTGTTATTCTTATAATTAATTATTAGTCTAATATTTTTTATGAGTATATCCTTGTTATAGTATAAAAATGTAAGCAATCACACAATCAATGATTTTTTTATATTTTTTTAATTTTTTATTATTCTTTTTTGACAAATCAGGCTAAGGAGTAAAAAACCATGCAGCCTCGAAGTGAACTATTCCACTTTGCTTCTACGGTTGATCTTCAGTTTCGTGAAACCAATATATTTGATAAGATAGATCTTCCAAAGATGTTATCACGGGAGCATGCCATATGCCCCAATTTCATTTGTCCCAAACTATGATAATATTGACATTTTCACTTGTCCCAATTTCAGTTGTCCCAATTACAATATTTTCACGTGTCCCAATTTCATTTGTCCCAAAAATCTTACAAAATAGAGAAGGTATAAAAAAATGCATTTGTCCCAAATTCATATGTCCCAAATTATTTCAATAATAAAATTTGTCTAATGTCCCAATTTCATATGTCCCAAACTCTCTAAAATAACTCTAAATTTTTAATATTTCATATGTCCCAAACTTCATTAGTCCCAAAATTAGCTACAATAAACATGACACCAAAAAAGTTTCATTTGTCCCAATTTCAGATGTTCCAAATATAATTTTTTTAATAACGACCTGCATTGCAAATGTCCCACTTTCATATGTCCCAAAGTACAGTCTGTGCCAGAAGTGAGTGGGTGTAGCGTGTTTGCAATCAGTTTTATGTAGGCTCTTGACTAATACTGAAACATGTTAGACCCTTAATAGTTTTAGTTTAAAATATAAATTTAACACTTCAGCTATTAATTTATGTATGATAAAATCACTGTTATGATGAAAACTAACTAATGATGTTTCATTGTATCAATTTTATCATTAATTTATATATTGTTATTGCTTATATTTATTCAAACAATGTTAAAGAATTTTATTTACTTTATTTATTTAATGTAATTGTTTGACACCGAGGATGTACCAGTTCTTCCATGTTTACCGTTTAGAGATCTATAAGTTTAAAAGAGGATGTTGGTATATATATATTTATATATTTGGCACTGATAAACTCAGACACCGCTGGACCGATGACCACGAAACTTGGTAGATACATTTAGAATTTCATGGAGTACGTTTATACACCATCAGTTTCGTGATAACTTTCAGGGCTTAACCCTGGGACCGTCTTAAAGGTACCGTACCCATGTCAGGGATTTTGAAGGAAGTTGAGTTAGATTTGTTTACTTACAAAACATATGAAAGTAAAATTTAAAACAGGTGATGTAAATTAATGGTATTTCTTTCTGATATTTAATTGTCATATTGCCATAACGCATTCCGTTGTGTCAAATGCTCGCAGAAGCACGACACAAGAGCATGCCCTAAGCCTCCATCAACACCCCCAACATGTGTATTGTGTTTTGGCGAACACCCGGCTAGCTACAAGGGTTGCCCTGTGTATAAGGAAATTCAATCTAAACAGTTTCCTCCTCTTAGGGAAAAATCCTTAAAAGTAAGTCATGACGTCAGCCCCGCAGTACCACAAAGCCCTTCTACCAGTAACCCTAACCACCAGCCCCATAGGAATAGCTTAGTTGCAGAAGGAGTAACCTTTGCGCAAGCTACACGTAATAAAAATGAAACAGTTCGTACCAGACAACCTGAGCCAAATGAAAATTCTCAAGATTCAGAAAGTTTATCTAATATAATTCTACAATCTTTCAAACGTTTTGAAAGCATTTTGAACAAACAAGCAGAACAAATTAGCTCTCTCCTTAATTTGTTAACCACTGTCGTTGCTCGGCTAAAATGAATATTCTACTCAAAATTGCTCTCTGGAATGCCAACGGCTTATCTCAACATAGCGATGAGGTTCGAGTTTTTATCGAACAACACAAATTATACGTCATCCTTGTTTCAGAAACCCATTTCACAGACTACTACACAGACTACCCATGCCATCTCCTACTTTACAAATTGTCTTCAAAATTCTGCAAGAACATCAACGCCTGTACTTCAAAATTCATCGAAGTCTGTGTTGCATTACCCTATATATGTTAAAAAGAAGATTGCCGAAAAAAGGAGGCTAAGAATAATTTGGCAGAATAGCAGAAATCCAATTGACAAAGCAAATTTCAACAGGGCATCTCAAAATCTGAAGAGGTTATTGTATCGTGTAAAAAACCAGTGGTTTGCGGAGTATACCCAATCTCTGTCACCTACCGAAGCAACGGACTACTCACTTTGGAAAGCTACTAAAAGGTTAAAACAACCCAAGACACCGATTCCGCCTATTTTAAAGTCCAATGGAAGCTGGGCAAAGAGTACTACTGAAAAATCGGAAGCCTTTGCACAATACTTTTCAAATGTTTTCAAACCAAACTTGGCCACTGTTAATAACGATAATGACATACAAGAGTTTTTGGATTCTCCACTACAGCTTGATTTCCCGATGGAAAAAATCAGACCATCTGAAGTGCGATCTGTAATACATGACGTCTTAAGTCCCCACAAATCTCCTGTTTATGACTTAATTAAAGGTAAACTACTGAAGAACTTCCGAGGAAAGGGATAATCTTTATAACTTTTTTATTTAATGCTATGTTGAGTCTAGAATATGTTCCAGCTCAATTTAAACGAGCTCAACTAATTGTAATTCCAAAACCAGGAAAGCCTATCACTCAACTGACCTCTTACAGACCTATCAGTCTTTTACCTGTCATATCTAAAGTTTTTGAATAGGATACAAACTGATTGATGAGGATGCCATAATGCCCGGCCATCAATTTGGTTTTAGAAGAAAACACGGCACAATAGAACAAGTTCACAGGGTTGTTGGGACGATACGACAATGTTTAGAAAATAAATCTTATTGCTCAGCCGCGTTCCTAGATGTAAGCCAGGCGTTTGATAAAGTGTGGCATCCTGGCTTACTGTATAAAATTAAGATGTACCTACCAAATTCCCTTTTTGCTATTTTGAAATCTTATCTTACAGGCAGGATATTTCAAATTAAATATCAAGACATCCTTACTGATCTGCATCCTATACAGTCTGGAATTCCCCAGGGCAGTGTTCTGGGGCCTTTCTTGTATATTCTCTATACTTCCGACCTCCCAGGAGATATGTCTACTGAAATTGCTACTTTTGCGGACGATACTGCAATTTTGTCCGTTCATCAGGACACAGCTCAAGCTTCTAATAATTTGCAATGAAGCTTAGATACGATCACAGATTGGTCTCGGACATGGAGACTCAAAATTATTGAAAATAAATCTGTTCATATTACGTTCTCTTTAAACCTGAATTCTTGCCCACCGGTAACGATAAATAATACACAACTATCTGAAGTGACCGAAGTAAAGTATTTAGGTATTCGTATAGACAGCAAATTAACTTGGAAAACCCACATATGGACTAAAAGACAGCAACTTAATTTAAAAACTAATCGGATGAATTGGCTCCTTGGATCAAAATCAAAACTTAGTTTGGAAAATAAATTGCGACTATTTTGAAACCAATTTGGACATATGGTGTGCAGCTTTGGGGTTCTGCAAGTGTCTCTAACATTGAAATAATTCAAAGGTACCAGTCAAAATTATTACGCAAGATCGCCAACGCACCTTGGTATGTTTCCAACAGGACCTTACATGAAGACTTTAAAATACCTACAGTGAAAGAAGAGATCACGAGATTTAGTGAAAATTATATTGAAAAATTAGAAAACCACCCTAATCACCTAGCCTTGAACCTACTCGACAATACAGACGCTGTTTACAGACTGAAGAGGTCTTCAATCTTGGACTTGCCTTTTCGTTTTGTAAACTGAGGATAAATTTCTATTACTAACACTGTAACCTACATAATATTTACTCATTGTTCACATTAGCATAGAATAGATTGTAAAGTTAAAAAAAAAATTAATTGTATTTGTTTACATAAAGATTTGTTACTTGGTGCCAGGTGGTTAATGAATTAGACTTTTGCTTTTTTTCAAAGTGCAATACACTATATAAATGTTGGTATGTAGTATAACATAAAATAAATAACTGATTACTGAAGGACTTCAGTGATCACTGATCACTTATACTTGAAGGACCTCTTTTTTATGACAACTAACTTCTATTTAAAGAGGAAGAGTGTGCTACTGTAAAGAATAAGTTTTATCTACAGCACTTTAAAAAAAATGCCGGGACGGCTCTTTCAATCTTCTTGTTCAATATAGAGTCTAAAAACGTGTCAGCCCTTTTTAATAATTGCTGGATTGGCATTGTAATTTTTGTTCAAGGTAGACCCTAAAACCTTAAGAAAATGATCTTTTACAGTGAATAAAATTTCAAGCCATGTTCTATGGTTCCTCTAACACGTGTATGCCTTCATGAAGGAAAGAAATAGTAGAAATCCCAGATCTTTCCTTCATGAAGGCATACACGTGAAGACATGCACATACGCAGGTCTGCTGCGACGGGGGTGCATAATAAAGTTCTAATTAAGGGTAACATATGTGAGCAGATTCAAAGTGCTGTCGAAAAAGCCAAGGGTGCTGTTTTGTATAGACAGGCACTTTATACAGGAATAGAATACCCCCGTCGTAGCAGACCTGCTTACTAAGAGCGGATTTCTAAAAACGTTTTTTGCTTTATGGATGTACATTTGATATGTTCAAAGAAGTAGATTTTACAACAAGAAAAATAAATGGGAAAGCAAAACTATATAACTGATGGGTGATATTGTATGTTTAATTTTAATCGTGAGCGAAGCCACGGGTTCTTCTAGTATATATATATATATATATATATATATATATATATATAGAGTTGGCACTGATAAACTCGGACACCGCTGACACCGATGGCCACGAAACTTGGTAAATTCATGTAGAATTTCATGGAGTAGGTTTAAACACCACCAATTTCGTGATAACTTTTAGGGCTTAGCCCTGGGACCGTCTTAAAGGTACCCATGTCAGGTATTTTGAGAGAATTTTAGTTTGATTTGTTTACTAACAGAACATATGGAAGTAAAATTTAAAACAGATGATGTAAATGAATTTGTTCTGCTTTTTAAATTGTATTTATTTATATGAAGATTTGTTTCTTGGTGCCAGGTGGTTAATGAATTAGACTTTTGCATATATTTTAAATACGATATACACTCACTATATAAAATGCTGGTATGTAGAAAAATGTTACATTTTACTTTATGTTTTAATATAACATAAAATAAATCACTGACTAGAGATACTTGAAGGACCTGTCCTATGTCTTCTTCATAACAGCTGTTGTTGAAAGAGGTGGAGTTTGCAACTGTAAACTATTTATTTTATCTATAGCATTTTTGAAAATTGTCAGGTCGGCTTTTCCACTTTTTTGTTCAATATAGACACTACAAAATTTAGTTAGTATTTTCAGAAATTGGTGGGATGGCATTTTTAATTTTTGTTTATCAAAGGTAGACCCTAAAAACTGAAGAAACTTATATTTTGACAGTGAATACAGTTTCTAGGAATGCTTTATGGGTTTACCCACACATATAGAGCCGTATGGCCGATTGAACGTCGGTGTAAGCTATACATACATACACGTCACGTCACGTCACGTTGCGTTGCGTCCCAATTCGGCCGATTCTGCCGTGTTTGCTCTTCAGAGCATTCGAGTCGGGCCGTGCCGTGACGTGACGTAACGTCACGTGTATGTATTGCCGGTTCCATTTGATTACACAGGTATCATTCACATCGAAAATGGACGCAACGCGACAGGACGTGTATGTATAGAAGCACCTTTAAACAGCTGTTATTGATCCAGCTCAATGCAAAATATCAAATTTGTCACATACACTTTTAACTTCTTTTCAAACAGTTTGCATATTAAAAGTATAGCAGGTGTATTTTAATAACTGGAATGAATTGCTTTCATACTTAGCTCAATCTGTTTATTAGTTGTGCGTTTATATCCTAAAAAATCAAACATATATATTAGACAGAGTTAACAATTTCATACCTTTACGCTTTTTTTGTTTTACGAATTTACCACCGTATTGTTACTTTGGACAAATACTTAAAACAACTTTGAAATCGGATCAACCAAACATTACAACCTTATCGCTTCAGCATAGCCTTGAAACATTTCTAAAATTCTGATACAGCGATCATATTATGAATACATCGTGTGCACAGTTATAGAGCGGAATTCTAAGCCCTCACTCAAGCGAACCCTCTCTCAAACAACACGATCCGTTGTTCATTCAATGTTCAGTGTTGTTCAGGGAATGGTATCACAGCTGATTTTATATTGCAATGAAATAAAAGTTGTGATGCAAAGGCTGTACCTCGAGGTGCCTGGCACCGTCTGATATTTGGTGTATTTGTTGGCAGTGAAGGGGGAAAATGTTTTCAACATGACTTTGTTTGAGATATTTGCTTAAGTTACAAATTGTTGTTGTTAAATAAGTTGTCTGTCTACTTGGGATTGGACTTAAAACAAAACGGACCATTTAAATGGGAGATTGATGTTTGAATTTGAGCATACAATACATCAAACTTTAGGTGAACTGGCACCCCCTAATAATTTTTCCACAAACCACCCATCATGCTTATCGCCTCGCTACAATGTGCGGCGGGCCTTGGTCGCACAGTCAACTTATAATCAAAAGCCAAAAATCTGTGATTGCAATCATTCTGCTAGTAGTTTAATAAACTACATTCAATTGTAATTTATGATTGACAACAATTTTGCCTTTTAATTTTCCGTTATAATTTAAAAAATCACTTCGTCATATCATTTGGTCGCCCGGCTTGCGCTCCCTGCACGCCGTGGCTTCGCGTCCGTAGGCCACGCCACATACTGGAGTAAGCTCAGTACCTGGGGAGGTGTAGTATATGCGCATGCGTGATCGTAAAGGCCATGTCACACTGCCGTGGCGTCGCGTCCGTCTAGTATGCGGATGGACGTTTTAAAAACGGCAGTGTGACATGGCCTTCAATTACCATCTTCTTGGCCTTTGACCCATCATTTGATGGTATGGACTGCGTCAAACTTATACGTAGTCACTTAAAACCTTTTACTTAGTCACTTTATTTTTTTTTGTTATATTGCTCAATACAACATGCAAACTACTTAATAAAACCAAAATGTTACAGCTTGTTTACCTTTAAGGATACCCCAATCCCAATGATGCTTCAATCTTGTTCTTGATATTTAAAGCAATCAGCTGATTGTTTCATTTGTGTTAGGTTAGACTAACGGCAATGAACAACAATCGACATATCAAACGGATGCAATAATCGATTGGTGAAATAAGCGAGTTTCACAAATTGATTAAACCGACAAAAATGCAACAATGAATTATTGCAATTAAATATAATAACTTATAACCACTCCCGATCCAATCGATAGCTCACCATCGACGCTGACGTACAATAACGATGAGTGTTTCGATTATTTGTAATCAAATGAAGATTGTTCGATTATTTACCTCGAATCAAAAGTATCATCAACAATGATCCTTTTGGTCCTAGCAAAATAATGATCATCAAATCATATGTTATTATCCAAGGACTAAAAATAACAACTTTTGAATCCCAACGGATGTGTCAAAAGCAGCTGTTTTTGAAGCAGTATGACGAAATTTTTTTTAAAAATACACATAAAACCTGCACATATAGGGCCGATAACCTTAACACGTTCCCTCCCACAGCTACAGCAGCACCATGTACCCGGCACTGTGACGGCCGGTAGTCGTAGTCTACGTGTTAATTTAGGTACAACCCGCATGTATATCGGTCCAGTAGAACGGCCAGGGTCGCTGTCATTAGTTTTACAAAGGTTTTTTAGTATATAACTTTTCCACAAATTATGCCAATATGGGGTCGTCCCGAGCGTTTTCTTCGAGTCAACGGGACACGACGCTAAAAAACAGGACTGTCCCATTCAAAACGGGAAGTGTGGTCACCTTACTATCCAATAATTAGGTTGCCGTGGTTGACAGAAAGGCACTCTGAAGATAATCTACCTAGGCCAAGACCAGATGGTGTTTGTATACACATGTATTCTTAACTACTCCAGGATGTTCTTATTCTACAGTTGGAGCGGTTGGATTTAAATTATATATTTAAAACCATTTATTTGTCGTCTTCTTAAATAACAAAACATGTCTTCTTCAAAACGTGTCAGCGCAGTTACAATTAATTCATCTAGTACTGTTATCTGAGAAAACTTAATGCCTGCAAAAAACAAGCGGCAAACGCGCTACACCTTCGTACTCCTGGCACTGATAAAACTTAATGCCTGCAAAAAACAAGCGGCAAACGCGCTACACCTATGTACTCCTGGCACTGACTGTACTTTGGGACATATGACATTACAGGTTTATATTAAATAAAATGTGTTGGGACATCTGAGATTGGGACAAATGATACTCTTGATATTTAATATTTATTGTAACTTATTTTGGGACAAATAAAGTTTGGGACACATGAAAATTTAAAAATATTATGTTTTTTTAAACAGTTTGGGACAAATGAAATTGGGACATTTGACAAATTTTATTATTGGAATAATTTGGGACATATGATTTTGGGACAGATGAAAATTACGGGTACGTTAATAATTTTGGACAAATGAAATTGGGACATATGACAATTCTGGTGTTATAAGAATTTTGGGACAAATGAAACGTGGGACAAATGAAAATGTTAATATTTTCACAGTTTGGGACATATGAAATTGGGACATATGCAACGTACCCGTTATCACTTTATGTTTTTAATTTTTAAATATTCTTTTTTGCTTCTTTTAAAAATGTATTAATCCCCCTGTAGACTATGTCATTATTTGATTTCAGTGCATTTACAGTTCGCGCATTATATCTCCGGCTATGACCACTATGCTACTAACGGTGTCATATGATATTTTTAACGTATGATTTTGGTAAACACAACATTTGACAAGCAGCGGTGTTTTAGAAAATGTTTTCAGAAAAGTACCCCCTCTCCTCCCCGCACCATACAAACAGCTGACTCAGTCATAGCCGGAGATATAATGCGCAAACTGTATTAAATTTGTTTTATATAGTTTATGTGTTTCTTTGAGGTAAATGATTTAAAATCAGTCAAAATAAAAACAAATAAAATAATCACATGAAAAAATTAAATCCAAACATATGATTTATCTTAAAATTTAAATACACTTGTTGCAGCAAACTTGCATACTCAGTTAATTTAGAAAGGATTTATTTTTTATATAGGGAATATTCTACATAAGTTAAGGAAGTTGTTGTTTTGAATATTTTGTGTAAATATTAATATAGGCCTAAATAAAGTAAATTTTATCCTTCAAGCTCTTATTTCTCAATAATTAACTATTCATATTTAATTCTGATAATTTTTAATAAGTGTATACTTGTTATAGTACATAAATGTCAGCAAACATATTATCAGTCCACTCATATCCAAGAAATAAAAACAAAACCATCACATGAACAAATGAAGTATATTTTTTAATCCCATTTAGGGAAATTGAATGAAAAATTTGGGTATTTCACACCAGGATTTGGTTAGTTTATGTCCCTTCAGGATTCTCAAAGACAATGTGCTGCATTTAGCAGATCCAATATCTCAGTAACGGATTGATGTAGAGTAATAATTCAAAATGCTGTTTATTTTTTTTAGCTGAATTCAATTCTGACCATTAAATTTACATAAAATTAATAGAAATATGTTAAATCTTGATAACAAATTTTATTTTGTAAAAAAAAACTGTCTTAGGGTGTACCGATCTTGCTGGTTTTCCAACTTGAAGTCATAAATATCGCTATAAATGTTTGTTCCAAATTTCATCAAGATCGGACTTTTTTATGAGAGTTGTCGCGCCTACGGACACATATACAAATATATACACATAGGGCCTATATGCGCCTACGGTACATATATACCAAAATGAACTTTGGGCTCTAGGGACCTCAAAACGAAAAAATAACATGGTCCCGGGCTTAAGTCTCACCATGCCGCCTACGGTATAGCTACTTCCCTATTGGGGGAAATTCGCTCAATTATATATTTTAAGCAGTTTGCTTCCTTTATTTTGCAGTTAAACAACAATAAAAAAATCTTACCCTTATGTTGGAGATGTTATTTTTTTATATTAAAATTACCTACAGTCTACTGGCTCAAATATGGAATCAATAGATAATAGAATAGACTATAGTAGCTCATATCTATTATAAACATGGCAGGATTTTCACTTTTAATAACCTCCCAAGTTATAATGAAAAACAAACCTAAAAAACCACAATCGATCGAGCAACAGTAGAGACTTTCCAGCTGGTGAGAAATTTCAAACATACTAACCAGTTTTGCTGATGAATCCCTCTTTCTCCATGGCCTCAGCATAAACGAAATCGCTGTAGACAGATTTGTCCATGACAACTCCTTGCCCTAAAAAATTTAGGCAGTTAATTTAATTTAAAACCTTAATTTTACAGATTAAGGCTAATAAAAATTCAGAATCAAAAGAGCAAAAATATACTAACAATAAAATTTTTCGATAAAATTCACCTATGAAAATCAGGTGTGGGGGTTAATTCTCTATGACTATGTTAGGCTACACAAGTTCGTAAGAAGTAGGCCTTACTGTCTTTGGATACAGTATGGTAAGGTACATAAGGATGTGTTTAGTTCTTTTTGTTGTTGGATTATTCTCACCTACTGATATCCCAGGAATCTTGACAGTGTAGTCAGATTCAGATTCAGATATTTTATTTCCAGTAAAATTACAGTATACATGATCACATGGACATTTTATATAGGCTACAGGTTATGGAAGTGTCCCCACAAAGACTGTCTGTCTGTGCGTGGGGCGAGTCTGCACTGTCACTTTCATATCACATGCACACACAAACACTACGCTGAGTGGGAGAAACAAAATCAATACAAATAATTCTTATTCTCACATAAAATAGGCTATATTAATCCTAAGATAATACTGTAATAAAAAATATATATTTTTTACCAGAAGATTCGAAGTACGTACAAAAAATAAACGTGAGAAAAAAATAGCCTAAATAAGAAACTCAAAAAGAGAAAAAAAGACAGTAGCCTAATTTATGTTTTGTATAATGGTTGAATCAGGGGGTATCCACCGCATCCTCCTCTTAGCCCATGTCAAGCTCCTCCAAGTTAAGTCACACGTAGAAATATAATTAATACAAAAACACATAGGCCTAGTCCCAGGATTACTTTTATGTTTCGCGGGACTGATAAAAAGGTTCCGCTTTGTCAGGGAACAGTTTTAATTTTCTCATACACCTCGCGTATTCACATTGAACGAATGCTAGTATGCACTGATATGGGGGAATTTTAGGATAACAATAGTGAAAGTAACCCAACAACAACAAAAATAATTTGCCTAAATTCATCACTAAAAACATGTCTTTCAAAAGTAGGATATGGTTATCCTTAGGATGTTAATATAAACGGATATAGCCTACAGTGTGTAAATTAAGTATGGAAACAATTCAGTATTTTTTAAACCAAAAAGAGAGAAATATTTTGTTTGTAGAGAAATGTTTTGTTGGCAAAGGTTCCAGAATTTTCAAGATAAAAAATTTTGTTTCACACCCGCCTCCCCCCAGGTAGGAGGTAACTTTTTTTTTTCAAATAGCAACCCATTTTAAGTGACCCCTCATTTTGAAGGGTTTTTTGAAAGAAATACAATCGCGTAAATCTGAGGTTGATATCTTACCCCAAACAAGAATGGCAGCCATTTAAAATTTTGAAGTGGTCCCATGAGATTAAGTAGCAACTCGTATTAAATAATCCCTCATTTTATGGCCCTTGTAACAGTAAAAACAACGAATTGAATTGGAATTCGTCGATCCTATGAAGGCATTACAAATTTTGAATAGTTGAAATGGGTCCGTTATTATTTGGTCAGATTTTTTAACAGTGGCAAACAGCCTAGATTGTAATTTTACTTTCATATGATAGATAGCACTGATGTAACTTAGATAAGCAAACAACAAAAACGTTATGACAGGATGGGAAACCCTGTCTGGAGACAAGTAGGCCTAATCTCTTCTCACGGACAAGATCAGCCTAGAGAACAAATCATTAAAGAGTAATTATAAATTAGAATAGGCCCATGTACTCACCAGTATTCATAACGTGTGCCAAGGCATCGATGTACTGTGAAAATTTTATTTCATAGAGCATACATTGAAGATAGGCAGCCTGAAAGTGATGTGGATCTTCACAAAAGTTTTTAGTGTCAAATGATCTGGCAGATTTCGGTAGTTTAGGATCCAACTGCCTCAGATCATATCCATAAGAATTAATATACCACATATCCATGTTTCCTTCTGGCATGTATAACATATCCAGTTCTTCAGCAAGTTGTTTAGCGAATGCTGTTTTTCCAGCTGCAACAGCTCCATCCACTACAATTATCTTGGAATTCTCATCAAACCTATATGTGGTTCTATCAAACCAACTACGAAGCATAGTGTATTTCTTCTCTTTGTACGGGAAAGGGGGTATCCTCTTATAATTAGGATCTCTATTAGTCTTACCAATAATGGTTCTGCTCAAAATTAAAGCTACATTAGAATTCCCTTGAGAGGTCAAAAGCTTATGGCTGACATGGGAAAGATGAGACGCAGCTTTTGGAATATTCAACCCCAATATTATAGTTGCCATGACTTAAATGTGTCAGCCTAAATATACGATAAAATACTCTAAAAATCAATTCTCTTCGGCCTTTTTCATTAATATTTTGCACTCATAAAACATAAGTAATCATACACCTTAAGACAACCCCACAACCCCACTACAAAACCCAGGTTCAAGAAAACACCAAACAGCAGACGAGAAAAACAGATGTTGAGCAGTTTTTTAGGTTACAGATAACTGTCAAAGGTCATTGTCCAGGCACGCCAACACAGAAGTCTAAGAATACTATGCAAATTGCAACACTGTTCCCAAGGGATATCACATATCAGAATCAAGCAATAGATAAAAATATTAATTTTTGGTGTAATCTTTATTTATTATCAACAATGAATTCCTTTTGTGTTGTCATCAACCATTTTTATCTGTAATTTTCATCGTACTTTTGTGATTGTATATTTAGGATGTGCTATCAGTCAAATATTAGTATGCCTACCAATCCGTTTTATTATTGACTATTTTAAATTACCCTTAAGTTGAACTTTCATTAAATTTTTAATCTTATTCGTGTTTTTTTGTTTGCTAATTTTTATTCTTTCACCGAAAGTCCCAATTTTAGACTAGGGATCAGTGCCCCCCTCCACGTTTACATGAAGTCATTTACCATTTCCAACCTCCTTCAACCCCTAAATTATGTTGTATCAATCAAGGAGGTTTTATACAGGGCGTTATTTTAAAAACGCAACCCATTTTTAAGATTGAATAATGCACATATAAATATGAAATGACTATTGTTTTGTTGATCTTTACATTTTATACAAGGCCGTAGCCAATGGGGGGGTTAGGGGGGTCAGAACCCCCCCCCCCCCCCGAAACAGTAGAAATAGCCTTGAAATTGTAGTCAATGGGGGTGGAGGTGGTTAGGAATTGAAACCCCCCTCCCCTGAAATAGTAAAACCCCCACCCGAAATAGGAAAAACGTCCCCCGGGCAAATGTATAGGGGTCCGGGAACAGACAAAAAGGGTCCGAAATGATAATAAAGGGGCCGAAAAGCATACGCGTGAGCAAAAAAAAGGCCACCACTTTTGACGAGCCGGAAATTCTGCGCCGGTCCTGTTCAAACTCCACCCGAAAAAATTTCCTGGCTACGGCTTTGATTTTATACAACCTATTATTTAAGTTTGATCACAGTTAGTTTACATTATGCGTTCAAATAATCCGCCGTTGGCATTTATATAAAGTTGTGCTCTCTCCATCAAATTCCTGAGCACGTGTTGTAAGGTGCCCCTTTGAATTCCTTGCATTAAATTTGTTATGTTTGTTTTGAGATGCTGAAAATCCACTGAATTGTTATCGTAGGCCTTACTTTTTATGTATCCCAAAGAAAATTATTTAGTGGGGTCAAATCTGGGGATCTAAGGGGGGAAAATCCTTCCCTGTTACAGGGGTTTCTTTCAAACGCAACCCAAAACTTTATTTTATCAGTGAAGGATTCCCCCCAAGATCCCCGGATTTGACCCGACAATATTATTTTATTTGGGGATACATAAAAAGTAAGGCTTACGACAACAATTCACAGGATTTTCAGCACCTCAAAACAAACATAACAAATTTAATGCAAGAAATTCAAAGGGGTACCTTACAACACGTGCTCGGAAAATTGATGGAGGGAGCACAACTTTTCGTAAATGCCAATGGCGGATTATTTGAACACATAATGTGATCTAGATGTGATCAAACTTAAATAATACGTTGTATAAAGTGGGAATATTAACCAAATAACACTCATTTCATACTTATGTGTGCATTATTCCATCTTAAAAATGGGTTGCATTAAAAAAAACCTGTATTAATCTCCTCCTTGCGACCTTCACCACTCCACCGGTCTGACACTTAAATGGAGCCAAGTGGTAAGCTTATTGGAGCGGGTTAGTTCGAAGCACTTTATTTAGATGTCGTTGTAAAAACATGGTTTTCTTCTTCTTCACTGAATCAGCCAATCAAAACCACGACAACGATCTGCTAACTTCCTATTCCGTTTCCCCTGATTTTCTGTCACGACGCGACGTGTTCACAACCATAACGAGTTGGAATTAATCTAAGTGTGGGAAAATACCTAAGGTACGTTTGCAGAAAGTTGTCCTAGTGTAAGTTGTTTCGCGAAATACTGTACTGCGTGGTTTATATTGTGCTTAAAGCTATTGATGGAAAATAAATACGTAGATGTTTACATAAAAGCACTTAATAAAAATCAACTAAGTTAATTTTTATTAAGTTTTTTTTAATCAACTAAGTTAATTTTTATTAAGTGCTTTTATGTAAACATCTACGTATTTATTTTCTATCAATCGCTTTAAGCACAATAAGAATCACTCAGTACAGTATTTCGCGAAACAACTTGCACTAGCGGCAAACGTACTTATTCTAAACAAATCGGTAGTCATTAAAATTGAAAGTCTAGCAAACAAAACAAGGAAACGAAAATATTAACCAAGCAGACGACGACGATCGATATGTCGCATCGACGACCATCGATATATCGCGTCGATCTTTTTAGTTCAGGTAGCGCTGCTGTTCCCTTACCACCGAGTTAACATGGAAGTGCCAACTCTTTACGAAGTTCATTATTACTCTATGACCACTCTCTGAAGCACTGTAAGTAATCTCTATGAATTGGAGGTTTTGGCGGGAATGTCATCTGTCAGAAATGTGGCCAGAAAAGCTAGAGGTTAGGCACTCAGGTTGTGATTTTTTATTTTGGATTCATGAAATACTACAGTTAGTTTATTATTGTGATTATTTAAAATATAGTCCACAAAAATGAGCCATATAGACAGCTTAAAAAACAGTGACATAGCACTCGAGCTGAACAGTTGCAGTGATGAGGACTTATCAGAAGGCGAGATTACCACACAGAAAAATACCTCTTGTAAAAAGAAAAGATTATCCCGGAAGAGAGAGTCCGTAAAAATGTGTTTAAAACTGTCTGCTGAAACAGGATTTTTCGATGTAGTTGATCCCAAAAATAAGAAATCAAAGAAAATCCAGCAAAATGAAGGGTAAGTCTAGATTTTTTCCTTTAGTTGTTCCCACCTTGTAGCCTATACTTGACTTCCCAAACATTGAAGAATTTCCCTTTGAGACATCTTATTTTCCTGAGATGTCAAGCAACCACTGTTGAACAACTTGGAATGGTGAACAACCTTCAAACGTTTCCTCACTTGAACAACACTAAAACTACAATTCGTGCTATCTCGAACGTCCCTTAAAAAATGGTTTGAGTGTAGTTCTAGGGTATGTTAACACAGCTGATGCTTTATTGCAATCCAAGGAAAGCTTTCTAGGTTATGTACTTGTCACTAGATAAAAAGCATGTATATCTTGCTATTTATGTAAGATTTAAATCATCGCTCTATGTCCATTGATTACCAAGGTACCAAGAGTGGTAACACAATATGTTGTCCCATGGTTACTCTCATGGGATATTAAAATAATAATATCTCACTCATTTCTGAATATATTTAACTCTTCAACGTCTGCCATACGGTATCAACATTTTAATAAGTACATTGTTTATTTAAAAATTTTTTTAACAAAGCAGGATTTAATTGAAATATTAGGAATCAAACCCATGCCGCTCGGAATGTCTTCTACATTGACTCGTCAGTCAACACCCTAGATCTCTTGGGAAGGCCTATGATAGACGAAAGCTCGTTTGATACTTAAAGCCTATGGCCCTAGTGACCCAAGCAGCGACTCAGAGAACCAATTGAGTAAGTCTCCACCAATCACCACCAGAGTCAGTTAGCAGTCGGGCTCGGTCTTTTGGCTTGTAGAAAAGTCACACATTGAAAGGTTAGGGTAATAGCATTTTGTATGTTGCCTCATCTGGTTGAGATCTACTGGATTAAGGCTTAAAATCAATCATTTTAACATTTCCATCGTTAACAAAACTGTTGGTGGCTTCATCTATCATCTAGTTAATATCTTCTTGATTACAGTACGACCTAAAATCCATGACTAGGTACTTGAGATCTTCTACATAAGATCTACTTGATTATTACCTAAAATCTTTAAATATCAGGAGGCATGAAACCTGTGTGTCTACCTGGTCAATGTTAATCTAATGAGAAATGTAAATAAAATGATATAGCTTGCTCATCTTTAACATATCTTGATACAACTTGATTTGTGGCTTATCTAGTTTGAGATCTTCTGGATCCTTACTAAAATTTTTCATTTTCACATTTCTGTGACAGCAAACTTAAACAGGCCATTTCTGGAGAATATTTTTTTATGCCTAGCCCTATTTATGTAAGTATATTGGTTTAACTTGATGTGAGGCTTTGTCAAATTTTAATTGAAGTATTTGGAATTTGCTGAGTATGCAAGTCTGCTGCAACAGGGGTGTTTATGATTGCTTGGAATAAAATTTCGACCTTCAGTAGCATGAACAGTAAACTAAATCATTTAGCATTCAGAAGTAGGCCTAGGCCTATTTTTAATGTGTACTGTACATTTATTTCCACTTTACTTGAAATAAAAAACTTAACATATGAGAAACAGATCTTATAACATTCTTCATATTCCAAACAAATAGTGAGTAGCCTCTACGAAACAAGCAATCCAAACAAAACAGTGAATACAGATAAGTATTCTGTTTTCAGGGAGTAATTCATGGTTTGTGGCCGAATTGCAATAATATTTATCTTGTACGCTAATTTTAAAAGCGAGCAGTACCTCTTCTTGCATGTGCACTTCATAACCTAAATAAAACAAAATATGAAGATGAAAAACATCCTAATCCAATGCAGTTTCAATAATCCTAGAGCACAATTCATATTTATTTGGGTACCGTAGGGTCTACTGTATCTTTGTTAAAAAAAAAAAAAAATATTACCAAATTATTGAGTTTTATAGCCTATTAAGTTTGATATGAATTAAAACAAATTTTCGCTTTTAGGGAAACAGAAGAACAAATCTCCAAAAAAGTTGAATTAATGAAAATAACAGTAGACTCTGATAACTGGATTAGTTATATCGAGAGTAAAAGAAATAATAATGCAGTAACCAGTTGGAGTAAGACTGCCTCTCCTGTAAAGTTGTTGGATTTCCCAAGCATTGAAGACACCTTTGGAACTCGTAAAACAAAGGGCATTACTTTATCAAAACAATCTAGACCTAGTTATAAAACAAAAAATTCAGGACAGACAACAAATAGTCAAAAACCAAAGTTCAATTGTAAGGAAACAAATTCATCTTCAAATACTGTTAAAGATGAAGCTTCTGTAATTAATGAAGTATGCAGCAGAATTTTCTGTGGTGGCAGTAAATATAATGTAGTTACTGCAAAATTACCTGTAGAAGAAAGTAGAGGAGGATCATTTGAAGATCAGTTCCATAGCTCAGCCGACAGTTTTAGAGTTGAAAAAAAGGAAAGAACCTCAGAAGATAAAGGTAATAAAAATATCAGTGGAATAGCTGACAATGAAATGAAAAACATCATACTTCACAGAATATTCTCAGCAAATTCAGAAAAGCCTATTAGGGGGAAGAATAATAATGAAAGTATGTTAAACACAACACCAAGGATGAAAGAACAAAAAGGTAATATGTGGAAGAAAGTAAGTGTTTCAAACAGGATAAGGGAATATACAAATCAATACTTACCTTCCAGTACTAGGAAACCTAATCAGACTTATTCCGGAACTAGTGAATCCAGTGAAGATGAAAGCACAATGAAATCGCAAAGACTAACATCGGAAAAAAGCAAGGAGGGTCATCAAGATAAGCAGTCATATTTAGAAGAAAATTCAGTCATCTCCAAAGAGAGGAGAAGGATGGATCGCAGGAAAGAACGCAATGAAGACAATAAAGCATCCAGAAAACACTCAGTGAATTCTATTATCAAAAGATCACCTTTGAAATATTCTAAATTTGGTGATAAACATTTTATAAAGCCCGCAAGAAATAAGCCTTCTCGTTTTCTCACCAGTTCATCATCATCAGACAGTGAAAATGACTCTGCACAAAGTCCATTAATGAATACAAATAATAGTAATTGCAGCCAACAACAGGACAAACTTGAGGTTTCCTCAAACCAGTCACAAACTTATGTTCCCACATTCTTATTTTCAAGTGGCAATGAAAATCATCACTTACAAACTTCAAGAAATAAAAACTGTAGCAGTGGCAATAGCAGGGAAGAAATTGAACAGGAATACAAAATGAAAGTTAACAGTTATGAAGAACTCTCAGATTTACCTGATGATAAGTCTGATGAAAGGAGCTTTACCTCTAATGTATCTGATTCAATACATAAATTACTTTTATTAACCAGCTCAAGAAAAGAATCTGAATCCAGTAGTAAAGAAATCCCAGGTTTATCTAACATCAAGTCTGATGAAAGGAGCTTTACCTCAAATATATCTGATCCTAAACAGAAATCACATTTGTCAACTAGTTCAAGCAAAGAATCTGAATCCAGTAATATAGAAATCTCAGGTTTAACTAATGATAAGTCTGTTGAAAGGAGTTTTACCTCAGATATATCTGATTCTAAACAGATATCACATCTGTCAACTAATTCAAGCAAAGAATCTGAATCCAGTAATAAAGAAATATCAGTTTTACCTAACGTTAAGTCTGATGAAAGGAGCTTCACCTCAAATATATCTGATTCAATGAATAAATTACTTTTGTCAACCAGCTCAAGCAAAGCATGTGAATCCAGTGTTAAAGAACTCTCGGATTTATCTTATGAAAGGAGCTTTACCTCAAATATATCTGATCCTAAACAGAAATCACATCTGTCAACTAGCTCAAGCAAAGAATCTGAATCCAGTAATAAAGAAATCTCAGGTTTACGTAACGTCAAGTCTGATGAAAGGAGCTTTACCTCAAATATATCTGATCCTAAACAGAAATCACATCTGTCAACTAGCTCAAGCAAAGAATCTGAATCCAGTAATGAAAAAATCTCAGGTTTACCTAATGTTAAGTCTGATGAAAGGAGCTTTACTTCAAATATATCTGATTCACTTTTATCAACAAGCTCAAGCGAAGAATGTGAATCCAGTGTTAAAGAACTCTCAAATTTACCTAATGATAAGTCTGAAGAAATGAGCTTATCTGATTCAATTCGTAACTTACTTTGGTCCAACAGCTTGGGCAGAGAATATGGATCTATTGAAATGAAGAGCTTAACGCTTAAAACATTTCAGCTATCATTTGACCGTGATGACAAATTAGCTTCAAGTAATTGCAGTAGAAGAATTTGTTGCTCCAATATTATTGTGGAATCGAAAGATACATATTCTTACTGCAGTTCACCTGATATTGAAAATGATTTTACACAAAGCGCTGGAATATATCAAGCTATAAATTCGTCGGCAGATGATAAAAATGGGTTTCGAAAAGCTAATTTTTCTGAAAAATTATCAACGGATATTGTAAACTGTAGTATAAATTTAAATACTTATGAAAGTAAAAATCCTCTTATGAACTTGAATCATAGTAGTAAAAATACTAGTACAAATCATAATATTCCTAAGAAATGGCAAAATTTCCATAAGTTTTCATTAAATGAATATGATGAATCTAGTGCTGACACAAAATTTATGCAATCCTCCCCTGACTCGTCAGATGTCGAAATAAACTCAGATCATGGACCAAAATTAGTTGCTCCGTTTTTGGTAGTAAAACGTGTAGATGAAAAGATCTCAACAAATAACTGTTTCCCTGGGTAAGTTTACTATTTTTGATAAAGTATACGTTTGTTTTGAAAGGAGGGATACACAGCTAACTCACCTGAAGATCGGTGTGAAGTAGCACAGAACACAGAAAGGAAGACAAAACACATAATATTTCATCCCTGTTAGGGACTTCCTCAGGTGAGGTGGAGAGAGGAATTGGCAGTTATAAAACAGTTTTGAACAGTTCACAACACTATTATCACTTAGAACTAACTTTTAGAGATTTCATATACATATACTCATGTTATTGCACTATTTTGAGTTCTGGGTTAGCTGTGTGTGGGAATGTGGTGGATGGATAGTTGGGTATTTATGTAATGTTGAAGTTTCTAATTCGAATTCAGAAATATTTATTTCACAAGAGCAAATTGATTACACTGCATTGCCCATGCATTGTCTCTCTAGCTAAAAGCTATTTGAGAGACCTCAGAAAATACTTACACATTTTACATTTTGAAATCACATATTGTGCAAAATTTAATCATTGACAATTGAATGTTATTCCAACCAAAACATAGACGGGAGTTTTTACAAACAAATATAAATAAATATATATATATATATATATATATACACTGACCTCCTAACCCTGCAATATATCCTGGCCGCCTTTTAGGGCTCTGAGACGTATATATACACACTGACCTCCTAACCCTGCAATATATCCTGGCCACCTTTTAGGGCTGTGAGACGTATATAAGTGTTTTTTAATTGTTGAAGAAGAAGTTTCAAACTGATATATATAGGTGCGGAAACATTAAAAGAAACGTGTCCAACAAAAAAATCTCCATAGAGGATATAGTTTAAGAATACATATGGGGGTCCCCCTGGCCGCCTCTCCTGGGTTATATACAAGTGGCCGCCTTACCCTGCACGTTTGTGTATATATATATATATATATATATATATATATATATATATTATATCAGAAAGTAGAACAAATACCCTTTTTTTCATGGTTTATTTTTGCAACATGTTTCGACTATAATGTCATTTTCAAGCAAATCTAACCTATAACATAAAGTGTTTATATAAGTATAAAAATAAATAAATATATAGTAAAAGTCATATGATACAGATAATTTAGAAATAGGTTTTTTGGTAAATGGTAATTTAGGAAATATAACCCGTTTGTCATGTATTTCTCAGTTTTCTTATAACTTCGAATATTGGGTTATTTGAAGGTAATTGACCAAATAAAAAATTGATATATATATTAATATCAAGGCCGTAGCCAATGGGGGGGGTCAGGGGGTCAACCCCCCCCCCGTCAAAAATGTTAAAATTGTGTTTAAATGAAAGGTTAGGAAGTTATTTTTTTCACTTCCTGTAACCGCCGAGCCCAAACCCCTCAAAAACATTTCCTGGCTACGGCTTTGATTAATATTATATAATTTATAAATTTATATTTTTGGTGGGGCTCTGGTGTTTGTTATTTATATGTTTGGTGGGGCTCTTTGGTGTTTTTGACAAACTGGTTGGCTAATTCCCACCTCCTGAGCATAGAACTGTTGCACTGGCTTTTGGGGAAAGATCTTATAGCTTTGGTTGTGTACTTTATCAAATAGTGATAAAGTATAATTTGCTTGTTTTTTTTGTTCTATAATATCACCATGTTGGTTGCATTATTTTTCATAAAGTCATCTTACGCTACAGTTAATGAAACAGAATCAGTGATGGCAAATAAATATCTGCAACAATCTAAATTTCAGCTTAAACTCCGCACCACTAGCAATGAATTTTAAATTAAGGTGTATGTCTACAACTGTAAGGTTTCTAATTTCCTATCTAAACCCCTCTTGAATCTCTTTAAGAAATGATACATTTTAACTACCTATCTAAATTTATGCTGGAAGATGGTTTTCACCTAATTATGTTAAATTTTTCTTAACTTAACTAAACACAATTTGAAAGTTATAAACTATGGGTAATATTTTTGGACACCCAAGAAAATCTGAAAACATCATTTTTTAGTTGCTACAGTAGCTAGAGAGTCATTTACCAATCATTAAGAAGTGTTTTTAACTTAAGACATTTAAGATATTGATAATTTAACACGTTACACTGCAAGTAGGCTAATTTAATTTTTAGGGGAGATTTATGAATTTAATGTAATTAATTATTTTAATAATTGGGGCCTGTTAGTTACCTTCAACAGATTTTTTTAATTTTTACCATCCTATTTTCAGACATTGCGCTGCGCCAGTGCTTGGTATTAAAAAAAGGCTGGGGGCCTGGGGCAAATTGCCCCCTTGCCTCCCCCCTCAAGGTGCTCTGCCTAAATTAGAATATGGCTCAGTATCACTGATGAAAAAAACTTTTCAACAGTCATTTAATTAACAGCTTTTGGTCCACCCGAACATTAATAAAACTCAGTTAGAGAACAGTAAGGATTTTCAATTAAAAATCTCTTTCAGTAGTCTGCAAAATTTGTCAGGTTTTTAATATTTTTCATTTATGCAGGAATGTTATTTTAAAATGTCATGCACTCACAAGATAATTTTCTGAAAAGAAATACGAACTATTTCGAACAGCATATCCTTTCCTGCCACAAAATTGAGGACAATCTGAGATTGAATTTCCTAAAACTGATTTTGGTAAATTTGTTTTTAGGAGATCAACTCGGAAACGCAAAGCTGATAAAGAAGAGTCGGAGGCTCGTCCATCAAAAATTAGTATTAAAAATGAGCATTCAGATACTGTGAGTAATATTTACTGCGGGCAGTTTTATGTTGTTAAGCTAAAAGATTAACTACCTGGCTCTCAGTATGTATTAGACATTATAACTTAGGCCTAACGAGTTTTAGGGCACTTTGGTCTAACCAGCCAAATCGTTACTCAGCCCCTACTTGGTCCCAAAGGAGGCGACTACTTTACCAACATTTTTTGTTATCTGCATTAATTTGTTCTT
The DNA here is from genome assembly GCA_035578135.1 of Flexamia atlantica. Taxonomy (NCBI): domain Eukaryota; kingdom Metazoa; phylum Arthropoda; class Insecta; order Hemiptera; family Cicadellidae; genus Flexamia; species Flexamia atlantica. The sequence continues at coordinate 36,015,361 of JAQJVK010000011.1, forward strand.
AAAAATCCAGAAAATATGTTCAATAGTATAATAGTCAATTTTTTCAATAAAAATACTTGGGATTAGCCTACAAAAATAAGCACAAGACTTTTGGGATCAAGTTTCTTCCTCAGTGCACTTAAAACAAGAGCAAAAGCTCTACAGGGAAACTAGCAAGTGACTGAGGTCAACCTTCTTGTTGGTCCTCGCCTTTTCTGGTGCTTTCAAAAAACAGCTTTAATGGGAGACTGATTCATCAAATATATAACATTGTGTTAGCCACTTCAGCCCAATACTTTTTGCCCAAGCCCAAATCATGCAAGAAAGCAAAGGTCTTTCCAAAAATGTTACGATTCGCCCAACATAAAAAGTTAAACAAACACATAAAACCAACTAGTATCAAGCAGAAATAAACATTAATTTCTCAAAAAAGGGGGTTAAGGAAAAAAAGGATGTTTTTTCTGCTGATCAACCTCTTTCAAAAATCAAGGTTTAGCCAGCAGTACTGGGGCTCTTATTCTTCCCCTAACAATATAAATTAAAAGTCTTAATATCAACAATTTATTTATAAGAGGTCAAATTCCTGCGTGTCATCCTTATCTGAAGATGGCACGCCGAAACACGTAATCTAGTCACAGAACACAGAGCCACAATGATGACACGCAGGTATTTAACCTTTTGTACTTAAAATGAGTGATAAAAAAACACTAACTATTGCAATGCATTTGTTTTTACAGGAAACAAAGACATCGTTTTTATCAAAAAAATTGATTGGAAACAAAGATAATAAATTGCTAGAAGATTTGTACGATCCTTGTTCAACAAGTAGTCCTTGGGCTATTTCTGCCAAAAAGAATTTGTTCTCTCCAAACAAGAAAATTGAGGCTTCAGTGATCTTGAATGACTGCAGCACTCCGACCAAGCAGAAAAAAGATTATCAAAAAGATAAGGAAAACTTTGTTCTAAGTTCAAGGAGGCATAATAATGAGTCAACCCCGCAAAAATCCTTTAAGAATCTGAGATTTGATGAGGAATCAGAAACTGACAGCCCAGTGAAATACAAAGTTACACCTTTAAAACCTGCACAAACACCAACAAAACAAGGTAAAGTAGATTCAAGCAGTAATTGTGAAAGAGGTTCTAACAGTAAGTTTGAAAGAGGTTCTAGAACCCCCACAAAACTAGGAGACGAGAGTTTAGGGGAAAATCAAATTGAAAATGAGCTATCACTATCAGAAGACCGCAATCATGGACTTTCACCTAGAACAAACATCTCTGAAAGTGCATCCAAGCTGACAGAGCGTGCAGAGCGTGAATTAAAACGGTTAAACATAGATTGTGTTCCGTCATTGTTTGAGGCTCCTTCCCCAGTGCGTAAGAGTAGGTCGAGTGTTCTTAAAGCAAGCACACCACAGAAACGTAGCAACTCTAGCGAACATAAGGCAAAGACGCCTCAACTGAACAATACCAAAAAAGACATCAGTAAAGAAGATGAGCAAGGGGAAGGTGATTGTTTCACTCCACGCAAAAACGAAAGCAAATTATTGTCAGCTGTCAAAGGGACTCCACTGGAAGTAAAGTCGCCTAAACAAAGCACTACAAAAAAAGATATCAGTAAAGAAGGTGAGCAAGACGAAGCGGATTGTTTCCCTCTACGCAAAAACGAAAACAAATTATTATCAGCTGGCAAGAGTTTAGGGAAAAATCAAATTGAAAATGAGCTATCACCATCAGAAGACCGCACTCATGGACTTTCACCTAGAACAAACATCTCTGAAAGTGCATCCAAGCTGACAGAGCGTGCAGAGCGTGAATTAAAACGGTTAAACATAGATTGTGTTCCGTCATTGTTTGAGGCTCCTTCCCCAGTGCGTGAGAGAAGGTCGAGTGTTCTTAAAGCGATCACACCACAGAAACGTAGCAACTCTGGCGAAAATAAGGCAAAGACGCCTCAACTGAACAATACAAAAAAATATATCAGTAAAGAAGATGAACAAGGTGAAGCTGATTGTTTCACTCCACACAAAAATGAAAGCAAATTATTGTCAGCTGTCAAAGGGACTCCACTGGAAGTAAAGTCGCCTAAACAAAGCACTACAAAAAAATATATCAGTAAAGAAGGTGAGCAAGACGAAGCGGATTGTTTCCCTCTACGCAAAAACGAAAACAAATTATTATCAGCTGGCAAGAGTTTAGGGAAAAATCAAATTGAAAATGAGCTATCACCATCAGAAGACCGCACTCATCGACTTTCACCTAGAACAAACATCTCTGAAAGTGCATCCAAGCTGACAGAGCGTGCAGAGCGTGAATTAAAACGGTTAAACATAGATTGTGTTCCGTCATTGTTTGAGGCTCCTTCCCCAGTGCGTGAGAGAAGGTCGAGTGTTCTTAAAGCGATCACACCACAGAAACGTAGCAACTCTGGCGAAAATAAGGCAAAGACGCCTCAACTGAACAATACCAAAAAAGACATCAGTAAAGAAGATGAGCAAGGGGAAGGTGATTGTTTCACTCCACACAAAAACGAAAATAAATTATTATCAGCCGCCAAAGGGACTCCGCTATCTCCAGCTGTGAAGTTGAAACAAACTGCAATGTCTCCGAGACAGCAGGCCACCGTCACTGTCACCACTCCAGTGTCAAAGAATGTAAGCCCACTTTTGCCAACACCCAATATAGTTATTTATGTAGTAAAACTTCGTTAAGATGACACTCGATAACAAAAAAAACCTTGATAAAAAGTGCACTTTTCAAGTCTCCTTGATACTGTAATGACACTTAACCTCAATAAGAGGACTCCCTAGATAACGAGACTCTTTCCAGAATCGCCTTGAGACTCTTTGTATCAAGGTTCCACTGTAGTTTTAAGCATGTAAAGCAGTTATAGTGGTTTAAATACTTCTAAGCAGGTATTCAAACCACTATACAGGGTTTTCATAAAATAATGGTAGTGTTTTAAGTTTCTGTAAAACTATTATAAGACAAATTAAATATTTCACATTGGTACCCCTGCCTCCGGTAGCTCCAACAGTTTTTCTTACATTGATTGTAACAGCTGTGTTGATTGTTGTGATAATTGATAATCTTCTTATTCTTTGAAAACATCTTCATGTTGTGTTGTCTTCACAAACCATGTTTTCCGATCAAGAAATAGCAAGGCCTCCAGGAAGCCCAAACCTTACCCCATGTGATTTTTCCATGGATTCATATCAAAAACATTGTTTATTCCCTAAAAATTTGAAATCAAATTCATTTAAGAGAAAGAATTAGATGTAGTCTCCTCTGTAACAAGAAAGATATTGCAAAACATGTGGGCTGAAATAGGCTGTCGTCTGGACGCCTTTAGAGCAACAAATGATGGCCATGTTAAGTTTATCAGTTATGAATACAACCTTTTTTATGTCAGTAATTCAATAAAATAAATTTTTGCTTGTAGCTTTTCTCGTTTTTTTATATTTTGTAATCAAACCCTGCCATTATTTTATGAAAACCTTGTATAGTATTCTACAGTAATCCGGAGGCTAAACAACTGAAAATGAAATAATGTTACCAATTCTCATATTTAAATAATTAACACAGTGTGACACATAGTGAAGCATGTGTCATCATTTTCATCTTCCACATATGTATAAAATATGGGGGAGGGGTCTTCTCCTCCCCCTTCAACATGAGAGTGGAAACTCAACATTCCCAAACCCATCAGTCCAAGACCACATTGCGTCCGGCCTACTGTACTCTTATCGAAAACCCATGCGATTGATTTGATTTCTGGCCTGAAATTTTTTCTCTAATTCTTCTCGGTGATTTTAATTTTACCATTAAAACTGTTATACCCACAGTCTCTTTTGAATCAGTGTTATCGTTATTCTTTAATAATGTGACTATTGTGGAAGATTTTATCATTACTCTAGTAAAAATTAAAGATATCATAAAATGTACACTTTTTAAATCATTGCACAAATATGTAATTTGGACATATTTTTGTTTTACATAGTTTTTGGATTCTAAATTTTAGCTGTTTTAAAAGGATGACAGACAAGGGATATAGGCCTACCTCACATTTGAACATCATATATTCTTTAATACTGCATTTCATGTCTTAGAAATCTGGAAGAGGATTTTTAACTCCATCGATGGCAAGAAAAGAACATGTTAATAAAGAGAAAGCAGGAGATGATTTGGACACGACTAGGAAGCAACTTCACATATCGACAATTCCCGAGTCTTTGCCTTGCAGAGACAAGGAGTTTGATCAAATCAGATCGTTTTTGCTCAGAAAAATAGAAAATTCTGGCGGAGGGTAAGTCATAATTGTTATATACTTAAGAAAATATATTTTCTAGCCCACTCAGATAGTATAATTCATAAAAAGAATGGAAAGTGGGTCAATACCATACATTTGAACCACAAAAAAAGAGATTTATGAAGCACCTCATGTTTTGAATGAACCTTTTCGCTACACAGAAAGTATATTTGTTTATATTAGAAGAAATCAAAAAGATAATTAACATTACTTTTCTTTAGTAAACATGTTTTTTCCGTGGTAAACGATAAAATGCTGAATTTTTGCATGTGATAAACACATTTTGAAAACACGGGATTTCATAGCAGTGTAACAAAAGGTTTTTGTAGCCTGTTTAAGAAATTGTTTTTGACACTTTTTACAATGCTTATATACTAATATTTCAACGTAATTGAAAGCTCTAATGTTAGCATATGAGTAGAGTTCTCAATCCCGGGATTCGGGATCCCGATCGCTTTTGAATACCTGATAATATCGGGATCAGAGTCTCTCAATCCCGGGATTGCAAAAGAATATTTTTTTCTGAATTTTTGCGTGATTTGAATGTTTTAACTATTGCAAAAGTCGTCCTTTCAAACATATAAACATAAAAATGTTTTAGGAAATTAATATTCCAATACTAATAATTAATAGCAACTTTTTTTAATATTTTTAACTCACGCCCCTTTAGACTGTTACCTACCAATAACCAACAATAACCTTAATAACAATAATAGTTCAACAATAACCTTATTCCTGGAATATAATGAGACAGTACTCAGTAGTTTTCTAATCGCTCCGAACTTCCTTTGCAGTTAATTCCCATGATTCGATGTATCCTAAAAGCCGTCCACACAGCAGGGGACTTAATTTTGATATTTTTTATCTTACTGAACTTTTATATCTATCTGATCATCAACATTTTCAGTTGCTATCGGGGTTTCGTTTAGTGAACATCTGAGCGGTCGGAATGATTTTGTGTAGTGAGTAGTGAGTTTCATCAATTGTTGTTTTAGTAATAACCTCACGTGATCTGTGAATTATTTGTGAATAGTGAAGTATTATGAGTGACCAAAAAAATGTTCTTGTGGCCCATAAGAAAGATTGTGATGTTTCATTCCTTTTTTATCATCGTCTTACATAAAAGGACAAAAAAACAGCGCAATGAAAGATTTTCAAATTTGTTTAAAAAACATTTAGCAGCTCTACGAAAGGACTGCGCACTCATATGTCAAGCACACTGCGCACTCATATAAAAGCTATTCAAAAATTTTGAACAACAGGTAATTAGCCGGCAACAAGCTCATAATTGACGAGTTAGTAATACAGAATTATTGGTATTTTTAATAAAAAATGCCATGAGCGTTGTTCTCACACAGCAATATATTCTAGATAGGCCTATATAGAAAACGGGAATCCCGGCACTGATCCCGAGCCCGGGATCTCGGGATCAGCTTTTGTCAATCAGCTACAGCGAGAGTAGTGTTGCAGCAACATACTAGTTGTGTCGGCAGGTGTATGTACATCAGCAGAGTGCCGGGGACTGGCAAGACCGCGACTGCCCACGCCATCGTGCGCTCGCTACAGCGAGAGTAGTGTTGCAGTAACATGCCTGATGTGTCGGCAGGTGTATGTACATCAGCGGAGTGCCGGGGACTGGCAAGACCGCGACTGTCCACGCCGTCGTGCACTCGCTACAGCGAGAGTAGTGTTGCAGTAACATGCCTGATGTGTCGGCAGGTGTATGTACATCAGCGGAGTGCCGGGGACTGGCAAGACCGCGACTGTCCACGCCGTCGTGCTTTCGCTACAGCGAGAGTAGTGTTGCAGTAACATACCAGTTGTGTTGGCAGGTGTATGTACATCAGCGGAGTGCCGGGGACTGGCAAGACCGCGACTGCCCACGCCGTCGTGCGCTCGCTACAGCGAGAGTAGTGTTGCAGTAACATGCCTGATGTGTCGGCAGGTGTATGTACATCAGCGGAGTGCCGGGGACTGGCAAGACCGCGACTGCCCACGCCATCGTGCGCTCGCTACAGCGAGAGTAGTGTTGCAGTAACATGCCTGATGTGTCGGCAGGTGTATGTACATCAGTGGAGTGCCGGGGACTGGCAAGACCGCGACTGTCCACGCCGTCGTGCACTCGCTACAGTGAGAGTAGTGTTGCAGTAACATGCCTGATGTGTCGGCAGGTGTATGTACATCAGTGGAGTGCCGGGGACTGGCAAGACCGCGACTGTCCACGCCGTCGTGCACTCGCTACAGCGAGAGTAGTGTTGCAGTAACATGCCTGATGTGTTGGCAGGTGTATGTACATCAGTGGAGTGCCGGGGACTGGCAAGACCGCGACTGTCCACGCCGTCGTGCACTCGCTACAGCGAGAGTAGTGTTGCAGTAACATGCCTGATGTGTTGGCAGGTGTATGTACATCAGCGGAGTGCCGGGGACTGGCAAGACCGCGACTGTCCACGCCGTCGTGCACTCGCTACAGCGAGAGTAGTGTTGCAGTAACATGCCTGATGTGTTGGCAGGTGTATGTACATCAGTGGAGTGCCGGGGACTGGCAAGACCGCGACTGTCCACGCCGTCGTGCACTCGCTACAGCAAGAGTAGTGTTGCAGTAACATGCCTGATGTGTTGGCAGGTGTATGTACATCAGCGGAGTGCCGGGGACTGGCAAGACCGCGACTGTCCACGCCGTCGTGCACTCGCTACAGCGAGAGTAGTGTTGCAGTAACATGCCTGATGTGTTGGCAGGTGTATGTACATCAGTGGAGTGCCGGGGACTGGCAAGACCGCGACTGTCCACGCCGTCGTGCACTCGCTACAGCGAGAGTAGTGTTGCAGTAACATGCCTGATGTGTTGGCAGGTGTATGTACATCAGCGGAGTGCCGGGGACTGGCAAGACCGCGACTGTCCACGCCGTCGTGCACTAGCTACAGCGAGAGTAGTGTTGCAGTAACATGCCTGATGTGTTGGCAGGTGTATGTACATCAGCGGAGTGCCGGGGACTGGCAAGACCGCGACTGTCCACACCGTCGTGCACTCGCTACAGCGAGAGTAGTGTTGCAGTAACATGCCTGATGTGTCGGCAGGTGTATGTACATCAGTGGAGTGCCGGGGACTGGCAAGACCGCGACTGTCCATGCCGTCGTGCACTCGCTACAGCGAGAGTAGTTTTGCAGTAACATGCCTGATGTGTTGGCAGGTGTATGTACATCAGTGGAGTGCCGGGGACTGGCAAGACCGCGACTGTCCACGCCGTCGTGCGCTCGCTACAGCGAGAGTAGTGTTGCAATAACATACCAGTTGTGTCGGCAGGTGTATGTACATCAGTGGAGTGCCGGGGACTGGCAAGACCGCGACTGTCCACGCCGTCGTGCACTCGCTACAGCGAGAGTAGTGTTGCAATAACATACCAGTTGTGTCGGCAGGTGTATGTACATCAGTGGAGTGCCGGGGACTGGCAAGACCGCGACTGTCCACGCCGTCGTGCGCTCGCTACAGCGAGACGCGGACAACGGAGATCTGCCTGCGTTCGATGTGAGTGCCTCAGACCGTCACTGATCTGTCAGTAGCATAGAAGTATGTTTTTGCCTCTGGCCTGTGATTATGACAGGCTGTATTACATAGAATTTTGGTGTGACTATAAAATTTATGTCATCATAAGCCTTAGGTCCTTTATTTGCATACAACATTTGTTACAAGGATGTTTAAAATTGCAGTTGAGAAAAGTTTAAACCGCCGCAATTTTGGATTCGGTGATCCGATTGAGATCGAGTTTATGGCATTGTATTCTACTCAAAAAGAGTTTTAATTTGATGTACATAAACAACCCGTGCGTACATTTAACATTTTCCTTTAACTCCTAGTGGGCCGTCCCCCTGAGTAGATAGGGGGACACTGTATACATGCTAAAATAGTATTTTGTGTCCAAGCTATAAGCTTTATAACGTCAAAGCTATATTGAGGGGGAATCATTAATGTTGCTATTAGGTGACCGATTGAAGACTTTGTTGCGTTACCAGTTTTCAATTTCCCGGCTAAAAAGTAACTGTCCATTTCAACGCAACCTTCCCCCCTAAAAATAATCCTTAAAACGTCAATGCTGCATTGGGGGGAAATCGTTCATTTTGCTATTATAGATGTTTGAATGAAGATTTTGTTGGGTTGCCTCTTTTACATTTCCCCGGTAAAAAGTAATTACTGTATACATTTCAATGCACCATCCCTTCTCAAAATAAGTTTTAAATCGTCAAGGCTATATTGGCGGGGAATCATTAATTCTACTTTTTCAAGTGTAACAAAGCAAATTTTTATTTCTCCCCTAGAAGTAGTTGAGTAATTTATCGATAGGAAACAGGACAGGTTGAAAGAATTAATTTGTTTGAAGAGAGTCTCGTGGACTGAGCCAGTTCGGCTGCTTGCGTGCCGCGGCCGCCATGGAAGATACAACTGTACAGGAACGCTGACGGTATACACTTGACAGTTGGCCGTGCTGTATATTTCTATCTCGTACATTTAAAATAATAATTATAGTTTAAATACAAATTTAAATAGTGTTGCAATTAATTTATTTTTGACGATTTATTGGTAAAAATTAGTAGCAGTACGTTTTACCGTACAGTAAACAAAAAAAATCCCCCCCCCCCAAAAAATTCTATGACGCCATTGGCGTCATAATCCCCCCCCCCGTAGGCACCCTGTATGGAGGTGAACGAGCTGCGACTGATGTGTTAACTTTGCCATTTGACAGTTTGTGGAGGTGAACGGGCTGCGGCTGACGGAGCCGAGGCAGGCGTACGTGCGGATCCTGCAGGCGCTGGGCGGCCGCAAGCTGAGTCCCGACCAGGCGCAGCAGCTGCTTAGCCGACGCTTCGGCGGCGACAACCGTCGCGCCACCGTCATACTGGTGGACGAGGTGAGACCCGTGTTTGGCACAAGGAGGTTATAGTTTATACTGGGGATGTGTTGATAACACTTTTTACATCATACAGGGTTCCCACTCAACCGTGAAACCGTAAAAACCGTGAATAAGCCGTGAGTTTGGCAAACCATGAAAAAACCTGGAAAGAGCCGTGAATTTTGTCATCAGACCTTTAAAATCAGCCACTTTTAAAATAGCTAATATTTTTATTAAATAATAGAGAAATATTTGCATAAATTTATTAGAGACATTAAAATGATTCACAGTCCCAAGACGAAGACAGCAATTGTGTACTTTAAGACGTAGATTGTATGAACGGGGCTAGACGGTAGGGCCTGCTAAACTGAGATTGAGATTCCACTGTGGCTGGGGAAGGAGGGGTGGAAACTGGGGAGGTAGTGGTGGAGGACGATCGTTGCCTTGGAGGGATGGGAAGGTGAAGAGAGAGAAGACTAAATAGCTGAAGACGCACGCTCATTGGTTTACGTTTGCGCAGCAATTAATACGTGAATTTCTTTCTTTTGCTTTGACGAAACATAGAAACAATCCTAGAATACAAATGACTGATAAATTTAATCTACCTAACTTGATGCTGTACTGAAATTTATGATGGTGATTGTAAGTAAGCTGTGTTTTATATTTACGTCAAAAATATTTTGAGTCGTACGTTATTATATTTTGTCAGCCTCTCCCTCTCCCCCTACACCCTTCCACACTTCCTTCCCCGTGTATGTGTGTGTGTGTGTGTGTGTGCGTGTGTGTGTGCGTCATTCGTCTGACCGCCACCCATCACTACATCCCTTCTCACTCACCACTACCCATTGCACTGTTTGAATGACAACAACAAGGCCCTAACTTCGGCCGTTGGAGAACATGCCTGCAGGCGACCAAATTAAACGTTGTGCCATTAACTAACTTTTACGGACAGTAGAACACCGATTATCCGGGAGCGTATTAGCCAGGCAGCGCGCCTAACCGGTGCCCAAAACTGGCAACAAGAATTATTTTGAAACACGTTGTGACGAATTTTTCGGAGGTGTGAAATTTTAATACATCAGCATATTAAATTTGTTTGGTTCGGATAAGCTCAGAGGGAGCCAAGGTTCGAGTCGGGTCAATTTCACGTGGTTTTAGAGTTTGGCTCAGTTGTCGGGTTGCCTCTATAGCATCAGTGTTTCATCATCGCCAAACTCTGTGTTAGAAAGCCAATCGGTACTCCCAGGTTGCTTCACCAGCAACTACCCATTACTGGGAGTGATAGGGAAATCCCTAAGAAAAATATAAAAAGGTCGAACAATTCAAATAGGGACTATCGGGTCGAAAATACGGCACTCGGGTTACCGGTTGCTTTATCAGCAACTCGGCGTTAAGCTAATCTTCCTCTCTGGTGAACCTAGGCTATTTCCCCAATACTTACGGGACAGGTCCCAGGTTGCTTTATCAGCAACAGAGCGTTACTGGGACACACCGTACAGCACAAAACCGGGATTGGCCCAGGTTGCTTCAACAACAACATGGAAAACTGGGTCCACTTTTAAATGAGAGCCGATTCGATAGCTCGCAGCACTGTACCGTCCCAGGCTGCTTTATCAGCAACAGAGCGTTACTGGGATAACAGCGCAAACTAACCGACCCAGGTTGCCTGCTCGGCAACTGTAAAAAGCTGGGTTATCGTTTGTTATCTCTGAAAAAAAGGTCGCTCGCCGCTGAGTATTCGATTATGCGTCCCGGCTAATACGAAACGTTAATTACCCAGGCTGCTTTAACAGCAACTGCGTTACTGGGAAAATTAACCAAAAGACTCGGCCGCATGGAATAACTAACGACCCAGGTTGCTTTAACAGCAACAGGAAATACTGAGTATGTAAATAAGTTTACTGGTCGGATGGAATAATTATTATTAACCCAGGTTGCTTCACCAGCAACTACCCTTTACTGGGAGTGATAGGGAAATCCCTAAGAAAAATATAAAAAGGTCAGACAATTCTACTAGGGACTATCGGGTCGAAAATACGGCACTCGGATTACCGGTTGCTTTATCAGCAACTCGGCGTTAAGCTAACTTATCTCTCCGGTGAACCTAGGCTATTTCCCCAATACTTACGGGTCAGGTCCCAGGTTGCTTTATCAGCAACAGAGCGTTACTGGGACCAATCGGGTAGCACAAAAGTGGGATCAGCCCAGGTTGCTTCAACAGCAACACGGAAAACTGGGTCAACTTTTAAACGAGTGGAAAATTAACGAAAAGACCCAGCCGCACGGATTAACTAACGACCCAGGTTGCTTCACCAGCAACTAGAAAATACTGGGTGAACGTGGGTACCGTTAGCTAACTTCGGAAAAAAAGATCGCACGAAATAGTTATTATTGACCCAGGTTGCTTTATCAGCAACTGCAAAAATACTGGGTAAGTAAATAAGTTTATTGGTCGGATGGAGTAATCATTATTATTAACCCAGGTTGCTTTAACAGCAAAATACTGGGTATGCAAATAAGTTTACCGGTTGCACGGAGTAATTATTATTAACCCAGATTGCTTCACCAGCAACTGGAAATACTGGGTCTATAAACTTAGATCGGATTAAAGATCGTACAAATTGGTTAGGCCTTCACGAAAAACTGACTAAGTCTAAGTCTAACCAAAAATCACAAGTCCGAATATGGCCTACCGTGTAATTCGCCGGGCTCGGGAGCTCGAGTGGTGTTCGTATCGGAGGTCGTGAGGAGAGTGAGTGAGGGCCCAGCCGTCTGGGGACTCGTCGAGGCAGTCGCTACAGCGCATGCGTCAGTTCCCCTCCGACCCCTACCGTCCCCACTCCGCCGCACGTGGGTAGTAGTGTTGGCGAGAGAGAGAGCGAGTGTGCGTAACTGGGAAATCAGACTAAACCGGTTTACTTCAAGCGCTCTGTGCCGCTAACAATAAAATAAACTGAACATTTGGTACACTCGAAATAAAATACCGTTACAACGTTTTTACTTTCCACTTTCGCGAAAAAACTATTTTACAAAAAGAAAAATGTAATTGAAGTGCACTTAATAACGTGCAATTAATTTTTAAACAAACTCGACATTATTTTAATACGTGTTATATAGATCATATTTCGAGTTTTCCTTAGATTAGAGAGTTGATAATCACGAACTTCAACTCGGTCAAGACGCAATAAATGAAATATCGAATATCGATCGAAAGGTTGGCAACATACGCAAGCGCAGACTATCATATTGTCTTTCATTACACGGCTGTTTGTTGTCTTAAAACGCAGTGTGTTGGCGTGGTTGGCTCGTTGCTATGATGACACACGGTTGTCATGGCAACATACAGTGTGCACTGGACTCTGCGCATTGTGTGGGCGGATAGAAAGCAGAAAGACAGGAAGAAAGGAAGGAAGGAAGAGAGAATGGCGTTAAAAATTAAAAAATACTTTAGTTGCGTGTGTGTTCCGCAATCGCCAGTACAATGTTTTCTGTTTTCTTAAGTAATCAATAATGTTAAAATCACATTGTATTTTGTAAAATAGTTGTAATTTATTTAATTGCATTATATTTAAAATTATTTTTCCGTCAAGCATAGTTTGTTTTACCTAAAATATTACACAGTTTAAAAATATTGGTGTGCAGTTCAAAATTACTTTCCCATTGTGCTGGCGCCGCCGCCACCGGCGCTATGCGTCTGCCGAATTTTCCCTTGTTACCCCCACCCCCCCCCCCCCAACCTGTTATTCTCTATTAAACTGTGCAACTGGCAAGATGTTTTCCTATGTTTAGCCCGTAAATTTCATAATTATCGGACCTTAAAAACCGTGAAAGAGCCGTGAATTTTAAAATTCAGTTTGAGTGGGAACCCTGTCATACTACAAAGAAACATCTGTTTTCTGTGTGTTACTCTTCTGGAAAGTTACTCTTTACTGATCATTGCACGGTTATTTACCGTGCTGTGCACAGGAAACAGAAATAACACGGAAGTCCACAATCAAAACATCAGTTGATTGCAGTAAACCGACATTTAATGCATGTTTATTGGTTAGTTCAGAGGAATGTAGTGGCAGCACTGGTGGCAGTAGCAAATGTTTGTTTGTTTATTATAGGCTAGATTTGAAGAATTGGAAACTTAGTAGTTTATGCAAGGAATACATTATGATTAAAATAAAAAAGATTTTTTCTCAGTAGTATGATGTAAAGTAACACCAGGTGGTAAGTGTTACCATACTCTCATGAAAATCCCATGAAAATCATGCTCGCACGGCAAAACGGTACTTACCGGACACATAACATACCATTTAGAAGTCAGTACTGATACTGGTTCTTGACAAGACCGATTCTTGCTACCGGTACCTAGTGTTTGTTTTGAACAGGTTAAGAATGTACCATCGACTGAGGTCTTTACTATCTGAATCTGCCAAGGTGGGCTGATACAATCTACTGCCTTCCCAATAATTTATTACGCCCTTCAATCTTTTTGTGAAAGCCTTGCTCTGGATAGTAGAGTATTTCTGAGGAGACTACAGAACAGAGCTCCAAGATTTGTTTAATCTTAGAAAATACAACCATATTTCTAAATATTGAAAACAGACAAACTCTTATCCCGAGAGAAGGTCTTCTCCAAGCAGTTTCAATCGTGCATAAGACAGTGTTTTTAAATGTACTCCATTCCTGAAACAAAAATTTATGCCTTGTACGATGATTAAGGAGCCTTGTACAAGAAGGGATACTTTGCTCAACCTGCCCAGAGTTCGACTTAACTCAGGAATTAATTAATTAATCACCGTAGTTAATTGATGAGTCTATAAAAGCAAAATTGTTTTATTGCAGCTGGACTACCTCTGCAACCGCAGACAAGATGTGGTGTACAACATCCTGGACTGGCCGTCGCGTCGCGGCTCGGCTCTCACCGTGCTGACCATCAGCAACACGATGGACCTGCCCGAGCGGACGCTCAAAGGCCGCGTGACGTCACGCATGGGCCTGACCCGCGTGACCTTCCAGCCGTACAGTCACCACCAGCTGCGGACCATCGTGGAGGACCGGCTCAGCGGCTCCAACACTTTCCACCCGGACGCCGTGCAGCTGGTGGCTAGGTAGGAGTCTGTGTTGTATAGTCACATGGGGCTGACCCGCGTGACCTTCCAGTACAGTCACCACCAGCTGCGGACCATCGTGGAGGACCGGCTCAGCGGCTCCGACACTTTCCACCCGGACGCCGTGCAGCTGGTGGCTAGGTAGGAGTCTGTGTTGTATAGTCACATGGGGCTGACCCGCGTGACCTTCCAGTACAGTCACCACCAGCTGCGAACTATCGTAGAGGACCGGCTCAGCGGCTCCGACACTTTCCACCCGGACGCCGTGCAGCTGGTGGCTAGGTAGGAGTCTGTGTTGTATAGTCACATGGGGCTGACCCGCGTGACCTTCCAGTACAGTCACCACCAGCTGCGGACTATCGTGGAGGACCGGCTCAGCGGCTCCGACACTTTCCACCCGGACGCTGTGCAGCTGGTGGCTAGGTAGCAGTCTGTGTTATATAGTCACATGGGGCTGACCCACGTGACCTTCCAGTACAGTCACCACCAGCTGCGGACCATCGTGGAGGACCGGCTCAGCAGCTCCGACACTTTCCACCCGGACGCCGGGCAGCTGGTGGCTAGGTAGGAGTCTGTGTTGTATAGTCACATGGGGCTGACCCGCGTGACCTTCCAGTACAGTCACCACCAGCTGCGGACCATCGTGGAGGACCGGCTCAGCGGCTCCGACACTTTCCACCCGGACGCCGGGCAGCTGGTGGCTAGGTAGGAGTCTGTGTTGTATAGTCACATGGGGCTGACCCGCGTGACCTTCCAGTACAGTCACCACCAGCTGCGGACCATCGTGGAGGACCGGCTCAGCGGCTCCGACACTTTCCACCCGGACGCCGTGCAGCTGGTGGCTAGGTAGGAGTCTGTGTTGTATAGTCACATGGGGACGACCCGCGTGACCTTCCAGTACAGTCACCACCAGCTGCGGACCATCGTGGAGGACCGGCTCAGCGGCTCCGACACTTTCCACCCGGACGCCGGGCAGCTGGTGGCTAGGTAGGAGTCTGTGTTGTATAGTCACATGGGGCTGACCCACGTGACCTTCCAGTACAGTCACCACCAGCTGCGGACCATCGTGGAGGACCGGCTCAGCGGCTCCGACACTTTCCACCCGGACGCCGTGCAGCTGGTGGCTAGGTAGGAGTCTGTGTTGTATAGTCACATGGGGCTGACCCGCGTGACCTTCCAGCCCTACAGTCACCACCAGCTGCGGACCATCGTGGAGGACCGGCTCAGCGGCTCCGACACTTTCCACCCGGACGCCGTGCAGCTGGTGGCTAGGTAGGAGTCTGTGTTGTATAGTCACATGGGGCTGACCCGCGTGACCTTCCAGTACTGTCACCACCAGCTGCGGACCATCGTGGAGGACCGGCTCTGACACTTTCCACCCGGACGCCGGGCAGCTGGTGGCTAGGTAGGAGTCTGTGTTGTATAGTCACATGGGGCTGACCAGTGTGACATTCCAGTACAGTCACCACCAGCTGCGGACCAACGTGGAGGACCGGCTCAGCGGCTCCGACACTTTCCACCCGGACGCCGGGCAGCTGGTGGCTAGGTAGGAGTCTGTGTTGTATAGTCACATGGGGACGACCCGCGTGACCTTCCAGTACAGTCACCACCAGCTGCGGACCATCGTGGGGGACCGGCTCAGCGGCTCCGACACTTTCTACCCGGACGCCGTGCAGCTGGTGGCTAGGTAGGAGTCTGTGTTGTATAGTCACATGGGGACGACCCGCGTGACCTTCCAGTACAGTCACTACCAGCTGCGGACCATCGTGGAGGACCGGCTCAGCGGCTCCAACACTTTCTACCCGGACGCCGTGCAGCGGGTGGCTAGGTAGGAGTCTTGTGTTGTATAGTCACATGGGGCTGACCCGCGTGACCTTCCAGTACAGTCACCACCAGCTGCGGACCATCGTGGAGGACGGGCTCAGCGGCTCCGACACTTCCCACCCGGACGCTGTGCAGCTGGTGGCTAGGTAGGAGTCTGTGTTGTACAGTCACATGGGGCTGACCCGCGTGATCTTCTAGTACAGTCACCACCAGCTGCGGACCATCGTGGAGGACGGGCTCAGCGGCTCCGACACTTCCCACCCGGACGCTGTGCAGCGGGTGGCTAGGTAGGAGTCTGTGTTGTACAGTCACATGGGGCTGACCCGCGTGATCTTCTAGTACAGTCACCACCAGCTGCGGACCATCGTGGAGGACGGGCTCAGCGGCTCCGACACTTCCCACCCGGACGCTGTGCAGCTGGTGGCTAGGTAGGAGTCTGTGTTGTACAGTCACATGGGGCTGACCCGCGTGATCTTCTAGTACAGTCACCACCAGCTGCGGACCATCGTGGAGGACGGGCTCAGCGGCTCCGACACTTCCCACCCGGACGCTGTGCAGCGGGTGGCTAGGTAGGAGTCTGTGTTGTACAGTCACATGGGGCTGACCCGCGTGACCTTCCAGTACAGTCACCACCAGCTGCGGACCATCGTGGAGGACGGGCTCAGCGGCTCCGACACTTCCCACCCGGACGCTGTGCAGCTGGTGGCTAGGTAGGAGTCTGTGTTGTACAGTCACATGGGGCTGACCCGCGTGATCTTCTAGTACAGTCACCACCAGCTGCGGACCATCGTGGAGGACGGGCTCAGCGGCTCCGACACTTCCCACCCGGACGCTGTGCAGCGGGTGGCTAGGTAGGAGTCTTGTGTTGTATAGTCACATGGGGCTGACCCGCGTGACCTTCCAGTACAGTCACCACCAGCTGCGGACCATCGTGGAGGACGGGCTCAGCGGCTCCGACACTTCCCACCCGGACGCCGTGCAGCGGGTGGCTAGGTAGGAGTCTGTGTTGTATAGTCACATGGGGCTGACCCGCGTGACCTTCCAGTACCGTCACCACCAGCTGCGGACCATCGTGGAGGACGGGCTCAGCGGCTCCGACACTTCCCACCCGGACGCTGTGCAGCTGGTGGCTAGGTAGGATTCTGTGTTGTACAGTCACATGGGGCTGACCCGCGTGATCTTCTAGTACAGTCACCACCAGCTGCGGACCATCGTGGAGGACGGGCTCAGCGGCTCCGACACTTCCCACCCGGATGCTGTGCAGCGGGTGGCTAGGTAGGAGTCTGTGTTGTACAGTCACATGGGGCTGACCCGCGTGATCTTCTAGTACAGTCACCACCAGCTGCGGACCATCGTGGAGGACGGGCTCAGCGGCTCCGACACTTCCCACCCGGACGCTGTGCAGCTGGTGGCTAGGTAGGATTCTGTGTTGTACAGTCACATGGGGCTGACCCGCGTGATCTTCTAGTACAGTCACCACCAGCTGCGGACCATCGTGGAGGACCGGCTCAGCGGCTCCGACACTTCCCACCCGGACGCTGTGCAGCGGGTGGCTAGGTAGGAGTCTGTGTTGTACAGTCACATGGGGCTGACCCGCGTGATCTTCTAGTACAGTCACCACCAGCTGCGGACCATCGTGGAGGACGGGCTCAGCGGCTCCGACACTTCCCACCCGGACGCTGTGCAGCGGGTGTCTAGGTAGGAGTCTGTGTTGTACAGTCACATGGGGCTGACCCGCGTGATCTTCTAGTACAGTCACCACCAGCTGCGGACCATCGTGGAGGACGGGCTCAGCGGCTCCGACACTTTCCACCCGGACGCTGTGCAGCTGGTGGCTAGGTAGGAGTCTGTGTTGTATAGTCACATGGGGCTGACCCGCGTGACCTTCCAGTACAGTCACCACCAGCTGCGGACCATCGTGGAGGACCGGCTCAGCGGCTCCGACACTTTCCACCCGGACGCCGTGCAGCCGGTGGCTAGGTAGGAGTCTGTGTTGTACAGTCACATGGGGCTGACCCGCGTGACCTTCCAGTACAGTCACCACCAGCTGCGGACCATCGTGGAGGACCGGCTCAGCGGCTCCGACACTTTCCACCCGGACGCTGGGCAGCTGGTTGCTAGGTACGAGTCTGTTGTCATAGGCCATAGATGTGTGTTTTACCCCCAATTTTGGCGTGGATAGCCTCAGCAGTTTACCAGGATCCTATTGGTGGTATTTTATCGAGTGGTGGTGGGTAATATACAAATTAATAAGAACGGCATATATGAGCATATTTTATTTAATGCAAACAGGACATGCCAAAGGTACACACAACATAAAATTATCCCTTTACATATTAAATTAACATTTGTCCGAGGTGGGACTACAGTAGGGCCTTAAAGCATGCAAAATTGATGGGACTCCAATTTGATTGAGAATTACTGATATACTCGGGAAACAAATTAAAAGGTTTGTGCAACCCAGCTGGCATACATACCACGGCACACAACGGTAGATTATTTATAATTTGGGCTTATGTTCGTCTAAACACATTTCCTGCAGTGGAGCGGTTTAGCGGGCATGATACATAGCCCACTGAACGCTCTCAGCAGCGTAGTAATTTGTTAGGAAAATTGCTATTTATCCCAGATTAAGGTGTCGGTGCGACTCAGCAGGCTTACATAGCCTATATCGAATTGCAAAGATGACTTCTTGGAAATCATTCATAGATGGAAATCTACCTGTGGAAGACTTCCTCATAGCATAAATCAAAAGTGAACACAGTTTTATGTTTGGCCCAAAACACAGATAAATTAAAATCAAATTACATATTTTTTAGTTTTTAAAATATATTTAATAAATCACCACATTTCAGAATGGAAAATCGAGTTTGTGATTAGTGAAGTTTTCACAAAAAGGACATAGATTTACAAAAAAATCTTTGAAAACACATTTCGAGTTCATGTTAGTTATTTTTTGAGTTTTCACTGTTTGACTTAATTTTCTGTATGCCGACTCTGAAAAGATTTCCACACTTTTTGGTTGATTTGAGGTGTAAATTGTTTGAATTTGAAGGAAGTCTACCGCACATCAAATGAAAGCTTTAATTAATTGCAACCCAAGATAACCAGGACATTTTGAACGATGTTCAAAATGTATGTACATTAAACATATACACATCCTGTAAACTTAGATAAAATTAAAACTAGACTAAAACTTAGATTAAAAGACGAATATTTTGCAGGAAAGTGGCAGCTGTGTCAGGCGATGCTCGTCGGGCACTGGACATTTGTCGGCGAACCACGGAGCTGGTGAAGCGAGGGGAACAGGTGAATGTTGTGCTCACGATAGACTGGGACTGGCGTGTCCTGTAATCCAGCTACTTGAAGGTCACGAATTGTGAAGAGTTATGAGCGATGGCTTGTGGACGCGGTGTTCCTTAGTGGGGATTAACGTCCACACTATTGAGTACCACACTCATAGGAACATCCTCATAATAAGATCAGTTCGTAAATTTTAAACCAGGCAAAATTCTGGTTCGGATCCCACGTTAAAATGTAGGTCCCTTAGTTGCCATTGGCTGTTAGGCTATTAATTAACAGTACTGTCTGAGGAACATGACGGCCTTAGTCAGTAACAAAACTACAAGATCGCGCCAAAATCATCCTTCACTCATCTGTCATTCATACTTGGCTAAAAATAATTACCTGGGTAGTCGCCATTTCAAGCAATGTATCCAATGTTGAAAGTGAGTGTTGTTGAAAATTAGCTTTAACTTGTATTTCTGCTCAGTTGTGTTAAATAAATCGATGTTAGGACTGATAGCTGCAAACTAAAGAAAAGATTGTGGGGCACACAAAGTCAAATATATTATTGGAGCGAGAAGTAAGACGGTAAGTCATCAAGTCGTCTGCTAAACCTCAGCTGTAATGATTAAATGGAATGTTCTTGTTGAACTGTCAAAACTTTGTTTGGAGTTTTTTGGGCATTTTACTTGTAAATTTGAGTTTACTTTTACACAAATGATCACAATAAACAATAATTTCTCCAGCAGCGCACTCAGTTGCAGGTGAGTAGCAAACAGGGTTATTTGGCTCTCCAAATAATAGTTAAATTATATTTTTTATCATACTGACACAGAAAAATCTGTCTTCAGTTCCTTTTTTTTGGCTCGAAAGTTACCCATTGCCGTCCTAGGCCAGCAAAAACTTTTATCCAGCCTAGGTCGGATAAAACGGAAGTAAACAATCAGCTGATTTGCAGCAAACCGACGCTTAATGCTTGTTTTTTTGTTACTTTTTAGAGGAATATAGTGGCAGCACTGGTAGCCATAGGAAATGGTTGTTCTGTTTGTTATAGGTTAGGTTTGAAGGATTGAGAAACATAAGTTTATGCAAGGACTACATTATGATTGAAAGTATGTTTTTTCTGAGTAATTTGATGAAAAATATCGTATGTTACATGGGCGGGAATTTTTGTCATACTCGCATGAAAATCCCGCAGTCGCTTTCGCTCACACAGGAACTATCATGCTCGTCCGGCAAAACAGTACTTTCCGGCCAAGTAAAGTACTATTATTTTTCTTGAAAGTTAAAAAAAATCAAACACCAATTAAAAATGTTTGTCTTTTTTAAGTTTAAATGAACGCAGTGTCGTTTCTTTCCCTCTGCAGGTGACGGTGTCGCATGTCGAACGAGCGCTCACCCACATCTTCTCGGGGCCGAGAGTCGCAGTGATCCAGAGTCTGAGTCGCGAGGCGCAGCTAGTGTTGCGCGCGATCCGCGACGTCAACCAACGGACGGGCGTGGACGAGGCCATCGCGAACCAGGTCTACCAACACCTCTTGGAGATCTGCCTCGTGGAAGGTGAGTTAGGTCACTGTGTGATGATAGACAATAGACAATAATTCTTTATTCATTATGTGTTGTGTACCTTCGTTAGTACATTGAATAGTATGTCATACCCAACATTTGTTACATATATATATATATATATATATATATATATATTTCGCTTATACTTCTAAACATGTTGGTAACTAATACTGTCTAAATCCAGTTTATCAATGGAATACAATACCAAATTGACTAAATATTCTTATAGTACTTTTTTAAACTTATTATAATCATTTTCTTTTTTTTTAGCCTCCGGAATTTTATTTTAAACATAATTTATTCCCTGTGTATTTGGTTTTTTTTATAAAGTTCTAATCGGTGATGCTGAGGGATGAAGTTGTTTTTATGCCTTGTATTGCAATTATGATTTTGGTTATCCTGAAGATTATTTGACTTAGGCCCATTGCACTTAACAAACATGATTGTCTCTAAAACATAGAGACTGTACACTGTGAGAATATATGACTCTTTGAAATATCTTCTGACTCATCTGGTTTTAGCCTAGAAATTGTTCTTATTGCTCTTTTTTGAACTTTTAAAATATCCTTCAAATTTTCATTTATTTTAGCTCTAAACAAACTAATACCATGTGCAATATGAGAGTGCATGTGAGAAAGGAACCAATCGAGGAGAGGAGAAAGGAACCAATTGATTCGATAAAACTGGCCGAATGTTTATCGAATGTTTATAAAAAACCGAAACTAAAATAATCCAGGGATAATCTTGACCCAGAAAACTTAAATATCACTTGTACACGCCTATCGACTAATGTTTTGATGGTTTTATGCCATAACACAAGGCTTCTAACAATTCATTTATTTTTTTTGTTTTAATTTTTGAGCCTTGGTTTTTTTTGTTATTTTTATTAGGATCAGAATTATGGGAATAGAAGGATAGACAGCTAGCTTACCTTTGAAAGAGTTCAGGCAGGCCATAGAAAACATGAGGAAAAACATAATAATCTCAATATTTTGTCCCAACAAGGGACTTCTTCAGGCACAAGAGAAGAAAAGACAGTTTTAAAATGGCTGCATTATTAACTGTCATTCAGCCATGCTGCCACATTTCACTACTTGTTATGCAATGTTGCCACATTTCACTATTGTCTAAGCTAGCTGTCTATCCTTCTATTCCCATGATTAAAATCCTTGCCTAGAGCCTTTCCTAAGATAACTAACCTTTATTAGGATCAGGTTATTCATTTAATTTTTTTCAAGAATTTGGTTTTTAATTTTTGTTGAAAATTTTTGATTTTCACAAAATGAAAATTAAAAAGATCGATGGTATAAACCAAAATAGCCCTTGATAGATATAACTATTTATTTAATTGATTTATAAGTATTTTAACTTCTTTTTTATTGCTACACATCGTGAGAATTTCAATGGCCGTTTGATTTATGTTTAATATTTTACTACGCAAAGGTAAAAATTAGGGACAGGGAAGAAAAACCACTATTTTTCATTACATCATCACTTTTGTTCATTACAGTCATCGGCTGAGGTTATCTTCCTACACACTCTGGTTTTTTTAATCCCAAAAAACAGTTACAAGCTTTGCATGACATCGGCTGATCTGTCCCCAGGCTGCCCGCGGCCCACGGTGGGCGCGCTACTGCAGAGCTGCACGGCGCTGGCGGCCCAAGGGCTCATCATGGCGGAGAAAGGCCGAGTCGACATCAGACGCAAGATGTCGCTCAATGTCAGCTCCGACGACATCCACTACGCTCTGGACAACGTCCAGGTGTGACGGCCGCCGGGCGATTCTCTGAGAGGTTTAGGACTGGGCCTTGTTATTTGACTTAAACCTGGGACCCTATTTTTGAAATGGGTGAGTTGGCGATTGAGTGAGTCACTCATCCCCCGAGTTATTTTCTAATTATAAAATGAATTCACGGGTGAAAATAAAAATATTCCTAACTGACTTAAGGAATTTAGCCCCTCAATTCTGTGTATATAATTTAAATAGGCATTTATTCTTTAAAATTCGTAATTTAAATATCGACATTGTACACATTGAGTATCTCACCGATCCGACCGTTTTTACTCACCGAGCAATAGGCTGTTGAGTAAAAATGTGTGAGTTGATAGGAAACGAGCTTCTTCTTCTTCTCTTTTGGAGGAAGCAATAATAGTATTTGTGAAATGCCTTTCCGATTAGGTTATGTTTACTTTTTGATACTAAATATTTAAATGCGTTCGGATAGCCTTTGAACTGTTTATAAAACGCCTAACAACTAAATTGACGTATAAATATACCGAGATAGTTTAGTTAAAGCCACAAAAATTGTGGTAATTCCTTAAATTGGTCGATGTTTACATTTGGCTTTCTAGTTTGTTAGATGTATTGTCTGAAACGTTGACATCTCATGTGGTGGTTTAAACAATGCTACCATCAGCTGACAGGTGACTTGACAAGTGACTCAACTACTCAATTCTAACCGTTTCAAAAATAGGGCCCCTGGTGTGATGGCCGCTAGGCAGAACGGATTCGGGCGATTCTCCGAGGTTTGTTGGAACGGGGTCGATTTTATTGGGAGAAGGCTTTTGCCGCCTATGGGGGGGTTTTAGGCGTGATGTTTCGATCAGGATATAATCGAACAAATTATTTTTGTATGTCAGGGGTTGTGAGAAGTGATTTTAGAAGTCGGGTTTTGAAAAATATTGAGTTTCGAGCTTTTTTGAGTCGAGTATTTTGAAAAGTAGAGGTTGATAATGATCATACTTTTACTTAATCGACATGTCGAAAATAATAACTTCTAGATGTTATCCGTGGCTTCGCCCACGTTCTAAATGATCACCCACGGGCTAAATGCAAACCTGTGTATCCAAATGAAGTAATAATGATCCAGACCAACTTTAATACGCTCTCATAACCTTACTCAGTGTGTTATTAAACTATTAGCTAATAAGGTTAATACCCTGCGAGATTTTGTTAATATTTTCATATCTTCAAAAACATAAAATTAAATCGGTCTCATCGAGAATGAGTTAATACAAAATCTCAAATTATAGAAATAAATAATACAAATTTATTGATAATAACAAATTAACCACTTTAATTCAAGTTAAACAACAAAGAATATATGATGATAGATAAAGTTGGTTTGTCTGTGTGTGAAAAACTACCCTATAGTTCGATCACGAGCTTTTGAATATTTTGAAAAACTTTTGACTCGAGTTGAGTAGTGTAGACTCGGCTCGAAAAAAAAAAGCTTGATACTCAAGCAAACCTCTAGTATCTTATTTCACAAAATCATTCTTTTTACAACCTCAATCCATTTGTAAGACTGATCATGTAAAATTTCTCTCATTGCATCAATGTAAGTACACTGTTCAATCTTGTGGTCGACCTACAAGGCGATAGAATATTGAAGATTTGTGATTTAAATATTTATTTTTATAAACTTAAGATATAAGCACAATCATTAAGATAAACGCACTAGTGCCTGACAGTTAAAGAAAACAATGTGCACTTAATAACCTGTGGTTTTGTAAAAATAGGAATTTATCGATTTTATATCGACTATTATAAATTGTACTTGATACTAAATTTAGTTTAGTTACCATAATCATCGTAATAAAGGGTTTAGAAATATTTGTTTGGTTTTTTTTCAAATTAACTGTCCATGTTCCAGTGCCTGACAGTAATCTAATTTTAAACCCACCATGATTGAAATTTTAATTTCAGTGTCTGAAGGTGTATTTTTATGAAAAATTGAACTTAATCATTTGTACTACTTATGAATATCTCTAAAATTACAAAAATACTTACTTCCTGAATGGCTCTGGTAATGAGAACACCAAGGGTAGAGCAAACAGACAGACAGCAAACAGACTTCAAACAACCACACTTGGTTAATATGAGCTGAATAGTACAGGGTTTTTCATGAAAATAAATATAGTTTCTCCAAAAAATGTAAACTCGTGAAAAATATCATGATCATAAAGCAAATAAATCATGACTGTCACGCTCTGGAGCAGTGTCAACTACTGGTGCGTTTACCTTAGTTAGTTTTTAAATTTCTAACTAAGCTGTTCATTGACATCCTGTTTATTTGTGACCGTCCACAGAAAAAGGACCTTAACTTCAAATATTTCAAAATTTAGTTTTTGGTTGCTATGGATGCAGCTTTAAATTACAAACATTTTGGTGAAAAACTTTTAGAGATATGTCAAAAAATGAGTGAGTAATGATTTTTTAAAGTTTGTTATTCTAAAAACTTCGTTTTCGGGAAATAAGCGTCAGAGTTCAGTAATTTTAAACGTTAAGTATTTATGGTAATACTTTCAATAAGTTTTAATATCCAAGTTGGGGTACCTACATGTAGGTAATTTTGTCCTGATTTGAAATAAGTTTTCTTTTGTGACTTTTCTTGATTTTTTATTTTTTATTTCATATTTTTTACTTTATATTTAGGCCCTATATATTTTGCAGTTTTATAATTTGATTTTATATATTGATTATATTTTATAAATTTGATATTTATGTATGTTATGGTCAAAATATATTTATAAAAGTTATATTTTCATATTCTGTAAGAATCCAGCTAAAATATGCAATCAAAACCTGAAAACGTGAAATTTTGACCTGAACTTCTAGAAAGTGCCATACTGAAAAATTTTCCTTGGGAAGATAAGGTCCCTTTTCCTGTGGACGGTCACATTTGAAGAGTATCTCACAGCTTTACTTTTTTATCACGTCTTTGAATTATGTTGTCTTTTATTATTTGTTTTTTTAAACATTTTTCTTCTTTTGAATCAGTATAGTGACACATTATTGTACTTTTATAACTTTGTAATCAATCATGTTGTATTATCCGGATATTGATTGATTTAACAATTTTCAAAAAATAAAATGTTGTTTCTCTTTAGTTGATTTTTGATGTCCAGTTAATTTTGAGAGTAAGTCTCAGAATTACTTTTATTAAAATTTCATCGTATGCTTTTCAATCTGTATATTGACACATTATTGAATTTTTATAACTATTTTTAAGGTAATTATATTGTATTACTCAGATGTAATTCTGATTAACTTCAAGCATTATTTATACATTACTCCTATCTTTGAATATTGACTTATTATTATATTGAAATTATTTACTTGTTATTCCTTTATAAATAAAATTTAATAGTTCTGCCTATTTAATTCATTTTGAAATTGTTTAATGAATATTAAGCTTATTGTTAAATACTTTGACTAGAAAAACTAAAAAACATTTTGATTGTATGGTTCGATTTTACAAGTTTATAAATACATTTTTTTAATATTGCCACCAATGAGTGTACTTTTTAATCCTAAGTCATCCTATTCTATTTAATCCTTTTTTTATTCCACTGTTTGATAAATAATAGCAATCCATGGTACCTTTTGTTTTAAACCCAGCAATTGCTATAAAACACTTTAGTCTTAGCTAATACTAGGTTTTTAATTATGGGAATAGAAGGATAGACAGCTAGCTTACCTTTGAAAGAGTTCAGGCAGGCCATAGAAAACATGAAGAAAAACACAATAATCACAATATTTCGTCCCAATTAGGGACTTCTTCAGGCACAAGAGAAGAGAAGAAAGTTCCAAAATGGCTGCATTACTAACTGTCATTCTGCCATGTTGCCACATATGACAGTTAGTAATGCAGCCATTTTGGAACTTTCTTCTCTTCTCTTGTGCCTGAAGAAGTCCCTAATTGGGACGAAATATTGTGATTATTGTGTTTTTCTTCATGTTTTCTATGGCCTGCCTGAACTCTTTCAAAGGTAAGCTAGCTGTCTATCCTTCTATTCCCATAATTAAAATCCTGGCCTAGAGCCTTTCCTAAAAAAAACTAATACTAGGTTTTATTAATTTCAATCCTTGTTAGTTAAGTCTAACCAAAGAACAACGACCATTTTTTTCTAAAAAACCTCCATTTTTCCAACTAAGTCCAACTAAAGTAACCATGAATGAATGAAAACTAGTTGGGCATCTGTACATAACAAAATCACCAAAATGCAAAACTGCTGGTTAACATAAAACTTATACATAATAAAATAAATAAAAAATCTAATAAAATCAGAAGACCCAAAAAATTGGGAATAAATTTTACTTTAAGCTAATCTACTTGAACTAGAAAGTACTTACTATTTAAACACAAAGACAAGAATGAACACGTTATTTTCTAAAACAATGTTTAATTGTGTTCAACAAACTCACATCCAAAAATACATTGGGAAAATAAATGTAATTTCTAATTAGTGTAAAAATATACGGTAAAAATTGTAAGGAACTGTTTAAGCGTAAACGTCACAGACGACCATACTTCTCTGAGGGTCACCAGTTATCTCCAGAAGGCACGTTTGTAATGACTTCATATCCGGGGCACCTGGATATCCCTTGCCCTGTGGACTTGCCTGTCCGAGAACCTTACCGGCTCATCTTTTTTCTTTTTACAACATCTTTTGAACTCGTCGATAACAAAAGTCACAAAATTGAAATACTGCATGGGTAGTAACCTCTTTCGTTTACCAATTTGGTAGTAATGTGTAAAAAATATGAAAAATATTATTTTGAAAAATGCACATAGAAGACATAAGGCAAAAGCGATCATTTTAGCTCTAAGTGGAAATTCCCTTTCGTAAACACAGCTGTACATTAGATAATGTAAAATATTAACACGATAGTTGTAAAACATTTTAGCATCGATATTATATCCTACAAACCTCCAAATGATGTAGAAGTAAAAGAGCAATGTTACCATCATGGTGCTGATCCACCGCTTGGAAATGTAAAGCGTGTGATAAAAACCGATATAGGACGGGCCGAAATACCAACTTACAAACAGCCGGAACATCAGCAGGCAGAACAAAAACCACAAAAGAACTTTGGTGTAACGGAAGTACTTGATCATGTCTTTAAATTTAAAAAAATTATCCAGACCCTGCCTATAAAAATCTTCTACATAAAATGATGAAACTTTGATGTGAATTAAATAGGTAACGACGCTCATTATGGATATGATCACCACCAGAACTTCGTAATTATTTAACCGCTTCTTGAAGTATATAAAAAATCCATTTCTGTTGAGCTTGTAGACGATTCTTAAGATAAACGCCAAAATGAAGACGATATATACCACGTTCATGTAACTCCAGTTCGATCGAGTATGGACAGAATCCACCTGAAATAAGAAAACTACCGATAATTTAATGCATCATTTTTTTGTGCCTGAGTATTGTTAAGAGGGCTTTATGTATGGATTGCAGCTTGGGGAGAAGTGCTAGACACGCTCTAAGTATGTTGGGCATTGTACTGCTGTGCACTCGCCACATATAACCTAAAAACCTGAGCACCTCAATACTAAATTGAAAAATTTCAAAGGTTTAAAAAAAAATTTTTAATGGTGCATTGAAAGATATTTTTGTTAAAATAACAGAAACATCCAAATTAAAAAAGCTTCAAATAGGAGAAATTCATCCTGACTACATTAAATGATTAACTTTACTAGAATCCATGATAATAGCCCCTGAGCTGCAATTTATATGTAAGACCATACGTCTTACTATAAACTGCTCACTGTAGTTACTACTTACGTCAAAACTGCTCAAAATACTTTTCTTGCGAAATCAGGACATATGTTTCGGGGTTAATACCCCATCTTCAGCTAGTCAAAAAATGAAGTTTCCCATAATATTTTATGACTGTAATTAATTAAAACAACACATACAGAACATATTTACAAACATTACACGACGAAAGGATGCTATATACGAAAAACAAAAATAATCAGACAGGCCTGTCAGCATGATGTGATCACGGCGCGGGCAGAGGGCAGAACATCTGCCTCTGCACGCAGATGAGGGCAGAACATCTGCCTCTGCACGCAGATGAGGGCAGAACATCTGGCTCTGCACGCAGATGAGGGCAGAACATCTGCCTCTGCACGCAGATGAGGGCAGAACATCTGCCTCTGCACGCAGATGAGGGCAGGGCAGAGTCTGCCCTCATCTGCCTTTGAGGGAAGGGCTGAGTCTGCCCTCTGCCTGCGCCGTGATCACATCATGCTGACAGGCCTGTCTGATTATTTTTGTTTTTTGTATACAGCGTCCTTTCGTTGTGTAGTGTTTGTAAATATGTTCTGTATGTGTTGTTTTAATTAATGACAACCATAAAATATTATGGGAAACTTCATTTTTTGACAAGCTGAAGATGGTGTATTAACCCTGAAACAAATGTCCTGATTTTGCAAGAAATTTATTTTGAGCAGTTTTGACGTAAGTAGTATAATCTTACCTTTCTTATACACCTCCTGGTTTGTAACCAAAAGTTTGGTCACAAACTAGGAGCTGTATGACAAAGGTAAAGTTTATCATTTAATTTAGTCATAACACAACTCAGGGGATAGAAATATGGATTTGAACTCATCCTGAATCGTGTTCTGCCTTTAGTTTTAACCCATTGGCCTTTTAATTATTGTGCATATGGGCATCACTGGTTTATCCTATTAACCCTTTAACATGCCAATTTTTCTTATTTTTCTCAATTTTTAATTGTAATATGTTTATTTTGTCTGTATTTGGTCTGATATTCCAATTGTGACCTTTTTCATTGTCCATATTAATTGACAATATGCTGAATTAATTAATAAAAATATAAAAAATGTGTCCTCCTCCTCTATACAAAGGTAAAAAGAAGCAAAACGGTGTCCACTGCAATCCCTATTAAACGTTCGAATGCCGTCAACTTCCACCCAAGCCGGTCACTGTTTATTTTAGGTGGGCCCTCCCACCAACCAAGCCACACATTTGCAAGCCTAATAGGGATTGCGCACGGTCAGGATTTGAACCCACGCAACTCTGAACGGCTTCAACGCTATACTCTTCAGTATAGCGCCGTAACCGAAAGAGCCACGAGCACCTCGGTCGGTCTGGAGAACGATTGGCGCATAAAGCCTACAGTCGAACGTAGCAGCAAACCCCTGAACTACTAGGCCAGATGTTTGTGGATTTCCCCGATAGGTACCAGCATCGGACGGAACAGCGCAGCGGCGGGCGGTTTCACGGAACAGTTCCGTGATGCGAAATTTGGGCTCACGTCAGCTGTCACAGAACAGTTACGTGATGCAAGGCCAATGGGTTAACAGTATAAGTATTCGTCAATGTGTATTATTTTTTAAAGGGAAAATATGGGTATTTAACCAATGAATTTAAAATTACAATACGATTCACTTTCTGACAAGCCTAAAATATACAATATGTTAACATATTATTTCTTAAAATTTAAGTAGATTGGAATCAGTTTGGAATTTGACCTCGTTATTTTCCCCTGCCAACTGGATATATCTAGTTTGCACTGTACTGCTTTATGACTGGTCAGCTTTACCATAATTTTTCTTTATTTTAGCGGTATTTCGTTTTTTACAAGACTACCCACTAGGTCCTATATATAAATTTTACAAGTGATTTACCCTTAAATTACCTTAAATTGTGGGTTGTTGTAAAGCCCGCTTTACAACAACACACACGGTCATTTTTACTGTCAGTTTAACTGATGATTTCTGTCAGTTTTAACTAAGTGTACTAATTCCCTACACACGGTTGTTTCAACTGTCAGTTCTAACTGTCACTTTTAACAGAGCGCAATACTCACTCACAAACGTTCATTCTGGCACATCAGTTCAGATCTGCGCTCTCAGGCCAGAAAAATTTATGCGCATGCGCGGGAAGGCTGGACCGAACAACCGTACATACGCTCATTTCGGCGTGAGGTCAGTTCAACGTGTCTGTTAAAAATGATGAATTGTCATTAGTCCATCATTTCAGTGACTGACAGTTAAAAATGACCGTGTTTAGCGGACGTAACGGACACTTACGTTGGCAGTGGTCAGGTACAGTCCAGAGGTCATGTGCTCTATTATGGCCGTCACCTGGCTGTACAGGTGCGTGTTGGGGTTGAACAGAGTCAGTTCCAGGAACACGGCTCTCGTCCGTTGGTCGATCCAATATTCTTCTTCGATTCGGACCGCAGATGAGTACGCCGCTCCTCTCTTCACAGCCAACGGCATGATGTACCCTCCGGATGGATACTCCGTTCCGGATTTGCCTAAAATGAAATAATTCGTTAGTTTTGATGTCTTTTGTTAAAAAACGAACAAGTTGAAAGCCACTTTACGGGAAGATTAAAATTTTGACTCTTGCTTGGTTGTTTATTAATTAGTAAAATTAATCAAAATTCGAGACATCTTTGAAAAAATTAGTCGTTCTTAAGGGACAAACAGCTTCTTCAGATACCCATCTCACCACTTACAAAGGTATTTTGAAAGTTAAAATTCATTTATTTAAAGTCAAAGTCAAAGTCAACATCATTTTATTCATGCAAATTACTATATTAATTACAGGCTCCCATGCACCTAAAAAGGCGCGCACGGGAGAGGAAAAATTACAATATTAATTTACATTCATACATTATGACAGCCAGCAGTGAGCAAATGAGTTTGATCTTATCAGTCCATGTAGATAATATTCTCAATTTTACACGTAATTCTAAATTTACAACAATCAATTGACAACAATGAAATGTTGAATAAGCTCCACTTTCATCTTGTCAACCGGGCACA
Source organism: Flexamia atlantica (assembly GCA_035578135.1). NCBI lineage: Eukaryota > Metazoa > Arthropoda > Insecta > Hemiptera > Cicadellidae > Flexamia > Flexamia atlantica. The sequence goes on from JAQJVK010000011.1 coordinate 36,046,916, forward strand.
CTTTTGTGTAAATGAATCCCTACCAGACATTATTAAAAGGAAGTAGTAGTTTTTAGTTTTAAATAGATTTATATTTTATTGTAATTGCACAAGTTTGTTGTAGCTACTCATAAACAGACCTTATGTGCAATAAAGTAAGTTGAATTAGAATTGCTTCGATTTAATTTGGATGCCTGGCACTCCAGGACTGCACCGACAACCAAAACAATTTTCATAGCCTTCAGCAGTGGTATGGATGGGCTTTTGACTTATCTGAATCTCAAAGAAGAGTGTAAATATGCTTCCATGGTCTTCTGGGCTTCACCGTGTCTCCGAAACATCGGCAGCAATCTTTGACCTCAATGCAATGTAGTCTAGCCCGGAAAACAACGAATTAACATTATCTGAGGTGTTTGATAATAATTATGCACCGATATAAAACTCTGTGATTGTTTACTCAGAGATTTGGGCCAGACATCAAGTCTGCATTGAGTTGTGCTTTGAGAAACATTCATGATAGTGTTAGTGTGTGATCAATGGAAGTATCAAGATCAAAATTAAAATGCAAAATTTCACATCCAAACATGTTTTGCTGACTTACACAACTTGAAATTCACCAAAAAGAGCATTTAAGCGTATCCAACATTGGTCGAATGACATTTGGGCTTAGGTTAATACAGTAAACTCCCGATTATCTGCGGTGCGGATAAAAAACAAAAAGTGCGCGTGCTACAAAAAGTGAGAAAACACGTATTTACAAAAAAATTAGACTTGGCAAGTTTATGAGTACAAAACACGCGCAGGCTTTCTCCAAACTCGGGCAGTAGGCTGGCGCGCAATCTATTTCTATCTCCGAGTCACCGTAGAATATGCAGATGTTAGTGCCAAGGTCACTGAACATCATTCCCCTCCCACCATTCCCCTCCCCTTTCTCCCTTGCTTACGTAAGTGTCTAAACTATCCTCTCTCATCTGACACTACTACTGTATTGAGTGAGTGCTGACACTTTTTCGTCTTTTATCGCGGATGACAGACAAAGTGGCTTTATAAGACGTCGACGGCCTGTTCAATTATTTAGAGGAACAAGACGGAGACGCACAATTGGCTGAAAAACTTATGCAGGGTTCCCACTCAAACTGAATTTTAAAATTCACGGCTCTTTCACGGTTTTTAAGGTCAGAAAATTACGAAATTCACGATCTAAATATAGGAAAACATTTTGCCGCCCGCACAGTTTCACAGAGAATAACAGGGTGGGGGGGGAGGTAGCGAGGGAAAACTCGACAGACGCATAGCGCCGGCGCGGCGCCAGCACAACGGAGATGTAATTTCTGTACCAATAGAATTAAACTGTGTAATATTTTAGGTAAACAAACTATACATGACAAAAAAATAACTTTAAATACAATGCAATTAAATAAATTTTAACTATTTCACAAAATACGATGTGATTTTAACATTATTGATTACTTAAGAAATTAGAAAACATTGTACTGGCGATTGTGGAACACGCAACTTAAATATTTTTAATTTTTAACGCCATCCTCTCTTCCTTCCTTCCTTTCTTCCTGTCTTTCTGCTTTCTATCCGCCCACACAATGCGCAGAGTCCAGTGCGCACTGTCGCACTGTATGTTGCCATGACAACCGTGTGTCGTCATAGCAACGAGCCAATCACGCACTGCGTTTTAAGACAACAAACAGCCGTGTAATGAAAGACAATATGATAGTCTGCGCTTGCGTATGTTGCCAACCTTTCGATGAATATTCGATCGTTCATATATTGCGTCTTGACCGAGTTGAAGTTCGTGATTATCAACTCTCTAATCATCGAAAACTCGAAATATGATCTATATAACACGTATTAAAATAATGTCGTATTTGTTTAAAAATTAATTGCAAGTTATTAAATACACTTCAATTACGTTTTTTGTAAAATAGTTTTTTTGCGAAAGTTGAAAGTAAAAACGCGATTAAAAATAATTCTTGTTGCCAGTTTTGGACACCGGTAAGGCGCGCCGCCTGGTTCGGATAAATCGTTGTTCTACTGTCCGTAAATGTTAGTTAATTGCACAGCGTTCGTCGCCTGCAGGCATGTTTTCCAGCGGCCGAAGTTAGGGCCTTGTTGTCATTCAAACAGTGCAATGGGTAGTGAGTGATAAGTAGAGGTCTGCGGGTACCCGAAAATTCGGGTAGCTTCGGGTAATTACGTGAACCCGAGTGGTCGGGCGGGTTCGACACGTCTCAGGCTTAATTCGGCGGGTTTTTATTACACGTCGGGTCGGGCGGGTACCTACTACCCGAAAGAAATCGGGTTGACGATACCCGACACACTACCCGAAAGAAACCCGAAACTTAAAAATGTTCAACGATAAATGATTCGCGCCAAGCTTCTGACTTACGGCGTCCACGCAATATTATAACGAGACGAACAAGGATGGTCGCAATCGCGATATCAAACTTCGAAGCGATCTTCACTATACATCTCAGTCAGACAACCAGCCGTCCCCTTGCCGACTCAAAATTATCGTACGCTTACTGCTTAGTATCGTATCCTCATATAACAACTTAAAAGGACCATTGCTCCTTTTGACGCAATGAAATAGTCGTACAAACACTAAACAGCTTTGAATAAGGTTGAATTTCTAGCCGAGCTTATGATACGAGAAGTCTTCTCAGAAGATAATTTTTGTGATCTATTTTTGGTCACGTTAAACCGGAAGAGCGTGTCCTTCCCACGAAAAACGTACACAAACAATAATCCTGAGTGATAAGGAAAGGGCGTTGACAGGTGAAAAATATTATCTCCAATTAGATGGAATTCGGAGTTTCTGCTATATTTAGTTGACATTGGAGAACGACAAAATATACACCAGTTTATAGTTTGATCATAGAATTTCTCTTGAACGGCAAGAGTAAAAATTTCATTTTTGTCTCAATCGATTTATACTAAAAATTTGGCAAAAAAAAATTAGCCGTCATATGTTGTTGTAGGACAAGTCGTTTGGATTTTCGCATATAGAAAACAAAATACGCAACAAAGACGTTCGTTCTGGCGTCATTTTTAAACAGTTTATTTATTGCCACAAACATCTTGAACGATAATACAAAAAACAGAAAATGATTAGAAACAAGCAGCGGAGACATCGATGCATTAATCGGTAGTTGAAAACTGATGAATCGTACAATAGAAGGAATGTAAAGAATAAGAAAACAAATTAATTAGGGAAGAAAGAAATTAACGTATTTGTTTGCCGCGCAAACGTAAACCAATGAGCGTGCGTCTTCAGCTATCTAGTCTTCTCTCTCTTCACCTTTCCATCCTTCCCTCCCCCCTCCAAGGCAACCGATCGCGTTCCGCCATTACCTCCCCAGTCTCCACCCCTCCTTCCCCAGCCACAGTGGAATCTCAATCTCAGTTTAGCAGGCCCTGTACGTACAATCTACGTCTTAAAGTACACAATTGCTGTCTTCGTCTTGGGACTGTGAATCATTTTTAATGTCTCTAATAAATTGATACAAATATTTCTCTATAATTTAATAAAAATATTGGCTATTTTAAAATTGGCTGATTTTTAAGGTCTGATGACGAAATTCACGGCTCTTTCCAGGTTTTTTCACGGTTTGCCAAATTCACGGCTTATTCACGGTTTTTAAGGTTTCACGGTTGAGTGGGAACCCTGTTATGCTACGCAAGATTCAATTGCGGATTAAGAAAAAATGTTTCCAAAGCAAGAAACAAAAACAAGTAACCAACTTTTTTAAGAGGTTATGATTACTGTTCATGTTTAATTATTTTACGTCTTACTGTACAGTATACTGTATTAAATAAATTGATTTTTAATGTTAAAGTTGTTTTAGCGAATTTCCCCTATAGGGAAGAAGCTATTACCGTAGGTCTCATGATAAGACCTAAGCCCGAGACCATGATAACTTTTCGTTTTGGGGCCACCAGAAGCAAAAAACACCATTCGTTCGAATTTTTAGATATATATATATATATAACTATATATGTATGTGTCTGTTAGCACGATAGCGGCCGTAAAAATGGTCCAATCTTAATGAAAATTGGTACAGACGTGTAAAGTGGTAATCCCTCGGACAAGTTCGTAAACCAGCCCGATCAGACCACCGGAAGGGGGGGTATAGGGGAAAAAACACCCCCAAAAATGGGTTTTTTGAATTTTTTACATAGAAAAATAAAATTTACCGAATTTTTGTTGGCACCAATGAATTCAGCTCAAAAAAACAAACAATTTAGTACCTTGAATCACTGCTCTATGTCCATTGGTTACCGAGATATTGAAAGTGGTAAACACAGTACTTTGTCCCAATGTTAACCTTATGGGAAATAAGTAAAATTCTATATCTTGCTTATTACTTAACATACCTTTATAAAACTTGGTAAATGGCTTCTTCTAGTTCAGATCTACTAAATATTGAATTAAAACTACCCAGTTTTTATATACCTGTAGCAGTAAACCTGCATACTCATTTCCCATGTTATTCTTATGGGGCTTACCAAAACATGTCAAATCTCGCTGTGTTGGATTGAAATATGTTGTTTTGCATTTGAAATTCGCTGAGTATGCAGGTCTGCTGCAACGGGGGTATTTCTCTTTTATTCTCTCCCATTTTCTACTATTTTGCAGATTGTCTACGATTTTCATTTTCCACGGTAGTTGTGCCACCCGATTCTGCGGATAGTCGGGAGTTTACTGTACATTGGACTAGGATTGAGATGAGAATCATCTAACCGGACACAGGAAACACGGATGTGTTCTTCGGCTTGCTGTAGGCCCAGTAAGTTCTGTAGCCCCAGGCGTACGTCTGTTCGTCTTTGTACTCCGCCGGGTACCAGTTGACACTGTACGTCCCGGTGTCCATGTAACGGGGCTCCCATGGGTAGTTGCAGTCCTGTATCACCATCACTCTCATCTGCTTCAGCGTGCAGTTCTCTGCCAAGAAATACACAGGGTCACAGAAAAACAATTCCTCGTTTCTAAACTAAACTAAGTAGTAATGAGAATATTTCCTTAGCGATCGATCTAAAAGATGAGAGTTATTGCCCCTGAACTGGTTAAGACAAATATTATTGGTTTTATGGCAAAACTTTAGAATCCGTCTCCACCGTTGAAATTCAAAATTTTTGATACACTCGACTCTCGCTAACTCGAAATTCCACTGGACTGCGATTTTTCTTCGTGTTATGTATAGTTCGTCTTAGGCACAGTTCGAGTTATAAAGGTAAACCATATGAAAATTCGGGATACAGAGGTAAAGAAAAATGTGTAGTTTATTCCCTACATCTTCGACAAATACAAGCTTTTAACTTAACCTGTAAAACACAAAAACAGATGAGATCACATTATTTCTAATTAAATTTCCGTAGTCTTCCTCTGCTTAAACATGTTAAAACAATTACAGCATCGATCTTGATTTTTATTAAAACAATACTAGGCCTATAAAGAAACTTGACTGTATCCCTACAGCTACAGAAATCAACTTTTATTAATTCCACTTATTTAAAAAGTCTGTAATCTTTCTCTTTGTAAAAACAATTGCAGTATCGATCATAATTTATTAAAACTATTTAGACTGCAGACAGACTACAAAAACTGCTTGACCCCGGATATGATTCACCGACAGGTTGTATCCTGAACGCCGGGATTTCGTATTACAGAGATCCATTCTGAAAACTTCTTGGTATGGAGGTAAACTTCGAGTTGTGGAGGTAAAGTGTGAATCGAATTCGTCTTATAGAGGTTTATTGAACTTATTGATTTAATTGAACTTCGTGTTATAGAGGTAATTATTGTGTCCCTTCGAGTTATAGAGGTAAAATATAACCGGAAAATTAGTTCGTGTTATGTATAGTAATTTCTTCGTGTTAGAAAGGTTTTCCCAAGGGGATTAAAAATAATTCGTGATATCGAGGATTTTGTGATATCAAGGTTCGTGTGAGCGAGAGTCGACTGTATTTACAATCTCGATTATGTTATCCAAAACAACATTATGATATTATCATCGAAACGATAATTTAAAGCATAGATGTTTATCTGCATGATAGTTTAGTAAATACACAATAATTCTAACAGTTTTAATCGAAATCAAACATCAAAGATCACAAAACATGGTTACAATTAATGTGTAAGTACACAGACTTTAGCAGCACCTTCTAAACATTGAAAAATACTACCAACACATAAAATTGCCTAGGTATGGGTTGAACACATCCTTCTGTCTATTACATCGTAGAAATAATTAAAAACTGGAATTGTTGAACTTGGTAAGGCATGTTAATGATGAAATGCTAGGTTCGTAATTTACCTGCAATTGAGTAAATTTATGGCTCCACATATAAATTAACTTCAGTGATACTCGACCACATATTGGAATTTTCGAACCAATTACCTATTTAACTACATCCACGATGTTTAACCTGCCAAATATATCCATTACTTCTATCACGTTTCATTCCTAGAATCACCATAATACCATACGAAACTGAATTAGTGAACAAAGCAATTGTTTCCAATCCATGACTGAGTGACTCTCGGTTTGTCAGTTTCTCTAATTTTAAAAGGATAGTAAAATAACTAACTGAAACCAAAATTGTAATAGACTGTTAAGACAGTAACCTAAATTGTTAGTTTCAAATAATTTCACACTAATAAAACATATGTTTTTAAAGTCAATATAGAATCGAGAAATATCGATTCTGTTCTTCAATTTTAACAGTGGAGACAGATTCTAAAGTTTATTAAAATCCATTGTTGTAGCCCCTGAACTGTTATGTGAACTAAAATTAGGTACTGTACCTCAGACGTCAAACAGTTCCAAAGTAGAAATAATCACTACATATGTTTCGCCTATTCAGGCATTTTCAAGTGGTTCCTTAAACAAAAACGTCATCCATTGGGATTCGTCACAAAACAGTTAAAAACATCACAAACACACGTACACTTAACACAAAACGGTTAAAAAACATTTTTGTAGGCCTACAATTAACCGATCACGGCACTGACAGGAAGCAGACTGGCGGTGGCGGAATCATGTACCTCCCCCACCTCCGTTATAAGGTGGACAAAGGTTACCTGGTCCATAGTTGTGGGCTATTATTGTGTTAAAAATCGAGTGGGATTTAAAATTCAGTTTTTCGTTCAGGACATGGCTCCTCATATCAACATTATTAAAACTTCTGTAAGATTCGTTGGAGCAGTTCGAAATTTACAGAAGTTTTAATAATGTTGATATGAGGAGCCATGTCCTGAACGAAAAACTGAATTTTAAATCCCACTCGATTTTTAACACAATAATAGCCCACAACTATGGACCAGGTAACCTTTGTCCACCTGATAACGGAGGAGGGGGAGGTACATGATTCCGCCACCGCCAGTCTGCTTCCTGTCAGTGCCTTGATCGGTTAATTGTAGGCCTACAAAAATGTTTTTTAACCGTTTCGTGTTAAGTGTACGTGTGTTTGTGATGTTTTTAACTCTTTTGTGACGAATCCCAATGGATGACGTTTTTGTTTAAGGAACCACTTGAAAATGCCTGAATAGGCGAAACATATGTAGTGATTATTTCTACTTTGGAACTGTTTGACGTCTGAGGTACAGTACCTAATTTTAGTTCTAAAGTTTAGCCGGTTTTACTGTATGTCATCGTCATCTAATTTGCAAGTTGTAATATATTGACCTGGGTTTTTAGGTCAGCTTCGACATCCTTAGGCAAAATTCCCTCAGGCGTTTCCTTCTAAGGCCTGATTTCACCAACCATAAGTTAAGGGTCGGTTAATAAACCGTTTGTTAAAGATAGGAAAATAGTATTGAACAGCTGATAAAATTAAACTAACCGAGCCTTAACGGTGGTTTAAAGTTTGGTGAAATCAGGCCTAAGTCACTTGTAGAAAAGTGATCAGTTCATTTTTGTATGTAATGTGTGTTTTATTATGTTAACTATTTTTTAGCGAATTTCCCCTATAGGGAAGAAGCTATTACCGTAGGTCTCATGATAAGACCTAAGCCCGAGACCATGATAACTTTTCGTTTTGGGGCCCCCAGAAGCAAAAAACACCATTCGTTCGAATTTTTAGATATATATATATGTCTGTGAGCACGATAGCGGCCGTAAAATTGGTCCGATCTTATGAAATTTGGTACAGACATGTAAAGTGGTAATCCCTTGGACGAGTTCGTAAACCAGCCCAATCGGACCACCGGAAGGGGGGGCAAAGGGGGATAAACCCCCCAAAAATGGGTTTTTTGAGTTTTTTACATAGAAAAATAAAATTTATCGAATTTTTGTTGGTACCGTTGAATTCAGCTCAAAAAAATAAACAATTTAGTATTTTGAATCACTGCTCTATGTCCATTGGTTACTGAGATATTGAAAGTGGTAAACGCAGTACATTGTCCCAATGTTAACCTTATGGGAAATAGGTAAAATTCTAAATCTCGGTTATTTCTCAACATATCTTGATAAAACTTGGTAAATAGCTTCTTCTAGTTCAGATCTACTAAATATTGACTTGAAAACCACCCATTTTTAATATACCTGTAGCAGCAAACCTGCATACTCATTCTCAATGTTATTTTTATGGAGCTTACCAAAACATGTCAAAACTCGCTATGTTGGATTGAAACATGTTGTTTTGCATTAGAAATTCGCTGAGTATGCAGGTCTGCTGCAACGGGGGTATTGTATTTTGTGAAGATATTTGTGTGTACTTGTCGAGGACTGCGCTGAAAATTATTGTCTTTGAAAAAAGAATAAACTGCCTGATAATTAGCATATTTGAATTTTGTAATGTATATTTAGTACATTTATATATAATGTAATTCACATGAGCCTCTGAGCTCTTGAAATGTATGAAATATTTGGAAAACAAATCTTCTCAAAATAACAGAATTTTTATATTGCCAATTTGTCTTCTGATATTGATTCTTGTGTTCAACTCTAAATTTAGGAAATTTTTAAGTACAACCTACGTTTTTAATGCTCTTACGAATGTAAAAATTACGGACTTACCCCAAAGTTTTACACGTCGTTCCTTTAAACCCATTAAGTCTATTAAGTGTCAAACTATTGAGGTTTTACTATTCTTTTTATGTAATAAAATAAAATACTAAAGTCGCTGCTTCAAGTGGACACCCAATAGATGTCATTACATCTCGACTGAACTCACTAGGTTTGACACGCAGCTGCCTCAGCCGTGGCGCCCCAATCAGCTTTGTCACGTAGTCTTTGGTCCAGTCTTTTCTAAACTTTGTTTCTGTAATCAAAGAGGGAAAAAACATTAAATTCAACCTTTAAACTAAAACGATGATTTTAACTTTTTAAATAGTGAACCCTAACTATCACTGCAAAATTCAAAACTATGTTCTGGCAGGCACTCATCTCTACTATGTGTCCAGTTTATAGCATCAATCCACCTTGATACACAAATAGTTATCGAAAAGTTATTTTGAAAAAGTATGAAGATATACCGAGGTGGTAACTCAGAGGTAAAGCGCTGGCCTAATACGTCAAACGTTGCTGGTTCGAAACCAGATCTTCTTCCATCATCAGCGGTCACCTCTGGCTAGTATATGTGACAACTGCTGCACGGTACCTCACTGTCTTTAGATCATCCCACAGGTCTATCGGCCCATGATAGATGAGATTTATTTAAAAATCATTAACCGGTATCAAATTATATAGTGACCAGCAGAATCACAATTTTCTACTGATCTTTAATAAACCCAAACTCTTAAGTTGATTTAAAAACTCAATCTGTTTACGAGGTAAAAGCTATTTATGTGTAAAAAATATTGCGAGTATGTTGATGTTATTTACCTACCTGGATGACTGAGTGTTGGGTAATTCAAATTATCAAACCACCTAAATACAAACATTGATTTCACAAAAGTTTTCTCGAAGTAGGCAAAGAATCTGTAAAATATTAGGAAAAAATTATTTAATTGCATAGGTATAGCACCAAATTTTAACAAGCTAAAAGTGTAAAAAAGTACATCATAAAACTCAAGTTTTTTTACGACTGTATCTATATAATAGGCAAGCATCCTGTTTGCAACATAGGAAGAATCTAAGCACACTGTAATTTTCATTGATACACACAATCCTAATATAATTTACAATATTATTTAGAATCGTAGAAAAATTTATTTGATATTATAAAAAATTAACATTGTTTTCTGGTTGAATTTCAACCAGTGCGCAATCTCCAGTAATAATAAAACGATATATCGGGTGATATTAATGAATAAAAAAAGCCTACAAGCCCCTCATACAGAGTCGATCATGTTTTTGGAGCGTATGGTGATTAAGGGCTTAAAAAAACTAACATCCAACTCAATTGTCCAAATGCCTACACATACAAAACAACCTTCCGAACCAATCGTACAAACGCCCACACGTCTATGTACCGACAATCCCATCCAACAGTACAAACGCCCACACGTCTATGTACCATCAACAGTACAAACGCCCACACGTCTATGTACCGACAATCCCATCCAACAGTACAAATGCCCAAACATCTATGTACTGACAATCCCATCCAACAGTACAAACGCCCACACGTCTATGTACCGACAATCCCATCCAACGTACAAACGCCCACACGTCTATGTACCGACAATCCCATCCAACAGTACAAACGCCCACACGTCTATGTACGACAATCCCATCCAACAGTATAAACGCCCACACGTCTATGTACCGACAATCCCATCCAACAGTACAAACACCCACTCGTCTATATACTGACAATCCCATCTAACAGTACAAACACAAACGCCCATATGATGCCAATCATGATGCCCATATGATGCCCAATGATGTTGGTCAACTGACAGTATCTGAGAACCTTAACACTCCCCCTAGTGCGATCCTAACTGGCACTTGCTAGTTGAAGTACCAATACTGTGTACAATAATGGGAGCTGTCATGATTGGAAGCAGTATTGTAGCTTTCTTTCAGCGAACAACTTCAGTTCTCCACCAGAGGAGACTGGGCTTGACCTGCCGGGTGTGCGGGGGTGTACTGGCGACCAAGACAAGAGCCAAGATGAGGGCCACCTATCCCTTGAGGCTCTATCCCTTCATCCATTGGATAAATGTACACCTTTTTTCCACCCAGTCTCACCAAGTTTGGCTGAACCTATTCCATCTACCTATTCTTTTTCCTTTTTCTTCTCCTGTATTAATCTGCTTAAGGGCTTACGGCCTCAGGGATATTACAGGGGAAACTTTATTTCCTTTCAGATAGCTGTAAAAAAAACAAAAAATGGCTGAAGTACCCTAACAGGATTTTTTTGAGGGGAGGGGAAATCAGACTACCGAATCTGCTCTCCAAAAAAAAACCTGATTACTCACTGAGTCCGGTTGAGGACGTCCTCCAAAGCTTGGAAGCGGCCGTGGTATTTCGTCATTATGATGTCCTTCGCGTGGTTGTTGGAGTAGAAGTGGTTACCCGCCCACATTATCTTCATCACGTAACAAAGGACCAGGACGTAAGTCAAGGTGGCGAAGAAGTCACATATAAGCCTCCACTTCATCTTCCTCATGGTTTTCCTCCTTCTTTTCTGTAAGGTGTTTTGAATTTTCAAAATAAGGATCATTTCTTTACAGTAAATATAAAGATAACTTTTTTTTAGGACAGTCTGATTGTTCTTCATCTTTCATCGTGCAAAAGTGGCTGAGTTGGATAAACCGGATGAATAAAAATAACTAAGATAAAGTTTAGTTTAGGTGTAAATTAGCTCACAAAAATAGTGGCTACTGCAAACCACAGGCACAATACACTTTAGCCACAATGGCTTCTGCAAACAAGAGGTACAACACATTAGCCACAGTGGCCTCTGCAAACAAAAAGTCCAAAACACTATGGGGTCAGTGGCTTCTGTAAACTACAGGCCCCAAACACTGGTCACAGTGGCTTCTGCAAACTACAAGCCCGAAACACTTTGGTCACAGTGGCTTCTGCAAACTACAGGCCCCAAACACTGGCCACAGTGGCTTCTGCAAACTACAGGCCCCAAACACTGGCCACAGTGGCTTCTGCAAACTACAGACCCCAAACACTGGCCACAGTGGCTTCTGCAAACTACAGGCCCGAAACACTTTAGTCACAGTGGCTTCTGCAAACTACAGGCCCCAAACACTGCCCACAGTGGCTTCTGCAAACTACAGGCCCCAAACACTGGCCACAGTGGCTTTGCAAACTACAGGCCCCAAACACCTGCCGCAATGGCTTCTACAAACCAAGGGCCCAGAACAATTTAGCCTCATAGCATCTGCAAACCACTGGCCCAACAGTCTGGCCGAAGTGGCTTCTGCAAATCTCAGGCCCAAAACACTGGCCAAAGTGGCTTCTGCAAATCTCAGGCCCAAAACACTGGACACAGCAGCTTCTGCAATACTACAGACCAAAAAAAACAACTTTTGCTGCAGTGGCCTCTCCAAACCACAAGCCCAAAGGCCCCTTCGGCTAGGAGGTTTCATTCTACAACTAAATGGATAAAAATTAAAAACATTTTGGAAACTATTACTCAATGAACACAGGTTCGCCAAAATATTTTTTCCTAAAAACACTAAAATATACACTGTAAATAATGCTGAAAATGGGATATTTTATGGGTTCTTTGAAAAAACCATGAGGAGAAACACTCTATCATGCAAAGTAAACGAGGAGGTACTCATGTAAGTCCTACTGTAGATCAGGAGGTGTCAACAAGGTTGATTGACTATTCAAATTCAAAAGGTTCTGTATTTCCATTGCTATATTTCCACAAATGGAAGGTATAAGTGGTTCTCAAGAAACTACTAACAAGTCGATCTTTATCACTCTCATCTTGAAAGGTTTTGTGTTATCAATTAAATAACATCACTAACACGTTTTTTTACTTACCACTTTTTCTTCATCCGTCATGGGGTAATACACAGGTTGCCTCCTCCGTTCAACTAGTTTGTTTAGATAGTCTGCATTTCCCCTAAGATCTAATCTCAGTGCTGCAGCCTTATTCAATTTGAAAGCCGTAATATCCCCTGTTCTCTATGAAATAAGTATAAAAAAGTTATATAATCTGTAGACTTTTCTTAAACAAATGATTTGTAGCTATCGTAGTGGGCCATAAGCGAGAAAATCTTATTCACAAGATTTTTCTAACAGCTATATGATTGTACACATGCCAATAAAAAAAACTTCAAAAATTATCCTTTTAAGAACTTATTATCTGTGGGTTGTAAGGTAATATAACCACATTAAAAATTGATTCTATATATCAATTTCTGGTAGCTTTAGAAGCTCCACCTCCTCTGCCTCATCCTCCTTTGTCAAAATGCTCAATGCAGCAAGCGAGGTGGAGAGTGTATTTGGTAGTATTTGGTGCACTCCCATTTGGCATATATCATACAGCTTCATGGCTCTTATTCTATATTTGACATTCATTGATGGTGATGGTGATTTTATGTTTTGATATTGATTTTTGCGGACACTTGCCATCAATGTTAAGAAAAACAACGTTTCGGGATCTGAAATCTGATCCCATCTTCAGGTGGTAAAGAACCAAGAACATAACATTAGTGACCCACAACCAGGATAACCTGGACATAAACATAGCTAAGACAGAGAACTGTAAAAACAGTCACAAAAACAGTAATGCTGAATTTAAAACAAGAACACAATAAAGCATAGAAATTACAGATACAGTACACTCCCGATTATGTGAGCCCCAATGAGACTCCAATTTATCCGAGGTTGTTCTAAGCCAAAATTTATTTTTTTTACTTTTGTTTGGAACATAATAGTAATGTGATTAACAAGTATTTTTTTAAGTAAATATAAACTATCGCTTACTGATCAAATAGACTTGACACCCTTTAATTTAATAGAATGAAATATTACTTACCTTAACACCTAGAGGTATCAAAATTTGTAGACCATATTATTATATACTATTATATTTATATAATTAATTACAAATCAATTAAAATTATCACTAATTTCTTAGTTTATTCATTTTTTCAAGTTAATAATCATTACAAAGATTCAAAGTACTATTTTACGATCACGTATACTCCACAATAACCTAAATTTGAGTTTCGAACCATAATCACAAGTAGATGAACTGACCAAGTCGTCTACTGGATCTTGAGCAGCAGTTCACTGTTATCAAACAATGGTGAATTTAACTTTCCCAAATATTCGGCGAATAATTAGCCACTTGAGGCCTTATGAGAGTGACATAGAAACGAGTCATGCCGATCGCACCAGTACACCACCACGTTCGTATTGGCGTAGAGTTACCCTTGCTTGACGGTATGAACTACCACCACAAACAAATGTTTGAGCATATGTAAACAGACGTAATATGATAGCAGACTGCTAATAGCAAAACAAAATATCCCAGAGACAGCCTATGAAAGGTGATTTTCATTGGCGTCGTGTATTGTAAATGATTGTTATTTCTAAATAATTTTTGACTAGAAATTCTTTGTTACTGGCCTAAATCATCTATGTATTGATAAAACTAATTATTTACTAGCCTTACAATAACTATTGAGGTCTCGTAATACTCTAACCTCAAAATATAAGCAACCTCCATATTATCTGAGATTCTCGATATCTGAGGCAGCCTCGCTCCTGACTACCTCGGGAGTGTATCACCAATCAAGAGAGAGCACGTCCACACCCAATCAGAGCAGAGCAGAAGAGGAAATGGTGGAAACTGCAGCCAACCAAAGCCATCTTCTAGGTTCTTTTCTAACTACAGTCGGGATCAGATTTCAGATCGTGAAACGTTTTTTTATTAATCAGTGATGGCAAATGTCCGCAAAAATCAAAATCAAAACATGGGTCATATGTTTCAAAATCCTCACCGTCTCTGCAAGGAGCTTTGCTGAATGTACTGCCAGCATAGAAGACAATGTTTTTTGCAAGAGAATGGTTATTTTTTATACTGATAAGTTGTTTTATCTACTTGTGTTTTACAATTAAAATGCCTCGACTCTTATTCAACAACAGTTTTACGTTATTTTCTATTTAGTTTAGACTTACCTTGAATGCTAAGGCCAATAACACTGCTATGATGACTATTTTTAAAGGAGTAAACAAGAAAATATCTTGGAGTTCAGTCACCACCAGGCTGCTTAGCCACATCAAACTTTTAATTCTTCCAAACTTCAAACCATATAGTACTGTGATATATGCACAAATTAAAATCACCACTATTGAAAATAACCTAAAACAAAATATCGCAGGATTTAATTTTCTTAATTTTTAGAAATATGTAAAGTAAGATTGTACGTATAGTAAAAAAAGATCTATAAGACTTTTTGCTTTATATTTACAGTTTTTTTTATATAAAAGATTTTGTTAATTTGTTAAAGTCTATTGAGTTGGCTAAAACGTTCATGCTGTGGGCAAGAGTAGAGTAGAAGCACGCATGGTTAACTATTGCAAGAGAACTGAAATAAACTGTTTCACTAAACATTCATCAAGCCGACCACAGACTGCATACGTTTCGGTGAATCAAAAAATTTTTGATCCGTCTCATGCAGAGGGCTTCTCTCAGCTAAACGTTTTCAAAAGTCTCAGCTAAACCTTTACAAAACAATGGTGGTCATGTCGCTGATCTGTTGCCCAAAGTCAAAATTTGCATCTAGTGCCATTCAAAGACAAAAGACGAGACATCGTGTCCCATGCAGTGTGCAGCAGGACTTAAAACAGCTTTTAGACTATGAACACATGATAGCGTTGCATCGTGCATTACAACAGGTGTCAGATAACCAGTAGCGTACATACACAGCGCTGATGCTGCGTTGGTTGCCAGTTCAGCTATTTAAGTTGAAGAGGCTGCATGTGTTTGGATTTTATACTGTAGGTACAAAGTACAAAGACGAAGACAAAGGAAGTTCTATGTACATCCAACTTCTTGTAACAGACTGACTCATGGCTCTTTCGTAGCCCTCTACCACAATCTTAGAAAATATGAGCCTGAGTGTAAAAAATAGCGTTGTGTTTCGTGTCGCGATCACGATACATTCACGAAACAAATGTGTTGGCTGTTAACCCACCTAGGTGGAGAGTAGAGGACACCACTAGGGACGCTAGGGCTGTAGGCTTTAAGTACAACACAACAAGTAAGAAAAAAGCATTTGTCTGACGGTGCTAACGCGGCCGTGTGGTCTAAGACGTTGGCTGATGAGTCAATGTTGAAGAAATAGGGAGTGGTGGAAGTTCGATTCCCACCCATGTGCAATCACTAGTAGGCCTGCAATCGTGTGGTAAAGTTGGTGAGAGGGCCGACCTTAAAAATTTGCTTCTTTTTACCCTTGTACCCTTGGGGTTATAAGGGGGGGGACATTTTAATTTTGTTTTGATTCACTAATTCAGCATATTATTAAAAAATTTGGGCAGTTAAAAACCAAATGCGGACAAAGTAAAAATATTCAAATTAAAAATTGGTCAAAGTTTTGACGCTTAGCACATCGAGGGTTTAAATCATTAAGAAAATTGTTTTCAATATTAAAAGTGTATGTTATTCCACCTTTGAACTATTCTCTGCAAACAAAATTTCAATCAATTGCTTCCAAAGTACTCTTCTTAACACTCTGTTTTTGTACTATGCACTTTCCACCTCCCATAAAGCTCGGTGATTTTTCACTTTTCAATGAACAGCTCACAATCAAATAGGCCACATTTTCTTCCATGATTGTAGATGACTACTGCACTTAAAACACATGCTTGGCTGAACCATGTGTACGGTCTAATCTAAACCATGGGAACTCAAGGAACCCTGAAATTGCGCGCTCAATGAAGAAACCTCTGGACGTGCGCTACAATGCACCTCCACTTGATAGCGAGCGTTGCATGTGTACGCAGACGTGTTTTTAACATCTATTCTTTAGTACTTCAACATTGCGTGTTGCAACAAGTGTTGGAAAATATGTGATGCAACACTCTCATTACAGGGCCTTAGACTCAAATTTTGTTATATGTATTACAAACATATGTGAACATAGGCAAGACTCACCAAGCGATCGCTAGCATGGCGTTGTTCCGTTTGATGGATGAAGATTCCGTCGCCAGGTGCATCGGGTGATAAGCCTTCTGTCGCGCACAACAACTCAAGGCTGCTCCAATCTTCTCGATACAGGTCATTTCTCATGAGGAAAACAAGCAAATCATATAAATTTGTAACGATCAGTTATTTTTCAAGCAGTTTTTAAACAGTTATTTTCTCATTTATTTACCCCATTCACAATGTTTGCTTTTGGTATATAAGGCTTTTTACACTATAATGACATTGCGTGTAGTAATACATTTTTCAACTTTGTTTTTTTTTATTAAAAACTGTAAATGTTAAATCTGTGAGAGAACACATTTTTTTACCTATTTTTGTATTTTTTTTTATAATACACTTGGGTTTTTTGTGATCAAAAGTCCATTAGAAATGTTTGGAAATAGCTCAGCTTAAAGTTTTACAAAACACAAAGGGGCCAGACCTATGGAAAAAATCTAGAAGCACTTCAAATTTGATGCTTCTCCATGAGTTTTAAGAATAGATGGTGATTATAAAAAACGTTGGTTTGTCAGCAGACCATCTAAACACGGAAATCAACAAAAACTGAAAAACTGCTAAGCAGTGTGTATTCACTAGCATCAATAAAAAAGTCAGTAAGGGAAGTCCCTTCGTTTTTATATCGATAAACACATCTGAGGGGGAGGACCCTTATGGTTTTGTATTTATAAATGTAAGTTTTCAATACAAAACCTCTAAGTTTGTAAGGGTTGATAAGTTTTCAAAGGGGGTCCCTTATATTTTTACATAGATAACAATCCAGATATAGGGAGAACTCTTATGTTGTTATATCAATAAAAACCCCGTTAGAAAGGTTCTTGTGTTTTTATCTATCTATATCCCCAAAGGCAAGTGTGATTTTTGTAGCCCTGATCCTTTTTTCTCAGCCTGTTTGCAATGTAAGAAAAATTCTGCAATTTTTAGACAAGTTTTTTCCTGTAAAATCTTATCATATAATTTACTGCAGTTTTTAAGAGTTGTAGAAAAACGAATTTAAAATGATAAAAAAAATTGACAGGCGCAATATGAGTTGCTATATTGGGTACGGAATAACAACAAACTGTTAATTATAAACAAATACAGTTACATGTTAATAAGACAATGAGTAAAACTAAACTCAAATATTTTTTAATTGAATTTCGACCAGTAGCATAGCCATCTCTAATAATAAGGCAGCGGCCTTCGACCTGGCAACGTCGCTATTCAAGGGTTTTTTGTATGGTAAAACCTCTTACAGAGCCAGCTGGTTTCATGTAAACAAAAGATAGTGCCATAAGAGAGTATAGATAAACAAATCGCTGAACCCTTAGGCGCGCTGTTGCCATTTACTAGCGCCACGGCCTTGTTACTAGAGATGGCTATGTTAGTAGGCGATCTCTAGTG
The DNA here is from genome assembly GCA_035578135.1 of Flexamia atlantica. Lineage (NCBI taxonomy): Eukaryota > Metazoa > Arthropoda > Insecta > Hemiptera > Cicadellidae > Flexamia > Flexamia atlantica. Next base: position 36,065,366 of record JAQJVK010000011.1, read on the forward strand.
TAATTAAACAAGCCAGTCAGGGAGATTTCTTGACCAAAGAAGTTATAACTTCTTTTAGAAGTAGTGATAATTTGAAAATTTCCTCTGTATTTTCCTAGGCTCCTTGTAAAATGTATGACCTGAAGTTACCTTTGCGGGGTTTCTTTGTATTCTCGTCAAAAGCTATGAACGTTGACAAGTCAACATATGCAGGTTTTTGTTTCATCCAGTAATCATCAGTGTCTTCCGATCGTTTCCTAGGCATGTGCAGTACGCTGTGGTGATGCCTACGCTTTTCTTCTTGTATCTGCTTATAACCTTGCCTGAAAATATTCATCATTTAATATTTTTTTAAGCTTAACAAATACGAGTGACCAAATATCTAAAAGAACTGATAAAAAAATTCCAAATATAACTGATCGTATACATCCAATGACTTATCCTTTACCTGGAAAAAATAGGTTATCCATCTTCAATGACCACGTTTCATTTGGCTCCGGCTATAGTCGACCTTTACTCCAAAGGAAGTGACAAATTTTTATCAAGGCTTTGTTTTAATCGTCTTGAATTTGCCAGGAAATGGTAAAAAAAATGGCATCGTCAAACCAGTTGAATTGTGTCTGTTTAGCTTTATTCCGGTCGGGCATGATATTCATTTTTGTTGTTTCCTACTTTTGTGTTTTGTCGAATTCGGGTTTGTTTTGTCATCACGTGCAGAGCTTCTCAGTATTGTGCTTGAAGTTCTGATTTAAAATGCTCATGCAGGCTACGGCTATCATACTGAATTTTTTTAGTGTGGACGTAAATGCATTTATGTCAGATTGTTGAGCAGTTACAGTTTGCACATTATATCTCCAGCTATGGCAGAGGCGCAGGGGGGACAGGGGGTACTTTTCTGTAAACATTGATCTACAGTCCCATTATTTGTAAATAGTGTTTACAAATATCATACGTTTAACACGTTCAGCCCGACTGAACCTGCGAACCGGTGGTACACGACTGGATTTTCAAACTTATTAAAAGGACGTTGCAATAATTGGTAAACTGACCAAAAAGAGGAAACTAAGCTGTTGTAATTTTTACTAAATCTTAAAAATATCCATTGATTTTACCTTGTGTACCCCTAAAATAGCTAATTTGAGTGATATTAATAAATTTTAATAGTGGCACATGTCATCCGGTAGGCATATTGAAAACACCAAGGGCCGACGTGCCAGCCAACATGCGCAAGTGGTGGCACATGCAAGATTCACCAATGGCGTGGCAGGCGGCAAAGTGGCGAACGATACACTGTAAGTTATTGCAAACTCCGTAACTTCCCTGGTCTTCTTACGCCCCTTCCACCATTTTTTTTGGCATTTTTAAGTCACCTTAATCTTTTCAACATTTATTTTTTTTATATAAAAGTTTACACGTGCGCCACCGGTTCTCACGGTGTCTACACAACCCTAAAATATAAACACACTAGTAATATTACCCAGCAAAGCTCCAAAAGCGCTGTGAAAAAGTATTGAATGAAATGGGAACAGTGCGCCAACGGTGGCGCATGTCGGGATTATGAAAAGTATTAAAACTGACTGTTGACTTCTGTCGGGCTGAACGTGTTAAAATATCATATGATATGGTTAGTAGCGTAGTAGTCATAGCCGGAGATATAATACGCGAACTGTAATGTTTTGTGACCGCCCTCTGCCAGGCAGCAGGGTAGTTGAGTCTCCACAATGCCTAAGGCCTTGTTTGCACGACGACCAGACAGTAGGACAGTAGAAAAAAATTCTTTTGTTCTCTTTTGTTTAAAGGTGTTACTGTCCACTGTACTGGGCGTCGTGCAAACAGGCCCTAAAGCTTAACACTTGCATAGCCTACTTTTTTTTAACACCTTGGATTACCCGGATTAAAGTGACACAAAGATCCGAATAACAAAGATCAGGATGATCTGAGGTCATAAGAACGCCTAAATAGCAATAACGGACCTAGCCCGTACTTTATCGATGCTGAATCCAGCGTATCAAGACTGCAACATATTAGTGTTACGGCAGAGGGTACTTCTTATGAACCTTAAATTTCAGTTCACACATAGCTTTCACAACTATGAACACAGCAAAGGACCTGCACAAACTAACCTGCAAGAAATTTCTGTAAGTTACCCATGTGTTGTTTACTGCTAGGGCTCATAGCAGCAAACCAAAAACAATTGTCATACGAAAATGCTGTAATGTACTGTAATAAGTAATAAGTAAGTGACTTCAAATTTTTTAATATTAGATGCTCAAAGTGATGTATTGCAATTGCATCTTACTTCTAGAAGGCACTCTTTACTATTAAAACACGCTAAAGTCAAAATTTTACCTGATTTAAATATTTTTATTTCACATATAGTCCAATCTGGATAATGTGAGGTCTGAATGATCCAAAGTAACTTCAATAAAAATCGTTACTTTTATAAATAATACCTAACAAACACAAAAGTAACTATTAGATGGATTGAAACCAATATTGGAAAAAATGTGATGAGAAGTTCATAAATGAGGCGCAATAAAAGGTTCCATAAAATTGGCATTTTAGAGCTAAAAAATAAGCATTACACAATTTTTATCTAAACAAGTGTGTTTATTGTTGTTTATGGTTTAGCTAATCCTTATTAACAAAATATAAAAAAAGATTTTACTCTGGCATTTTTGCCCACACAACCTTCACTAATTTACAGTGCACTTTGGCTTGTGCTGTGTGCAGTACTGTGCAATGCTTTGATCTTGGAATTCTTACCTAAAAAGAAGCTGTGCAATGAATGCTAACACTGTGGAAATTATGAATGTTTGCACACTAATCATGATTTCTCTTGGTCCGAACTCGTAACGGTACACATCTACAGTTTTATCTGGAAAAAGTCATAAGTCAAAGGTGAGAGATGTTATAGTGTTCACCTAATTTGTGAAATTTAAAATATCTGGAGAAATATGACCAAACGTGTAGAGAAACACTAAAAAACAATGGATGATAAATTAAATTAAATTAGAGTTGGCATATAAGGTGGGTGAGTGAGTGCTCTACTGGCAAAATTTTTGTTTATTATTTGTTTAGGTAGTTAATTAACTTATATGATCATATGTTACAGTAAACATAAATTAACACGTAAAAAGGCCCCGAAAAACGTTAACAAAGTTTTGACAGTTCAACAAAAACATTTCAATTGGTCATTCCAGCTGAGGTTTGGCAGACAATTTGATGAGTTTATAGTTTTCGCCACCCGCCCTATTTTGTGCACTCTACTATAGTCGACTCCCCACCATTACTTCTATCTGCTCAAAAGTGTATGCAACTGGTGTCTTGTTGGCCAAACAATCTAATGTGAGCAACATCCAATATCTACTCTCAGTACTAAGTCTCATTTAAAATCTGGCACCTACTTATGCACATATACACCTGTATTTAACAGTAAATTGAATAAATGATTTTAAATTGAAATACCAAATTCATCAGTCACTTTGAAAAACATGATGCTCGCACACAAAGCTGACATTATCAGAACCATGAAGATGACAACACGCTGCTTCCTGCCGACTGGGCTTCGAGGGTGTCTGAAAGAGAAAATAATCGTTTTTGGTTTCGTTAAAAAAAATCAATATTAGGCTACTTTAGGTTGTGAAAATTTAAGTCTGATTTTAATAAGATAGAGGGTCAAATATTCAGTTCGGGTCTACTGTATTGCTAAATTAAGTATGTCGAAAATGGCTCTCCAGGGGAAATGTTATCCATGAGAAAAGATCCGCGGTGCTGTGTGCTTGTTTTGGAGCGGTGAATAGTCACTTCAGCATCTAAATCTTGAGAAACAATTACTAAATATCGGCCAAATACGCATAGTGGTAATTAACTTGTATTTACGAAGCAACTCACCGCGTCACTGATGTAAAGAGAGACAAAATAGAGAGTCAGTACACTCAAACACGGATTCTCATCGTGTCTTGTATTGCTGTCATGTCTGTTTAGTGGTTTTCAGATTTGAGTTTTGGGATTGACCCCTTACGATGTAGTAGTTAGTTTATAACTGGTAACTGATCGTACACATGCCCCCCCCTTCGGCCTTTCCCAAACACCTCTATATACTTATCACTAATCTATATCACTTCTATCACCTAATCTATAAACTTAATACAATTAGGGGTTTTTCTGTTATACATCCCTTTTTCAGCCTTCCTACTTAACCGATTTTTATGAATGAGATGTCATTTTAAAGCTTTATAGCATAGCGCACCGGCGACTGATAATAAAAATGGGCATTTCTTTTATGGCTTCGACCCCCAATCCTTTATTTCTAGAGGGTGCTTTCAATGTTCCAGTGCTAAACAACTTGCATTACAATCGTTTTTAAATGTGATTGTAATTTAACAGCTGACTGACTACCTTCAGATGGATTTTCAACCTGTCAGACTGTAAACAAAAATAGATAGTCTGCAACTGTAAACAGGATTTGATACATTTTATAGTTTTTAAATAAACATTTTTTTGTGATTGTATCCTAATTGAGGTAGGAAAATCATTCTTTATGGTATGGGAAGAAGTAGGAGGCAAAGAGAAAAGTGAGTCATTAGATTAGGGAAAAACGTACATAACCTTCAACAAGAACAGAGAACTGCGAGACACCAAGTCTGATACAACATCAGAGAGACACTACACCACCTATCTACTTGCATAGACTTAAGGATGATGTTAGGGTATGAATATGTAAAGAAAGACTTCCAGTATACTACTCATGTGGCAGAAGACAAATTAAAATACATAGTGCTGGGGTGATGAACAATGTGTGTGTGTTTTGTTCAGCTAAGCTTTTATTTATTTAGGTGAGACCTTTAAATTTCACCTGAAAGGTTAACTTGATTAATAACGGCGAGTTTAAAGCCATGCAATTTCTTCTGATCGTAGGAGAGTTACTCACAAATGGAAATATTATTAAAATGTGCAACTTTAGCATGGGCCCCCTTGTCTAATAAATTCCTACTAGTGGATCCGAGCGCACGGAATCGTGCGCTACTCTAGCAGAGCGATAATTCAAATGGCGACAAATTTAAAACACAATCATGCTAACACGATCCGTCTTGAGGGTTATGTTTACACAAATTAAAAAATAACAGCAATTAAATTATCCAGCTGATCAAAATGTAAACAATTATGTTCTTCATAAGGATAACATGGGAACTTTAAAAGCCAATGGGGCAGAGCCCAAGGGACTTTTTCAAAAATGTAAGGCCAGTTTGCAAATCTACGCGACACGCTCTTTCCAATGAGCCGTCAATGATCAAAATCGGTTAAGAAATGACGGAGGAGTTCATAAGACAAATTTCGTGTTGGCGTATTAATTATATAGATAGGGCTGTTTTTGTGCTATTAACTGCTCCAGCACTGCTAATATTACTACACCACTGATCTACTGTATATAAAATGGAGAAGAAATTCAAAAAACCTGGTGAAAAGGCTGAGGTGCGTGTGGTTGTCCCGGAATCCGAGGAGGGAGTTGTCGATGAAGAACCGTTTGATACTCAAGACCTCGTCGCTGGTCGCCGGTCGCACCAGAGCCTCGGGATACTCGTCCGCTTCCATCGCCAACCACTGGTCTAGGTAGAACAGGTACTGCATGTGCCTGTCCAGGTCGTACACGACTATCTTCGAGCAGAACCTAACATCGCGTATTATCAGCCACTGAAACCACTTATCAACAAGGCCAAACGAAAAAAAATGAGAGAAAGAAAGAAAGAGAGAAATGTAAGGGGGGTCTCTTGTAAAGTTGACTCCCTCTAATCCGGACCCCTCAGGACCAAGATTAGTACTACTAGATAGATAGACTACTCTTCTGCCAAGAGTAGTCCGGTTGCAACGTATCCGGATAAGAGCAAGTCTACTGTAGTAGTATAACGGTTCAAATAACTTACTGCCAACATGATCATATTTGCAATCCCTAGAAGGAACTGCAGTTTTGACTCTCCTTCAGGCGCCAGATGTGATTTAACAGGACCGGACCTGATTCAGATGGCCGGACCTGGGATGTGATTTCAGGCCGGATGTGATTTGTGCAGGACTGACTCTCCTTCAGGCCGGAAGTGAGTAGACAGTATTAAAAAATACCCCCGTCGCAGCAAACCTGCGTACTCAGCGAATTTCCAAGTACAAAATATCCAGTAATTAATCCATTATTACGAAAAAAAGAATAATAATATATTTATATATCATAGAGCTTGTTTGAGAAATTACTCAAAGCGATTCCTTGAAAACCTCAGTAGAGAGTAAATAGGAAATTGGGTAACCCAACATTCTGCTGCCCTGATATTAAAAACACAGGGGGAAAAATGGCAATATCTCGGAGACCAATGGACTTAGAGATATGATTTAAAATACCAAATTGTTTGTTTTTTTGAGCTGAATCCAATGGTGCAAACAATAATTGGATAAATATAATTTTTCAATTTGAAAAACTCAAAAAACCCATTTTTGGGGGGTAAAATGGGGCCCTTACCCCACTTTGGGTATGTCGATCTGGCTGGTTTACGAACTTGTCCAAGAGAATCTAGTTTTACATGTCTGTACCAAATTTCATTACGATCGGAGGATATTTACGAGAGTTATCGTGCTAACAAAACTCAAAAAATGAAAATTCTATTTCCCATATAAGCCCATGTTAAATTTTGAAACAAATCGTGATTTTTGCAGGTAAAAATGCGTTTTCACAATAAACTCACTTCATATCCAGAAAGTACACATAAAAAGCTGTCAATTAATATAAATATTAATATGATTGCTGAGGTTACCCTGAACGGATATTTTTTGTCCATTCTGTTCTGTTAAAACGACGGTAATAGCTTTAATTCTAAGGAAATTCGCTAAAACAAGTCTGTGTTGTGGAAAATGAAATCAATTTTAATGCTGGGATGAATAATTGTGACTAAATTTGAACTGAATTTGATCATTTCAAACATTTACAGGCCAGTAACTGATAATATTTCTAATTCTTTCAACCAAAGACTATAGCTTGTTTTTTTACCACAGCATTGTTCTTGCTATTGATTTTTGTGCATTGTAAAGTTTTTGTTTTGGAACTACATCCCTGAAGAACAATGCCATATCTGATTATTGCTTCGATGTAGGCATAATATACTGTTTTGCAAACATCATCAGTCATATTAAGAATGTAAGAATTGGACATGGTCATACCATTTTAGCTTTGAGTCATGATGTACACTTAATATACAGGGTGTTTTTTTTTAAACTTGCTTCTTAATTTATTCAGAAACAAAAATAAATTTTAGTATTCTGTTTTCTGGAAACGTCTACCAACGCATGGGGAAGTCAATTTCACAGGAAAACTTTATCTCCCCAACTACCCCCTTCTCACCCCAACCCCTAACTGAAAATTTTCAAATGGCAACATACCCTTCGTGACATATCAAATTAAAGAGCACAAAAAAAGAAAGATTTTGGTGGAAGAAAAATTAAAATTGCCTCATGCCTTCTCGAGTTATTCGGTTCTTAAGGGTATTTTTCGTTTAACTTCAAATATTTATTATTTAAAAATTAACACAGACATAAATATGATGTTTGTGGGAAACATCTAATTAATGACAGGGGAATGTGTGGTGAACTCAAAATCAACCCTTATTTCACCCCCTTCCCACAAACCCTATGTTGATTAATAATTTTTTATCATGTTATGCTGTCAGTATTTGTTAATAAATAATGCCATCTGTAGCTATCCGGTGTCGAAGAGATTTATCTTGCCAGAAATACTTTTTTTGCAGGAAGGATGAATTTAAAATAATTTGCACTTAAATTAATTGTTAGATTGTAAATTATGAGGATATCAAAAATTTTGTATTGGAGCTTCATTTAGTTATTGCAATAAATGTAGTTTTTTCATATATCACTTCATTTGATATATCACTTAGGGTAAGTCTCTATCTTCAACAAAGTGATTGGGGCAAGGGGGTGAAATAAGGGTTGATTTTGAGTTCACCACACATTCCCCTGTCATTAATTAGATGTATCCCGCTAACATCATATTTATGTCTGTGTTAATTTTTAAATAATAAAAATTTGAAGTTAAACGAAAAAAGCCTTAAAAACCAAATAATTCAAGAACGCATGAGGCAATTTTAATTTTTATTCCACCAAAATTTTTCTTTTTTTTGTCCTCTTCAATATGATATGTCACATGGGGTATGTTGCCATTTGAAAATTTTAAGTTAAGGGTTGGGATGAGAAGGGGGTAGTTGGGGGGATAAAGTTTTTCTGTGAAATTGACTTCCCCCTGCATTGGTAGACGTTTCCAGAAAACAGAATGCTAAAATTTTTTTGTTTCTGATTAAACTAAGAAGCAAGTTTAAAAAAAAACACCCTGTATAAGTATATAATGTACAGTATGTGAATATAAGGAAAATGTTACCAGCTATATCAGCGTCTATGTCATCAATATCAAAAACTGCAAGGGGCCGAAAATGGAACCCTGGGGAACACCTTAAACCACATTTTTCCACCTGGATAAGTATTTTGTATCATTATCAAAAATAACTGTTTGTTAATTCCTTTTTTAATATAGTTAGTAAGAAGTTGTAAGACTTTACTCTTAATAAAAAATTGTTTTATTTTAAGAATTAAAGGTTTGTGACTAACACAGTCAAATGCTCTGGATAGGTCAGAGTACCCAGGCGGTACTCTGGAAATCATCCAGAGCTTCCACAAACATGCTGACGAATTTAGTACACTGATTAGAGCTAATGTGGTATATTGGTTTTTTTTTTAAAGCCAAACCGACACTGTGAGAATAAATTTATCCTAAAAAACCTGAGAAGCAAATTTAAATTGCCTTTTCAAATATACTTTCGAAAAATCGTGTAAAACTGAAATTGGCCTAAAATTTTTAACATCTGTTTTACTTTCTTCCATAAAAAATCAGTTTTTCTCCAAAAAGTTTAAGTTTACTTGGAAATCGCCCTGTTGCCAAATACCGATTAACTATTTCGCTCAGCGCTGGCGCTGCTGATTGACGTACCAGTCGGGCCGGCGGCCGCCGTTGTTGTGCCACAGCTGCACCGCGTTGATCATCCCCAGCGACACCGGGTAGGTCAGCAGGAACCAGTCGTCCTGGTCGCGCTGCAGCACCTTCCGACTCTCGCACCTCAGGATCGTCGGCTGCAAACAATAATAATAATCTTTATTGCCATTATTTTTACAATTTTACAACTTGTAGCAAGCGTTCATTCCTAAATATTTATATCGACTCACCATATATATAGTCCATTGCATAACCTGAATAATAACACGATTCTTGCACAAAAAGAAAAAACAATTGAAAACTGTGTTTAAAAAAAGTTAAAACTGAAAAAAAATCACAGAAATAAATATATTCACAGTGCATTCCCGAGTGCAGCAAGATCTATCCAGCCCGATCCATAAATTCTCCCACCGAATAAACTCTTTGTTGACAAGAAACTGTTTCACTCTTATTTTCCATCGCCCTACATTTCCCTCCTGCCTTTATGTCCTCAGGGAGGTTGTTCAGAAACCTAACACCTACCTGGGAAGGCAGATTCATGGCTGCCTTGGACCTGCCCTGTGCCATTCTGTATTGCTCTCTGCCCCTCGTTGGATAGGGATGAACATCTTGCCCTTGCGTGAGAGAGCACTTGGTTTTACAAAAAACAACAGTCTCGTAAATGAACAGACAGGCCAGAGTCATTATCCCCACCTCCCTGAAGACACCCCTACACAACTCTCTATACTGCCGTTTGGCTACGATACAAACCGATTTTTTGAAGACAATACAACCTGAGGAAGTTTGCTTCATTACAACCACCCCAAACTGCTATGCCATAGGCTAAGTGTTGGTGGACAAGGCCAAAATGAGCCATTTTCAAAATGTTGTCGGTCTGTGACAATGCTCTTAAGCCGTATACGCCAAACAATGACGAATCGGCTAAATTGAATGGATTGGTAAGAATCGGCTCATCAGCATGAGGAATTCTATAACTGTTGATGGTCTAATATCAGACAGTCAACATGGTTTCCGCAAGGGATTTTCAACTTCCTCAGCTGTAAAATTCCATGAGCTTGTCTGGGTCTTGGATCAAACAGTGCCATGACAATTAGCTGCGATCTGTCTAAAGCCTTTGATTGTGTAAACCACCAAATCTTGGTCCTAAAATTAGAGGAATATATGGCATAGTTGGGCCTAAATTAAATTGGTTTAAATTCTAGCCTACTTAAACAGAAAACATTGTAGCCTACTTATTATTTATGGTAGAAATTAACAGGGAAAAATCAAATTTGCTCAAAATTTAAACACATTAAAACTGGAGTGCCTCAGGGGTCAATACCTTGACCTACCCTTTTCAATATTTACATAAATGACCTACCTTTTAATGTGCAGTCTAAAACAGTGTTATATGCTGATGATAAAACTGCCATTATTTTTGAACAAAAAAAAAGGTAAATAATCTTAAAATTAAAGCTATTGAATCCATTACTGAGCTAGACAATTGGTTTAGAACAAATGGAATGGCTTCAAATGAATAAAAAACTAGCATAATTCATTTCCATACAAAATAATCCAAAACTGAATCTTTAAAATTGGTAATCAACAATCAACAAAATCAACTGTCTTGAGCATACAAAAGTGTTAGGTGTACATATTGATGAAAACATAACATGGACTGAACACATTAATTGGCTGTCAAAAAAATTAAACTCAGTTTGTTTTAACATGAGTTGTCTGATAAGTATAATTATTATGGAGACCAAATTATCTTTATATTATGGCTATTTCCATTCTTTGCTAAATTATGCGATAACTATTTGGGGAGGAGCATCTTCAATGGAGAGAATCCTTATCGTGCAAAAAAAGATGCTCAGAATAAAGACCATGTCTTCACCCCGAAGATCATGTAAACAAATTCTTATTCAACTACAAATTCTAACAGCCCCTTCACTGTACATCTATAATATTCTCACAAAGGCTTTCAAAAATAAAGACAAGTATTTGGCAATTCATAAAGATAACACACGAAACAAAAATACAATGCTGCAGTATCCTTAGCACAGAACAAAACTCATAGAAAGAAGTACCTTCTATATGGAAATCAAACCTTTCAACAAAATTCCTAACCAGTGGAAAAAGTTGCAAATAAACAAATTCTTAAGTTCTTTAAAATCCTTTCTTACAAGTAAGGCCTATTATTCGGTAAATGAATATTTAACAGCTGATATTAATGTATTTTTATTTTTATTTTTTATATTAGGAAATTTTTACTTCTAAATTTAGTACTGTACTTATTATAAGTTTTGTACAAAACGTGACTAGTCACCTATTTGTGCATGTTTATGCCTGTAATAACCAAATGTTATGACACAATAAAATAAATGAAAAATTAAATTAAATGAATTGCATAACTAGGCAAGTTACCCCATGACACTGTGTTGAGGTTTGTTACCCTCACTATCGACATCGAAAGATCAACCGTAGTTGCACAATGGTCACCAAACTACCATCTCTGATCACCGCGATCAATCTCATGGAACACAGTGAACATTTTGCCACTGAATAGAATGATTAATTAGCACTTTGTGTTATGTGGAACTGACTGATTCACCTGGTGCCCAAAGCTATGTCCAAACAGCTTAGTGGTGTTTTGTAAACGAAAAAACATAACAATGTCGAATGCGGCGATTGTCACGGATACTTTTTTGTCATTACAGACAGTGGAGCTTGTGCTTTCTTATTCCTCTCGCCCAGCTAGTAGCTGTTTTTCAGTCTTTGGAGGAGAATAAGATCGCCCCAGGTGGTATTTTCGAGCAATTATCCCAGCAACCAACTGAACAATCCCAAGGCCTCTGAGAACTCGCGGCATAATTTCCTATAGTTCGGAGTACTTATGTATCTGATCATCTTCACTCCCTCTAGGAAATTGCTGTCACAATTAAGGCAAACGATCGATGTGTTCATCGTGTTCATCTGGCTGGGGTAAGTTACATACCCTGCTAGCGTAGGTGTCACCGTAGAGTCGCAGTCCCACCACAGCCGATGTGCCGGCAGTAAGCCGAGATCCTGTGAATACAGCGATCAAGTAGCCGACGTTTTCACCCGGGAAGTTGTCATCCAATACGATCACATCGCTCTGCAACACACTTGTCCTAGTCACTCCGAATCTGTCATTCGTACATTCATAATTCGACAAATACACAATATTTTAGAAAAGCGCATTCTTCTTGTTAGTTTAATAGTAATGGAAAGCAGCGACTCTTGGACATTTTGAAATGATTACCAGCCATAATATTTTTGCTAAGGGTGATATAAGAAATAAACTATTTTTTAATATTCTTCAGTTTTTCACCAAATGTTGGGACAATTGACACAGTCATTGAACTTTACATTAGTAAAATTGCATTCTCAGCTAAAACAACTGGTGCACTTGGATTGGACTTAAAAGTTTAAAAAAATTCAATCATATGGAAATGGAGGTTTAGCTTTTAAGTTATATTAGAATCATTCCGTATAAACAAGAGGCAAGCAGTTCTTATTTTATCCATAGAGACAAGCACTATGGATAAAATAATATCCATAGTGAATTACTACCGATTATTAGGTATATATTGATGATCTGTTATCTAGTTAGTTAAGTCTAAATATAAATGCATATGCAGATAGATGTGATACTGCAATCTTTTATTAAGCGTTTAATCATCAAGCCTTGAAAGCTCAAATCAGTTCCATAGAGACTTGAATGTTACACCTCAATGGCTGGTAAATTATTTACTTTTAATTTTAATGATTCCATTAAAATATATACTTACTTTCTACTTATATTAATAATGAAGATGAATCAAACAGGTTTATTTAGCTTGTCGTAGTCACCAGATGTTTATGAAAAACATTAAACAAATTTTACCAAAATAGAAGGATTTTAAGAAAAAACTTAAATAATATTTCAGGTTTTCTGGTTGGTTAAAGTTTATATTTTTAGTAAATTTTGTGCGAGTCAAATGAAAAAATATCATCTTATAATTTAAGAAGACTTAAATCAAGTACCATTAAAGTTTTCAAGTAAAACAAAAGAAAATACATCAGGTAAAAATATAATTCTAACTATTAAAATTAATAATAATACTTACACAAAGAGCATCTTTCCTATCTTTCAGGCATGCCCAGATAAAGAGTAACAGGAACAGAAGAAGAATGATGGCCACTAAAACCGCCACGTACCAATTGTCAATAATAGTCAAGAATAGAGGTGCGTCAATGACTGGGTGCAGCTCATTTGGAGGGACGAAAATTGAGCTTGCAAATATAGACAAGTGAGTGCAACGGCACTCCACTGTTTCCTCTGACGTCTTGGGTCCTACCTAAAAAAAGTTATCTTTAAAGTAATGACATAGTTTAAAGTTGATATTATAATCTTTTGTTTAAATTGTTTATGGCAAGTTGTTGTACCCATTTGACAGTAATAAGTAGTTGATTTGGGGACAACTCTTCAACAATTGACGCTTTTGGAACTGGCGGGGCCTGATAAAATTGTGGTAAGAGTTGAACACCACCAAAATGGTAATTTTCCATTTTCAGCCAGAAAAGAAATCAAGGTTTTCAATTTTTCCCAACAACCAGGTATTTTTAATGGTTTTTAGGGTTTCTTATCCATTTCACCTCTTTTCTCTCTCTCATGATCAAATATTGATTTACACTTATGATTATATTCAATGGTTACAAAACTTAACAAAGTACTTACCACCCTTCTCCACGCAGGTTGGAAGGCTGAATTTTATTAGTATTTTGAGCAGGCAAGGAAAAAATATAAGCCCACATGGTCTATCCTTAAATTTTTAAGCCTCCTGGGTTTATATATATATTTATATATTAGATATATATATATTTATTAACTGTTTGTCTTTTACTAAGTTTTAAGACGTCTATATTTAGCCTGCCCTAGTCTTTATCAAACTTTGTCATCTTGTTTGTTATATTTTTAAGATCGACTCTGTATTTTAGTCCCAGTTTTGACTACGTCTATTGTACCTGTGGTATCTGACGACTTTAAAGCTTCTTTATTCTTGAGTCTTAATTCTAAAGGGATTCTAAGAATGGTAATAGATTAATTAGTGACTACTTAATAAACTCTAAGATTAATACCATAGATTCTGGATTTAAGATTAGAGTTAAAAAATAGTTATTTAATTTGGTCAGATGTCCAGAACATATTTGAATCAAGCATCAGCACATGTTTGAATAAGATGAACTGACAGTTTAAAATCCCAATGCTTTCGAAATGGTAGATGAATTTTATTGTTTCCTAATTATTATATTTATATTAATTCTCAAAGGCTGTAAGTAAAGTAGGGCATTAACTCCTGAGGTCAATTATTTGCCTATGAAATAAAATTTATAATTATCGGGATGTCCAGAAATTACTATACAAGTCCGTTACAAGGGGGGAAGGAGGATCTGAAAAGGCTGTTTTTAAGCGTTACTAAATTTATGGACAATAGTCGTACACATTTTAACATGAAGTATGTTTACTCAGCTCGTAAAGAGAATTATTCTTAAAAAAAACTTTGTCCTATAAAAATGATACTGCCATAAATGTCTTTGAAATAGTAGGATATACTCACCAAACAAAAATGATTCACCCACTGATTTTGCCACACATGACAGTTGGCTAAATAAACTTCAAAAGCATATGTAACTGTCTCCTTTACTGGAACCTAATGGAAACAGAATTATGTACTGTCAAAAATAAATAAATAACAAAACATCCACAGAAAAATATTTATTAAGCTATTAGGGAAGGTAATGCCTCCTTTTTATTTACCCTCACTGTGTTCTGGTAAAAATCTGTTGATGGATTTAAGTTATTATATATTATCTAGTCTTAGAATATTTATGTTGAATGAAGGATCATAAACTCATCTGATTAATGATCAATATTTCGAAAAACTTACTTACTTAATCCTGTCCTCTTCTACCAGCCGGTGTCGAGGTAACAAGGCGCTTCCATCTCTTCCTATCTGTGGTGATCGGTAGAGCCTCTCTCATGGACACCCTCCTCTCACACAGAGCATCTTCCACTTCTTCCTCTCATTTCGTTCTAGGTCTTCCTCTCCTACTCTTTCACTCTTCTTTTATGTCTTTCATCATTCTTGGGAGCCTTGATGGTGGCATGCGTTGTACGTGGCCAAACCATCTTAATTGCTGTTCTTGTATGACTGTTGTCATGGGTTTCACACTAAGGGAACTTCTAATAGCAACATTCCTAATTCTGTCTCTCCTTGTCTTATTTTCTATTTTTCTACAAAATCTCATTTCCAATGCTTGTATTTTACTTTTGAGCCGTTTTGTTAAAGCCCACGACTCACAGCCATAAGTTAGGGTAGGTACAAATGTTGACCTGTACACTGCCAATTTAGTCTTTTTTGTAATTTCTCTTTTCCCCTTTTCCACTTTTCTCTTTTTTCCTTTTTTGTAATTAATTTTTTTTAGAAAAAAAGCTAATAAATTAACAAATTGCTTTAAAACTCCAATTTGTACTATTTAAATGATTAATAAGTGAAATGGCACCAAAGTGAAAAGGCGGGTTGACACAGTCCGATAAATCTCGAACCGAGCTTGATTTTTACTCAGTCTGATTTAGAGTACTCTCGGTCAGAGTTTAATCGTAGGATTGGGAGCCAGCTAGTGCACTCGGATTGAATTCTTGAATGTTGAATCCATTTCAAATCAAAACTCTTA
Source organism: Flexamia atlantica (assembly GCA_035578135.1). Lineage (NCBI taxonomy): Eukaryota > Metazoa > Arthropoda > Insecta > Hemiptera > Cicadellidae > Flexamia > Flexamia atlantica. Next base: position 36,081,102 of record JAQJVK010000011.1, read on the forward strand.
TCCGAGAAAATATCATCATCTGACTAACTTGGGCTGTCATTTACACAAGAGCTATACGGATGTATTGTTGCACAGTTCGAGCATTGTCCCAGTGATCTTCTGAGTTCACTCTGTCCGAGATTAATCGTACCGTGTCATCCCGCCTTTAGAACTAGAGATAAAAGAATAACTCAAAAAACATTTTAATTAATAAACTTTTATAAGGAAAGTACAAGGAAGAATTTACAATTGAGAATTTCTTGAGAACAAATCAAAACTTTCAATATCGGATTGGGAAAATGAAATCAGCATAAAAATTTAGTTTGTGATAATTTGTCACAACACTAACTTTATATTTGATTTGAAAAAAATATCATCAACCCAAGACGGACAAAATGTATTTTACACCCAAAAATTATTAGTGGTGGTACCACTTGTTTCATTTTCTAGAGACAAGAAAAAAATGTAAAGGAAAACTTTTGTCACGGGTCCCTAAAGGCCTTTTTGGAGGCCCTAAAGAAGCCTCCATTTTGAAATGTGATTTCAAGGCAGGGGACACTTAGAAGCTTGGGACGCAGGCGCTTTTATAGAGCTTAGAAGACGCACCTGCCAAATATTGTGGATGTACTTTAATTTTTCAATCTAAAATTGTAATCTTCCTGCACTATTATAAAGGGGCAGACCAACAGGGAAGGATGAACGGAAATAGTCTCCATTCTCATGAGCAGTTTTTTTTGCAGAGATTAGGGTTAAATTGTTTCTAGTAATATAAAGTTCACTTTAAATACAAGTTTGTCCACCAAAAATAACCCAGCAAATAATTTTAATTGTTGAAACCATATTTACTATACAGTTTTGAAAGCTTTTCAAATTTGGATAAAACCTTTCTACAATTTATTTAGTGAAAAATGGTACCCACTTCCTGTAAACTTTCTGAATTATTCAGATTTTTGAAGTTACACAGTACATTTTTACGCCTCTGGATTGCCTGAAGTGCGAGTTTAAGGAGCTCATTTTCGTAATTTTTCTGGGGGAGGCCGGACTCCCCTCCTACTTGGTCCCCCATTCATTGTGGTCCCACCAAGGATGCTTCCTCAGTGCACCACTGCTGCTCGTACTAAAACGAGACTACACTCATATGAACCCTTTGCAAATAGATTGTATATTTACCGCTATTCCTTTGCGATCACGCGGCCACCTCTACTGGCCGCCACCATTAGCGCGCAGAAGTCGGATTTTTTCCACAGCAGTTATCATATGCGATCTGACGGCCAGCAGTGCTGGCGAATATGAAATCCACGCCCATCAGACTAATGCTCAGCGAATATGAACGCTCAGGTGTTCAGCAAGACTGGCCGATAAGTGCTGATATCATGTTTTTGTTTGCTTTTCTAAATTTGGCATGATTCCTGTAGAGTGCTGAACCCTAGTGTGGGATATCCACATTTATGCCGTTGGTATACCTGCACCCTCAGCTGACAGAAGAAATGAATGATCATTTACTTAACTATCCCTCTGCGCATGCGCCGATTCAAAATACCGCCAAAACGGCCCAACTTCAAGCTCTCTTCTCTACCAGCTATCGGCCCGTGAACATCATTATTTGGTCAGGTATCTAAATTAACATTATGGCTTGCTAGGTACAGATTCTGAAAGGAGGGGTTTAGGGGGATGAGGGTTTAGGTTAAATTAATTGGCAACTAATTCGGTCCACAGATTCTTAATTCTAAATTGGTAGGGTTGTCGTTAGCCATGGCACTAAAATATCAGTTTTCAGACTTAGTTGTTGGAACATGCTAGATCATTATTAAATTCTTAGTTGAACAGTCGAAGGTCAGGTTAGTTAATTCATAACTCTAATTAAATCAAAACGCTCATAAAGCTGGCAAGTCGAGGGTAATTGTGACAACATATTTTCCACGGTTTTTTGGGGTAAGATTGGCAACCTGTATCTCCATTCATGTCGAGTTAATTTGTCAATGTCAGGGTCGAGGCTTCCAGGACCTGACTCTAGTGAGGAATTATTCAACTAAATGATTAGCCGGTTTATGATAAATCGTAAAAATCCCCTACGATAACACTGCAGGTTTTAAATAGGTTGAAAACAAATCCAAGGTGCCGGGCATGAAAACAAGTCTGAGCTCACAGGAGGGAGCCGCCATGTTGAATGCCGAGCTGATGTTGAGTGGGGCCATGCCAGTAGTGTTGGCCGTTCGACTATCAGAACCAAGCCAGTTAGTAGCCAGTTGGAAATTAATTCCAACTGGCTACTAACTGCTTTGTGGCCACTCCTTCTGGCCTTGTGATCACAAAGGTTTAAGACATTTACTCACATCTGCATCTGGTAGGATGGCCATATAGTAAGTGTGCTCTCTCTCAATGACATCGTAAGGCATGACGGGATTTGGATTCTCAGCCGACACGACTGTAGCATTTGCCATAGCCTCCCAGTCAGGCCTCACATTGTACCAGATCAATACCTAAAATAACAATAATTCATGTTTTTCAAAACAGGCTGAATGACGTTAGGATTATAATTTTTTCAAGGAGAAAAGACAGGTAGGTAGGAAAAGGTAGGTTGCTTGTACCTAGGAAAGAGAGCAGGTAGGCCATAGAACACATAAAAATTACAATGGTTTGTCCCATTGAGGGACTTTAGGTTAGAATTCAGAACAAAATTACTTTCTATTCTTCACCTTAGTGAAAAAACATTGGCTAGTTTTCATCACTAGGAAGTTAGGAAGTGACACTTTTTGTATGGGACCAAGTATTTTAATAGTTAACAGCAGTTAAATGTTAATAATTTTTTAATAGTAAACAATAAGTTCAAAAAAATTACCAAATGATTAAAATCAACTAACCGCCCATGTTGAGCTATATTTTCGTATTACCGCTTGATATAATAAATGCACTACTTGACAAAACAAAGATTTTACGACTTGTTTTCTTTCAATAGTTTGTTTTTATCACGGATAATCTTATCTTTTCTTTTTTGGGCAAACAGCTGTTACAAATACTTGGTTTTTGTTTTGTGTTAAGCTTTGAATATTGCATACTATCATTTATTGAAATAACAAAAACAATGCAAAGTAAATTCAAATCAATTACTACTTTTGATACAACCAGTTTTTTACTGTCATCAAGTTTGATTGTTGAGTCAACTATTCACAGTCTCAATGTCGTCGACATCAGCTGATCATGTTTCTCCTCAGAGTGGAAGAAACTTCTTTCACCCCATAACACATGTATCACAAACTGCCTTATTTGTAGCGGTAAGACAAAAAAGCTATTCTGAAAAATGTTGGTGTACGCTATATTACTGAGTTACTAAATTACCAACAATATACTTAGAGTTCAGGCAAGCCCTGAAATACCTCGTCTCATGCACTTCTGTGTTTTAGGTGGTGCTTGAAGAGAACTGTCCCCTTTAGGATTTTTTGGTTTAGGCCTACATAGGAATAAGAATCCGATGAATAAAAAAAATCTAGTAACCTCATGTCTTGTATTAAAAAGGGCCGCTTCCCTTATATGAGAAATAATATGCGAATTTCCCCTATAGGGAAGAAGCTGTTACCATAGTACTCATGGTAAGACTTAAGACCCAGACCATGATAACTTTTTGTTTTGGGGCCCCCAGAAGCAAAAAACACCGTTCGTTTGAATTTTTATATATATATCTATATATATATTATATCATAAAGTAGAACAAATACCCTTTTTTCATGGTTTATTTTTGCTTTATATTAGCAAATTTATATTTATATAAATATTTATATTTATATAAACAAATAAAATATTTATATGCTAATATTTTATATTAGCAAAAATAAACCATGAAAAAAAGGGTATTTGTTCTACTTTATGATTTAATTATAATAATATCCCTTACCAGTGAATCACTACACAATATATATATATATATATATATATATATATATATAGTAGGCCTATATATTGTATAGTGATAACCCTGAAGTTTGTCAGGGTTATCGTGAAACACCCTGTATATATATACAGTGCTTGATTTGTAAAAAATGAGGTACCGGAACTGTAATTTGACAATTTGTACATAAACCCCCCCTTTATCATTTTTTCCCCTTAATAAAGTATTGTTTGGCTATGTGGTTAATTAGGTCGATTAAAAAAGTCACATTTTATCCGACTCATTTTTTTTTATAATATTAAAAACTAACAAAGTATTTTTTTCCTAAAAAAAATTGTTTAAAAAATTCTAGTTTTTATGACGCCGTGTGAGAGTATTCAGGTCTTTTTGACGTTTTCAAGATTCAGCTTAGCTCAAGAAAAAAGAGCATTAATTTCAGAGAGAGCGCTAATTTCAGGCCGAAATGCTGCGCCTAATTTCCGTACATTTTAAGCGATCGTTATTTTCGGTACTCCAGCCGGTTACATATAATCCTCTCTTATAGAGAATTCTCCGACCGATCATACGCGATCGTCTTTTGCGGCAAATTCTTCGACCGATTACACGCGATTGTCTTGTGCGGCGAATTCTCCTGCCGATCATCCGCGATCGTCTTTTGCGGCAAATTCTCCGGCCGATTACACGCGATTGTCTTGTACGGCAAAGTGTCCGTCTGATTACACGCAATCGTCTCTCGCGGCAAATTCTCCGGCCGATTACACGCGATTGTCTTGTGCGGCAAAGTATCCGTCTGATTACACGCAATCGTCTCTCGTGGCAAATTCTCCGGCCGATTACACGCGATCATCTCTCGGAAAAAATACTCTGGCCGATCACACACGATCGACTCTTGTGGCAGAAAGAGGTCCCGGAACGCCGTTCCGCCGCAAATCAAGCACTGTATATATATATGTCTGTTAACACGATAGCGGCCGTAAATATGGTCCGATCTAAATGAAATTTGGTACAGATGTGTAAAGTGGCAATCACTCGGACGAGTTCGTGAACCAGCCCGATCGGACCACCGGAAGGGGGGTAAAGAGGGATAAACCCGCCCAAAAATGGGTTTTTTGAGTTTTTTACATAGAAAAATAAAATTTATCGAACTTTCGTTTGCACCATTGAATTCAGCTCAAAAAAACAAACAATTTAGTATTTTGAATCACTGCTCTATGTCCATTGGTTACCAAAATATTGAAAGTGGTAAACACATAGTATGTTGTCCCAATGTTAACCTTATGGGAAATAAGTAAAATTCTACATCTCGCTTATTTCTCAACATATCTGGATAAAACTTGGTTTATGGCTTCATCTAGATGAGATCTAATGTTTAATAGTCTAAAATCACCAATATTTCCATTTTCGTGGCAGCAAACCTGCATACTCATTCCCCATGTTATTCTTATGGAGCTTACAAAAATATGTAAAATCTCGCTAAGTTGGCTTACACTATACATTCTTTTGCATTTTAAATTCGCTGAGTATGCAGGTCTGCTGCAAAGGGGATATTTTTTCATCAGATCTGAAGGAAAATTTTCATGGGGGTCTAATTATCAACTTCATTTCGGTTCCCAAGTAATTTCTTGAGATTTGAAAATTCAAATTCTGTAGACTTTTAAAATTTTGATCCTCGGTTTCTCAAAACTCCTGTTTTTATTTAATACATTTCAAAAGCTATAAACTCAATAACTGAATTTTTTCTCAAATTGTTCAATGGTTCATCATATGAAGTTAAATTTAAGAATGCTAAAACTCAAACTGGTAAATTCTGATAAGAGTTCCCTTTTCACCTCCCAAATTGTATGTATGAGTTAAAATATATTTAAACCATTTCACTAGTTGCAGAAAGGTGTATCTATTTTCACAAGAAAAAGCTTGTGGGATACATTTTTTATCAGTACCCTTGCAGAACCTCGCCAAAAAAAAAGAAATTTTCACAATTTTTCAATGCAAAAAACTGTTTAGGGCAAAAATTTGATTTGGCCGAATTTTAATTTACCTGTCTGACAGGTTTTGAAATTCCCTTAATAAATATTTTACCCCCTGTCTAACTTAAACAATACATACTGAAATGATTTATTCTTAAGATTTTATTCCCTCAAATCCCCTGGAATTATCTCCTCACCTTTTTTCACTCAAAAAGTCCCAGACCGCCCCGAAATTCCCATTATCCTTGAGAACTTACCCTCAAAGAGGAAGCCGGGGTCCCCGAGGACTCAGGTGGGGGCTCCTCAGTCTCCGGGGCGTCAGTCTCGACGGTCTCGGTTACTTCTTCTGCGGTCGTACTTATCGTAGAAGAAATCGTCGTCATACCCGTAGGTGTTGTCATACCCGTTGGTGTCGTCTTACTCGCAGTTACCGTCTTACCCGCAGGTTTCCCCTTAACCGCATCCCTAACAGAACGCCTGTGTTGATTTTCCCCTTCCGTATTTTCATCCGTATTCTCATCCGTATTCCCTTGCTCACTGTCACCGGCAGCACTGTCCCCGAACTTGAACTTTATGAACAGTTTGCTCAGCGGTGGCAACTGGAACCGATGAACTGTGATCATCACGTCCAGTTTTTTCGTATCGAGCTTCGGGTCCAGCTGAGTAGTGTTTCCCCGGACGGTGGCCTTCTTCATTTTCAAGATCTTCAAGAATATCTGGAGGGGGGCAGGCACTCGAGGTACATAGAAGTAACCGGGCTTGTAGAGCTTCTCCGCAAGTCCTAGCACTAGCACCTCTGTGTGGATGTTACTTTTGGCATACCAGAACATGTTTTTCTTCATAGGTGAAAACTGAAAAGATAAAAATCTTTATTGCAGAAGACAAAAGACAGTACATCTCGGATTATCTGGACCCCACACTATCCGGATTCCGTATTATCCGGACCGGTCCATTCGTGAAATAAAAAAAATAAAAGTTAAAAAACTTAAATTAAAAAAATTAAGTTCATGGCAAAAACTTGATTTTAGCGAGTTTACGGGTGAAATGCGCCTTCTAAAAGAGAAGGCGCATTTCCGACCTGGCAGACCAATGCCGAAGACACCGAAGGCAGAGACGAATATCAATTATTTGTCTCTGCCTCTGGTATTGTGGTGATGAACTTCACTACCTTGTAACATTTTTATTTGCAGCAGTACAAAGCCACTTCAAAAACATACAAGGAGGGCAATGTTAGCGGTCCGAGCTCCCTGAAGGCATCTTTGCATGCATGAATCTCTATGCTGCGATTTGTAAATTATTCTTACAGACTTTTTCTGCAGCTTGGATTCACGTTCCAGCCTAAACATTGCACAACAACCCCATACATAATCCCCATACATCTGTTTAATATTATAATTTTATTTTTATTGTGTTCGGTATAACATTATTCCATGTAGCCTTTATGAATAGTATTGCTTGAATTTACGCCAGTTCTCGGCAACATTTCCATTCAGTTGGAGTGGAGGTGGTAGTCGGAATAGTGAATCAATGTGGGCTATAACTTCAGTTACTCGATGTCAATCGGTACTTCAGTACTTCAGTGTCAATTTCACGGTGTAGCTTCAGCTAACCAAATCGCTTCAGTGCAAATAAATACACAATTCACTATTTAAGTCTACCAGAAACCATGTTTGGTGTGTCGGGGAAACAAAATAAAATGAGGACTTAATTGTAACGAGGATTCATTGAGATAATACAAAACGTTCACATTACATAGCTCATGATCCTGTGTTCCTGCCGGAAGAGCGGAAGAAGAAGAAAATCTCCCCACTCCTTGCCTTTTACTATTGACGACTTAAAGCAATACTGTTCATGAAGGCTACATGGAATAATGTTATACCAAACACAATAATAATAATATTATAATATTAAACAGCATCCATTCAATAATCGGTAACATGGTTTCATCAAGGGCTGATTTATGACTAGACAATGTTAGAGTGGTGGCTTTTGTTACATAAATACTATATATATATCATTCTCTAAACTATTTTCTTGTTAATTTGTCAAACTGGTCACTAATTTTTTAAGTTAGCTAAAACGTCTATGCATTTGTCATTCAGTACATCCCAGTCTTGAATTCCCCTTTCAAAGAAGTCCACCATCTATAATATTCTTCGACCGCTTTTACTTGGTAGTCATGGGTGAAGCAATTGAGTCCGAGGTAGCTTTTTAGGTGCTGAGAGATGAAAATCAATATGATGTTATGCCGAGGATGGTCAACATTACCCATCCAAACAAATTCTCCTTCATATGCAGTGTTTGGCTTTACGTTTACATGCTTGAGAAGAATTCCTTTTGATAATATTCCATATAATATGTTCTGTATACAGAGTTTTGCCACAGCAACAATTTTGATAGGTGGATTTTATGCCAAATCACAAGGTCTGCAGCCTTGTAATAAGTAATGCAGGAAACTTTTTAGTACATTTGGTGCAATGTTTGAATGAATGGAAAACATAATTATTTTCAAATAAATCATTTACTTTTAAAAGAAATACTGACGTTAATACAAAAATATATAATTGAAGCGTGATATTTTCATGTAGAACATTTTATTCTGAAATTTAATATTGATTTGTACACTGCACACAATTTAATTTATTTATAAATTAATAGATAAATTAATAAATTAATTTGTTTGTTTTTTATTTATTTTATTTTTATTTAAATTAATTTGAGCATCTAGACTCTAAGGTCTTTTAAACCTTCCACTATACATTACGTTTTTTACCAATTTCTAAGATGGCAGCGTTGTCTATAGGACAAAAAGTTACCTGAAGTTCTAGTATCTACATACCCTCTGGATCGAATCTGCCACGCAGTAAGCAAAATGAAGACTACTTTAAGCACAACAATGGTATTTTTGGAGGATTTTGAAACCAAACAGTTATTGATAGCACCACCACGCCCTTACCTGAAGCATGAGGTCGTGATCGGGGTCAAAACTTTTTGCTATATCTTTTGAAATGTTAACAAAGGAAGACATTTTCTCTGGACTAGCAACATTCACTAAACCTTGTGCATCATTGACCTGAAAAAACATTAATTGTTTATGGCAAACTTGTCTCATTAAAAAAAAACAATACTTTCTCCAAATATTAAGTATAGGGGGAAGAAAGTAAAAATTTTCATTGGTATTAAATTGTAAATTGACACGTACCAGACTTTAACTTTTGTTTCGGTCAAAAGACCGAAAAGAAGCTGGGAAGTTAAATATCATTGACCAAAGTCTTTTTGGTCTGTTATTTATTTACGTTTTTGAGATCCAACAAGGCTTTAACATGTACCCACATTTTTCAAATGGAACACAATTGAGTTTGTGATGTCCTTGATTTGATTAATAAACTTGAAACTTTAGAAAATATAATTTATTCCTTCAAAGTTTTAGCTTGTCTTTCATCACATTTCAGTTATTACTTTATTTAACTTCATGCCGTTAAGACAATAACTTTTTTACTTAATATTTCTTCTTATATTTTAAATATTTTTTACATATTTACGTGAGCCATAAAAAAACAGTTCAATTACAAAACAAACTTAGATAATTCAATAAAACCCGCAAAATTTAATTCAAACAAAATGTAGCCATTCTAGAACACTATTAAATACAATTAGAAAAAAATACTCAAAAACTTACCCAAAATGGGGAACTCAAAAAATTACTTTAAATTCACGTGATCAAGGATCGATATCACTCTAAGGTCCGTATTATATACGAACACTCTGCATCCCTGTGGCTGGTTAGATTCTCTGAACACTAGCTCGCTTAGCATTGAATCAAATGAGAATGTCCTGCGAGCTATTATGCACGGACACAGTTGACTGAGATGTAAAACTGAGTCCGAAGTGTGTCTCGGCTGTGTCCGAGGGCAAGATGCAGACAAGACACACGCAAGCCGCAGTTTTGTGTCCCAGCTGCTTAGTCACCGGCGTCTCTAATCTTAATAACATTGAATCTTATGGGAACGTCCCGCTAGTTATTATACTTGGACACAGTGTCCCGGACCCAATTAGCAGCACAATGCTCAAAGTGGTTTGATAACGAAGTTACCTCAGTTCGTTGATAACCTGTAACCGATTAGGTTGTATATTTTTACAGTGTGTTCGTGTGAAAATAATTAACTTAAATTACAAAGCACAAAAAGTATCAATGAAGTTGAAGAAAACCACGAAGTCCATGACAAAACTGATCATGAAAGTGATCAAGATGAAGAAGCAGGAGAAACAAAATGATGCATCAAAGGAGACAGCTACGAAAGACACAAAAAAAAAACAATCAGGAACTTTTCCTAAAAATCCAAAAGTTAACTGATAAAAATGAACACTGAAGATTTTATTTGTGGAATGGAAAAATATCCACGTGACGAAAAACAACTTTCATGGTAACGACTGAGTGATTTGGTGATGGGGCGGTGCCAATGCGGTGTCTCTGCAGCGTCTTGGCAGTGTCGGAGACGCTTAACTGCTTTTCGGGCACTTCCGGGACGCAGGCGGGATGTCGGCGGCCCAGCCGCTCGGGATGCTGAGTGTCCGAGTATAATAAGGACCTAAGAGTGGTGGCAGCAGAAGGTCTGCTCGCTCTATATCAACTTTAGTGGAGACTCAAGCTAATCTCCTGGGTCTTTAATTTTGATCAATAGGAATGTTCAACAACGCTCACATTACAACAGAAAAGATTCTGGGATCTACTTGAAAGAACATTACAAACTTCTACATAGGCATGCTTATTGAGATGACGATTTTTATTTAAAACAAAAAATTACAAAACTAAAAAATACCCTGTTGCAGCAGACCTGCATACTCAGTGAATTTAAAATGCTTAAATCATTTAGACCGAGCATCAAATCAAGTAAAGTCAATTTATATCCTAAAATGAGCATGCAACAATTTTCCCCATAAGAATAACATGGAAAATGTGTATGCAGGTTTGCTGCCATGAAAGTGTGAAAGTTAGATATTTTTTGCAATAATCCAACAGATATCAACTAGATGAAGCCATATACCAAGTTTCATTCAAATATGTTGATAAACAAGCGCGGTTTGGATTTTATTTATTTCTCATAATAAGGTTAAGATTGGGTGTGAATGGTCTCGGGCTTAAGTCTTACCATGAGACCTACGGTAACAGCTTCTTCCCTATTGGGGAAATTCGCTAACTAGTACAACCACTTCGACTCACCCACACAAACATCTCAGTGACGTTGCTGCTCGAGGTGATCTCCTTGACGCCTTCGGCGAAGACTCGAGCTCGGCCCACCAGGTACATGGCGACCTGCAGAGCTGACGACTGGTCGTTGGCTGCTCGGTTCAACTGAAAAATCCACGGACAGACTCGTTGTAAAATTCGTCTCACTCCTTAGCAATTTCCACGATGCTTTAAAATTAATTGATAGTTTGAAAGTCCAAGGCTGTTCCCAAACCAAGTTTCTGATCAGGCAATCAACTCGTCTTTATCGTTGGCAATTATTTTTACTCATGATTCGCAAATCATTGTGCTTTGCAAAATTGAAGCGATTTATTGAGACATTACATCCGGGAACCTTGGCGAAAATTAACAAGGAACGTGGGAACTGCCGGTCACAGGTAGGGAACCAATCGCGTGGTACGAAAGATGAGCAAACCACCTGATTGGTTACCTCAGGAAAAACAAGACATACGATTGGTTTCCGCTGGGAGACTCGCCTCAAGCATCCGGTATTATAAATATCACCTATGCGATGCGGCGCGAAGATAACAATATTCGGCGCGATGCGGATCAATCTGAACTAACAATAATGTAGAATTTAATATTTAAATACCGTTTCTAAATTTGTATAGCATTTGTTCTAGTATAACAGACTGTTAGACTTTGGGGGAATGAAAGCCCCAGCATTTCCAGCTAGGCACGTCTCCCTAGCTAGGGATATTGTGCAGCTTAGCGAAGGGATTGTCAGGATGGGAAAGGTAGGATATGGTCAGTCAGCTTCACCCCTGCAGGAACAGAGATTTCCGACCCATCCTCCAGGCTCTTCCGGGGACGACTCACCATCTAACCCGAGACCTCCCGAGCATCCCCAGACAAGGACCTCCACCTGGGAGCTCTCCTTATTGAGAAAAGTCTCACCCAGGTCGTTTTGCCCTCCATACTAGCAGACGCTTACAAGTTTGTCGGATAAGAATCCCTCATGGGGATAAGGGAGCGGTCCCAAATGGATAAGCCAGGACGATCCATAACTCCCTCCGGGGCTCAGACCTGACTGGGTCAGCTCAGCTGGGAGTCACAGTTCCCAGAGAGACAAGGAGGAACCGAGGTGAACAGGAAAGGAAAGGGCAAAGGGTTGGCGTTGTCAATACCAATCTGGACAGCCTATATACTTACTAGAACAATGACAGCTTCTAATTACTGTAGCCACTGTCGACCTTTGAATTAGTTAAGACTGGTCAGAGAACCTTCTATGGCCAATCCATGGACAATAGACAAATTCTTCATTTTCAGAACATAACATGCTTTAAATCATAACTCTAAGAGCAAAAACTCGCGCGTAGGAAATTTAGAAGTGAAAAGAAATAAGTCTCTCAAATTAGGCAGTCCTGAGCAATATTCACTTCACTTATATACATTATGTATAACAATCTAATAACAATTTGAGATCAGAGTAGCAGCAAAATTTAACAGAAGATAAAATTTAAATAGAAAAATAATAACAACAAAATTTAATTCAGTGTAATATTGACAATCCAACAGATAGTAAAATTTAAACATAACAATAGGCCTAACCAAAAAATTTTAATAAATAACAAAGAAACTTGTTAAAAATCAATTAAGTTACTTACAATGGCATTTTTTATCTTCATTTTAAAATGAGGATTTCCTTTGTCTAAAATATTGTTTCCAAAGTGAGCTATGAATTTATTGAAATCTGAATTTACAAAATCACCCGTGTTTGTTAATTATCTGATTAAATTTAAACTCGAGTCCGACAAAAAATTGCACATAATACTTCAATTTAAAAACACTAATTAATTTTCTTGCTAGAGGAGAATTATCCTGGTGAACTCAATGCAAGTTCTGAGAAACTATCTGTGTACAAGATAGCGTACAATCAACATTTTTTGCAAAAAATATTCATATTTGATTGAAGTACCACGGATATGACAAAAATAAAAAATAAAAATAAAGTTATAAACATAGTACACTGGATTACTTAAATAAATAAATATTATCCAATTCACTTTGCCTTTTTTACAAGCTTGTAATATGCAACAAGTTATATAATTATTTTAAATTAATTTCAATAGTTAATTTTATTAATTGAAATCGACCAGTGTGAGATAAATTTTTCCATGAGCTCTAAAGACTTATGTAAATTACAATATGATCTTGCATGTGCACATCAACAAAAAAAGTCTCGATTAACCCCTTAACTGCCACGCAAGAGTTAGCTGGTGGTAGTATTCGGTACGCACTCCGCCACGCACGAGATATCTCGTGCGTCACCCTTGCTTCGTTGACCGCCAAACCCGAGTTTACTCAGATTTGACTTTTTCAGCTGATTTATGTTGGTACAATTTACGTCCACGCCACAAGATCTACGGTATCGCGCTCGTCGCGTTGTGACGAAAACCCGGCGTTTTTGTGTTGATCATGTAATTAAACTGCACGCTACTAATAACTGTGAGAGCTAATTACTCGACGCTTAAGGGGTTAAAACTAATTAATTTTTACCGGTTACTTACATTATCCATTACGTCATAGTTGATATCCTCCTCCGGAAAAAGTCTGGTCACTTTTCTATTCTGAGCGATGATAGCCAAATCCACACATTCCATTATGATTCTAGAAAAAATGAATGAGGAGGTATTATAAAATTGAGAGATAACCACTAAGGTGAGTGCACGAGTTAATGACCGGTTAAGGACGATGTCTCATGAGAGTTTAACATTTCTCTCTTTTTTCATAGTCACATTTTTACATTTTACTATAGAAAGCTCATTTATCCTTTAGGGATTAGGCAGTATTAGTTAAATACGTTACTTAATGAGAATCCTGATTGTAATATTAACAAAAAGACAACTATAACAATGCTCCAATAAATGGCTGGGACTGCACCAGTGAATGACCAATCTTGGACCCACCCAATCTTGGAAATGATTGGTCCCTGGGGCTAAATATAAATAACAATCAAAAAATTTTAAAAAATCAGCTGACAACAGTGAATAAGTTAAGTCAGCTGAGAGTATAGACCATGGCTAGTAAGTGGCCGATCTTGTTCTACTGAATGACCGCCAAGTTTTTCTCTGGTCATCCTCTGGTTTTTGCCCTAGAGACATTCCAATTTATGACCACGCTCAGTAATAGTTAATTATAACATGTAGAGCAAAAAAATTGCTGATAATTGATAATTGTTTGCATTATCAACAAGGAAGCAGGGCAGAAACATCGCCAGCATTGTATCGATAACAGGAGGGGGAAGCAAGGTCACCAACACCCCTAGTCATGACCACACGCTCAGCCGCACCGAGTCGCATGTACTAGTTCACCGGGTAATATGATTGTATTTATTCGTCCGTCCGTTTAAAATCCTAGTAATTAATATTGAAAATATGTTTGAATATATTTTTATTGTACAATCTTTTTTCTTAAACATTGACCATAATGTAAACAGTAGTGAGAAATGACATTAAAACATATGATTTTTTATAATACAGACCAATAGATATAACAGATTCTTCGGCACTGAGGAAGTATTCAAGGACTAAATCGGTTTGGTGGCATAACCTTTCTTGATGTATGTCGTGGACGTGGTGGTCGAGTGACAACAGGTGAATTCATGTTCGGGTGATGAGTAGTGGTCGAAGGACGAAAAATTGTTAAATCAGAATTCTCAAGGGTTTCCTTGAATGTAACCTTTTTATTTGTATAATTTTCTGAATCAGGTTTTTGTGAATCTTTATGGGGTCTCTTTATTATGGTGTCAGTTTCAGGAACTTCCGTCCGTTTCAATTGGTTTATATGTTTCTTTAAGACATATCCAGAGTCGAGTTGAACGCTGTAATGGAGTGCTCCACGCCTAGTTATCACTTTGCCGAATTTCCATTTGGCCTCCATACATACTAGGACCCTTTCCCCCTCCCTGAAGGAGCGCGGCACTGGTGGGTAACACTCCTGAATTGTGGACTTGCTAGGTGGCCGCATCATTTCCAATTCTGTGCGAAGTTTCCTGAGTTGTGTTTCTATTTTAATGATAAGATCATCGATATCGTCACTTACAGAATTGATGCCATTGTCCCTTTCTGATATTTCATCAATGTTATTTAAGTTAATGTGTAGATGGCGGATCCATGTTAGGCCCAACAGTGGACTGTATCCATTGGGAACAACAAAAAGTTGCTGAAACGATGAAATTCCATTAGATTCTACATGTACCGTAGCTATACCCAAAGGTGAAATTACTTCGTTAGTATAAGATCGAAATTTGATAGGTGTCGGTCGGAGTGAGTCCATTGAAATACGTAGCCGATTGAAATCTCCCACAGGAATAAGGGTGTGTGCGCAACCGGAATCTACTTCAAATTTTTGAGGTAGATTGTTAATAAGAACAGTCGTAATAAATTTATCCGTGTGTGACAAATGTATGTCATAAATATTACTAAGTTGTCCTACACCGTAAAGATCATCATCATCGTCTGATGTAAGGGTCTGGTTGTCACCATCGGGATGCAAGAGTTGTATCGAAGCTGTCTTATTTTGTCTTGATAACAAGGATTTAATACATACCTTCGCAACATGTCCTTCTCTGTTACATTCCTTACAGCGAAGTCGAGAACGGTGGATAGTGCACTTATTTGAAGTGTGATTGTGCTTGCCACACCGAAGACAAAGGCCACTCAATCCCAGGGTGGTCAAGTCAATGTGCCTCCGACGTTGGTCCTCGAGCGGATGGCATGTGCCCGTAGACCCCTTCACGGAGGAAGAGGAGCGGCTACGGCTATGTCCCGTGAATGAGCGGCGCCCAGTGGTAGACTGCATCGTCACTTTGTGGACGGACGTGTGGGTTGCAGTCTGATGCCTGGTAAACTCATTAATTACATTGCTATCAATCTTTGAAGCTTCAATGGCCAAAGCTCGTCGTACAGCAGAATCGAAGGTCAAGTCCTCCTGTTGAAGAAGGTTCTCCCTAATAGATGAATCCCTTATGCCCCTGATGAATTGTGCTCTGAGGAACAGATCAGAGACTGGAGCATGACAAGCAGAACAGGTGACGTTACACGAAGATATATGTTTTTTGAGAGAAGTTACATAGTCGGATATTGACTCATCGGGTTGTTGAACCTTTGACAAAAACTGATGTTGTTGAACAATGTCATTTTGTTTGGGAAAATGATTTCCCAGCACGGTTGTGATGTCATCATACGTCAGGTCAGTGACCTTTCTAGGTAAAGACAGCGTACTCA
The DNA here is from genome assembly GCA_035578135.1 of Flexamia atlantica. Taxonomy (NCBI): domain Eukaryota; kingdom Metazoa; phylum Arthropoda; class Insecta; order Hemiptera; family Cicadellidae; genus Flexamia; species Flexamia atlantica. The sequence goes on from JAQJVK010000011.1 coordinate 36,097,407, forward strand.
ACAAGTCATAACCGGAAGACCCTAGGCTATTTAGAAAAATCTGAGCACAAAGATCTTTGTCAGCAAAAACATTTTTTAGTTTCAGGTAGTTTTCAAACCTTTCTTTGTACTGAGTAAATGATTCTTTACTACTATCAAAAGCGTCAAAGTTGGAAATCAAAGTTATATTTCTTGTAGGGTGAGCTTGAGACATACCTTGAATAGCCGTTGTAAGAGTTTGCATGAGCTGTTGAAATTGATCAGGATCCATTTTTACTTTACCGAAGTCGCCACTTTAAAATCCTAGTAATTAATATTGAAAATATGTTTGAATATATTTTTATTGTACAATCTTTTTTCTTAAACATTGACCATAATGTAAACAGTAGTGAGAAATGACATTAAAACATATGATTTTTTATAATACAGACCAATAGATATAACAGTCCGTTAGTGTTATGTTTTGTGTAAAGTTAAATGTACTGTGTGTTTTTTTTATCTTCTAACGAACTCAAGAGAGTGAATCATGTTCATTGGAGCCTGATGATGACATTTATGTAACCTCGAAACCGGTAGCGCATTAGTCTACTACACTGGATCATTGACGGAATTAAGGTACCTTTATACCATTATAGGATTCAATAAAATTGATTTTAAACTGTAGGATAGTATGTTAAATATTATTTAATTGTAACAAATTTTAGAAATAATCATCAGAATACAGAATGAGTGTAAATCCAGCTAAGCCTTGCAGTGATAGTCACTAGAGCAGGAAACATTTACAAAATGGCAGGAATCTACAAAATGGCCGTCAAGAAGTGAACAGTCTATTTAAGTGGTCCTATAATTATAGTCTATTTAGTGAGTTTTTATGAATTCTGTGTATCTTAAACCCAAGAAACATAACCTACTACTTACAGTGAGTCGAGTGTAGTGAAGGTAAAACATTGTTTTAAACATTATTAACAGCAGTTTAGTTCTAAAAACTGACAGTATTTCTCAGTTTTATTGTAATCATCATGATTTACTCTAATTTCCTGTTCTAACATAATTAAGACTCAAATCATCGCACTGTAATTGAATATTTGACATTTCAACAACGGTTGCCTGTTATTTGACCGAATTGATAGTTGTTCGCCGCAACACTTGCCCACTTTTTAAAAATAAAATAAAATAAAAAAATAAAAGCCTGAATCCACTTGGTTGAATTGATAATTGGTCGTTGTGACATATCCCCAACTTTTTAAATATTAATATTAATATTTAATTAAAATACTGAAACCACTTGTTCGAATTGATACTTGTTCGCTGTGACAGTTGTCCGACTTAATAAAAATATGATGTATTAAATAATTGAAAGTTCACCGAATAGATAGTTTCACTCCGTGACACTTGCCCACTTTTAAAAATGAAATTAATATAAATTAATAAAAGCCTGAATCCATGTGGTCAAATTGATAGTTGGTCGATGTGACAGTTGCCCAACTTTTAGAAATTAAATAATGATAATTTAGAATTATGTCATTTGACCGAATTGATACTTGCTCGCAGTGACAGTTGTTAGAAGAGAGGAGGGGGCAGTGCGGAGAGGGAGAGGGCAGGGCGTAATGCCCCTATTCTCTGCTATTGGACGGCCCATGTGGGCATGTTCCCACTGGGCAAATAGGAGCTGGGCGCCCAGCCCACTCCCTCTCCTTGCTGTCCCCTCCACTCTTCTGCCAACTGTCACTGCGAGCAAGTATCAATTCTTTCAACTGTCACACATTTAAAATTATTATTATTTAATTTAATAAAGTCGAGCAACTGTCACATCGACCAACTATCAATTCGACCAAGTGGATTCAGGCCTTTATTTATTTATTTTAATTTAATTTTAAAAAGTGGGCAAGAGACACGGCAAGGAGCTATCAATTCGGTCAATCGTCAATTATTTAATACTTAATATTTTTATAAAGTGGACAACTGTCACAGCAAACAAGTATCAATTCGTGTATTTAATTTAATTATTAATATTAATATTTAAAAAGTTGGGGAAATGTAGCACAACGACCAATTATCAATTCGACCAAGTGGATTCATGCTTTTATTTATTTATTTAATTTAATTTTTAAAAAGTGGGCAAGTGTCACGGCGAGCAAATATCAATTCGGTCAATTGGTGGGCTCCCTTCAACAACACTAATCCCGCCAATTTGTCTGCTGACAAGGTCAACTGTTTTTTTTCCTGTGGGACCCATGGAGTAAGTAGGTTAACTTTTCTCTAAAGAGTAAGCTATAGCTCATGAAGAAATACTTTTGAATACTATATATCATTGTATTATGGAGGAGAAAAGTCCATCGTCTATAGACTCATATCTGTATAACATTGCTAATTTAGATGATGAATCGGAACTTATTTTATCTACTTTATACAGTGAAATAACTACAGTCTTGGCTAATTATAATGAAGTCAATGAAACATTAATTTTGCAATGCCTAGCACAGCTCATCGCTCAGATTGATGCTGTTCATAAAAGGGAAAAAGAAGCTATTTGTGAAAGTTTCAAGCTGAAAGAAGAGCTAGGTATTTTGCAGAATATGTTGCAAAAGGAAAAAGAGCTCAGATCTTCAAAATTCAAGACACAGTTAGTAGTGAAATAGATGAAATGCAGGAGCAAATTTTCAAATTTCAAGAAAAAATTAAAGAACTGAAGAAGGAAAATGAACTTTTGCTCTTACGCATCAATGAGCTTCAAGCGACCCTTGATGTAAACAGTGACAAGGATAAGTTGAATCAAGAAAATGTGGAAATTTTTGTTGCAAGTGGAAACTATAAAAAAACAAAGTAAAAGCCCCTCAGGATTGAAGGATTTGTGGTTTTCAGATGCAATTATGCAGTCTTACTTCGATTCAATTACCAACAGTATTAAAGGAAGGATGGACATACTTTTGCTTGGACCCGCATTAACACAGCTTTTAAAAGTTGGCACAATGAAGGACACTGAAAACCAGCTTAACTATTTGACTTTGAATTATATGGTAACTTTAAGGGCCACTTGTGCGAAGCCCTTAAAATACATTGAACTCATTGTAAGGGAGGCACAACTTCAGAATGAGCTCTTTAAAATGACACCAAAAACGTCAAAATCGGTTAAAAACTGTTGGAGGAGTTCTACTCACAAAATAACCCCTAGCAAATGAATTATGTATACTACTGATGAACTTAAACCAGACATTATAATTTTATCTGAGCACAAATTAACTTTAACAGAAATTAATAATTTTGAATTGCCTGGTTACAAAACTGTTAGTTATTATGTTAGAGATGTAAATGAGGGTGGAGGTGTTTTAATAATGTTATCTAATAAAACTATGGGCAAACAGATTTCTAATAACTTTTTATTTGATTTAAATGTAGACAAAATTTTTGAATCTTGTGTGGTTAAAGTTAAACTAAATAATGTTAACATTGTTGTTGCTGGTGTTTATAGGACACCTTCAAATAATGATTTATTTGAATTTTATTTAAATCTTACACATTTAAATATTTAAATGTCTCAAAATATTTAAATGTCTTACACAATCAACAATAAGTAGTAATTTTTGTATTTTTGCCGATGACATTAATCTAACCATTTCAAACAGTAATAATGTTGACATTTTTAGTGATACTGACATAGCAGTCAAAACAGTCAGTGATCAACTTAACAGTTTAAACATACAAACAACTTAATGAGAATAAAACAACTTTTATGAAATTTTCGTGTAGAAATCAAAAAGTAAATATATCTCAACAGCAAATTTCTCTTAGTCTAGATGAAGACACAACTTTTCTTGGATTGGTTTTGGACAGTAAATTTACTTGGACTGCTCATATTGATAAACTTTGTTCTAAAATAAGTTCTAATATTTTTGCATTGAAAAGATTGTCTGCCTCTTGTGATATTAAAACCAACAAAATTATGTATTTTTCTCTTATCCATTCTTATATTTCATACGGCATTGAAGTATACGGCTCCACATCAATTTGTAACTTAAATAGAATCTTATGTCTACAAAAAAAACTATCAGAACCATGTTAAATCTTAAATTTGATGCACATTGCAGGAATCATTTTTCGGAGCCGGGAATAATGACAGTATACAGCCTCTATATTTATAAAACAGTTCTTCACATCCACAATAGTACAAGCACATTACCCAAGAATTGTAATAACCATGATTACAATACTAGAAATAGGCTTAATTTTCAAGTAGAAAAACACCATAAAGAGATTTTTAAAAAGAAACCAACTTATATTGGAATTCAATTTTTTAATCATTTGTTGTTGTCAATAAGAAATCAAATAAATACTACACCATTTAAGAAAAGCTTAAAATTATTTCTCATTGATGCTGCTTTTTACATTTTTTATGAATTTTGGACCAATGATGTAAATAATGTTTCAGGAACTTGAAGAGTTTGTACAGTATTGTGTTAATTTTATTTAGTTTTAGTTTATTTTTAAGAATCATGACGCCATTTATGTATACGATGTATATTGATTGAATAAAGAATTTATTGATTGATTGATTGACATCAAAATCGTAGATGGTGGGACTCTCAATATTAAATATGTTTAAAAAGTATTTTTGACTCCAACAATTTTAACCTATGAAAGATTATTGTTGAATAATATTCCAAGGCTAATTTTAAGCTTATTTCCAATTAGCTAGCCTAAAGAAAATGCTTACTAAAGGGCTTTTTTAAGCAAAACGGTCATTCACTGGTGCTCCCGCCCTAATCAATATTGACAAAGAATGAGAAATCAGTATAATGATTTCATAATATGTTGTTAAATAGTCACATACAGCTATAATAAAAGGTTTGGTTTCTAAAACAAAAATCGACAACCCTTTCATCTAAGTACAATAACAGAAAATAAAGTTTCTTCAACAAACATTTACGACCAAAGGGAAAAGGGACCTTAATTTCCATTTTTTCAAAATTGAGTTATTAGTATATCCTTAATCAACATTAAAAACCAAACCAAATGCTGAAAGAATTTTCAATATATCTTAAAAAAATTCCTGAGTTTTAAAATTTTGAATTTGAAATATGAAAAAAAACATTTTAGTAAATTGCACCCTGAAGTTTTACAAATTTCTAACTTATATTTTTTTCACTACTGATACTGTTGGCTATGTTTCACATATCATTTTGTCCAAAATTAAAAGCGAAATATGAACCCACCATTGAATTTGTGTCAATTGTTTGTATTAGCGAATTTCCCCTATAGGGAAGTAGCTATTACCGTAGGCGGCACGGTGAGACTTAAGCCCGGGACTATGTTATTTTTCATTTTGAGGTCCCTAGACCCCAAAAACACCGTTTGTTCATTTTCATATATATATACCTGTCCGTAGGCACGATAACTTTTGTAAAAAAGGTCCGATCTTGATGAAATTTGGAACAAACATGTAAAGCGTCATTCATGACTTCGAGTTCAAAAACCAGCAAGATTGATTTACTCTAAAAAGGTTTTTTTTTTCACAAAATAAAATTTATTTTCAAGATTTAACACCTTTTTACTAATTATTTTTAAACTTAATTGTCAAAATTGAATTCAGCTTAAATAAACAAACAATTTAGCATTTTGAATTATTATTCTACGTCAATCCGTTGCTTAGATATTGGATAATATTGGATGTGCTAAACACAGTACGTTGTCCAATATTGTTTTTAATAATTTTTCCCTCCAAAATGTATAGTCACCCTGATTTGAGATGTTTTTAAAAAATACAATTCTGAACATATGATTAAATTTGCAGGTGTTGAATATTTTATTTGTGTTTATTTTGAATAGTTAGGGTTCATTGATCAAGATTTTGCAGAAAATATAAATTATATCAAAAAATACAAATCATATATTTAATTTCGTAAGGCGATTCTTTGCGTCAAAATTGTGAACGTGTGGTAAGTCGTAGAAAGATGGGAGAGGGCTCAAATTAAAGGTCTCTATTCCGAGATGGCGGGAAAAATACTGAAATTGCTTGAAATTCACCAGAAAACGAGAAATAACGTAAAATATCTGCCATTTAAAAAGCATTGGGATCTAAAAACGTCTGTTTTGTTGACATTCAAACATGTGGTGCTGATGCTTGATTCAAAGCCATATGATAGATGTTGACTATGGGGTTTTTTTCAAAAGGCAGCTAACTATGTTCAATGTAGGCCTACTATAACAAATAAATATTTTAATTTTAAGATTTCAGACTTTATAATTACGCGTTTGAGTATATATTTACAATATAAAATTATAAAGAGTTAAGTGTTTCTTTTACGTTATAACGATGCCGATTTAATGCCAAATGATCGATATAAATATATTATGTAAGCGAAATTTTTGCGCCGAAATTATGGGCATTTGGCAAGTCACAGGCCTTGCACTTGCAAGATAATGGGAAAGGGCTCAAATAGAAGGTCTTGGTGCCAGGGACTGAGGAAAAATACAAAAATGTCTTTAATTTTATCAAGAAATAAGATATTACGTTAAATATCTGCCATTTAAAATCATTGTAATCTAAAAACGTCTAACAGTGTAGATCAGCTGAGTGTAACATCAGCTTTAAATTTGATTCCACCAAAAAGGTTCACCTTTAAATTTGGCCAATCAAAAGTATATTCAATCTTGAATCTACCAAGACAAAGCAGTATTTATTCACGGGCAACCATAAAAAAAGTGTTGAACGCAGGGTACCAGAGGTGGAGTGTGGAGTCGTTAACGGGAGGCCATTTTCGGATTTAATCCTTATTTATTTATTTATTTGCTTAGTGTGTACAATGTAGCCTCAAACGGAGAATTCCATAACAAGTACCCTTTAACTGTCCAATATAATATTCTTTTGAACTAGGTGGAGGCTATAGACATTTGTTTACATTTTTGAGTGAACTTAAATGTCACGACTTTCTTTGGCAAATAAATTAAGTTTCACAGTCTGTGGTTAACCTTAAGAATTGTTTTAAACCATGTCCATATTTTTAATAATTGTAAACGATGTGAACTGAGTTGTTTTGAGAACGACATCCATAGCGCCATTGTTTCAAAAATTTAGCCGTTTACTACTGAAGTAGGCTAACGCCCTTTCTTAAAATTCTGATACGCACTAGCAAATGTCAAAGTATAATTAACATTTCACTTTACACATTTAATTCCGCCAAACAGTTACCGAGTTGTGAGTGTGAAGGAAACATTAAATATATATTTTATTAAGCATTTGTATTTTATTTATAGGGGCTTTTGCCCCTACAAGCCACTAGTTATTTTTAAATTTAATAAGGAAAGTAAGAGCATTTGGAGGGGGGATGTCTTGATCTAAACTGCCTGAAAATGCAGCATAATATATGATATGTTTACAATTATGAGGATTGATAATATGTTTTATTGAAATTGACTGGAGATGTAGGTTTGCTGCAACAGGGATGTTTTAATTACTATAAAACTGACCATATGATTGAATTGAATTTTTTCATGAGATTAAATTATTTGTTTGTTTTGAGTGTTTTGAGTTCATTGGTTATATGTTTGTTGACATTTATATTCTATAGCAAGATTTCAGTTATTAAAAATTAAAAGACTAAGAATTATATAGAATACAAAAGTGGATGTATTACTAATGAAAACCAATATGGTCTCTTTGTTAGTTTTCCTGATGTTTAAAGCTCATGAAATATTAAATATGCGTTTTTAGTATATTATTTACTTAACGTATTCAAATGATACTTTCCTTAAAACAAGTTGAATGCTCACATATACAAAATAAATCCTATGGAAATTCGCTGAGTACGCAGGTCTGCTGCGACAGGGGTATTTTTTGTTGAACGTTGCCATTGCTGAAATAGAAGGGAGTAATGGAACATGCAACATTTTAAAGATATGTGGCAAAAAATGAAGGTGATGAGGTTATCGACGGTATATCTAAAAATCAAGTACATAGTTTCTAATGAATTTTCTATGCTGTTTAATTTTACAAATTTACATAGTGTTAAAATTTTTCCTATCAAAATTAGTTTTAAAACAAAATTTGAAAATGACATCATCTCACCATGCACATCATCCTACCATCATTTCCATTCTGGACCCCTCCTCCTTGTTTCAGATGACGTAATTTATGAACGGCCCCTAACCTCTAAAACTCGCTGTCATGTAAAATTTCGTCTCGAAAGATAAGGTCCCTTTTTCCTCGGTGGGTCACATTTATACATTTGTAGTATAACCTTACCTTGACAGTTGGTTGACGTGATTCACCTTTAGTTGGGGTCCGTGGTTATGCTGTGTAGTGAATTTAAGTAAAAGGTCTGCCAAGTACACGAGTATTTCTCCCACATATCTTTCCTCCCAGTCGTCCAGGAGGAACTTCCCCTCGAGCGTTCCGTGTTCCAACACAGACTTGATTGTTAAGAGTCCGAGTTTCACGCTTTCCACTGTTAGGTGTTCTACCTATAAATAGTTATTTATGTATTAACAGCGTAAAGTAGGTCTTTCTCGCTTGAGCTAAACAGTCACTGCGCAACGCGTAATGGAGCACGGTATTTTTTCAGTAAACAGCTGTTTTACAATTGGTTTTTGGTGCGTAAACTGACACTTTACGCGCGGTTGTAGGAAAAGTAAATCACATTACTAGCCCAGTAAGTACTATTTTACGGTGTGAGCATGATAGTTCCCGTGCAAGCCAGAGGCAAGTGCAAGGGAAACCCTTATTTTCACCATGATTACATTTATCATCCTTGTCGTTATCAATAGCCTGAGATTCAGATTATTCGGGTCAGTATAAGAGATATACTGTACTACTACTAAAATATATACTGTAATACTAAACTGTATTATAAAGTTTTAAAGTCAGTACTGTGCCTTGCAAGTATCGCATATATAAAAATAAATACCCCATAAAAAAATATATAAAAAAAAAAAATAAAATAAATATAAATAAAAATAAAGAGCTGAAAACCTTACACCACTGTTACAACATGTGCCCCAGAGAACTGGAAACATTATACCGTTGTTACAACATGTGCCCGAGAGAGCTGAAAACCTTACACCACTGTTACAACATGTGCCCCAGAGAACTGGAAACATTATACCGTTGTTACAACATGTGCCCGAGAGAGCTGAAAACCTTACACCACTGTTACAACATGTGCCCCAGAGAACTGGAAACATTATACCGTTGTTACAACATGTGCCCGGGAGAGCTAAAAACCTTATACCGTTGTATAACATGTGCCCGAGAGAACTGAAAACCTTATGTCGTTTTTACGATATGTGAACGAGAGAGCTGGAAACCTTAAACCGTTGTTACAACATGTGCCAGAGAAAGCTGGAAACCTTATACCATTGTTACAACAAGTGCCCGAGAGAGCTGGAAATCTTACACCGTGGTTACAACATGTGCCAGAGAGAGCTGGAAACCTTATACCATTGTTACAACAAGTGTCCGAGAGAGCTGGAAATCTTACACCGTGGTTACAACATGTGCCAGAGAGAGCTGGAAACCTTATACCATTGTTACAACAAGTGCCCGAGAGAGCTGGAAATCTTACACCGTGGTTACAACATGTGCCAGAGAGAGCTGGAAACCTTATACCATTGTTACAACAAGTGCCCGAGAGAGCTGGAAATCTTACACCGTGGTTACAACATGTGCCAGAGAGAGCTGGAAACCTTATACCATTGTTACAACAAGTGCCCGAGAGAGCTGGAAATCTTACACCGTGGTTACAACATGTGCCAGAGAGAGCTGGAAACCTTATACCATTGTTACAACAAGTGCCCGAGAGAGCTGGAAATCTTACACCGTTGTTACAACATGTGCCAGAGAAAGCTGGAAACCTTATACCATTGTTACAACAAGTGCCCGAGAGAGCTGGAAATCTTACACCGTGGTTACAACATGTGCCAGAGAGAGCTGGAAACCTTATACCATTGTTACAACAAGTGCCCGAGAGAGCTGGAAATCTTACACCGTTGTTACAACATGTGCCAGAGAAAGCTGGAAACCTTATACCATTGTTACAACAAGTGCCCGAGAGAGCTGGAAATCTTACACCGTGGTTACAACATGTGCCAGAGAGAGCTGGAAACCTTATACCATTGTTACAACAAGTGCCCGAGAGAGCTGGAAATCTTACACCGTGGTTACAACATGTGCCCCAGAGAACTGGAAACATTATACCGTTGTTACAACATGTGCCCGGGAGAGCTAAAAACCTTATACCGTTGTATAACATGTGCCCGAGAGAACTGAAAACCTTATGTCGTTTTTACGATATGTGAACGAGAGAGCTGGAAACCTTAAACCGTTGTTACAACATGTGCCAGAGAGAGCTGGAAACCTTATACCATTGTTACAACAAGTGCCCGAGAGAGCTGGAAATCTTACACCGTGGTTACAACATGTGCCCAAAAAAGCTGGAAACTTTATTAAGTATCCCAGGAAACATTGAGCAATTTATGAAGTGCACGACTTGATAGGTAGATTGAGAGGTAGATATTTGCATCACAATTGCTATTCAAATTAAATTGTTTCTTTTTTTAACTTGAGCGTCCGTCAGTCTCCTTCAGTCAATTTTGTTGAAGTTATTTGTACAGTCTCCTCAGTCTATCGTTAAAGTCAGTTTGTTTAAAGTCAGCTGTAAATTATAATAATGCTGATGTTTGTTTTTGTTTACGTCTGGCTTTTTGTAAAACGTTTAAGTTTAGTCCGCTTACAGTAATAAACGAGTTACCCTGTTCAACTTTACTCTGCTTATTTAATTTATGTTTTTGGAGTTTTAACATACTAAAATTCTATAGGTTATGGCTCCCAGCTTTACATTCAACTGTGTGGATAATGTTTTTGTCATTGTAAACGCAAAAGTGACAAATTAAATAGGTTGCTCGTTCCCGTAATAGCAGTTAACTGAATCCCAAGTGTGTCACGTTTCCTCTTGCATAGAAGTTCGTCCATCTTTAAAATAGAATACGCCAAAGGAATAATACCCCCGTTGCAGCAGACCTGCATACTCAGCGAATTTCAAGTGCAAAACAACATATTTCGATCCAACATAGCGAGATTTGTCATGTTTTTGTAAGCTCCATAAGAATAACATGGGGAATGAGTATTGTACCGTGTTAAAAGTTTTTCAACACAACACTCAGTCAAGCAGTTCGCCGCGGGCTTTAAACCGAGCGAAGGTCAACGAAGGAACGGTTCCAAGGGGGGGGGGGAGAGAAGACTCCGGACCGACGAACACTACTGTTCATGTCTCAACTGGAGCGAGCGAAATCCAGTGTCTGGACGAAGACTGATTTGTCAGTCAATCACAGGACTGGACCGAAGATAGACAGTGAGGTTATTTCGTCGGCGAAAATGTTTTCTTCAAGAAGTTCGTATCTTGTTTATGTAATTAGTGCTCACCTTATTTTCGTCGTCATGAACTAAATAACCATTACTGCTGGGTAAGTGAATTTCAATGATCTAGTTTATATTTTGCTTGTAATTAAAGTAAAATTCACTTTTTAGCCACGACTAGGGTTGAGTTTAAAGGGTGATGAAATTGTGAAATCTTTGGATTCACATGGTTAAACTATTGAGAAAGGCTGTAATTCATTGTTTTATGTTTATTTGTGAGCATTGAAAGTAATTAATAGTTGAATCGTAAGTTGTAAAAGTCAGCGTACTTCTCAGCGTTGCTCGCTGCCTGTTAGTTCATGAGTCTAAGTTTGGGCAAATGTTGAATAAAAATGAGTGTTAAAGGGAAATGTATTTATTCATTGTGAATTTGTGAAAAGAAAGTAAAATCAGTGTTTTTGGTCGATTTTGAGTATTAAAATGTTGTTTTAGTCAGTTTTGTCAGAGGACTTGGTCCTGAAAAATTCCCTGCACAAAACCTGAATATTCCCGCATTTTTCCCGATTGTCTGAGCACATGGCCCCATTGAGTACCTAATGTAATAATTAAATTGGTTTACTGTTAAATCTGATGTTAATGTGTAATAAGGAGTAAAATCAAACTATATTTGTGATTTTAGGTAAATTTTGTCATTTATTGATAATTATTGGTTTGTGAATCATATGTAGGAATTATTTAGGTTTGGTTAGGAAAAATTCAGGTTAGGCCTAGGCCAAACTGACTCAAGAGAAATTGTCGAGCACTGCCTAGCACTAATGCTGGCCTATAGGCTGCTTTATGGCTAATTTGCACTGGAAATTGTCACCAGGGCTCCCGGAACTGACCCAAATCCAACATGACACCGAGATGTGACTACGACATCCTAGTTCGCTGACATGGCACCGCTCCTCCTGGCGTTGGGCTACGATGCTGATCGGCTGACCGGTAGACCTGAATTTTCAACTGACCGTCGCAGTGGGCATTCAACCCTGGGACCTCTGCGCTTCACTCCGATTACACAGGTCATTTCCCTCCTTTATTCAGCATGCAGCCGGAAATTCCAATTCAAACAACGGCCCATAAACTCAGTTCTATTCACAGTGACAATTTGAAACTTTTTTGAAATTATCTGCAGTTAAAATTTTATTAAATTTGGCTAGCCTAATTTTGTAATTACTTTTCACCGATGGACTTTATTCACCCAAACTCAGCAGCCAATCAAAAACATTTTTAAGCTTGGAAATTAATTAATTCGGCCGCAGTGCTTATGGACTTTGGTTCAGCGGATCAGCGATGCAAGAATGATTTACAGTAGGCCTAACCTATTGTCAGTGTTAATGTAGTATTTGTTGTGATTGAGGAATTTATGTAGGCTAACTATTTTGTGATTAGGTGTTACATTAAAAAAGGGTAAATGTAGGCTAAATATTTTTTTTTTAGGTTAGGTTAGGTTGAGGTTAGTCCCGGGTCGGGGGATCGGTCGTCTTCCGCTCGGGGGGCTAGTTGCTGATTTCAGCACTCCCCTCGAGTGGGCTTGGCCTAGGCCCACGACCCGGGCTAACTTAAAGAATATTAAGTGTTTTAACTGTAATTGTTGTAAATGTTGAATTTAAATCAATTTATTATTTTAGACCTGACTTGTAATTTTTATATTGGGGCTGCTCTGTCAGGTGAAATCTAGTCTGGCATCCAATAGCTGTTTATTTTGAAGAAGCCCTTTCTATATTTTGGTCTCAAAAAAATTAAATTTATCATGCAGTCAAAATATTCATTAGGACTAATTAATTAATAGTTATATGTGAAAGAATTAGGCGATTTGAATTTTGAATTTTAATGTTACTTGTCAATTTTTGTAACTTGTAATTTTGAATTTTTTTGCCTTGATACTTAAATTTTTTTATTACACTGTAGGCCTATGTTAATTTGTGGTAAAGTCTTAAATATGGTTATAACTTACTTTATTTGTCTGTTGAATTAATTTGAATTTTCGAAGAAACTTGTTGCATTTTTATGATTCGCTCCGGCATTTGGCCAACTTTTCACCTTATCATATAAAAGTTTATCTTCCTACAAATATTAAAATGTTTATGCCTAATGAAGCCTTGTGATGTATTTGTGATATTTATATGAATTTTTGAAATATTAATAAACTTGTTATTTTGAAGCTTGTGTATTATTTCTCGACATCCGAACTTTCACCAGTCAACTTGGAGTGACTTTGAACTTTACCTAGGCCTCGTACAGGCACGTAACAATGGTAGCAGAGCGTGGTTGATCAAAGGTCACTCTCTGCTTTTAAAATTAAATGTTAAATGTAAAAAAAAAATGACTGGTTGATGTTTGGATGACGGGAAGGTTTCAGGTATTCAAGGGCGAGATGCGGGGTATTCAGGCAGTGCAGGGGACTCTCAATGTTAGGTAAAGGGTAAGTTGACAGGGTTGTGAGCAAAACTGATTATTTTTTGAAATATCTGTATTTATTTGTGAATTCAAAGGTTAGTTGTTGTGATTTTTTATTGTTTTCATTGATTGTTATGTATGAATTTTTCATGTTAAGGTTGTATTGTTGATGTTTAGGTATTCATTTGTATAGTTAGGCCAGTTTTTGCAATTGTGGAGGAGCGAAGCTAGTCAAAAGTTTTTGTTGGTTTGGTAGGGTAAAGGGAGCCTCAGCAGTGTCTGCCCATGTTCTGTGAGATTTAAGTGTAGGTAAATCGTGATTGTTTTTTGTATTCAGTGTTAAGTGTTTGGTGATAGGCAACAATGGCCAAGATAAATCCGGATTTTTTGATTCGTGATGAACTGATATTTGAGGTGAAGAGTCGAGGTGAAAGCCCAGCTTCAACGGTGCCTGAGTTGAGGAAGCAGCTTCGTAGTCTGCTGAAGGGAGTCAAGCAGATAGGTCCCGTGGAATTAGAAGATGAAGAACAGGAATTTGACTTGTGTAGGGAACGAGCCACAGAATTGATCTCTTTAGTAGAGGACTTAGGTGAAAACCCTGAGCTGGAGTCTCGAGTTGTGTTTCGTCTGCGTTTAAGGTTGCAGCATTTGGAGAGGAGGCTTACCAATCTTGGACAAGTAGCTTCTGCCACTAAGGACCTGCAGTGGTCGCAAACTCTGCTCTCTGTCCAAGAATGTTTGCGGAACATCACTCCAAAAACCGCATTGGAATTGCCTGAGAAGGATGGAGTTGTAGTTCCTCCTGAATTACCTGAGAAGACAGCGGTTGTTTGTCCAGGGCCACTTCAAGAAAACATCGAGCTGAGTGGAGATTCTCAGACCAGTAAGCCTAGTGACGAGAAGAAATTGCAAACAAAACCGGAAAATTCAAAGGAGATGGAGCAGCCTCCTTCCACCCAAGACAGAAGACAGGAAATTTCAACCTCCTTGCAGAATACGCTGCATAGTTCTCCATTGAAGTTAGATTCTGCTGGTTATGGGAAGCTCCCCAATCCATTAGGCGCTGTTTTGCATAGTCTCCCCATTACCGATGGACATGATGTTGAGCTACTTTTGACTTTCATCGGCACATTGATCAATATTAGGGAATTTCCAGGAATGACTGATGCCACGCTCTTGCGTTTGGCGTTCCCATTTTGCCGAAGTCCGCTCACAGAGAAGTTGCTGTCTTGCTTGGAGAGAGGTGTGCAGTTTGAGACTTTTCATAGAGAGATTTTGGATTTTTTTATTCCCAGGCGCCCTAGAGAACAGTTGAAGCAGTCCAAGTTTTTCCGACTTCAGAAACATGGGGAACCTCTCGCCAACTTTGTGGCTGACATAAAACAAATCGCTCGAGTACTGAAGGTGGGCATGTCTGAGTCGGAAATTGTAGGAGTTATTCTTGATGGTGTTGCTCCGGAGGAGAGGTGCCGGTTGGTGTTCTCAACGCGTCCCAACAACTTTGCAGAACTCGACCAGCTATGTGTAGCCTCAAGAAGCATGGCTTATACCGATAGTCTTCGTCAGGAAGTAAGAAATGAAGTAAAGAAGATGCCTGTACGTCAACTTCTCCCGGATGCTCAGCGAGGACAATGGAATTCACGTGGGCCTCCAGTATGCTTCGGCTGTGGTGAGAGGGGACACATCAGACGCTTCTGTCGCCAAAACGAACGTAGAGAACAACCTTCTCAGAGAGGTCAGAGCACTCAAGAACCCAAGGAAAGTGTTCCAAAAAACGGGGAAACTGGGGCAGAGAACACACCGTAGTTTCATCTGCCCCAAATTTGTCGAGTTCAAACCGGCCTAAAGGGTTCAATCAACAGCATCAGAAGAATATGCTTCCGCTGTTTGCGAGTAAGGGAATAACTCCAAGCTCAAACCACTGTCCCTTTGTTAAGGTTTTGTTCAAGGATTTAAGTTGTCAAGCCCTTCTAGACTCTGGTTCGGTGCGTAGCCTTATATCTGGGCGACTGTTTGAAGAACTCAGGAATAAACGACTCATCAGAGAGGTTGAGGACACTTCATTTCAGTGTGTCACTGCTTCTAATGCTCCTCTTCCAATCAAGATGTTGGTGTCAGTTCAAATGAAAATTGAAAGATTTTCCTGGAGATGGAAATTTCTAGTTTCAAATGATCTTGGATTGGATTGTATTCTTGGAGCGGATTTTATTGCCCACTCTGGACTGATTTTGGACTTAACCTCATCTAAAGGATATTTCAAGTTCTGCAGAGGAACCCCAGTTCCATTTTTTGAATTAGGAGGATGTAAGGATGAAGTGTTAGGGGTTAGTTGTGAGGAAGATAAGGTGGAAGTAGATCCTTTGCAGCACTTAGACTCGGAGCGTAGGAAGACTATTGAAGGGTTATGCAAACGGTTCCCTGATGTACTTACAAAGAAGCTTGGGTTAACTCATTTACTGGAGTATAAGATAAATTTGACCAGTCATGAAGTGATGCGTTCGCACCCTTACAAATTCGCACCGCCAAAAATGGAGCTTATGCGTAAGATGGTGGATGAACTTCTGGAGCAAGGCGTCATCGAACCCTCTCGATCTAGCTATGCCAGCCCTGCTTTTATTGTTCCTAAGGCTAATGGAAAGGGTCGAATGGTGATTGATTATCGCAAGGTTAATAAATGCATAGCAATTGATTCAGTGCCGTTACCCGACCTACATTCTGCATTCGACTGGTTTGGAAAGGCAAAGTTCTTCACGATTTTCGATCTCAACTCTGCCTATCACCAGATTCCTCTCGATAAAGCGTCTCGTCCCATAACCAGTTTCTGTGTGCCATGGAACTTATACCAGTACACCCGGGTTCCGATGGGTCTCGCTGTAGGGGCACAGACCTTGACACGCCTCTTGGACATGATTTTTCATGACCTGAAATTCAAGGTGGTCTTCAACTATTTGGATGACCTGTTAGTTTATAGCGAAACTTGGGAGGATCATGTAAGCCATCTGGAAGAGGTGTTGCAACGTTTAAGGAAGGCAGGCCTGACTGTTAATCCCGAGAAGGTTCAGTTTGCAAGACCGGAAATCTCCTTTCTTGGACATTTGGTTTCTACCAAGGGCATCTCCATAGATCCAGAACGCACCCAGGGAATCCGTGATTTTGCTCCTCCGCGGGATGTCAAAGGAATCGCAAGATTTTTGGGCATGGTCAATTTTTACAGAAAATTCATACCTAATATTGCTGAGATTGCTGCGCCATTGAATGCTTTGAGGAAGAAGGGAGCTAGGTTTGTTTGGGGTGATGATCAACAAAAGTCATTTGACACCTTGAAAAATGTCATTATGTCTCCTCCTGTTTTAAGGATGCCTGATTTCACCAAACCGTTTGTGCTTCAAACGGATGCCTCGTCTGTTGCTATTGCCGCTGTTCTTCAGCAGGAAGTTGATGGAGTTCGACAACCTGTAGCCTTCGCATCGAGGACCTTGACGCCCCAAGAAAGAAAATCTTCATCCGTCTATGAATTGGAGTGTCTCGCTGTGGTGTTCGGCATTGACAAGTTTCGCCGATTTCTGGAGCACACGGAGTTCTTATTGGAGACCGACAACCAGGCTCTTTCTTGGTTATTAGCTCACCCCAGACAGCTTGGAAAGATTGGACGTTGGGTGGTGAAGATATCAGCCTTCAAGTTTCAGGTTCAGCACGTCCGTGGTTCGCAAAATGTTGTAGCGGATGCGATGTCTCGCATGTTCCATGAGGCTGACGATCCACCTGAGATTCAGGAGCCAGGATGCAATTCTGTTCTGCTTCAGTTTCCTCTGGCCTTCACTGATCTGTTGACTCACCAGCAGCAGGACCCTGAGTTAGGTCCCATTTTGGAGGAATTGCAAGGGGGAGGAGATCATCCGCCTTATGTTTTATCCAAGGGTGTGTTATGCTGTAGGCCTCGACGTGGTGATAATTCCCCAAAGGTGGTGCTACCAAGTGCCTTGATACCTATGGTGTTTTCTTTCTTTCATTCTTCACCAGTAGGTGGTCATCTGGGAATCCATAAAACCATTGGGAAAATCAGAAAATCTTACATATGGAAGGGGATGGATAGAGACATTGCACAGCGAGTGAAGTCATGCCAATTATGTTCTCTCAGTAAGCCAGCTCAGAACACCAGACTTGGTTTTCTTGCTTCAGAGGTAGCTGAACGTCCTATGGAAAAAATCTTCATTGATTTTGTGGGAAAATTTCCAAGAAGTAGGTCGGGGCACACTATGCTTCTAGTGTGTGTGGATGCCTTTTCGAAGTTTGTGTGGCTGATACCTCTGCGCCAGGCCACGTCAACTACCACCATCCAGGCACTCAAAACCCATATTTTCCAGCATTTTGGACTGCCAGGAACCATCGTTTCTGATAATGGGTCTCAGTTTACCTCTCATGCATTTCAGAGAATGTGCATTGGACTTGGTATCCAGCATGTGACTACTTCACCGTACTACCCACAGCCGTCCCATGCGGAAAGGTTCAACAGAAATTTGCGGTCAGCTCTGATTGCTTATCATGCGGACAAGCAAAATACTTGGGATGAAAATCTTGGATGGCTTCAGAATGCTTTCAACTCAGCTGTTCACGAGAGTCATAAGGCTGTACCATTTGAAGTTATGTTTGGAAGTAGACCACGTGATCCGTTAACCAACGCCTGGAAGATAGAAGAGCTTCTGCCCAATCCCCCTTCGGACGACATCGGTGCTGTTTGGAGTGAGGCGAGGAAGAATCTGCGGCGGTCCCATGAGAAGAAGAGGCTGAAGTACAATCGAGGAAGACTTCCCAACCCGTTCCAAGTCGGTGACCTGGTGTACTGTCGGACGCATCCACTCAGTTCTGCCGTCGAGAAGAGAGCGGCAAAGCTGTGCTACCGGTGGAGCGGCCCTCATCGAATCGCCAAGTTTTTGTCACCCGTTAGTGTTAGGTTAGTGGATCCAAGTTCGGGTCAGTTTGTGTGTAGGGCTCACATCAGTCAACTCAAGCCTTTCAGGGGTGAACATGAAGAAGGTTCTGAAGCCGAAGACCAGGAGGTGCTGGACGAGGAAGACTGATCACCTTCTGAGTTTTTCACCTGTTCTCTCATTTTTTTCCCTGTGTTTTTGTGTGTGTCAACTAGTCGGCCCCGACTACCGTGGTGGAGTGTTATAGTGTCTCCATGAAATAGTGAAGTGAGAGAATCACCTGGGTCGGAAGAACAAGCTTCTGTGTCTGAACTGTGAAGTCCTTGAAAAATTTGTGGTGTGTTGTAGTTTTAGGGGGGGAGGTTGTGCCGTGTTAAAAGTTTTTCAACACAACACTCAGTCAAGCAGTTCGCCGCGGGCTTTAAACCGAGCGAAGGTCAACGAAGGAACGGTTCCAAGGGGGGGGGGAGAGAAGACTCCGGACCGACGAACACTACTGTTCATGTCTCAACTGGAGCGAGCGAAATCCAGTGTCTGGACGAAGACTGATTTGTCAGTCAATCACAGGACTGGACCGAAGATAGACAGTGAGGTTATTTCGTCGGCGAAAATGTTTTCTTCAAGAAGTTCGTATCTTGTTTATGTAATTAGTGCTCACCTTATTTTCGTCGTCATGAACTAAATAACCATTACTGCTGGGTAAGTGAATTTCAATGATCTAGTTTATATTTTGCTTGTAATTAAAGTAAAATTCACTTTTTAGCCACGACTAGGGTTGAGTTTAAAGGGTGATGAAATTGTGAAATCTTTGGATTCACATGGTTAAACTATTGAGAAAGGCTGTAATTCATTGTTTTATGTTTATTTGTGAGCATTGAAAGTAATTAATAGTTGAATCGTAAGTTGTAAAAGTCAGCGTACTTCTCAGCGTTGCTCGCTGCCTGTTAGTTCATGAGTCTAAGTTTGGGCAAATGTTGAATAAAAATGAGTGTTAAAGGGAAATGTATTTATTCATTGTGAATTTGTGAAAAGAAAGTAAAATCAGTGTTTTTGGTCGATTTTGAGTATTAAAATGTTGTTTTAGTCAGTTTTGTCAGAGGACTTGGTCCTGAAAAATTCCCTGCACAAAACCTGAATATTCCCGCATTTTTCCCGATTGTCTGAGCACATGGCCCCATTGAGTACCTAATGTAATAATTAAATTGGTTTACTGTTAAATCTGATGTTAATGTGTAATAAGGAGTAAAATCAAACTATATTTGTGATTTTAGGTAAATTTTGTCATTTATTGATAATTATTGGTTTGTGAATCATATGTAGGAATTATTTAGGTTTGGTTAGGAAAAATTCAGGTTAGGCCTAGGCCAAACTGACTCAAGAGAAATTGTCGAGCACTGCCTAGCACTAATGCTGGCCTATAGGCTGCTTTATGGCTAATTTGCACTGGAAATTGTCACCAGGGCTCCCGGAACTGACCCAAATCCAACATGACACCGAGATGTGACTACGACATCCTAGTTCGCTGACATGGCACCGCTCCTCCTGGCGTTGGGCTACGATGCTGATCGGCTGACCGGTAGACCTGAATTTTCAACTGACCGTCGCAGTGGGCATTCAACCCTGGGACCTCTGCGCTTCACTCCGATTACACAGGTCATTTCCCTCCTTTATTCAGCATGCAGCCGGAAATTCCAATTCAAACAACGGCCCATAAACTCAGTTCTATTCACAGTGACAATTTGAAACTTTTTTGAAATTATCTGCAGTTAAAATTTTATTAAATTTGGCTAGCCTAATTTTGTAATTACTTTTCACCGATGGACTTTATTCACCCAAACTCAGCAGCCAATCAAAAACATTTTTAAGCTTGGAAATTAATTAATTCGGCCGCAGTGCTTATGGACTTTGGTTCAGCGGATCAGCGATGCAAGAATGATTTACAGTAGGCCTAACCTATTGTCAGTGTTAATGTAGTATTTGTTGTGATTGAGGAATTTATGTAGGCTAACTATTTTGTGATTAGGTGTTACATTAAAAAAGGGTAAATGTAGGCTAAATATTTTTTTTTTAGGTTAGGTTAGGTTGAGGTTAGTCCCGGGTCGGGGGATCGGTCGTCTTCCGCTCGGGGGGCTAGTTGCTGATTTCAGCACTCCCCTCGAGTGGGCTTGGCCTAGGCCCACGACCCGGGCTAACTTAAAGAATATTAAGTGTTTTAACTGTAATTGTTGTAAATGTTGAATTTAAATCAATTTATTATTTTAGACCTGACTTGTAATTTTTATATTGGGGCTGCTCTGTCAGGTGAAATCTAGTCTGGCATCCAATAGCTGTTTATTTTGAAGAAGCCCTTTCTATATTTTGGTCTCAAAAAAATTAAATTTATCATGCAGTCAAAATATTCATTAGGACTAATTAATTAATAGTTATATGTGAAAGAATTAGGCGATTTGAATTTTGAATTTTAATGTTACTTGTCAATTTTTGTAACTTGTAATTTTGAATTTTTTTGCCTTGATACTTAAATTTTTTTATTACACTGTAGGCCTATGTTAATTTGTGGTAAAGTCTTAAATATGGTTATAACTTACTTTATTTGTCTGTTGAATTAATTTGAATTTTCGAAGAAACTTGTTGCATTTTTATGATTCGCTCCGGCATTTGGCCAACTTTTCACCTTATCATATAAAAGTTTATCTTCCTACAAATATTAAAATGTTTATGCCTAATGAAGCCTTGTGATGTATTTGTGATATTTATATGAATTTTTGAAATATTAATAAACTTGTTATTTTGAAGCTTGTGTATTATTTCTCGACATCCGAACTTTCACCAGTCAACTTGGAGTGACTTTGAACTTTACCTAGGCCTCGTACAGGCACGTAACAGTATGGAGGTTTGCTGCTACAGGTATATTAAAACTGGGTGGTTTTAATTCAATATTTAGTAGATCTGAACTAGAAGAAGCCATTTACCAAGTTGTATCAAGATATGTTGAGAAATAAGCGAGATATAGGATTTTACTTATTTCCCATAAGGTTAACATTGGGACAACGTACTGCGTTTACTTTCAATATCTCGGCAACCAATGGACATAGAGCCATGATTCAAAATACTAAATTGTTTGTTTTTTTGGGCTGAATTCAATGGTGCCAATAAAAATTTGAAAAATTTTATTTTTCTATGTAAAAATCTCAAAAAACCCATTTTTGGGGGGGTTTACCCCCCTTTACCCCCCTTTCGGTGGTCCGATCGGGCTGGTTTACGAACTCGTCCGAATAATTACTACTTTACACGTCTATGCCAAATTTCATTCTGATTGGACCATTTTTGCGCAAGTTATCGTGCTTAAAGACACACACATATATATATATATATATATATATAGATATATATATAGATATATATATATATATATATTTATGAAAGTGAACGAATGGTGTTTTTGGCATCTGAGGACCTCAAAAAGAAAAGTTATGATGGTTTTAGGCTTAGGTCTTACTATGAGACCTACGGTAACAGCTTCTTCCCTATAGGGGAAATTCGCTAAAACCACTGAAAGGAACAGAAGACTGGCCGACGTGGAAGGATCGAGTAATGGACGTGTTGGAGCTGTTTGATGTAGTCGACATCGTGGAGGGAAAGAGGCTGAAAGCCGAACTCTCTGAAACGCCGTCCCCTGATGAGAAAGCAAAGTTCAACGCATATATGAAGTCAACAGCGCAAGCCAAAATCGTGATTTCTCAATGCGTGAGTGATGATCTACACCAACAAATTTCTGGAAGATTATCAGCTAAGGAAGCATGGGATGTTTTGGTTGAACAGTTTGACAACAAAGCGGAAGACCAGTTGTTTCGTCAGTGTCTTGATTTCTTCAGTATGCAATGGGATGAAACCGAAGATGCCCCATCGATGCTATCACGAATCAAGAACAAACATCGAGAGTTTGCCGCTGGTCTGAAAAATTGTAAGGTCGAAACAGTCGAACAGTTTCTTGAATTGTTGTTCGTTTTTAAGGTACTGCACATCTTGCCCAAGCGGTTTGATACATTCAAGTCGAGTTATCTCCTCATGAAAGCGAATGACAAAAAGACGGTCGAAGATGTTTCATCAGCGTTGGTTCTTCATGAGCGGAATGTGGCTCCACAGTCAACATCGGGCGAAGTCCTTGCCACTACAAATGTTGGAATGTTGGTTGTCACCAAGATAAAAAGAAAACCAACCGGCAAGTGAGCACGACATGCAAGTATTGCAAAGCCAAAGGTCATTGGATTCGTCAATGTGCCAAGTGGAAAGCTGATGGGAAGCCTCCTTTTCCAACACGTGTGGGTGAAACCACCAAAAACTGTGTGGTGGTGGCGAACCAAAGAGCTCTCAAGCAGTCGTGACGGATACATGTGTTGAACTTGTTTCAGTCAGCAATGACGTCAATGTGGCTACTTCTAGTACCAGTGAACGGTGGTGGATTGACAACGGGGCAACACGACACATCACTTCGAACTTCAACTGGTTCACGGAGTATAAACCCTTTCCTGTGAATACAAACGCAACAGTCAAGGCTGCGGGAAAGGAGATCATCAAGGCTCTCAGCAGCGGAACGGTTAAGTTGCCAACTTCGAGAATGGTAAGCTAAACACATTTAAGCTTAAAGATGTACGGTATGTTCCAGACATATCGCAAAATTTAGTGTCCATCCTTGCAGCACATGACCGAAATCCGAACAGTGTGTTTGAATCCACAGACACTAGCTGTTCGTTTACTGTAAACAGTAAGATGGTTTTCAGGGGTGCTCGAAATAAAGGTGGGACCCTGTATCGAGCCTCATTCCATACAGTTCAGCCAAGTGAGGTATGTTTAGCCAATGTAGCTGAGAACAACCAAACTCTTCAGCTTTACCACGAGCGGTGGGGTCATATGGACAAGCGGTATGTCCGATCCAAGCTGGTTTCTGAGTTGGGAATGAGAGTACCAACTGACAACCGTATATGTGAGCCATGCCAGTTTGGGAAAGCTCATCGTCTGCCATTCGGGACCCGTGTCAAAGCCTCTGCGCCTGGTGAGCTGCTGTCTGGCGATGTTTGTGGTCCATTTGATCCGTCCTTCTCTGGTCGCCGATACCTGATCGTCATCAAGGATCACTACTCAAGTTACCGTTACTGTTATGTCGCACGAGAAAAATCTGCCATCAAGAATGCGTTACGAGATGTGTTGTCTAAGACTCACGTTCTCGGACACCGCGTGGAAGATTTTCTCAGCGATAACGGAGGTGAATTCGACAATGGCGAAGTTCGAGCGATTCTGAGAGAATATGGAATCAACCAACGTCTGATGGCACCGTACACACCAGAACAAAATGGCGCAGTGGAGCGTGAAAACAGGACAATTGTCGAAATGGCTCGCACCTTCAAGTATGCGAACCCGGACGTCAAGTTTCCTGCGGCAATCTGGGCAGAACTCATGACTACAGCGACTTACGTTCTGAACAGAGTAGGAAAGTCACCAATCCCGGACAAAACACCTTTTGAACTCTGGTTTGGTCAGAAAACAAGGATCAAACACCTTCGGATTGTGAGTTCAAAGTGCTATGTACATATTCCTGCTCAGAAGAGACGCAAGATGGATTCAAAGGCCGTAATTGGCTACCTGGTAGGATATGATGGAAACGAGCGTTACAGGATTTATGTTCCTGAGAAATGAGACATTGTTGTTTCACGTGACGTCGTTTTCCAAGAGAGGCTAAGCGATTGTGACAACAAAATCGACCTGCCTATCAAGAATTATGAAAAGGAAGAGATCTCCAAGAAGGATTCTGGCGATGAGGTACAGGCTAACTTGGATGTGGAAGATCCTGAAGACGAATCCCGATCGCCGAGGCGTTCTACTCGGGAAAGGAAGCCACCAGCCTGGTTGAAAGACTATTTTACCGCAACCAACACTGCCGAAGTTTTCCTAGCTGAGGATGATCCACAAACCTTCAGAGAAGCTATTGAACGGGAAGATAGTGATGAATGGAGAGCAACTATGGACATGGAGATCAGGTCAATGGAGAAAAACGATGCCTGGGAGTTGACGGAAATTCCTCTGGGAAAGAAGGCAATCAACAGCAAATGGGTGTACCGTGTGAAGCGAAATCCTGTTTTGAAAATTGACAACGAGTCTGCAAAGAAACTCGCCGAAAATCCCGAGTTCCACTCCAGGACCAAACATATTCAGAGGAAGTATCTGATCATACGTGATCGGATCAAGACGAAGATGCTGGCTGTGGAACACATCGGAACAGAACATCAATTGGCCGATATCTTCACGAAACCCTTGCCTCGCCTACGACTTCAAACTCTTCGTGAAGGCCTGGGCTTGGTCTGATGGACTGAACAAATAAGGGAAATTGTTGAAGTTATTTGTACAGTCTCCTCAGTCTGTCTTTAAAGTCAGTTTGTTTAAAGTCAGCTGTAAATTATAATAATGCTGATGTTTGTTTTTGTTTACGTCTGGCTTTTTGTAAAACGTTTAAGTTTAGTCTGCTTACAGTAATAAACGAGTTACCCTGTTTGACTCTACTCTGCTTATTTAATTTATGTTTTTGGAGTTTTAACATACTAAAATTCTATAAATTTAAATGATTAAATTTGTATTTCTCACCAATTCACAATAAACATAAACAATATTAATTAATTTAAGCAGTTTTTTATGCCAAATGATGATGACTCATCCCCACGCACGGGTTTTCTATGTGGGGATTAATTTCACCTATAATGAAAGAGTTAGTTTAAGATTAGTTTAAGTTTCAACGTAACTAAAATCATATGTAATAACTCTGTAAATGACTGTTAATTTAAAGCAAAATAAACGACTTTTGATTTGATTTGAAATAATGGCATATATTTTAAACAGCTTTGGCTGAGAAATCTCTGTCACAAGCATTCAAAACAAAATAATATATTATTCACAAAAAAAAACTATAATGTTATTTAAAATTTGAGATAAATACCTGGTTTAAAGTTTTTAACATTTCTCGAATGTAGCGATCACTGTTAGGCATCTCCTCCCAAAAAATTTCAGATGATGCTGACATTGCAGCCATAGAAGCTGAAACATTTTTTTAACAAAAAATTGTCATTATTCATTTCAACTTATAAAAATTTAGTTGTATCTTATAATGATAAAACTGTAGTATGTTTTGTATGAATAAAACTCAAAATGCTATCTAAACTGAAACAAAATATCGAGAACACACTGACTATAATATCAAGGGAATACTTAGTATTTATAGAATCAAGACAAACTTCAACGGTTTCGCAGGTAGCTCACTGACATGAGGTAACAAATTACAATTTCAAAATGTTTAAAATGCTCGTTTTAGATCCGAAAACCCCAAATAATTAGATAATTAGATTATAGAAAAAATATCCCTTCTAACTATAAGAAATTTGACTACAATCATGGCTGCGAGTGCAATCTGTGATTGCTAAATTCTCTTCGATACAGTAGACCAAACTGTCCTATTGTTGAAGCTTGATCATAATGTAGAGCTGAGTGGCTCCTCAGAGCTTCTAAGGGCCTGTTTGCACGGCGACCAGACAGTAGGACAGTACAAAAAAATTCTTTTGTTCTCTATTGTTTAAAGGTGTTACTGTCCACTGCACTGGTCGTCGTGCAAACCAGGCCTAAGGTCCTACTTTAAGGCCCGTTTTCACGATGCTAGTTGACGAGGCATTTTGCCGGAGCAGCTGTCTTGAGCAAGTTGCCTTGCCAGTCCATAGAACAACGCACCGTTCACACGCTGTTTTCTATTGGTACCAGCGTATCCACCATGACCAAGCAATATTACACTAAATTCTTCAGATAATTACCCTAAATAATCCTAAAAATTCTTGAATTGCCCTAAATCCAAAAAATTAATAATTTGTTACATTTTCTTTCTAATTTAGCGTTGTAAGCATAAATAAATGCAAACTATTCTAACTCAATTTCTTTTTTATGACTATTAATGGATGCATTTAATATTAATAAAAAAATTACTAAAAATATATTTTAAAATAATATTAGTAAAAACTAAAACTAAAACTTTGACAGCTCCGCAAATAAGGTATTTGCCTCAGTCTACTTTCGGGGACAATGCAGTTCTAGTCCAACCGACACGTCTGTTGGCACGCCGATTGGCACAGAAGTGTTCACACGATGCCAATAATTTCTTGCAACTTGACTGTCTCATGCCGATTGTCTATCTGGTTGGCATTGTGAAAACGGGGCTTTAGAGGGGAAGGAGGCATTTTGTGTGTTTCATTGGACTGAGTTCGCAGGAGAAAGTCATCTGCCATGATGTCCCACAGACGTTAGCCCTTTGGTCCCTGTTTTTCTTCGTAGTAATGAACTACACCAGTTTAGGCATTGGTGGTGATATCGACAGCTATGAGGATGACACCCTCGTATGCAAGAGTGAAAATTTACAATCTTAAAGATGTCATGAAGCAGTGCCTACATTTGACCGGAGTCTGCATGGTTCCTGGCCAATTATTTTTCGGGTACTTTGGTACTAAACGGAGGCCACCCTTAACCCCTTAAGTGCCGAGTAATTGGCCCCTGCGGTTTTTAGTTGCGAGCAGTTTTAATTACATGATCAACACGAAAACGCCGGGTTTCATCTCAATGCGACGAGCGCGATACTGCAGAACTCGTGGTGTGGACGTAGTTCCGGAAAAATCCACCAGAATGCAGCACCAAACAGTCTGCAACTCGTCAAGGTCAACTGTACAGTCTTAGCAGGAAAAAACCTAGCAGAACAGTTGTACCAACATAAATCAGCTGAGAAATGATTTGAAATGTTTATTTCTAGCCATACATTACATAAAACGTCAAATCCGAGTAAACTCGGGCATAGCGGCCAACGAAGCGAGGGTAACGCACAAGATATCTCGTGCATGGAGGAGTGCATACAGAATACTACCACGAGTTAACTCGTGCGCGGCGGTTAAGGGGTTAAACAGCGCACTGAGGTGGTTATGCTAGGTTAGGTTATCATAAATATGTTTGTAGGACTTTCCTTATTTCATTACGAATCGAATGATACCAGATAAGTCATACTTTTGCCTGCCAAATCCCGTTGACAGGTGATATGTGCGCTCCGGTCTACGACCTGACATTGGCCTACTTGAAGGGTATTTGGCAGGTAAAAGTATGACTCATCTGGTATTGTTCGATTCATCAGAAACGAGGAAAGCCCTACTAACATATTTATGATAGATAACCTTACCTAACATAACCGCTGCATTGCGCTTTATAAGGGTGGCGATCGGGTGAAGTCGCTAGCGACAGCGGTGACACGTTCAACTCAATCCTCCCCAACATCGCTGCCTTCTGGGAGGCAGAAAACAAAGACCGCTCATCATAATTATGTTAAATTTGGACAGTAAGGCAATTAAAGTATGTTCTTTCCAATTATGTAGTTATTTTTGGTATCCAGTAAAATAATCTCTCTAAAAATAGTGGCCTCCTTATAATACCAAAGTACCATTTTTCGCTAAATATAATCAAAATCCATATTATTATTTTCACCCTCAAACATCTTAAATTGTCTCAGTTCATGAACGATTAAAGCTATTAGGACTGGCACTTGATAGTAAATGTATGTGAATTTCTTCATATCGCATGTGTCTGCAGTGAATTGACTAGGATCATGTATTTGTTCAGAAACGTAAGTTCCTAGTTGCTGAGCCATATATTAATCAGCCATACAATATAGCAGGCAAGGCCGTAGACAATGGGGGGGGCAGGGGGTCAAACCCCCCTCCCCCGAAAATGTTGAAATGGTGTTTAAATGAAAGGTTACAAAGTAATTTTTTTCACTTCCTGTAACCGCTGAGCCCAAACCCCCCCCAAAAAAAATTTCCTGGCTACGGCTTTGATAGCAGGGTACCAATAATTGGCTTTTGACTATGGGGCGGTGGGACAGATGTTCACAAGATTTTTGTGAGTACTCTAGTGGCAAATGAAGACTATCAGATTACTAGCTGGAGCAGACTACGTAGCCCACTGTAAACCTTTGTTTGTAAACGAGTCTTGACAATCTGAAGTCTATATTAGAGTGGTTTGAAAAAACAAAATGTTGGCATTTTTAATTGTCTCAAAAGCTGTGAAATAGCATGTAGAATAACAAAAAAATAACATAAAAAATTGTATAAGATCTTCTGATTGTGCGATGACCTTGAAGTTTAAAATGTAAAACGCCATGAGAGAATCAGTGAATAATTGTACTTTGGTTTATGCTTGACATTGACAATCGTACAAAAGTTTTACCATAAAAAATGGAGAAAGCTCTTTAAAACGTTTTGAAAAATGGTATAATTTGTCCAATCAGGGAACGTTATTATCAATCTATGGCCTTCTGAAAATCCCTTATTTACACGTTTTTTTTTTAGTTTTTGGCTTGTATTAAGTCAATAATTCTGTGGTATAATTGAACAAATTATAATATTGTTCAAAACGTTTTAAAGAGCTCTTTCCATTTGTCATGGCAAAACTTTTGTAAGATTATCAATGTCCAGCATCAACCAAATTACGATTATTCACTAATTCTCTTATGGAGTTTTACATGTTAAACTTCAAGGTCATTGCACAATCGGAAGATCTTATATGATTTTTAAGTTATTTTTTCATTATTCTATTTGCTACTTCAACTTTTGAGACCCATTAAGATTCAAAATCCAAAATTTTGTTTTTTCGAACCACCCTAGTCTATATTATGTCTTTTTTCTTTTGCTTTTAGCCAAAAGGGAACAATATCTGTCTAAAGGATGTACACAAAAATGATACTAGGAATAAGAAGAAATGTTATGTACCTTATGTGACATTTCAAGTCAAATAATTCAGGAGGTCACTAAATTAAAGTTGTTCAAACTTAATGGTTAGTGGAGGCACGCAACCAGTAGCAAAAAACTTTCCAGAGAAGTCTGCTTGCAAGCACATCATTAAAACTCATTCTACAATGTCTGAATGACATATCAATTAGGAGAAATGGAGTTTACTAGAGTCCCGACCTTATTCTTTATATTTCAAGAAATTTAATAAACTAAAATTAGTACATCAATTACATATCTGACCTTAAACGTACTACGGTACTTACGTTGATAAATTTGATAGTCGAAGTAAGTGGCCATTTCTTCTATTAGATAGTCAATATGAGTTATGTTGTCATTGAAGTCTTTCAGCTAGAAAATAAAATGATACGATTAATTTGACCTGTAACGCGTGTTAAATTATTAGTTTGACATACACTGTTACTAATCCATAAAAAGGATGGCTGTCATTTAATCACACTTATTGCCACAATATTTATCTATTACATACCAAAAACTATAAACCAGGTTTATCAGTCTATAAATAAATATTTATTCACATAAAAATCATTCAATATCCCTCTTGGTTATAAGTTAACTCCAGCACATAAGCAACAAATCCAATAATCCTTTTTTGTTGTGTTTTTAAGAAAATTTTAGAAAATTAATATTAAAAGTTTATTTATGATTCCTTGTACATGGTTATGCTCATTTATTGGAAATTTTATCCTATACAAAAACGCTATGTACACTTTTTTTTGCATTTCTCATGGTTTTCATGTTGATAGAAAAAATGTGCAGAAAAACACGGACCCGAAATGGTTTTTCCAGATGGCTCCAGAGCACAACAGGCATTTCCATGGACTTTTCACATTTGATTAAGGGAGGTTATTTAACATCTGTATGAAGTTTCAACTCGGTGAAGATTTTTTTGGTTGATTTTCCTAAAATTCCTGGACTAATAGGGAAAAACTAGATTTGCACTAAAAAGGAACCGCCTCTGTATCAATAGGATGATCTGTAGATAGTGTGATGGGGGTTAGGATTGTATATACATTATGTAGTATATTTGATTAGTATAAATGTGAATATGTAATTTAGTTATAGGACTTGGTAGGTAGGGCACACCTCCTGTTTGTTAACAGCTTGCACAAGCGACGCCTGGCTACCTTGAGGAA
Source organism: Flexamia atlantica (assembly GCA_035578135.1). Classification (NCBI taxonomy): domain Eukaryota; kingdom Metazoa; phylum Arthropoda; class Insecta; order Hemiptera; family Cicadellidae; genus Flexamia; species Flexamia atlantica. Next base: position 36,128,107 of record JAQJVK010000011.1, read on the forward strand.
AGCCTTGCTGGGCTAGGCTGGATTCAGGGCCAATGAGGGGTTTGGGTCTGGACTTGGGGTCAGTTCGGCTCCGGGGCGGTGTGGCCCTCGGCTGGACATCCCTTGAGGTGAGTGATTTGGTCGAGGGGATAGTCTTTTTAGTCAACAGTTTAAGTCTTGGAGTGAAGTCTAAGTTGGGGCGGAGAAGGTTTCGAGTTCTAGTATCAGAAGGTCGCTTATGGTAGCTGAAGGTGTGTCAAATTAACTGTCAAATTAGTTGAAATTTCACACAGAGGTAGATCTTGAACCTGGGAAACACATAGGCCTATTCACTTCCTTAAAATCCTCTTGGGCTACGCCCCGTGAACGTCCTCAGTTTCAATGTTTACATTTTCAAGAAGCATAAACATTAAAATACTGAAATGTAAACGGCTGTGGATACTATAATTTAACAGTTCAAAGAGCAGAGGTAAGATCAGCTGTAATTTTTATCGTGAGCGAAGCCACGGGCAGGGCCGTAACGACCACCGGGGCAACCGGGGCACCGCCCCGGGGCCCCCGAGGATAGGGGGCCCCGAAGGGGCCTCTGGCCGAGCAAAATAAAACCATACTTGACACCGACCTCGTCGCGACCGTACGGTATTATTTCCGAGAAAACTTGATTTTCTTAGGTTAAAACCAGCGAAAAGATTAATAGATGATTAAGCAGCTTTGAGACTGGAATTTTCCTCTACAACTGTTTTTATTTGGCCATATTATCATTGATTGTAATAATGTAGTAAATGTTTTAGAACCAAAAGCTACAGAAACCCTGGTATAAGGGATTATGAGGCTTGGTCAGTAGTCAGGTGGTGTCCAATAGGTGATCCAATAATTTGGGTATTAACTAAACCGGAATGATTTATTTAATTTGTGGCCGGAAAATCTGTCGACTACATTGCCGTGGTCTGAGATTTCCTCGATGATCCGTCGCGATCATTTCCCGGCCATTTTGTCTTTCCAAAGCTCCCCTATCGTTTTTTTTTATCTCGGCCAGTTCGTAGCCGAGTCTCTTCGTTGTATCGTGGCCGTCAAATCCCTGTAAATGCTTTGCAGGGTGACTACTAGTCGGAAATTAGAGAAAGGTCGGAAAAACGTAATTAATGAAACCTTTGGTCGGGAAATTCGATACTCGTGATAACAAAACGAAACGACATAACGTCGTCGCCGCCAAATCTATCGATCGAATCGCAAATAAAATTCGGTAATATTGCTGCTGGAGAATCACCAACCGTTTACATCGCGGCCGGCAAATCTCTCGGTTCAATTTCGGTCGGAAATCGCCCACTCGTTTCACGGCTAACAAATCTCTCGCTAGCATCGCTTGCCGTCAAGTCTGACTCTTTCCGTGGCTACCACATATCTCAGTCGTGTAGCTAAGAAATTCGCCGGCTCATTATGCGGCTGGAGAATTGCTCGCTTATCCCGCAACCGAAAAATTACAAATCTATTTTCGTGATCGTCATACATGTCGGCCATATTTCGGCCGGAAAATCTGTCGTTTATTTCGCAGTCGGCAAAACTTTCGGTCGAATTGCAACTGGAAAACCGCTTACTTTTTTCATGGCCGTTACATGTGGCTGTAAAAGTGCGGTGGTTTATGACAAATCCCTCAGTCATAGTGCAGTGAAAAAACGCTCAGTGTTTCCGCGGCCAGTAAAATGTTTGATTCCATTACGGCTGTCAAATAATATTGTATTTTGCTTCGGAAAACGACATTAACCAAACATATACTGAGTTTAACATTCATTTGAAAAGAAGATTAAAAAAAATAAAACAGTAAAAGAATTGGCAGAACTTTTAGTTATTGGTCATAGTTCGTTGTCTTCGAGTTATCTACTCCCAGTAACCACTGCAGAGGCAGAGTGATATTTGTCTAAACTTAAATTGTTAAAAATATATTTTAGAAGTAAAATGGCACAAGCCAGTTTAATTAGCTTAGCTCGAATCTCTATTGAAAACGACGGAGCTCAAAAATTATATTCTTAGAGTTATCGATGACTGCCTGCACGAATAAAAGAATAAAACAAATGTTTCAGTACTAAGATGATATTTTAGTAACTATGTGTTGTAAACCAATAAAAACAATAAAATATTACAATCATTTTGAATTATTTTATATTACTATCAGTTAGCTCCCTACATTATTTAGTTTTGATCGATTATTCATAAATTAAGGTTACAGTGGCGGCTCGTGAGTTTATGTGCTGGGGGTTCAGAGCTAATAACATATATATGATACCAACGAATTATATTAGAGTTATTGTCTTAAGCCAATCAGTATTTACAAAAGTTAAATGCCTACAAGATCGTAGTGCCTATAATTCTTGACATAACTGCTTTTATACACAAGTGTAATGCTTATATTCTATAGGATTAAGACACTATATACCTTTGACGATAACAAATTGTATTATGCTGCTATGTACATTAAAATTTTAATAATCCAAAATTAATTTAATCAATAGCGCCATTACCATTGCTCAGTAGCTTAATTACTGTTATTACAGAAAGTCAACTATCGCGCGACCGCTATGCCGATTGTTTTCTTTCAATAATCAGAGCTTAAAATAAAAAGCATAATTGCATACCTGAAATAATCATATTTATCATTAAAAACAACATAGAAATCACACAATATTTAAATAAACTTAAACGTCGCCCGAACCATTGAAACAACTTTATCAAGCTTTACAGCGCAAGTTCCGTAAGGTGCTGCTGAAATATAAGTGGTAAGGAAAGAAACTAGTCTTTCGGGAGAGGTCGGCCAATGTCGTCAGCGCTCGGCTCGCCGCTAGCTGAGAGCATTAGCGGTAGAGTCCATTACTTTCAAACAAGCCCCCCTCCACTCCCCCCACACCCCTCGCCTAGCCCGCTGGGTTCACTCGGAAAAGTGAACCTGGCTCTGCCGGCGTTGCGTGAGAGCTTCGCCCGAACGCAAAAATAGTTTTTTTTGCCATTTTGTGTATAAAAGTATGATTAACAATGGTTTTTTCTACTATTTACTTAAAAAATATATTGTTTTTGATTATTTAAGGGGGTTCACTGAACCATTGAACCTACACAAGAGCCGCCACTGATTATGTTTTCTTTTTAAATGCTATGGCCTACAAAAATCATAAATGTAATTAAATTTTGTTTTATGATTTTTGACACTCGCACGCTCACGCTTGAGTAAGATATGGGGGGCCCCATCACCTAGTCTTGCCCCGGGGCCCCCAAGTTTAATGTTACGGCTCTGGCCACGGGCAACTGCTAGTAAAAAATGAAGGCAGGCAGTAAGCTACAGTTTTAGGTAGCTTTAATTTGTAGTAGGTATCAAAACTAACGTGTAGTCAATACACTGGCGTGTATAATCAATTAGCCCTTACCATATGAAGCTATGTCCCTAAAGCGCGTGTAGGAAGTACAGTATGCTTTCCCACACGTCATAGTAGGGGGGGGGGGGGGTGGGGTTACTGACCTCAACTGTTATGTTAGTGTTGGTGCCTCCTCCATCAACGTTCACCAAGTAAACGGCAACGATGCCTCGTGTCAGTCGGATTTGGCTCAGAATACCGGAGTAAGAATATCCGATCATTCTGCCTAAAACAAAATTTCAAATCATATTTCAGCCTTAAAATAATGTTAAGCATAAGCGGATAGTGTGAATATAGAAAAAACAAGTTTGGCATCCATAAATAACAATCAAATTTTTTACAGTATTCAATTTATTCGGACCAGATGAAAACCGTAGTCCTCCACGTTAAATGTTCTATTATAATTTCTACAAATACCCCTATTGCAGCGGACCTGCATACCCAGTGAATTTCAAAGTGTAAATCATATTTCAATAAGACGTAAGCAAAAGTTGACATATGAGATGCGGAGAGTGAAAAGGGACCTCAAATTGCTGGAGGAAATTTTACAGTGTGGGCATTTTAGTCAAACCGGGTCAAAAATATTGATTTTTAGGTTTTGATTGGATACTATTCCTTAATCTTTCCTGTATATATTCATTTGGTTATTTTAGCGATAAGAATCCGAGAAATATTAAAAAGTAATCGATTCAGCAGACTATGTCATGCATACGAACAGGGACCTCAAGTCGCTTAAATGGGAAATAACATGACGGGCGACTTCAGGTCCCATTTCTCAAATGTCAAGCCCGCACTGACAGAGCGTCTGGGGCATTGGAAAACTAGTCTCTCCTGACACCTATCGGGGATAAGTGAACTATTTCAAGTTTTTCGTTGTAAAAGAATATTGTCCAAGTCCGAAAATCACCATCTTGATAGTGTATTTCTCTTTTATTCCTCGGTATTCTGACTTCCGACTTGAGGTCCCTTTTCTAATTTCTCACTTTTTTGTTTTTTAAACAATAAAAATGTAAGTGTATCAAGTCTGTTTTTATGTAGATTTAAAGATCTAATTTTCAGCTTTATTTTGATACCAGATTCATTTCTTAAATACTAATAATAAATATTCAGCGAACGTTTGAAGTTTCAGGCCCGTTAATTTCCTAAATTGCCCGTTTTAACTAGTTAAAATTAGAATGCCAATAACTCAAAGACAAAAAAATCATAGCACTATAAATTATATGTCAAATTGTTCGTAATTTAAAGCTAAATTTCAGGATGTTAATAACTCAAAACTGGAAAATTCCGACTCGAGGTCCCTTTTCATTTTCCGCATCACATATTTATGTAATTTCCATAAGATAACACGGGGAAAAACTAATCGGGTCTGCTACAACACGTATGTCTAAATTGGGTGGTGCTAATTCAATACTTGATAAATTTTCACTTTTCCGCATCACAATCGATTCAGACTGTGAGTAAATCAGTTTAGAATAGTTTTAAACCTTTTGGAGTGTCCATTTTTTAATTTATAGTAAAAGATGATGAGAAGCAATCGACTTTGCATCAACAATGGTACCACTATATTTCTAAAATTCATAATAGCGCAGGATTTGTAATTATTACTTCATTTTTGGACTTTTCCATTCACTTCAAGAGTTTAAACTAAACTACATACGTGTAAACTATGTTTTAACACCTCTTGTTTTCAACTGACCCTACTTAAAGTTACAATAACCTACTTCTTTATATTTAACCGAATTCTCTTTTGGGTGATTTTGTTTTTTTGACACACAATTTACATTCACTAGCTCATGAGCTCATTTGAGTAGCGTGTGTGAGTGCGAGTGGTTGTACGTGTGTCGTGCCGCTGCCAGCTTGGAGGCATGCAGGCTGTTTTAAATGTCATGCAAACAACATAAATTGCTGTTTTAAATGACTTAATTTTATATTCTGTAATGTATTTAATGTGCTTTGAATGAATTTTTGTGTGAGTGAGATTTCTGTGTTGTTGAATGTTTGATGAATGAAAATTGTGTGTCAAAAAAACGGGGAAAAAATATAGGTTGAATAGAAGTAAGTAAATTAATGTAACTTTAAGTAGGGTCACTTGGAAACGAAAGGAGTTTCAATACCTCTTGTAACAGAGTCTAGTTTAAATACTAGATGCAAACGGAAAAGTCCAAAAAATTAAATAACAATTACGGCACCACATTTCATCTGCTGAGAGAAAAAATTTGTAACTTATAGCCGACATATTCTATTATATTTTCTAGCAACTGAAAAATATTTTTCCAAAAAACTTTTTGAGTTACTCAAGGTTTTCCAACATTCAGCACTTAATTATAAAGTAGATTGAGTATGCCTTACCTCAGTAATCCTTTATTCGATAATGATCCTATGGATATAGCCAGGGCTGCCGAGAGCCAAGTCGGGCCCCAAAAGTCTGCACACAGCACTGGCTCTCCGGGGGGTCGGGGGAGTTTGGAACACCCCCCAGCGAAAGGGGGGTCCGGGGTCCTCCCCCGGAAAATTTTGAGTATTAGATCTCTAAACTCGCGTTTTTAGGCAGTCTAGAGGTGGAACATCATACATATTCAAACCTCCAAAAAAACCCAATAATGCGAACCAACTGAGGCTGAATGGTCGGTCGAACTTAGAAAATAGTCTACTCTGATTAAAAATCAAAATCTTGAAAATTATCAGCGATCGATACCGCACTATTGCATTTTCCATTCATTCGTCTCTTTCCCATAACTTCCGCGTTCGTTCCACTCACAAAGTTACTCTTCCGTTTTTTCGCTTTCAGTGTGCACGATTGTTTTTTCCGGCCATCTTCATTTATTGCAACATATGTTGTGCTCTTGTTAACTACCTCGTTAAGTTGTTGTTAATATATTTTAATTCAGAGGGAGGTAGAATCGCTCACGCTCACAACTCGCTGCGGCCGCCACCGCCGTAGCTAGTGTACAGTACAGTCAGTCGCAAATATAAAAAACAGACAGACAGACAAAACAATCGCTTTTGCCTTAACTAAATACTGTATTATCAAAGTAATTTGTCTGATAAAGTTAAACATTTTATTTTTTAACATTTAGGCCAAATTTTAATTCTAAGAAGTCGTTAGCAATATTTCCTCAATCTAAAAAAAATCCGCCCATCCCGGGCCCCTTTGGAGCCCGGGCCCCAAGTTTCAGACTTGGCTGACATGGCCTCTCGGCGGCCCTGGATATAGCTTTCAGAGTCAGAGTCAGAAATACTTTATTCATGATTTATAACAGCAATGAATAACAATGAATAAAAACAGAATGGCCTCAATCATCAACTAAATACTGGCCTGACATAAATATTGAGACTAAAAACAAAATAAATTTGTACTTTAATCCATCTAGTCAAGGATCCAGGTCAACCGAGTTTAGTAATAAAAACTATATTCATCGACTAAAACTATTTTATTACTAAACTCGATTGACCTGGATCACTGACTGAAGAGGATCTACGGATCTGAAATCGATATCCATAGGATCACTATCGAATTAAGGATTGCTAAGGTAAGGCATACTCATTCTACAATATCTTCAAGCAATCCGGTGGCAAGAAATTATTTAATTCTAATGTTTCCAATCACAAACCTCGATAATGGTCTTCGTCTTCGAGCGTTTTATCGAAAAACTCGTAGACTATCACCCCCTCGGTCTGCCAGCCGAAACATTCGATGTCGAACAGGGTGAACCCCTTCATCCCCGACATGGGGTTGACAGTGCAGGTTCCGTTCGTGGGGAGCTCCGCTTGTGTAAACTTCAGCTCGTGAGGCGGTGTGACTGTCTTGTTCTTGCCCACACCCACTGCAATCACATCCCCGAGTTAACCGGTCGACACTTTTATAGTAGACACAGAACTTAACCCTCGAGCGGGCGTTTCATCGGTAATACGGCAGAACGCGAATGCGGAGTTTTACTCTGCGACCCTAAATCGCACAAATTTAACACACCTGTTACTTGTTTTATGATAAAAAAAATTGAGGTGAGGTACACTATTAACTGTGTTACGGGAGAGGGCGCTCCACAAACTGACACGCATCACAATCGCAAGTAACAAGGTACCAAGGGGAATGGGGGTATAAATAGCTTTAAGGGATTTCTAGAACGAGGCGTGTGAGGTACGGAGCCGATAACCGATTTTATGCCATAACTGCCAATAACCATTATGCCTGTTTATTTTAATATAAAAACTCCCGGGGAGGAAAACTCCGCATGCACCCGCTCGAGGTTTAAATTCACGCAGGTGGCCGGACTGACCTAGTTCCCTGTTTCCAAACAATTCCTTTGCATGAGTAGCCACTGGGACGGTAGTTCATCATTTGCGTGGTATGCAAGCCTAATGGGTCGCCTAATCCCCTTACATCATCTGCGCGGTGCCCGGTCCAGGTAGCCTCAGTCTGCCGATAACAATTCGCAATCAGCCGCCGTGTTTGGTCCAATATTTTTATATTTAGTTTCTGTATAAAATTTTATCTGTGATAAATCCTGTTTCTGTTCAGATTATTTGTATTTTATGAATTTACCAAAGACACATTATGTCTATTGTTGAAATCTAAATACTGTCGTTCCATATATTACATTTAAATTTACTACTATTATTTTTAAATTATTATTTAACGGTAATCAACTAGTTACCATCAGGGCCGTCCCTAGGGTTGGCGGCGCCTGGGGCAAAAGTGGACGCGGCGCCCCCCCCCCCCCCCCAGCATTAGTCGGATATGTTAGCTTTTTGCGCTGCAACCAATAGCTCCCATTAAGTATAGAGTACCTGATGGACCGAGCCTTGCTCAGTGTTATTTCATGTTTACCAGTTCATCCAGTTACTATAAAATATTTCAATGTCATAAAATTGATAAATAGAAACCTTTTTTATTGCTCCATGGACTCTTCATCCCACTTGCTGTATTTTCCCTTAATGGCTGTAGATTCCAAACAGCTGTTATAATTACTTCATTTGTTTACACTTTCCTTGTCTATTTTCGTTGCTATCACGGCAACCCATAAGGCCAATGTTAAAATTTTACAACTTTAAAATTCGATTTTCTCTGGCCAAGTAATCTGCATAAAAGACGTTTTTGAGTCATAAATTACTTATTTCCAGACTTTGAAGAAAATCCTCGGAGCCGTTTTTGAGATCGTTGTGCAAGCAAGCAAGCAAGCATACATACATACAAGATAACACTGCTCGTATAAGAGTATAGGATATATGTATTAAAGGGTAATTCTAGGACTGCAACAAATTAAGAATATCAGTCAATTCAGAATGTATTTCAAAAGAAAATTAATAAATGATTACAAATTAGGTATTCACTCTCAAATACTCTTAACTACATCATTGGATTAACTAACTGTTACTGTAACAACAGTCACTAGCAACAACAACAGTAACAAATGACTACATCACCCACTACTGCGTCGCGAATCCTGACTCAAGTCTCGACCAGTGATGCCACAGGATTAGACATTTTAACTGCCAACTGCATAAAAAATTCCCGCTTTTACCCGGGTTTTGGCAATAATCCCCGCAAGTACCAAAAACCAGGTAATTACCCGAAAAATCACCTAAGGACTTTCAAAATACCCAAAACCTGGTAGTTTCACACCTTACAATCTTACAAAATCAAAATCTGAAATCACTAACCAGATTTTCCGACTTCCTCTGGTTTTAAATATGAAACCAGAGGAAGTCGAAGCCCTAATACAGTCTCCTTATACTTAGGTGTAAGGTTGAAAATTTCACATTAGTTTTTTATTATTCAATTTTTTGTATAGTATTATTGATAGAACATATAATGCGATCATAACATATAACATGTAACATATAACATATAACATGCGACTTCACCAAAATAAAATGTATAATTTCTTCTTCATCCATCTCTGGTTTAGTAATTTTGAGGTCCAAAATCCTCTCTTAAATGTATCAATAAACCACCATTAATAAAGTTACAAATACTATGGGGTTGTTTACACATGATTTTTTCATATTAAGTTAGAATAAAGATGTTTAAATGTCTCATTGTCAATGTTTAATAATCGGTTGTTTCGGTGCAGTGACACTAGTATATAATTATTGCTGAAGGAGATACAATAGAAGTTGACTGCTGTTATTATCATATATTTATCTTTAAGAAATTCCTGATGTATATACTTAGGCTAAGAATATTATTAAGAAGTGACCTGATTCCGACTCATTCCCATACACAGACGTGAAGTCTTTTTCGGAATTATTTTAAATCCGGATGTTATTTCACTTCTGTAATGTATGTATTATGTTATCAGGAATAAAGTTGATTTGATTTGATTTGACTAACCTCCTCATTGTATACCAAAATATATCTGTTTACTTCAAGACTTGTTCTCAAAACCATACAAACAAATTATATTTCTCAATCCCCGTAAATCCCCGTAGCTCAAGTCTAGAATCCCCGGTTTTACCCGATTTTTCTTAATTCTCTCAAAATCCGTGAATGGCCTTCAAAGTGCCCCAAAAACCGGGCAAATACCCGGTTTCTAGTAACACTGAAACCAATAAAATCATGCCGAATACATATTACTAACTAAAAAAACTAGAGTTTATAAAATTGTAGCTAGTCCAAAATACCCTTTTTTTTATTAATATTCAGGTTGTTGGGTAAATCTCCGTAGCCCAAGTCTAAAACCCCCGGTTTTTTTCTTAATCCCTGCCAAATCCCCGACGGCCTCCAAAATACCAGAAAATCGGGTAAATACCCGGTTTTTGGCAACACTGGTCTCGACAAGTTTGACAGCGACAGACGATTGGATGTGCGCACAACTTGCATAGCACCGACAATGTTATTATTTCATAGTTCTTACAACATTTTCATTAATGATACCTATAGTGTTAAGAATAATTTCTAGCTACGGCCTCATTTTTCAGATTCGTATTCCTATTTATTAATGCCATACCTTCATAATTCATGCAAATCTACAAGATTGCAAACAAATTTGCCGCGGCACGACGGCGCCCCCTCAGCCGCGGCGCCCGGGGCAGCTTGCCCGGTTGCCCCTCCCCCTTCGGACGGCCCAGGTTACCATTGGCAATCAAAATTCTCTTATCATGCATAATTATTTGAATATATACAGTAAGAATTTCTATAAGTAAGGATTATGTTAATTGCTAAGGTTGAAATGTTTTGCATGAATATCGTTAGTTTACATTGGCACATTTGCCTATATCGTTACTATAGTAGCCTGTCCGATACTAACTCCTCACAATAATAAAACCACTCATAACATTTACTGGTAAAAAAGAAAGAATGTAAAAGAAATGGCAAGGCCTTGATATAGTGTTCCACTGATGCCGCTTCCGCCACCTCTCACCGCGCAGGCGACGCATATACCTGAGAGCCCCCTGAAGCTCACTGCGCAGGACATGCTGCCCATCTTTCTGGCTCTCCGCATACCGCGCAAATGTACCGCACGGATGTACGCACACTGGAACTAATGCCATCCAACAAATGAAGGTAATACCAACACAATATCTGGATTTTTATTATTTGAGTCTGTGAGTTGTGCGGCATTTCCTTGGAATGTAGGCGAACGCCTGCTCTCCAGTGACTGCCCCTAACAAAGACTAAGGTCACTAAGGAAGGAGCTGATCACGAGTTAGGGGAATGAAGGCACACCCGCTTGGAGGTGTGCATATAAGTTCTGCGTCTGCTGTACAGGTAAACTTCATACATCTCAGATGAATATTTTTAGATGTCACGAATATAAGGTAATATTTATATCCATACATTTCCAGTTTGCACATTTAAGAGATTTCCTATTTTAAGAAGAATAATGACGTAAGCAAAGGTAACATGACTTTCTAGGTTTTGTACAAAAGGACACAATAGGAAATCGAGGAAAGGTCCCACCGGAATCAAAGCTACAATAATGATAAAGACAACCTTTTAAACAGCTTTGCAACTTCAGGTTAACAATTCCATTTTCAACAAAATTAATTCCAAGATGAAAGCTAATTCTTGAAAGTCAACAAGTCATAAAATATTCAAAGATAAGCTATTGTCATAAAATCACAATTGAAGTCATAAAATCATTATTTTGTGAAGTAGTCATCTTATTGAGCGGCTTAAAAAAACATATAGTATAGCTTATTTCACAGGCCTAAAATGCTTCTGTAACTCGGTCATTAAAAATTTTTTAATTCTAATTATTTGGTCAATTGGTTTGGTGTGGGTTTAAGAACTCAACCTCTTATGGAAGCATCACTTTCAGCCCCAGTGATGAAATATACTTCAGTTGGCGCAAAAAATCCAAACCAGTGCAAGAGTTTTGACATATCCATGGAAGGGGATATCCACCCCCCCCCTCAGGGGGAAGTCCACTCCCCCTCTCAGGCCCTGTCGCTTTACTGCAGTTAAGAAGATGTAAATAAGTGAACTAATATTCAAAATTAAAGTTTTCAGTTGTCAAAAAATATTTGAGTAATGGGTTACTGTTTTTTACGTAAGTTTTATCTCGGTCATTTCAGTTATTAAATTGGAAATATACATTATATTCTAAGTATGTTAAGTATTTTTTAAAGTAAAAAAATAATATTTTATTTTCCTCGATCAATGATAGCTGTCAAGACGGTTATGTTTCTTTCTTTCTTTCTTGTTCCATAAACATATAAACTAATGTTTGGCTGTTTAGGGACACAGTCCTGTGACTCACAAAATCCTGCTGCTTCAAAAAAAAAAAAAAGAAAAAAAAGCGCTAAGAATCATCACATCTTCTGGCCCCATGAAACCTTGCCGGCCTATCTTTCACCATCAATCGGCCGACACATCTTGAACATCTTATTGCTCCTGAAAGCTAACCAGTGCAACTTCCGCAGAAGGGTTACACCATTTGCTATTAGCATGTCAGTTTTTTTATTGTATATTTTAATACTTTGCTCTTGCAACCTTAAAGACCACCAAAGTGCTAAAATTATGTGACGAAATTTCATCTATTAACTTTAATGCTGATTCAAAGTGTAGATAAAATGCCTGTTAACAATATCATCTTAACACATAGAAACTTCATTAACTTCATTAACTTCATACACTGCTACTAACCTACAAACCTTTATAAAATAATTTTAAGGTCAGTTAAATTTGATTTATTCTTGTATGAACATAACTATTGATTATAGCAATTGATACTAACATTCATTAAACTAACATAACTATTGTTACAGCAGGCCCCTGTATTCACTAAACAAAATCTTGGGAGGAACCACTCAGTTTTCCCGCAACAATATAGTCATCGACTCGATCATTAATAATGTCATGTCTGCCAACAAACTATAAAGTGAGTCAGTATAAATATCAGTTTTAAATATATGTTTTTAGTGTTAATGTGTCCAAGTATGCAATCGAGTATGACACAATCAATTCGGCCAGATGTAGGTCAATGACGAAGCCAACAAGTATTTCAAGTAAGTAAGTACTTTAGGTTAAAGGTCACAATCTTGCTAAAAAAACACTGGTTAAAACTTCAAGAAAAAGTTTAAAAAATTATCCTTTAACAGGAAATTAAACAGGTACAAAAAATTGCTACTACCAATGGCATACACACATTAAAGCAGGGCCGGATTTAGGACTTCTGGGCCCCTAGGCTCACTCAGTGGTGCGGGCCCTCAGGTCATGGTGCCCAACCGTCCGTTTTTAGGAGGACATGTCCTCATTTTTACTTTCTCCCCCCTATACAATGTAAATGGAGAAAGTATCGTTTTCGTCAAAATTTTCGAGTTTTCGGCAGGGTGTCTGTCTGTGTGTATGTGTATGGATGTAAACAAAGCTAGAGACGACATTAGTGGTCCGATTTTCAAGAAATTTAGGTTGTAGGTATAAAACCATGTTATCTCCAGGCGTTTTTTTAATTTTGATTTTTAAGTTATTTACCCCACAAAACCCATAAAAAACGACAAAAATCTAAATTTCTCAAAAACGGATCTAACAATTTTAATAACATTTTAAAGTTTATAGTGCTTAAGAAGGCAAACAAAATGACACCACCTTTGTAAAAAACATGACACAACCACATCTGTAAAAACTCAGGTTCAGAAGTTATGGGGGTTTGAGTGTAAAAAATTCATATTTTTCAAATTTCACATAAACTGTATCTTTTAAAGATAATATACTTGCAACCATTAAATTTGACTTTAAAACCTAAATAATCTAGCATTTTGAATCATTAGTCTACGTCAACTGGTTGCAAAGATAATTGATATTTCAGTTTGGTGGTAAACGCAGTACGTTGTCCAATGTTATTCTTATGGCAAATATTTAAAAACCGATATCTCCGTTATTTACAAACCGATTTTGATAAAATTTGGTATGTATTTGTGTAATAATCAATTGTTAATTTGTTTTATTTCATTGTATAAGTTTTCCTAATTTTAAATGACTTTAAGGGAGAAAGTATGTGTCAGTTTCCTGATACCGTTTATTAACCATTGTCCTGTGTCCTTCCCGCTTGTCGGTCGCATTGAGGCCGACAAAATCAAGCCTCTCGTTATTTTCGTGGCTGACACATCTTTTGGCCTTAACATGACAAGAAAATCTGTTTATACAACAGCTAACGGGTATATTTCTCGGTTGTTTCGCGACCGACAAGTCTCAAGCTCTTTTGTCATATCTACTGACCACACTGCAGCCGGAAAATCTATACCTGGTCGTTTATACCGCACCTGGCAAATCTGTCAGTCGAATCGCGGTCTTCGATCATAATACCACGGCTAGCAAATCTCTCAATGATATTGCGGTCGGAAAATCGTCCAGTCTTTTCGTGGCCAACAAATTTCTCGGTCGCATTGCAGTTGGTAAACCTTTTGAGATATCGCGGCCGGTAAATCTGTCGGTCGCGTTGCTGCCGTCTGTATTTCACATCAAAGATAGTGCTCAAGTGTTTTATTTAAAAGCTACATTACTGATTTTAATACTTGGTTTCTTAAAGGTCTGGAAAAGTTAGAAAAAAGTTAGAAATTTAATTTGTGAAATCTGGTGGACACCCTGCTTTAGGTTTACAGCGGCTAGCGGATTTATCGGTCACATAATGGCACTAACAAATAACTCTTGGCTAGGCTTGGCTATATCGTTACCTTCGAACATCATCAGTCGTATCGTTATCGGTAAATCTCTCAGACCCTTCACGGCCGTCACATATTTGGCAAAGATTTTTCAACAAAACAGCGTATAACGCATTTTAAAGGGGAGGAAGGTTAAAATTGAGATATAGAGCAGAGGTTTGGCAATCTTGTCCCCCTCCCCCCATTAAAATTTACTTCCATGAATATTAGTATCCTGTCATGTTGTCTAGCTCCCGTATGGCCTGTGCTGGTGGAACCAAAACTTGTGAATTCAATCGTAGACCCATATCCGGTTCTGCAAGCTCTATTAGCCTATTGGGTATAGCCATGGTGGAATTCAACCATGGGGTATAGCTTTAAATGAGGTGTCAGGAATATTCTTCCTCTGATTGGCTAACATTCATTTTTGTCCTAGCTACAGGTTATGTTCCCGGTCCTCAAAAGACATCACAATTTGTTTACATTTTCGACTGAGATAACCTGAACACTATTATTACTCTCTTCTCTTTGCCACTACAGACCTTGCCCCCCACCCCCACTTCGAGAATTTTGCTGCCTACAAAGCGGCGCCACGGCGTCCGCAACAGCTGACCTACAGTGGACTTTTTTTTATTCGTCACAAAGACAGGCACGGCATTTTATGTCAAGTAGCCCGAAACACAATTATTTACAAGTTACAATAACTTAGGGAGTCTTCTAAATTAGTGTCACAGTACCAAAAAATGAATTAATGTCATAGTTAACCAAAATATAGTGTCACAGAATCTTCTTTAACGTACGAAGGTAATGGATCAAGTGTTTCCATAAATAGTTATTTTTCGCCATCAACATTTTTCTCAAATCAAAATCCACTTGATGGTTCTGTAGGGACAGATTCGCCAACAATGTTGCCCAGGCTGATGCATACTTAGGGCACCGCACAAAAACGTGCTCTATTGACTCATCTTTGTTCAAGCCACATTCCATGCATGATGGCGAGTCTTGTCTACGGTCTTAAGTAAAACTAGTTGGTCTGCGGACAGGGCATGGCCGAACCTCAACCTACATATAGTCGTTGTCTGTGCCCTGTTTAAATTGATGGTAACAAACCAGGGTTTTAAGGACACCTCAGGTTGGATTTGTTTAAACCACAAACCTTTGTCGCTGCTGTCAAAAGTTCTTGAAGATTCTTTGAAATTTTTCTTAGAGATCATCGCATAAAGATCTGTTTTCAACATAAGCCTGGTAGATTCGACCGGACGTACTTGGCTTGTAGCAGCATCTTTAGCCAGTTTATCCGCTTTTTCATTGCCATAAATGCCAATATGGCCGGGCACCCACTGTAGCACAATATTTTTGTCAACTAAAGAAGTTGTCAAAAGACTTGGAATTTTAAGAATAATCCAATCGTTGTTCTTCCCAACCAGACCATTTTTAATAATTTGGTTCTCACCCAGAACCAAAGGCAGCCTAGGAATAAAACACAACTGAACATCCTGCACCAAAACATTGAAGTGCTAACAAATATAAAAATAGACAGATTAACACACTTGCTAGATGAAATAAAACCACATATATTTGTCTTAACAGAGCATGGTAAAAAAGAAGAATACATTGTCAACACTCCCACACCCAAATACACTCTGAAATCACATTACAGCCGTGTTGACCATAAAAGGGG
This sequence comes from Flexamia atlantica, assembly GCA_035578135.1. Taxonomy (NCBI): domain Eukaryota; kingdom Metazoa; phylum Arthropoda; class Insecta; order Hemiptera; family Cicadellidae; genus Flexamia; species Flexamia atlantica. The sequence continues at coordinate 36,144,250 of JAQJVK010000011.1, forward strand.
GTGTTGCAATCTATGTGGACAATAAACTGGAGGAAAACACAGATACCTTAGATATAAAACATCTATGTAAAGAACTGGTCTGTGAGATTGCAGCCGTCAAATCAAAACTGAAAAAACAACAACTGTATGTCATAGGTGTTTACAGACCACCACCAGCGAACCAACTGGATGAAGACCTCACCATCCTCTCTCGGCAGCAATTGAAAATACAAATGCCGAAAACCACTCTATCATCATTGCTGGTGACATAAACGTGGACAGCTTAAAACCTGACTCCAAGACAAAAAAGTTAAACGACACACTTGCTAGCCACAACATCACAAGACTCTCACTCCCTCCAACAAAAATAACACCCACTTTGCAGACATCAATTGACTTTGTGTGCTCAAACATGGAAAACAAATACATATCAGCAAAAGTTATTAGTACAGGAATTTCTGACCATACAGCACAACTAACCACAGCACCAGTCGGTAAACCCCAAATATAAATCAAAATAATGTTTGCAGAATACTAAATAAAGGAAACCTTGATAACCTCAAGGAAATCCTTGAAAACCATAATTGGGATGAGGTAACAAACACACAATGTGCAGATCAAGCTTACAGCAGCTTTCTCCACACCATCAAAACGGCAATGGATATTGCCTGCCCAGCAAAGAAATTAAGACCCAAAAGAAAACACTTGTGACGACTGTCACATTCTAATCAATTGTGACTACTTTAACCAATCAAACAAACCCCTCCCTCTGCATAATCATGTTGTAAATTAATCACTAATTGATTTACTGGCCTGGTTTCGGCCAGTAAATTAATTCAGTAAGTAACTGAATTAACAGTCAATCATTTCCTCATAAGCTCTTCACAACGAAATATTCCAGTGACACCAAGTGACCCGAAATACCAAGAATTCTAGCCTGACCCCAAATTAACTGCCAGAATCAGCAACACGTGCCGGGCAGACGACGGTCGCTGGCACTGTTTCAGCTTTAATTATGCACTAACTTATCATCGGAGCGCAGCACCGTACAGAGGGTGTAGCCTCTAAGCGGGCGCTCCGTAGCCTCGGCCGCAGCCTTTCCTATGGGCACTCAGCACGCTGAAGCGATCAGTCCCCGTCGAGACGCAGCCGTAGTAGACACACGTGGGCGGCGGCGGTGCCGCCGCCACCGCCGGTCTCTCTGCCGCGATCATGGCCCTCAGCCATGCTACGCAAGGATTAAATTAATAATTAATTGGCCCGCTTTTTCTATTGTGATTTAAATTTGAAGTTAAATTGTAAAATAATTTGATCTGTAAAATATTGATTCGGTAATTTCACTAATTTGAAACTATAAATAAAATTAATTCGGACCCACGTAACTTTGCGTTTCATTGCTCCCACGAAGTTGAAGTTCGGTGCAGCCAGGAGGTCAACTGTTACACACAAACCAAAATGTTTCGCAGATAATAGAGCTTTTTCTCTTAAAACTGAGTTTTTGGCTCTCCTAGATATATATAACCTGACTGGCAACGAAAATGATAAGCGTGCTATGGTAAAAGTGAAAACCGAATATGATCTACGGCTCAAAATGCTCAGACGTAAAGCATCATCAGACCACATTGAAAGGGCTGAAAATAAATCAAAGGCTGTCTGGCAGGTCATAAACAATGAAAAAAGAAACAAGTCACCAGAAATTTCTCAACCAGCACTTGAATTAGATGGAATTAAACTTAATGACCCAAATAAAATTGCTAACATTTTTAATGAATATTTCAGCAACATAGCACAACAGACCCTTAGCACAAATCCACTAAGGAATGGAAAAATACAAGTTTTGCCCCCCACACCGAATGATCTCCTCTACCTACTCCCAACCGATGAAAATGAAGTAAGGAACATTATAAACACCCTCAAACCCAAAACATCTGCAGGTATGGATGAAATATCAGCCAAAATGTTAAAACACTGTAGCAACGCTCTAATCAAACCACTTGTCAACATCACAAATCTCTCATTAACACAAGGACTTTTTCCAAGTGGCTTAAAAATGTCAAAGATTTACCCCAAGCACAAAAATGGCTCCAAATTAGAAACTAAAAACTACAAGCCTATATCACTTGTACCAACATTTTCCAAAGTCATTGAAAAAGTAGTTCTGAGGAGATTGATAAACCACTGCAAACACCACAACAACCTTACTGAGAAACAACATGGCTTCACCAAAGGAAAAACAACAGCAACAGCAATCATTGAGTTAACTGAATTTGGAATAGACAATCGAGAAAAAAGAACCTTGTTACAGCCATAATGCTAGATTTCAGCAAAGCCTTTGATTACTTAGTCCATGACCTGATCCTTCACAAACTGGAAAAAGTAGGTGTCAAAGGCCTGGCAAATGCCTGGCTTAGAAGCTACCTAGAGGGGCGAAAACAAGTAGTAGAAATTAAACACAGTCTTAATGGAACGGCAAAGTGTAACATCAAAACCTATGACGGTTAACAGAGGAGGGCCACAGGGATCTGTTCTAGGCCCTGTACTTTTTATCCTTTTGTCAAATGACCTGCCTCAATACCTGGAAGCCCACTGCTCACCCTTGATGTATGCTGACGACACGGCCCTGCTAATTGTAGCAAAGACTCCAGAAGACTTGTCAGTGAACTCATTCATTGCACTCAATATGGCATATCAATTCTGTCATAACAATGACCTAGCGGTGAACGCCAACAAAACAAAGCAATTAACATTTGGCAATAAACAGGATGACATAGAAACAATGCCCGATGTGGAAGTTGAAGACTATACCAAGTTCCTTGGTGTAGAAATTGACGGACAATTATCGTGGAATCATCACATTGACACTCTCTCCAAAAAGCTCAACACCAGTCTCTATGTTCTGAAGAGAATAAAATACTCAAGTGCTGAAGCCACCACAAAGACCGCATACCATGCCCTATTTGAGTCTCACCTGACATACGGCCTTGGAGCCTGGGGAGGAACCACAGCTGGAAACCTTAAACGGATCCTTCTTCTTCAGAAAAGAGCCATCCGAATTATCAAAGGATTAGATTCAAGAGAAAGCTGCAGGCAATATTTTACAGAACTTAACATACTGACTGTCGTAGCTCTATACATCAAGGAGGTGATTCTCTATGTGGATGGAAAACCTCTTCTAAAGGGGTCAGACATCCACTGCCATAACACCAGGCATGCATCAAGTTTCCAGCTACCACATCACCACAGCGCACTGTACGAGAAAACACCTTCTTACAGTGGAAGGAACTTCTGCAACGCACTTCCAGAAGATGTCAGAAATCAAACAGGAAAAAAATTGAAGATCGCCCTCACCAACTGGCTGACAAGAAACCCGTTTTACTCCCTGGATGAGTTCCTGAAATGGAAGCAAAACCTCCACAAATACTAATGTACTTTATTGAAACTCTAATGTAACTCTAATGACGCCATTACAAATCTTTATGTTTTGTTAATAAAGTGATTTTGATTTTGATTTGATTGATTTTGATTTCAACAGAGCCTCAAGACGGATCGTACTATTAGATATGTCATGGTTTTCACATTTGCTTTCCACCACAGAAGAATATTTATCCCAATCCGCATGTTTAAAATTTTTTCGTCTTTTAAAGATTTGTTGAGGGACCCTTAAAAATTAATTTTCAAATTTAATGAAAATAGGAAAGTGGTAACTACCTATGTTGTCATTCATAACTTCCCACGTCATTAGTTCAGCGTATAAATCAGGAGTTATTAAACTCAGATCAATAGCACTAGATTTCCTGTTTGGAAATTGGACGGTCGTTGGAAGACCATTATTTAACAAAATGAAATTGGAATTATTTATCGCATTTTCTCCCACGTGGACATAAATTATCATATCCCCAAAAGGTGTGATGCGCATTGAAATCTCCACAAATTACACGTTTATTGTCAGCATGATTGAAAACATGCTCAATCCATACTGAATCAAGCAAGTCACTATGATTCGGTTTTACATAGTAATTGTAAATATAAATTGGATCTATAAAATTTATTTTAATAGCAAGACATTCAATTGGTGGTATATTGGATCTCACTGGTATTTGTGTCCAGCTTAAAGAATCGCGAATGATAAAGGCAAGACCACCCCACCCATCATTCCTATCAAGTCTTAAAATAGAGTAATTCGCCAATTTAATATTTTGATGTTTCTTAAACCAAGTTTCTTGTATCGCTGCAACATGTATGTTTTTTCTTATCAACAATTGTCCCAATTCAGCCCACTTGTTAGTGAGAGATTGGGCATTCCATTGTAAAATATTAAAACTATTATTTTTTTCTTTAAAAAAAGAGGGTGGCGGCCTCTTTTTACCTTGCATTTGCCCCCCCACATGGGCCTCAGGCCTGTGTGTGGAATTATCAAGCACACCCAAGGAGTGAGCCGGTACAGTACAAGGATGAACAGTACTGCTAAAAGTATGCGGCATCATCGGGACTCGATCCTGCGACGCTGCCGCCACAGAGCCAGGGCCGAGTACGCTACCAACTGCGCCACCGACTCACTAATCAAAGAGGCATATTCATCTATCAAAGAGGCATGACTCATACTGCTTAAATCTATCACAATATTTTCAAAAATGTCCTCTATAATTGGTGAAAGTGTCACATATTGAGGTTCAGTGTTATGCGATAAATTTAGTTTAATGGCATCGACCATCTTACTTGCCCAATCTTGACATTTTTTCTTAAACCTGCCTCATTCAACAGTTCTTTGTGATCCACAATAACAGCATCTGGAAGACGTCGAGGTTGAGGCTGTGACAAAGCGTACGAAGTATTACGGCCATCTGAGCGGCAAGTTGTCCTATTCTGGAATACTCGATTCTTGAAATGAGTGTCCATAGATTTGTGGTTTAGATTGTTACTTCTTGATCTAGGATCTTTAGGTTTAGAGTTTATAAAATTTAAATTGTATTCTTCATTAGAGGCTTGTCCAATTTCTTGGTCTAAATTGCTAAGTGAGTTAAACTTATTATTTGAAACGAACCCATAAGTTGTACTTGTACATGTCGGGATACTTTCTGCAGCAACATCTGCATAGGAGCTGTAAATTTGAATTTCGACCATGGGGCAAATAAGGCTTAGGGAAAAGCTTGCTTGCCACAAGAAAGCTTTCTCTCATTTTAGTCATACGTTCCCTAATTTTTTGTTGTCTGATGTATTCTGGGCAGTTTCTGCTAGAACTTTCATGAGCATCATTGCAGTATATACATTTAGGAGGTGACTGGCAATCATTACCGTGGAAACTCCTTTGACAAACCCTACATATCCGGCTATTTTTACATTGTTTAGAAGAATTACCAAATCGAAAACATCGGTAACACTGTCTTATCGGGTAAATATATTCTCTCACTGGCAAAATTACATAGTTTAGTTTGATTTCTTGCGGTAGCTTGTCGCCCTGGAGGGTCAATTTAACAATAGATGTATCAGTAGGTCCATCCCTAGTAAACTTCCTTAACCTATATGCATCGACAATCGGGACTGGACTGAATGCATTTTTGACAATTTCATCTATTTCGATATCTGTCTCAATGTTTATTACACCACGTACCTCGAATTTATTAGCTGGAATATATACATTAAAATCCCCTAAATGAGGTGAAAAAACCAGATTGTTAGCTGATGTATGTGAACCACAATTCACAACCAATTTTGGCCCCGCCCTTGTAATGTAATACAGTGGACTTGATATCATATCTTTTGAGCTGTCTGCTACTTGTATTTAAGTTCTTAAATTATGTTGTTTATGTTTCACGTTCAATTAGGATAACAATCAATAATTCTCTTTTTATTCTAGGTCGAGGTTTATTGAGTACCAAATGACGATAATTGATAATTCCTGGATTTAAAAAATAATTGTTATGTATTTTTGTATGGCGCGGGCCCCTCTTGTGGCGCGGGCCCCTAGGCGCGCGCCTATGCCTAAATCCGGCCCTGCATTAAAGAATCATCTACGTCACTCTAAACTTTTATCATCCATCTCTCTCGCACTTATTCTTTAAAATGGTCGAGATTTACATGCGCAGTTATAGGCCCTATACTGTACGGTAGAAATAATTTCTTCACTGTACATACTGACACGGATTAATGCATGTAAAAATGCATGCAGTATGAAAAAAGTTTCAAAATTGAAAATTAAGATATGAAAAACAAAAACTGAATATTAATTTATTTAAATGGTAAAAACACCAACAAACATTTTGTAACAATGGTTGTTTGAAAAAATAACGATTGTTAATCATATAACAAAAGACTAAATTAAAACAATCATAAATATAAATTAACTCACCTTCAGCAACTATACTGTATACTTTGTTAGGCTCCAACTTACTCAGATCGAGCTCTGAAAAAGAGTTAAATAATAATGTGTGGAATGCTAATAATAATATAGCAGCTCAAAACCTCAAGTTGAAAGAATTCATAGGGAAATTATTTTTATCTTGAGATTCCGCAGAAAATACAATAAACTCCTTAAAAAAGTAATCAAAAGATTTAAAGAATAATAATTGATGTATTAGTATTATATGGTACTCAATTATAATGCATACATGCACTTAATACGATACATCAAATCAAAGATAAAAGACAAATTATGGTTTTTTGCAAAGATAAACTTTTCGCATCATGTATTCTTGAGATATTACATTATTCAAAAGTCAAAGAAAGTATGTTTTTCAGCATTGTTACCTTAGTTAGATATTTAATTTATTAAAAAGGCAAGAGATGTTTAGTTTTCTGACTGAGGGAAACCACTGATATTCTTGGGGCAAGCATTTCTTGTGCATTATTATTAATTTTTGATCAATTATTATTGATTTTTCATACTTTTCGGGATGATAACATCATCGATAACATAATGCACCAGGATTGGCATGATTTTTCTTTAATCCTCTCAACTCTCATGATTACCCTCTAAAGGGGGTTCAACGTGTACTCCTCTACTGACCCATGTACGCCCTTGGTGTGGCAGTAGTGGCAAAATATTACTACTATATGAGATATGGAGATATCACAAAACTTATTTAGTTTTTTTTGTGTACCAGGGGAGTAGTAAAGAGGTTTCAGGGTAGCAGCTTGGGTGTGACTTACCCTAAGAGGTACATTTTCATTTTATTCATTTTAAAAACCGATTAAAAGTTTGTAATAATCTGATGTTCGAGGAGGTGGAGGGTTACCTTATATTTCGCTGAAATTTACTCGATTACAAGCAGTTATTCATTTGCAATAATTCGGTTGTATATTTTGACTATCCACTTTGGGGAGAGTTTGTCTGATACTCAGTCAATTATTTGATGAGCTTGTACTGGAGTTCAAATAATTACTGCTCAAAAACTAAACACTATTATTGAGCGCACAAAATAAGGCTGGCGGCAAAAATTGTAAACTCATCGAATTGTCTGCTAAACCTCATCTGAAATGACTAAGTGAAAGTTATTATGAACTGTCAAAAACTATTTTTTGATTAGGATTTTTGCGGACATTTGCCATCACTGATTAGTAAAAAACAAGTTTCACGACGTTTCGGGATCTGGAATCTGATCCCGTCTTCAGGTGGAAGAAAACCTAGAACATAACAAGATTAGTAACACATAGCCAGGAAAACCTGGACAAAAACACAGCTAAAACAGAGAACTGTAAAAGCAGTCACGAAAACAGTTTAAAAAAAAAAACTTTTTTTTTTTTTAAACTAGCAGACCAACCAATCAGTCAATCTTCACTTGAAATAAGGCCAGTATGGCTACCAATATTAAACAAAGAATTGAAAGACAGGGAAAATAAAGTGTCAGCAAATAGGGTAATTACTAACAATTCTGTTCAAAATTCTCATAACATGTTAACCCGTAGCAAGGCCAAGGGGCAAAATCAGGTTAAAAATTAACTGAAAAACACAAACAGACACACGGAATTTGCATATCACATGTCTCTGTTTCAGGTTTTCGCCACCGGTAGCGCGCCGTGATTTGGTTGGCTGTGGGCGCCGCCATTTCCGTTGCCACCGCCATTTGCTTTCCTCCCACCAGTCTCAGCTCAGCTCTGATTGGGTGTGGACGTGCTCTCTCCTGTCTGGTGATTCTTGATACTTGTGATTCCTGTGTCATTTTGTGTATTGTTTTTCTTTTCAGCTTATTGTTTTCGTGACTGCTTTTACAGTTCTCTGTTTTAGCTGTGTTTTTGTCCCGGTTTTCCTGGCTATGTGTTACTAATCTTGTTATGTTCTAGGTTTTCTTCCACCTGAAGACGGGATCAGATTCCAGATCCCGAAACGTCGTGAAACTTGTTTTTTACTAATCAGTGATGGCAAATGTCCGCAAAAATCCTAATCAAAATATAAAATCACCATCACCAACAATGAATGTCAAAAACTGTCATAGCCTTTGACATGTTTACTTTACAGTAGACAAGGGAAGTCTACCCAAACAATAATGAACAATAACTTCGCCAGCAGCGCACTCACCCACCCGCCCTATTTTATTATTCAGTGTTCGCAGTAATAATGTATGTTGAATACTCACTTAGTTCGTTGTCTCTGACGCCGTCTTTAATCCTTACATCATCCAGATTAACCGGATTCCCCGAACTATCTGTTATTTTCCAAGTGACATTCGCTGCTGGAGCCTTTCCGTCATCGTTTCTGTCCACGACTCCGTACCTCACCGGTCTATCTCGATCAGGGTTCAATCCACAGTTCTCTTTACACCTACAAAGGAGAGTACACCGTGCATAGCGGAGGAGTCGAGTTAAAAATCACATAGTAGGAAAGCAAATTCTACTACACAGAAAGCACTAATATGAATAATCATTTGTGGCTAATAACAGAAATAGGTTGACGTTTGACCAAAAGTCGATCTATTAGAACCTGAATGCCACCCACTTTAGTAACTGAAAACAAACTCATTTATTCGCACATAGTGGATATATGGTAACAACAGCCTCTATGTATGTAATATATCTAAATTAACATTAGCATAGAAATCCTCACATAAATAGATCTATATGCGCCGAATTTATTTTTTTCCAAAAATCATTCTCACTTTGAAAACCATCATACTTTAAAGAAATATACTGTGTCATTAGTTGTTAATACTTACTTGATTGCATAGTCAGGTGGTGATGGTGGTGGTGTTGGTTTTTTTGGTTCATCAGGATTTTTTGGTTGTACTGGTTGTACTGGTTTTTCTTCACATTTTTCCGCAATGACCTCGACGCAAGGCTTGCCAATCACGATGTTGTCGATCTTCCACTCCACGCAGACCTGGTACTCCCCATCTTTGAACTTCACTTTCGACAATGATTGCTCTAAAAAATCAATGTGTGAAGGAGTTGAGGAAGAACACTGATAAAAATGGGCTAAACTTTAGAATCCGTCTCCATCTCCACCATTAAAATCAAAGTTAAATTTTTTTTTAAATTTACAATCGCTATTATGTTTACCAAAACAACATGTCGATATTATCATCGAAACGACCATTTAAAGCATAGATGTTGTTCTGCTTGATAGTTTAGTATAATAATTCTAACAGGTTTAACCGAAATAAAACATTAAAGATCACAAAAAATAATTAAAACAACTGTGTATGTTAATAAACTTTAGCTGCACCTTCTAAACATTGAGAAAACCAGTCGTTTCCAGTTAATAAAATTAACTATTTCAAATGATGAGAGAAAATGTTGTCAACTTTGAGCAGGCATATATTATATGGTATATAAAAATTGGACATTGTTATTATATATTTCTACTTTTTATAATTTTTTTAAATATTTTTGATATTGTTGATTTCTAAGAGTTTACGAAGATTTTTTGAAATTTTGCCTGCTGTCTTACGAATTTTGTATTTTTTTTCTAAATTGAATATAATTACTGTTCCAGATTTGTTTTATGCTAAAATGAAGACTAATAATCGATATTTGCTTTCCCTTAAGGTACAGCATAGTTGTGTTCATAAATTTTCCCCGTTTGAATTTCTTCGGATTGTGTAGAAGTGGTCTCAAACCTGAATGTGAGGTTAACTATAAAGCCTTTGCTATTGGTTCCTTTTGAACATAAATTTTTCTTTGAACTCCCCCATCCAAAATCCATAGTTCTCCTCTTCACTGGTTCACAGTTTTCTTACTTTAATTTGTTTCACGTACGCATTCTCATGTCTACAACAATTTTATTAGGCCTCTGGTAACCTCCAGCAAATTATCTTATTATTATCTCCAGCGTTATAGGTTATCTTCAGGCAATCCCGCCAATCCCTGGATATCGTCCATATTTCTTCAACACTTGGCATTTAGGACTTGCTACAGTAGAGCGCCGATTATCCTATCGTCGGTCATCCGAACCGTCGGTTAACCGAACGCCGTAAATTCGTATTATGAGCATGATTCTCAAGCAATTCAATTTTGCGCGCCAAAAAAAGTGTCAGGGCTAAAGCAAACACAAATTTTGGACTTTTTTTCTAAATAAAAAGTATAAAGTGTACTGTATCTATGTATGATAAATTGTTCTTTGAAAATGTATACCCATGTATTCTGATCTATTTCATAATAAAATTATATGAATGATTTTTGTTTGATCATTTTTTAGCCTTTTTACTAGTAAGAATCACATCACATATATAATTTTTTAATTTTGTCTTTTCATGATCAATTACCGAATATTCAGTTATCCCAACACCCCTTGTCCCCAATTAGTTCGGATAATCGGCGCTCTACTGTAGTACATAAAAATATTGTGTTCTCTTTTTGCGGCTGGGAGGCTCAATACTTAATACTCAATACTCATTTATTTCATGAATAGAACACATAAGCACATGTATATCTCAATCGTCATAATTACAATACAGGTATATACTAAAGATACAGTATTAAAGCACAACTTATATACAACTTTGGACTTTAAAATATATTGAATATCGTTGACAATGAGAGAAGTATGCCTCGTAATTTAAAGTCCTGTGAATTCATGAACACTATAAAATTCATTTTCAGTTAAATACCGCCGAAGCCTCTCTTTGAATTCCCTTTGCGGGCAGTTTTTTATTTCATTAGGCAGTTAATTAAAAAATAAAACTCCCGCACAAGACACTTCCCTCTCGGAAAGTGCTAAGCGGTGTCGGGGGGTACGGAGGTCACACCCATGCCTAGTCGGGAATCGATGAATGGCTCCGAAGTTTGGAATTCATTTTTCTTATTGTAAACATGCAGAATGGTTTTAAATATGTAGAGGGAATGAAAAGTTAGGATCTGGAGATGTCGAAAAAGACCCCTACTTGATGTTAATGGGGGGAGACCCATAATAATCCTCACAGCCTGTTTCTGTCTCAAGAAAACTTTGTAAGAATGTGGGCTACCACCCCAAGCCTCGATGCCATAAGACATCACAGAAAAGAAATAACCATAATAAACATTTACTAGAAGCTCCTTGGGCAGAAGAGAATACAAAGACCTAAAAGCAAAATTTGCCTTACTTAACCTACTGCAAAGTTGTACTATGTGATCAGACCATAATAAGGCAATATCCAGGACGAGTCCAAGCAGTTTTACAGAAAAAGATTCCTTAATTCCAAATTTTGAAAGGGGTAGAGTCAGGGGGTTTTTATTTCGAGGTAAAAACTGGACAAAGAAAGATTTTTCTGCATTGAATTGTAACTAGTAAACCTGTTGCTCGAAATCGAGCAATTGTTATGTATTGATTTCAAAATAAAAATTATTATGGTTCAGTATTCTAGAACTATTGTATTAATTATATGGTTGAACTTCCTGTTATACTGAAATTTTTTACAAAAGCTTTTTAAAACTAATTTTTTCTTTATGAATATTCAGTCATCTTTAAGGAGATGTCCATGTTTCGCGGCCCTAAGTAGCGTATGACCCATCTTAATCTCAAACCGAACTAAAATGGTTCAATAAATCTACTTATTATAATCAATGTTAGGTCTGTGTTTTTTCTTTTATTTATAGATCTATCTATATGTATAGAATTTATATATTATAATTTATTTCTCCTTTTAGTATTTTTCTTTGGAATATAAACATATTTAAATATTAAGATCTTCACACATGTGATTCAAAATAAATGTTTTTAAAACTGAATTCTTCTGACCTTAAGTATGTATTAGGATAATAGTTTATTTATTTACATCTTCCATCAACTGAAATGCCTCCATCTCTACATGCAATGGTTTCAATTCCATTAACAACATATGGCTTTGCTGAACAACTTTGTTTGCTCCAATCAGCTGCTTTATTTGAAATTTCTATTCCCATGTTAAATCTTATGGACTAATACGAAACTTTAAGGGCGTCTAGGGCTCTTCCCTTTAGTCAAACCTTTTTAAATTTTATTTCCTGCAAAACTTCACGCCAAGCTCTTTCCAATGACACCAAAAACATGTAAATCGGTTCAGTAGTTTAGGAGGAGTCTTCGTAACAAAAAAACTGCTCGTGTATTAAATAAGTATAGATTTGTTTTCAGAAAGCCAACCATAGAGGGATTCAACAGTCTGTGAAATCCTTTGCTGCATGCTACAACTTGGACCTCCAAACAACAAGGTCGTATCATCTGCATAGAGGAATGGTTTAGCCAAAGGAACGTGATGTACAATGTCATTGATATATATATATATATATAATGAAAAGTAAAGGGCCAAGAATGCTTCCCTGGGGCTCACCAAATCTAGATTTCAAGAGATCTGAGTGAGATCCCAACACTTCTACGAACTGGTGACGATTTGACAAATAGGATTTGAACCAGGCCAAGGGTATACCCCTGACCCCACATGCCTCTAGTTTATCGCAGAGAATTTCGTGGTCTACTCGATCAAACGCTTTTGAGAGATCGCAGAAGATTCCAACAGCGGGTTATCGTTCCTCAAAATGATGAATAATTTCATTTAGAAGTCCCAGTGTTGCATCAGTAGTGGATCGATGTTGTCTGAAACCATATTGTGCTGCATTTAATGTGGAATGTTTATTTAAATGATTTAAAAGTCTGCTGTAAACAACCTTCTCTAAAATTTTAGAGAAAGTACTTAAAATAGATACAGGACGATAATTATTGACATCAGACCTTTGTCCTTTTTTAAAGATGGGAACAACCTTCGAAATCTTAAACTGTTCAGGGAAAATACCACTGGCCAGTGATCTATTAATAAGAAACGTGATTGGTTCCAAAATTACCGGATACATTTTTTTTCAGAAGAAAACTTGACACCTCATCTACCCCTGCCGATTTTTTGGTTTTTAACGAAATGATAGCAGTTTCCACTTCGGAACGAGACACCGGAGTAAAGAACATTATAAAAGCATTGGCTTATAAAAGTGGAAGTGGGGGTAAATCACAGATATGCTTATTAAAACAGTTGGCAACTTGAGTTGGAGTCTGGAGCAAAACACCATGACTATCAAGCTGGGGAAGTGAAGAGCTAACCAATGACGATTCACGGGTCTCTCTCCTTACCACTTTCCAAACCGCCTTCTGCATACAGTCAGAGTTCATAATTTCACGTGAAACATGTTCTCTTCTCTCTTTTCTTTAAAGTTTTTTAAAGATTTTTTTGACTCTCCTTAAGAAGTTGTCTTAAGTTTGAATCGTCACTATCTCGAGCTATTGTGAGTCGCGTTTTCATTTGCAAATTTCTTTAACTCTTTGCTAATTTTAAAACAATTTTTGTTATTTATACTACTTTTAATTTTTTTCAATGGAAAGGTTTCAATGAAAATATTTTGAAAAGCCTACACAAATGAATTGAAACTATCATAAACATTCTCATAATCAAAAAAAGAAGTCCAACCTACCTCAGACATCAGGCTTAGGAATTTACTAATGTTTCGAGCTGAGTAAACCTGTTTCATTATAGACCCCGTGTTTAAAGAAATGTCAGATTCTATACAGATTTCTTGTGTGTCATGATCGGAAAAACAACAGAAGAAAGATTTACATGTAAACCTATTAATATCTATATTAGTTGCAACTATATCCAACAAAGTTTTGGTTGTTGGCGTCACTCTAGTTGGTGTTTTTATATGTTGAGTTAAGCCAAAAGATTCAATAATATTTCCTAAACTGTTAACATCGATATCAGAAAGGTCAAGAAAATTTATGTTCCAATCACCACAAAGCAAAACATATTTGTTCTCTTTCATTACATGATGTATTAAATTTTCAATTTTATCAACAGTGCTATTATTAGGGGGCCTGTGTACACATACAATAGTTAGTTTAATATCATTTAACTTGTTTTTGCTATTACATATTTTCAGTGAGATTATTGAACATTCAAAACAACTAAAATCACAGTATTTCTCAACCAAATCATTCCTTTCCTTCACTGAATAATTATTTACATTATCATTCCTAGAGTAAATAGCTACTCCAACTCTACCCGAAGCTCGATAGAACCTATGAACATACGTAAAGTTTGGAATTATAAGAGGCTCGTCTGAATTAAGCCAATGTTCCATTAGACAAAGAACATTAGGCAGTATACTCCAAGACGCATATGGCTCATCAATTTTGCTTCGTGCACTTCTGATATTGACATGATAAATACGAAAGCAATTATTTGAGTTTATTAGGAACTGTCGAGTGTCAGGAGCAGGGGGTAAAATGGGTTCTCTAAAAAACTGTTGTCTCGATGAAATGATGGCAATGAGGAAGGAAGTGGAGGAAAGTCCGACAGTGAGGGACTACTCAGTGCCCCTGGTGTCTTGGAGATTGCAGTCCACGGGCTGTTCTGAGTCACCGCAGCTTGACTTGAGTCAGGATGCGGGTCCATATGAACCGCATCGGCATGTTGTAAGTCAGCTGAGACCAGTCCACTACACTGGTCGTTGTTTGGTGGTAGGGGTGTGCGAGTACTCGAGAATCGAGCTTTTTTCGAGCCGAGTATACACTACTCGACTCGACTCAACTTATTTCAAAATACTCGAAAGTTTGAGTCGAGTAGTTACTCCCGCCGTTTACCCAAAATCGGTATGTGCGAAAGAATATTACGGCCATTTTTCACAATGTCAATCCATCTTTAACGAATATAACCGAAACCTCGTTTCTTATACTTGAAGTAACAAGTTATTTTTAGTTTTTAAAGACACATAAATTTGTATATCACTCTATCTTTTCTATAGTTTGATGGTTGAGGTTATTTATTATTACAGCTCTTAAAAAATTACTTTTGTTATATTTTAGTAACCATTCCAAATAAATAAAAACTTAGTTTTTTTGTTGATAGTTATATGAATAAAAATGTACCTGTGTGAATAACTCAAAGGAAATATTTTAATCATGAATTGAGTCAGGTATTGAGTCAGGTAATTGGTCAAGGCTTATAGTCAGTGTTTTCATTTCATTTCAAAACCCAGGTAAGCCTTAAACACAAGTTAGGCTTGAAAAATATATCAAATCAAGAATAATTATGAGTTAAAGTACAAGGTTTTCTTTCTTTTTTTGGTATCATTTATTTGTATATCTGCTCTTAGTTCAGTAACTCTTTTAAGTTTAACTACCTCAAAATTGCAATTTGTATTTGAGTAATGATAATAATTTTTTATCATCATGTAGAAACATGATAACTATTATATTAAACTTTAAAAAAAACTCGACTCGAAAAAAGCTCGAAACTCGCGGGTATTTTTCAAAACTCGACTCGACTTCAAAAATCACTACTCGCACACCCCTATTTGGTGGTGACTGAGATTCTGGATAAGACTCGATAGCGGAAGTTTCCAGATTAACCAGAGGGTGTCGAGATGTAATATGTTGCTGCCCTCCGCTGTTGTTTCCAACAATCGCTGGTCCAGAAAGATTTCTTATAGAATCAGTTGGGTTTGATTTATTTCCCCACTGTTCAACTATGCTAGTGATCTGCTCCCCATTAACATGTTTTCCTCTCCGGTTATAGTGCAGGCCATCTTTCGTTAAGTGAGTTCTCTTCAAAGCTGAATTGTTATCGTTGTAGACCACTTTTAGCTGACCACCGTATTCCGTTACCAGTCTTGAAATTTCTAAATTTGCATAAAATATGTCGTTATTCAGGGAGGGGTCATCGCATCTATAGGGAATACTATTTACGATAATACAGGGTGTTTTTTTTTTAAAACGCAACCCATTTTTAAGATTGAATAATACACATATAAATATGAAATGAGAATTGTTTTATTGATCTTTACATTTAATACAACCTATTATCTAAGTTTGATCACATTTAGTTTACATTACGTGCTTAAACAGTCCGTCATTGGCATTTGTACAAAGTTATGTTCTTTCCATCAAATTCCCAAACACATGTTGCTCTTTGAATTTCTTGCATTAAAGTTGTTGTTTGTTTTGAGGTGCTGAATATCCTGTGAATTGTTTTTGTAGGCCTTAATTTTTATGTATCCCCAAATAAAATAATATAGTGGGGTCGAATCCGGCGATCTTGGGGGAAATAATCCTTCACCGATAAAATAAAGTTTTGGGTTGCGTTTTTAATGTGTGTGTCTTTAAGCACGATGACTCGCGTAAAAGTTGTCTGATCTTAATTAAATTTGCCACAGACATGTAAAGTAGTATTATTCTACGAAAACAATTGACAAGATATTCAGCACCTCAAAACAAACATAACAAATTTAATGCAAGAAATTGAAAGAGTTGCAAACATGTTCGGGAATTTGATGGAGAGAGCATAACTTTATACAAATGCCAATGACGGACTGTTTGAGCACATAATGTAAACTAAATGTGATCAAACTGAAATAATAGGCTGTATAAAATGTAGAGATCAATAAAACAATACTCATTACATATTTAATATACGTATTATTCAATCATAAAAATGGGTTGCGTTTTAAAAATAACACCCTGTATTAGTGCATTGGTCCAAGGATAAAAGAGTTTCAATTGCTGGTATCACTGGGTCGTGGTGAGTGATAAAGTCTTCCTCAGCAAAATCTTTCACTGCAGTTAATCTTTCTCCTAATATGTGCTTAATTTTGGCCCCTGGCTTACAAAGAGTGAAGATGTCGTGCGTTTTGTCTAAGCTGGGAAGATAAGTATGCATGTATTTACCCTGGCTGTCAGCTAAAATACTTATTTTCTTCCTATGTGTTTTATGGTCTTGTTTTATTTTACAGGAAACTATTTTTTGAGCAGGTGTAGAAGATGAGGGAGGCCTGTGAACTTGGGCCTGAACGAAAACGGTTTTGTGATCACATGCAGGGAAAGATTGTCCATTCTCTTCATTTAACACCTCAAATTTATTTTCTAACTGTATATTATACGATTGTTCAATAGTTTTCCGGGGTTTGACTGAGTTTTTAGGTGTTATAAATGTGTTTTGAGTTTCCTTTAATTGTTCTTGACGTTTGCTAATAGCAGAAAGTTTGGTAGTTAGTAGATCGCAGTCGGACTTGAGTAAGTCAATCCTTTGACTTTGCCTACAGTTAAAACTCAGTCCCTTCAAAACTTGAGTAATTGGTTATGGATAACTGATTACTTCTTTCATGAGGTATTTTTCATTTCTTATGCGAACCAGTAATCAAAAACAATAGCAAATAGAATATGTTACTATTTACAAAAATTTAAATTCTAGGGGGCAGAGCTCACTCAGGCAGCTTATAATGTATACAGTGGACAGAAAAAAATACACAATAAAATTAACACAATCCAAAAAAAAAATGCAGTGGGAAATTTATCAGTAATTCCTCCAACCAGTGTAGAGTTGCTTGGAAGGTGATTAAGGATGAACACTCGCCCACTCATAGTCAGGATGTCAAACTTGATCCTGATGAAGTGAATATTCACTTTATAAATTCAATCAAAAAACTAAATGATGGTATTCCTTCTAGTCCTCACTCCCCAAAAGCGTTACTAAAAGTGGAAGGCAGGCCTAAATCTCAATCATTTACTTGATGGGAAGTCACACCATCAGACATAGTTAAAGCGGTATCAAATTTTTCTAATTCCAAATCTACAGACTTTTATTGGTTATCTAATGCTATCTTAAAAAAAAAACTATTAATTTGATAAGTGAACCACTTGCTTTTATACTGAACATGTGCATGAAGGAAGGATATTTTGCTCAGGCGCTTAAGGTATCCAAAATAATTCCTGTCTATAAAAAAGGTGATAAAAAATGCTTAAAAATTACCGTCCAATATCGTTAGTTTTAATTTTTTCTAAAATTTTTGAGGAACTCGTGTATCATCAGCTAAATTATTACTTCGAATCACATAATTTACTCTTTAGTTCCCAATTTGGTTTTTGACAAGGAATATCTACTACTTCGGCAGTGGCTTTAATGTATCCACGATTCATGAGTTTCAAGGTAAACAGGCACCCCATATTGCAGTCGTGCGCACATCAAAGCTCTCAGAGGACATCTACCAGTCTCGTCCGCACTGTATCGTTGCTATCTCAAGGCGCACGGCAGTCAAAGACAATACTCTCAACTTGTGGATTAAAAAAGTAAACATGTTTAACGAGGAAGAACTGGCATTGCTTAGACACCAACCAACACAACCCCCTACAGAAACCAATCAACCATCAACTGAGACAGCACAGAGACCAGATATACAACATCTAAATGACAGTGACAGTAGCATTATTTAAATTTTACTATAATATCAACTCCCTTTAAGTGTGAATCGAATTCAAGACCAAGTGGTGCACATTTTGGATAGACAATGCATTCGCTCTGATCAGCTCCTGCAATCGCGATTAAGATTAATTATTGCACCTACAAACTTTTGTACATTTTAATTAATTTTTAATAAAGTGTCAAGTGATTCATGCTTCGTTTTCCCTATGGTGGACTCTGAACTCCTCCATGGCGAGTTCAGGCCTATGTTGGACTTCAGTTAATACTTAAAAGCTATTCAACATTTTATGATTTAATCGTAAAAATCCAAAACCTTTTCCAAAGTCCCAATTTTAGCCAAACGGGTACAACAGCTTAAGTTGTTAATAAAGTAAACCAAAGTTTATAAAATGAAATTTGAACCATGTTATTACTTTGCAGATAACTATTTTTTTTAGGTAGGACCCGAAACGTCAGAGGAAACATTGGAGTGCCATTGCACTCACTTGTCGATATTTGCAAGCTCAATTTTTGTCCCTCCAAATGAGCTACACCCAGTCATAGACGCGCCTCTGTTCTTGACTATGATTGACAATTGGTACGTGGCGGTTTTAGTGGCCATCATTCTTCTTCTGTTCCTGTTACTCTTTATCTGTGTATGCCTGAAAGATAGGAAAGATGCTCTATGCGTAAGTATTATTGATTGTAATGGTTAGAATTATATTTTTACCTTATGTAATCCCTTTTATTTTTCTTGTAAACTTTGATAGTACTTGATTTAAGTAATATCAAAGTTTTATAATACCACCTAAGGTACTGGTCTTCCTCACTAAAAATGCTTGTGCTGCAATTTGTTCTAGGTTGAATATGTAATTTGCGTAGATTTACTGGACTACACATGAAAAAAGCAAATAAACATTGAGTGGCTTCATGGAGCGATATACTATTCAACATTTTAGAATATTTTTTGATGTAGAATTAAATTCTGAATAGAACGTTGTTATACATTTATTTGCACGCACACCACTTGAATGACTCACACCCTCGAGCACACACGCATTCGCGTAGTGGGGGTAAGTGCAAATGGTTGTGTGTGTGTGTTGTGCCACTGCAGCTTGGAGGCATTGCCATCAGTAAGGTATATGTTTTTGTTTTAATTTTCTTATTTGCATATTCACTTTTATTTTCAATGTGTTTTGTATAAATTATTTTTGTGTGAGTGAGATTTCTGTGTTGTTGAATGTTGGATGAATATAAATTGTGTGTCAAAAATACCCCAACGCAGTAGACCTGCGTACTCAGCGAATTTCCAAAGGATTTATTTTGTATATGTGAGCATTCAACTTATTTGAAGGAAAGAATCGTTTGAAAATGTTAAGTAAATAATATACTAAAAACGTATGTTAAATCATTAAACATGAGCATCATTAATCATGCTTATTAGCTTTAAACATGAGGAAAATCAAAAAAGAGATTACATTGATTTTCATTAGTAATAAGTACACTTTTTGTATTTTATATGATTCTCAGTCTTTTAATTTTTAATAAATGTAATCTTATTATAGTACCTATATAAAATGTCGACAAACATATAATCAATGAATTCAAAACACTCAAAACAAACAAATAACTTAATCTCATGAAAAAATTAAATTCAATCATATGGTCAGTTTTATCATCAAAACATCCCTGTTGCAGCAGACCTACATCTCCAGCCAATTTCAATAAAAAATATTATCAATCCTCATCATCGTAAACATACCATATATTACGCTACATTTTCAGGCAGTTTAGACCAAGATATCCCCCCCCACCAAATACACATACTTTCTTTATTCAATTTAAAAATAATTTGTATTTTTTATATGGTAAATATTTTCTGCAAAATCTTGATTAATGAACTCTAATTATTCAAAATAAACACAAATAAAATATTCATCAACTGAAAATTTAATCATATGATCAGAATTGTATTTTTAAATAAAAAAATATCTTAAATCAGGGTAACTATACTTTTTGGAGGGAAAAATAAAAAATAATATTGGACAACATACTGTGTTTAGCACATCCAATATCTAAGCAACGGATTGACGTAGAATAATAATTTAAAATGCTAAATTGTTTGTTTTTTTAAGCTGAATTCAATTTTGACAATTAAACTGAAAAATAATTGGTAAAAAGGTGTTAAATCTTTAAAATAAATTTTATTTTGTCAAAAAAACCTTCTTAGAGTAAACCAATCCTACTGGTTTTCGAACTCGAAGTCATGAATGACGATTTACACATTTGTTCCAAATTTCATCAAGATCGGACCTTTTTTACAAAAGTTATCGCTCCTGCGGACTGATATATATATATATATATGAAAATGAACGAACGGTGTTTTTGGGGGTCTGGGGACCTCAAAATGAAAAGTTACGGTGGTCCTGCGCTTAAGTCTCACTATGCCGTCTATGGTAATAGCTACTTCCCTATAGGAGGAAATTCGCTAAAACGAAAACCCTAAAAAAAGTAGGATTAATCAAAATAAGTGGGTGAATATAACTTAAGTAGGGTCACTTGAAAACGAGAGAAGTTTCAATATATCTCAAAATGTAGAGTAGTTTAAACACTAGAGGCAAAAGAAAGAGTCCAAAAAATTAAAGAATAATTACTATCTATTATTCCATTTTTTTGACTTTTCCTTTCGCTTCTAGTATTTAAACTACTCTATGGTTTGGGAAGTATTGAAAGTCCTCTCGTTTTCAAGTGACCCCACTTAAAATTACATTAGCCTACCTATTTATTTCTATTTAACCTACTTTTTTGTTTTTGTTTATTTTTGACACACAGTTTACATTCATCCAATATTCAACGACACAGAAATCTCACTCACGCAAAAATTCATACAAAACACATTGAACACAATACAGAGTGTTTCAAATAGGGTCACTTGAAAATGAGAGGAGTTTCAACACCTCTCGAAACGTAGTGTATTTTAAACATCAGAAGCGAAAGAAAAAAGCCCAAAAAAATAAATAATGCTTACAAATCCTTCTCTAGTATGAATTTTAAAAATGACTATCTATCGGCTTACTTCCTTTGTTTGTGGCCACTTCCGGCGGGCAGGGGCCTCCCTTCTTGGCGACACACGTCCAGACGAGACTCCCATCTCCGTCAAACCCCTTAGTGTCCACATTCACATCACATCTTTTTATCTTTGCATCACCAGTAATTTTAAACTCCCTTTTAAGGGCGTTCACTTTAAAGTAGCACTGAAACAGGCGCACAAACTAATAGTTACTGGTAACACAAAATTAAGTAAATCAAATCAATGATCATAGTTTGAATATTCAGGGTGACTACTGAATGATTTTAGAATCACACTATATTTCCAGAACTTCCAGTACATTGTTGTTCAAAATTTCAGTATCGCAATCGCATTTCAGTATCGATATCACAAGGGTATGCCACCGATGACTCTTTATGATTTTAATCATGTAGTAGCTTTTATAATCGAGATAAAATTACTCTTGTACAACACAATTAAATATGATTGATAAATAATTTTCAACAATAATATCATTTACGATAAATAGTATTTTATTAATTTATAAGGTTCTCACACTGCTGCTAACTAGCCTAATAGCCTTCTTTTCCTTTAATTTCTTTGGCAAAATAATTATTATTACTAGCTCAAAACTTAATCACAAAAAACACTAGGTCATATTAATAAATTAAACCGATGCTAAAAAGGAATACCCCCGTTGCAGTAGTCCTGCATACTCAGCGAATTTCACGTGCATAAATAAATAAATTAAATGAAGTCTCGCATCAAGTAAAATCAATATACATTCAAAAGAAAGCGTGCAAAAATACTCTCCTAGTGGCTTTTAGGAGCAAAAGGCTATAAAAAAATAATAACCTACACTTGGCACGAAAATGCGATATTCAAAACTTCAAAACAGCTGGCTTTTCCAATTTAATCATATGGGGAAATGACCAGCTGTTTAAGATTGAGTAAAAAATTTCATGAACATCATCAGTAAAAATCTGTATTCGCTATAGTACATTTATTTGACACATTTGGTTATCTGGCCTTTAAATAAGCCACATGTCTGTACCACCATATGGCTTTGAATCAAACATCAGCTCACATGTTTTAATGTAAACAAAGCAGACGTTTTAGATCCCAATGCTACTTAAATGGCAGATATTTGATGTTACTTTTTGTTTTCTAGCAAACTTTAAGAAATTACAGTACTTTTTCTGAGTCCCTGACATTAAAACATTTAATGTGTGCCCTTTTCCCTCATCCTGTGACTTGCCAAATGCCCACAATTGCTATTTAAAAATAAATTATTCTCCATAAGATTAGTATGGAAAAATGCAGGTTTGCTGCCACAGAAATTTGAAAATGAGGTATCATAGGCTAAAATCCAATAAATCTAAACTATATGAAGCCACATAACTTGTTTTATATTATAACTTGTTTATTTACTTATAACAAGTTTATCATAACTTGTTTATTTTATATGTTGAGGAATAAAAAAGCTATCCAATTTTATTTACCCCTCATAAGGTTAACATTGGGAAAGAGAGTACACAGGTTTGCTGCCTCAGGGATTTGATGGTTTGGGTATTTTAAGCCATAATCAAGTAGATTTTAACTGTATGAAGCCCCATGCCAGTTCTTATCAGGATATTTCGAGGAATGAGTAAACTACACAATTTTTTTTATTACCCATAAGGGTAATAACATGGAGAATGAGTATGCAGGTTTGCTGCCATGAAAATGTAAAATCGGGTATTTTAGGCCATAATCAAGTATATTTCAACCAGATGAAGCCACATATAAAGTTTTATTAAGATACATTAAGAAATAAAGGAAGATATAGAATTTTTTTCCCATAAGGATAACATGAAAAATGAGTATGCAGGTTTGCTGCCATAAAAATGGAAATATCAGGGATTTTAGACTAAAATGAATTAGATCTCATCTAAATGAAGCCACAAACCAAGTTTTATTGAGATATGTTGTGAAATAAGCGAGATATCGAAAATTACTTATTTCCCATAAGGTTAACATAGGGACAACGTACTGTGTTTACCACTTTCAATATCTCGGTAACCAATGGACATAGAGCAATGATTCAAAATACTAAATTGTTTATTTTTCGAGCTGAATTCAATGGTGCCAAACAAAATTGGATTACTTTTATTTTTCTATGTGAAAAATCCAAAAAACCCATTTTTGAGGGGGTTTACCCCCCTTTACCCTCCCTTCCAGTGGTCCGATCGGGCTGGTTTTCAAACTCATCCGAATAATTACTACTTTACACATCTGTGCTAAATTTTATTCTGATCGGACCATTTTTGCGAGCGCTATCGTGCTTACAGACACACACACACACACACACACATATATATACATATTCACAAACGTGCAGGGTAAGGTGGCCACTTGTATATAACCCAGGAGAGGCGGTCAGGGGGACCCCCATATATATTCTTAAACTATATCCTCTATGGAGATTTTTTTGTTGGACACGTTTCTTTTAATGTTTCCACACCTCAGTTTGAAACTTCTTCTTCAACAATTAAAAAAACACTTACATACGTCTCAGAGCCCTAAAAGGCGGCCAGGATATATTGCAGGGTTAGGAGGTCAGTGTATATATATATATATATATATATATATATATATATATATGTCTCAGAGCCCTAAAAGTCGGCCAGGACATTTTACCGTAATTTTCACCCTTATGCACTTTTCATGCACTTAAGTGCCTTGACAGAATGTTGGCTGGGCGAGGGGGTGGCGGGAACCGGTTTGGAGGGGTACGACTCTTTCCAAACTGAGACACAACGTAATCAAAATGACGGCGTCATTGTTTATGTGAACAAACGACTTACAGCTACTGCCACACAAATCACATTGGGGGACGTTCATAGACTTTCTTTAAACTTTTTACTGCACAAAAAGAATTTTAAATTACTGTGTCTTTACTGAACATTTGACATAACTCCATATACTTTATAAATTAACTTGAAAGGTGCTTAAGTGAAATGAATAGGAATGAAACATGCATATTACTTGGTGACATTAATTTTAATTTATTGCAAAGAGATATCATTACTGACTTTTCTTTGTTTGAAATTCATTGTTGGTGATGGTGATTTTATATTTTGATTAGGATTTTTGCGGACATTTGCCATCACTGATTAGTAAAAAACAGTATTATTACTGACTTATACCTTAACGTAATCACGGGGATGGGGTTTACTCAATGCATAGACAAACCGACTCGAGTAACTAATAACACAACGAGCTGTCTGGATCACATTTTTATAAAATATGATGAAATTTCTCAAGTCAAATCAGCCGTGATCCAGACGTCTGTGACCGATCATTACAGCACTGGACTTACCATTACCACTTCGACTAAGCACACTGACACCTCTGATACTATTATACCGCCACGAACGTATTTGGATCACGCATTACTTTCACACCTCCTGATTAACTCCAACTGGGATCCCATAACTTCTTGTGTTCATGATATTAATTTCTGTTCCGATCACTTTCATAGAATAATAGTTAATACATTAAACTCGCCAAAAAAACTTGTCAAAAACATTTCAACTAGATCTAAAAAACTTAAACCATGGATAACGGGGGATTTGATTAGGCAGATAAGAATCAGGGATAAGCTTAGTAAGCGTGCAAAAAAACAACCTTTTAATATTGAGTTAATACAATTTTACCAAGATTTCAAACAATCCCTTAATAATAATATAAAGCAAACTAAGCGAAGTTACTACAGGACTAAGCTAAACGAAGCAGCTAATAACCCAAAGCATTTTTGGTCATTAATTAATGAATTAGCCGGTAGAGTAAATTAGAAAGACTCATTTCCAATACAAAAATTTACGTCCAATGTGCCAGTATCAAATACTCTTTGTAAGTAGCTAATGATTTTAATGATTTTTTTTCTAATGTCGGTAATCTATTGGCAAACGCTATTGACTAGGGCGGGGACCCAGTTGTGAATGACTCAGACTATAGACTGGACTGCACTTTTACACTTCGACCAATTACCCGACCTGACCTGCGACGTTACGTTGACAGTTTGCGGGGAGGGTCGGCGCCGGGACATGACGGAGTTTCAGCTGATATTCTTAAAGACAATTTGGAACTTTTATGCAAACCACTTCTTCATATCGTCAAGTATCACATCAGGCATTTTTCCGGACTGTTATAAATTAGCTGAAGTTCTTCCATTATATAAAGCAAATTATATTACTAACAAAAACAATTTCTGGCCTATCTCTTTGTTGAGCGTATTTACTAAGATATTGGAGAAAATTGTTAAAGATCAATTAGCTTTTTACCTTCAATCGAACAATATTCTAAGTGAGCGTCAGTATGGTTTTCGAAAAGATAAGAATATTTCCGATGCGCTTAGTTTTTTACCTTCAATCGAACAATATTCTAAGTGAGCGTCAGTACGGTTTTCGAAAAGATAAGAATATGTCCAATGCGCTGCTTGACATAGATATAGAATTAAACAATGCTATATCAGATAAACAACAACCTATGTTAATATTTCTTGACCTTAAAAAAGCTTTTGATTCAGTGGATCGCTCAAAATTATTTAAGAAACTAGAAGCAATTGGTGTCCGTAGAAACAGCCTCGCGTGGTTTAAAAGTTATTTCTCTAATAGACTACAGTTTGTTTCTATTTGCGGTATTAATAGTGATGTTATGCCAGTGGACTATGGGGTGGTTCAAGGAAGTAATCTCGGGCCTGTCCTATTCTTAATTTATATAAATGATTTGTCAAAATTAAATATTTTTGGTAAATTATTTTAATTTGCAGATGACACGCTCATTTTCCTTCAGGGAAAGACTTGGCCTGAGGTGCGGGAAAAAGCAGAACAAGATCTCATGGTTCTTAAAAAGTGGTTGGATCATAATATTCTATCCCTAAATTAGGGGTGTGCGAGTACTCGAGAATCGAGCTTTTTTCGAGCCGAGTATACACTACTCGACTAGACTCGACTTATTTCAAAATACTCGAAAGTTCGAGTCGACTAGTTACTCCCGCCGTTTACCCAAAATCGGTTTGTGCGAAAGCATATTACGGCCATTTTTTACAATATCAATCCATCTTTAACGAATATAACCGAAACCTCGTTTCTTATACTTGAAGTAACAAGTTATTTTTAGTTTTTAAAGACACATAAATTTGTATATCACTCTATCTTTTCTATAGTTTGAGGGTTGAGGTTACTTATTATTACAGCTCTTAAAAAATCTATATATATAACTAGAAGAACCCGTGGCTTCGCTCACAATTAAAATTATACATACACTATCACCCATGAATTATATAGTTTTGCTTTCCCATTTATTTTTCTTATTGTAAAATCTAATGTATGTAATGTATCTACTTCTTTGAACATATCAAATGTACTTCCATAAAGCAAACGTTTCTAGAAATTCGCTCTTAGTACGAAGGTCTGCTACGACGGGGATATTATATTCCTGCATAAACTGCCTGTACATAAAAAAATGTGACCATATCCAACGCCCCACCGACAAAGCCCCAAATGGTGTTGCTGCCCTGGGTAGGCTCATGCCCAATATCGGTGGTCCTTCCTCTTGCAAGTGCGTTTTGCTTGTGTCGGCTGTCCAGTCGATCGTGCTATCAGGTGAAGAGGATTGCGCTCACACACTCCAGAGGCCAATTTACAGAGACGAACGCCGAGAAGCATTTAATGGTCGTTTCCACGGTACCTGAGCTTGCCCTGATGATGATCATGGGGCACAATATAAGGAACGGCACCCTTGGCTTTTTCGACGGCACTTTGAATCTGCTCGCATATGTTACCCTTAATTAAAACTTTATTATGCACCCCCGTCGCAGCAGACCTGCGTATTAGAAATCCTATTTATTTCCTTCATGAAGGCATACGTGTTAGAGGAATCAAAGAAGTTAGCTTGAAATTTTATTCATTGTAAAAGATTATTTTCTTAAGGTTTTAGGGTCTACCTTGAACAAAAAATTACAATGCCACTCCAGCAATTATTAAAAAGTGCTGTCTTACGTTTTTAGACTCTATATTGAGCAAAACGTTTGAATGAGCCGTCCCGGCAATTTTTTTGAAGTGTTGTAGGTAAAATTGTAAGGTGCCTTTTTCGGAGGGGGGTAAAAAGTAAACGACTAAGCTGGTAAACAAACGCTATTCGACTCACCCGTATGTCTAGGCCTATAGGTTAACCTAGGCTAGTAGGAGCCTAGACCTAGGACTGCCCTAAGTTGCACAACACTGAATCACCACTCTACGAAGTATCCTGGGTAATAAAACATTTACCAAGTCACTGTACGGCATAAAACCGCTTTAATTTCGATGACAATGACAGTTGTAAATTGCAATAGACCACTAAACACTTTGCTTCGTCTCGCATCACCCAAACATAACCCCATAGCGTTTGTTGACAATCGTTGAGGGTAGCCATCTTGGGGCTTCTTTTCTCTGACTGGCTACCCAGCGATCAGCTGTCTCTTACGTCACGGGGTGAACAGCTGACTACCCCTACTTTGGGAAATCCAGGAGGGGAGAGGACCCGGACTGGGCTCCTCGTGGCGATTATTCGTTGACCAGCCACGGAGACGTTCACGACTCGAGACTCGGACGCTCGACTCGACCACGGTCAAACACGATACGGAGGTACGGTTTCCTCATTATTTCGTTTCGTTGCTTAACGTTTAACGCTACTAACACGTTTATCGAACCCGACTCACGGGAATATTTCGATAGAGACGAAATTACGGACTTTTAGACGACTTTACGTCCTCACGAACCTGTCCGAGTTTGTCGTAGGTGATTATTCTCGAATAGACGCATAGTTTAATTCACGTTTTTGTTAGGCCTAGCCTTTCTCTCCTTTACGAAATATCGTAGCATTACATACTAGACGATTTAGTCGCATTTACTCAGTGCAGTTACTAAATTTTTCGTCTACTCCGTACTTGCACTCACGTCGCAACAAGTCACGGAGCACGTGCTACGCCACGGCAACCCAATTAATAAATTATTAATTGGGTGACGCACTGAGCGGTTACGAACAACGTTCGGTTAGGCCTTACGTCTACGAATAAACGCTGGAACGATTTAATTATATTTTTCACGTTTTCCGTGAAGAGTCACGGGTCACGCTACGGCTTTAAGCCTAGCCCGTGGTAACCCAAAACGTGTTGGGTGAGCCTCTTGCTCATAGTAACCCTTTATCAAGCGAGGGTGTGAGCAGGGGCTAACGTTAGAGCGATTAAGAGCGATTACTTCGCGCGACTTAGGCTTTTCGTAGTTATAGGCAAAATTATTCACTTTTACGAGGGCGAGGATGAGGCAACTCGTTCTTTGAATTGTATCATTGCGTCCGGTTGCTCTGAGCCCTGCGTAAAGTAGTAACGAGAGTTGCCCCACGATTATTTTTTTCCGAAATTAATTATAACGAACCCTGAAATTAGCTCCTTCTGAGCGATTCCGAGGCATCCCTTCGGTGACTAATTTCTCGGGGTGGGAGATCACGCACTATTTCCTTTGACCCCCGAAAATTACGTCACATTTCTGGCGCCCGAACATTTGGACTCGTTAAAAACTAGATTCGAAAATGACGAAATTCCCGAAGGCAACCGAGATCGTCACGACAACCGACTCGGTGACTACGAGGCCAAGTACCTTGCCATTCATGCATGCCCCGGCTACTGTTGCCGTCGTGTGCGGCAGCCAAACGCTGACCACGACCACGACCACGATGACAACCTCCCAGTTAACCCCGGTAACCGTGGGTGAGCACGTGAGGTCGCCATTTGACGACTCACGTGTTGGGTGGATTCACGAGGTCAGCAAGGCCGAACTCGTCGCTGAGATGGCACGATTTGGCCTACGAACGGACGGTAACGTCGCTGAACTTCGCGAGCGGTTCCGCGAATTTTGGAAGAATCCTCTGGGATCGATCGGCCACTTAGCCGCGAACGCCCCGGCGACCACCGCTGATGCTTACGTGACGGTACCGCAGCTCTCATACGCAGGTCTACCTGAGGCACAAACGGCGGCTGGTCTGCCGTTGACGTCTCAGAGCGTACAGTGGCCCCCGCGACCGGTGGTTGACGAAACCGCTAGCGTCCGGGAAATACTCGGCCTACCACCGCACGCGGATTCGGAGACTGTGAGGCGGACTTTGACTTCGCTCGCGAGGAATTCGGTGACCTTAGGTGAAGCCGTGACGATTAACCCGGCCTCGTCATACAACCCTGGTCACTTCGATGCGCGAGCGGCCCCTTGGTACGATACTACGTTCAGCGGTCGCTATCGTGAACCGGCAGCGCTCGTGGACTTGCCGGTGAGACCGACGCCGTTCGTGACCCAGGCACTGGGATACTCGACCGATGCCGCCACAATCTCCGGTACTTTCGGTACGACGGGGTACTTCGTGCCAACGTACCCGACGGTTAGCCAGCACCCCTACTACGCTCCGTGCACGTCGGCAAGTAACCCCTACGTCCGGGGTGGCCGGCCACCAAGCGACACCCCGTCGCTATGTGACCGGATCCGCAAATGGAACTTGCGTTTCGATGGCAAGAAAGACCCGGTCTCCTTCCTCGAAAGACTCGAGGAGATGATCGAGGCGTACGGAGTCACGCACGACGAGATGCTCAAGGCAATGCCCGAGCTGCTAACCGGGATGGCTTTGCTTTGGTACCGGAATACACGGAGCGCGTGGCACTCGTTCGCGGATTTTAAGCGGTGCTTCGAGGCTCAGTTCCTGCCAACGGGCTATCACCACAGCCTCGACGAGGAGATTCGCAAACGAACTCAGGGTGACCACGAGCCGATCCGCAGCTACGTGGTAGCGATTTCAACCCTGATTCGACGTAGCGGAACGTTCTCGGAGCAAGGGAAGCTCGACCTCATATATTGCAACATGAGGCCCGAGTACAAACTGATGGTCCGGCGATCCGACTTTACCACGGTCGAAGGGTTGATGGCCAGGGCCGAAGACTACGAGGCCTACATGCGTAGCCGCCAAATTTTCCGCCCTCCGCCGTCACCATCAGTCGCTCTCGTTCCGGAAACCGCTTACCAAGCCTCCAAGCGCAAGACCGACACATACGACAGCGCGGCCGTCGATAAATGGAGCCGTGGGAACGAGGCTAAACCCGAGGTGGAAGTTAGACGTCGATCTAACGCAACCTCAGGGTGGGGCCGCAACCAGCGGTCCGATGCTGGTGAGCGCCCAGCGCGTCGATCTTCTCCGCCACGGGAGAATAACCGGTCCGGATCTGCGCGAGCTTCCAGATCCCCGGCACGCAGCCCAGACAGCAGCGGTCCGATCTGCTGGAACTGCGAAGAGGCAGGGCACCTGTTCCGTGACTGCCGTAAACCGAAGGTACTTCGGTGCTTTCGGTGCAAACGGGAGGGTGTGTCAACCCGCCGGTGCCGCTGCAGGTCGGGAAACGGGAGAAGGACTCAGTCGACCGGAGGCCATCTGAGTCCAGCGCCCCGAAACGAGGAACGACCTCCGAGGAACGCGAGCGATGGACCCGCTGGATCGACGTCATAAGAACGTCCACCGGTGGAGTCAAGAATACCCAGGCCACCGACGACCGACCTTTCGTAGACGTTTCCCTCTCCGGCACGGTATTCAGAGCCCTCGTTGATACCGGCTCTGCCGTTAACCTGATTGGGGATCAGGTGGTGCAGCACTTAAGTGCACACGGCATCGAACCGCACGAGAGGAAGGTGGACCTGAGGATGGCTAACGGTGCCAGCTCCCACGTGACGGATCAGTATTGCATCGAAGGCGTAATCGCCGGGCAATATCTGACGTGGGAAGCCCTTTACGTTCCTGGCCTCACGACGGACATGGTTTTGGGCATGGGGTGCATTACGGACGTCAACCTCATCCAATTCCATCCGGAGGTCGAACGTTCCTCGGGGCTAGAGGAAGAGCCCTTTCGAGCGGTGAGTGCCCTGAGCACGTTAACCGCTGACGAGGACACGAGGCTTGCTGAGTTCCTTGGGCACGAGTTGCCGTTGTTCGACGCTGTTGAGGGACAAACTACGTTGGCCGAGCACACGATCCGCTTGAAGGAAAACGTAGTCCCGATTAAACAGCGGTACTATCCGAGGAACCCCGCCATGCAAGCCATAATAAACGAGGAGGTGGCGAAGATGCTCCAAGAAGGCGTGATCGAGCCGTCGGACAGCCCGTGGAGCTCGCCGGTGGTGCTGACGAGGAAGAGCAACGGCAAATTTCGTTTCTGCATCGACATGCGACGAGTAAACGAAAGCTCTATCCCCGACGCGTATCCGCTGCCCAGGATCAACGCGATCCTCGAGAAACTGAGGCAGGCGAGGTACATCAGCACCCTGGACTTACGGCAGGGCTATTGGCAAGTGCCGCTCGCTAAGGAGAGCCGCCCGATAACGGCCTTCACGGTACCAGGCCTTGGCCTCTACCAGTTTACCAAGATGCCGTTCGGCCTCCATTCGGCTGGAGCAACGTTCCAGAGGCTGCTGGACAAGGTCATCGGGCCGGACTTAGAGCCGAAAGCCTTCGCCTACCTCGATGACATAGTGATTGTGTCCTCCACGTTCGAAGAGCACTTACGGCTGCTTCAAGAGGTGTTCAAGCGTCTGAGAAACGCAGGCCTCCGCTTGAACCCTGAAAAGTGCAACTTCTGCAAGAAGGAGTTGCGCTATCTCGGACACATCATAAGCAGCCAGGGAATTGCGACCGACCCAGAGAAGGTCCGCGCAATACGAGAATTCCCGAGACCTACGAACAGCAAAGCCCTGCGAAGCTTCCTTGGATTAGCGTCGTGGTATAGGCGTTTTATCGAAAGGTTCGCCGACGTTACAGCCCCGATGAGAAAACTTCTCAAGAAAAACGCAAAGTGGCTGTGGGGACCTGAGCAGGAGAAGTCCTTCGAGGAATTAAAAGAACGTTTATCCTCGGCTCCGATCTTGGCCTGTCCAGACTTCTCCGTGCCTTTCGTCTTGCAGGTCGACGCCTCAACCACGGGCCTTGGCGCGGCCTTGACGCAAACCCACGACGGCAAGGAAGTAGTGGTGGCATACGCGAGCCGGCTGCTCACCGACCAGGAAAAGAAATACACCACGACCGAGCTCGAGTGCCTGGCTCTGGTCTGGGGTATTCGAAAGTTCAAGCCCTACCTGGAAGGCTATCGTTTCATCGCGGTAACCGACCACGTCGCGCTGAGGTGGCTCATGAAGCTGCATGAACCTAGCGGACGGTTGGCTCGGTGGGTGATGGAGCTCCAGCAGTTCACCTTCGACATCCAGTACAGGAAGGGAACGTTGAACCGAGTCGCAGATGCCCTGTCGAGGTACCCGGTCCAGGATGAACCTGACAGCCCGACCGACCCAGTCCCGTTGGACGTGGCCAACGTGACGAGCGGGCAGCGTGGTCCGGAAGGGGCAAACGACTCGGTGACGCCTGTCGAGCAGCTGAGCAGTAGCACGCAACCTCGCCCACAGGCTGAGGTGAAAGGTCGCAACTCCGACCACGCGGATTGGTATGACCGCCTTCTGGAAGCGGTCACGGCAAATCCGCGGCGACACCCACGATACCAGGTCGTCGATAACCGCCTCTATCGATCTTCTCGGAGAAAGGGAGGTAAACTTCTTTGGAAGTTGTGCGTAGCCCCTGACCGAGTAGAGGCGGTGTTACGTCAGAACCACGACGACGCAACCGCAGGTCACCTCGGGGTCAAGAAAACCCTCAAACGTGTGGGTGCTGAATACTTTTGGCCCGGGTGGCGCAAAGCGGTGAAGGCCTACGTCCGGTCCTGTGATACGTGCCAGAGGTACAAGGTGGCTCAGGTGAAACCGGAAGGGAAAATGTACTTTCGGGAGCCCAAAGGCCCATGGTACTCGGTCTCTGCCGACCTGATTGGCCCGCTGCCTCGGTCTGGCCGTAACCATCGCTTCTTGCTGGTGATCCAGGACCTATTTAGCAAGTGGGTCGAGTTGTGCCCCATCGGGTCGGCGACTGCCAAGAACGTCACGAATAAGACTAAAGAGGTGCTTCTTCGCCACGGGGCTCCCGAGACGATCATCGTCGATAACGGGACCCAATTCGTATCAAACCTCTTTAGGAATCTGGCAGCCGATTGGGGCATACGCTTCGTTACAACCGCGCCCTACAGTCCACAGGCAAACCCGGTTGAACGTGCAAACCGGGTTGTGAAGACCATGATTTCCCAGTTCGTCAGGGAAAATCATAGGTCGTGGGATCTGTGGCTTGACGAGTTTCAGTTCGCCATGAATACCGCCGTCCACGACTCGACGGGGTATACGCCGGCGATGCTGTGTCTCGGGCGCGAGTTGAAGGCCCCGAAGGCCATACGAGGGCCCACTGTAGAGCTTGCCCAGGCTGGTGAGCCCGAACCGACTCGCGATGAGGTGCACGAGACTCGTTTGAAAGAGTTCAAACGAGTGTACGATAGTGCTCGTAAAAACCTCCGGTCGGCTTATAACCAGCAGGCGAAGTACTACAACCTCCGTCGCCGGGAGGTGAGGTACGAAGTCGGGGACATGGTCTTACGCCGTATCCACGTATTGTCCTCGGCCGCCGATGCGATCGTCGGCAAGCTCGCCCCGAAGTTCGACGGCCCATGCGAGATTGTGGAAAAACGGGGCACGAACATTTACGAAGTGCGAGGTCCGAAAACGAAAACTGTGCACGTCGTTCACGTGAAGGATCTCAAGCCGTTCTACAATCGAACGATGTAGTCGTTGACCCCTAGCGCCATAACCCCCAAGTATAAGTCCTTTTTTTTTACTGTTTTTTTGTCGAAGTGGGTAGGGGGTGTAAGGTGCCTTTTTCGGAGGGGGGTAAAAAGTAAACGACTAAGCTGGTAAACAAACGCTATTCGACTCACCCGTATGTCTAGGCCTATAGGTTAACCTAGGCTAGTAGGAGCCTAGACCTAGGACTGCCCTAAGTTGCACAACACTGAATCACCACTCTACGAAGTATCCTGGGTAATAAAACATTTACCAAGTCACTGTACGGCATAAAACCGCTTTAATTTCGATGACAATGACAGTTGTAAATTGCAATAGACCACTAAACACTTTGCTTCGTCTCGCATCACCCAAACATAACCCCATAGCGTTTGTTGACAATCGTTGAGGGTAGCCATCTTGGGGCTTCTTTTCTCCGACTGGCTACCCAGCGATCAGCTGTCTCTTACGTCACGGGGTGAACAGCTGACTACCCCTACTTTGGGAAATCCAGGAGGGGAGAGGACCCGGACTGGGCTCCTCGTGGCGATTATTCGTTGACCAGCCACGGAGACGTTCACGACTCGAGACTCGGACGCTCGACTCGACCACGGTCAAACACGATACGGAGGTACGGTTTCCTCATTATTTCGTTTCGTTGCTTAACGTTTAACGCTACTAACACGTTTATCGAACCCGACTCACGGGAATATTTCGATAGAGACGAAATTACGGACTTTTAGACGACTTTACGTCCTCACGAACCTGTCCGAGTTTGTCGTAGGTGATTATTCTCGAATAGACGCATAGTTTAATTCACGTTTTTGTTAGGCCTAGCCTTTCTCTCCTTTACGAAATATCGTAGCATTACATACTAGACGATTTAGTCGCATTTACTCAGTGCAGTTACTAAATTTTTCGTCTACTCCGTACTTGCACTCACGTCGCAACAAGTCACGGAGCACGTGCTACGCCACGGCAACCCAATTAATAAATTATTAATTGGGTGACGCACTGAGCGGTTACGAACAACGTTCGGTTAGGCCTTACGTCTACGAATAAACGCTGGAACGATTTAATTATATTTTTCACGTTTTCCGTGAAGAGTCACGGGTCACGCTACGGCTTTAAGCCTAGCCCGTGGTAACCCAAAACGTGTTGGGTGAGCCTCTTGCTCATAGTAACCCTTTATCAAGCGAGGGTGTGAGCAGGGGCTAACGTTAGAGCGATTAAGAGCGATTACTTCGCGCGACTTAGGCTTTTCGTAGTTATAGGCAAAATTATTCACTTTTACGAGGGCGAGGATGAGGCAACTCGTTCTTTGAATTGTATCATTGCGTCCGGTTGCTCTGAGCCCTGCGTAAAGTAGTAACGAGAGTTGCCCCACGATTATTTTTTTCCGAAATTAATTATAACGAACCCTGAAATTAGCTCCTTCTGAGCGATTCCGAGGCATCCCTTCGGTGACTAATTTCTCGGGGTGGGAGATCACGCACTATTTCCTTTGACCCCCGAAAATTACGTCACAAAATTAATTCTTTACAGTAGCACACTCTTCCTCTTTAAATAGCAGTTAGTTGTCATAAAAAAAGTCCTTCAAGTATAAGTGATCAGTGATCACTGGAGTCCTTCAGTAATCAATCAGTTATTTATTTTATGTTATACTACGTATTATCAGCATTTTATATAGTGTATTGCACTTTGAAAAAATGCAAAAGTAATTCATTGACCACCTGGCACCAAGTAACAAATCTTCATTTTAACAAAAATACAGTTAAACAGCAGAAAGAAATACCATTAATTTACATCACCTGTTTTAAATTTTACTTTCATATGTTTTGTTAGTAAACAAATCTAACTCAAATTATTTCAAAATCCCTGACATGGGTACCTTTAAGACGGTCCCAGGGCTAAGCCCTGAAAGTTATCACGAAATTGAAGGTGTATAAACCTACTCCATGAAATTCTATATGTATGTACCAAGTTTCGTGGCCATCGGTCCAGCGGTTTCTGTGTTTATCCCTGCCAACTAAATATATATATATATATACCAACATCCTCTTTTATACTTATAGATTCCGTAAGTCAAATTTTTGTAAAGAAATTGTGAGTGACTGGATGGCCGTAGAAGGATGGGAGGGGTCTTATTTTAAAGGTCTTGACGTGAATTTTGAGGGAAAACTATTCATTTTTCTTATTTTTTTACCATAAGTTCGCAACAGAATAAAACTTTTCCCATTAAAACAACATGGGGTTTAATTTGTTTACATCTTTTGAAATTAAAACAGCTGTGCCACAGAGTTGTATCTTTATATTACTAATTCTGTAAGCGATTTTTTTTAAATCAAAATTGTGAGAGTTTGACAGCTCGCAGGATGATGAGAGAGGGCTCAAATTTAAAGGTCTTGGTCCCAGGGGGTCGGGAAAAATATCAGATTATGTCCAAATCTACCAGAAAATGAGAAATAACGAAAAATATCTTCCATTTAAAATGCATTAGGATTGAAAAACGTCTGCTTTGTTTACATTAAACATGAGGTGCTAATGCTTGATTCAAAGCGATATGGTAGATGTTGACAAGTGGGATTTTTTTCAAAATGCAGCTAACTATACACGTCCAATGTACTATAACAAAAAATATTTTAAATTTAAGATTTTACGATTTTATATTAACTAAGTAAGGGTTTGAGTTTTTTCATAATTGAAATTATAAAAAGTTAAGTACGTTTGTTTAGTTTATGTTATAACAATGCAGATTTAATACCAAGTGATTTATATAATATATAATTACGTAAGGAAAATTTTTGCGCCGAAATTGTGGCCGTTTGGAAGGTCGCAGGATGATGGGAGGGGGCTGAAATTGAAGGTCTCCATCCCAGGGACTCGGGGAAAATACTGAAATTGCTTTAAGCTTGCTATAAAATGAGAAATAACGTAAAATAGCTGTCATTTAAAAACATTGGGATTTAAAAAGGTCTGCTTTGTTTACTTAAAACCAAGTGCTAGATATAATCATAATTTTGTGGGCCTAAAAGCCTATTTTCTAAAAAGGTATTTTGTAGCCTACTATAGTAAAGAAGGATTTTGCTTAGGGGCTATTAGCCCCTTCAAGCCTCTAGTTACTTTTGTTATATTTTACTAACCATTCCAAATAAATAAAAACTTGGTTTTTTTGTTGATAGTTATATGAATAAAAATGTAACCTGTGTGAATAACTCAAAGGAAATATTTAAATCATGAATTGAGTCAGGTATTGAGTCAGGTAATTGGTCAAGGCTTATAGTCAGTGTTTTCATTTCATTTCAAAACCCAGGTAAGCCTTAAACACAAGTTAGGCTTGAAAAATATATCAAATCAAGAATAATTGTGAGTTAAAGTACAAGGTTTTCTTTCTTTTTTTGGTATCATTTATTTGTATATCTGCTCTTAGTTCAGTAACTCTTTTAAGTTTAACTACCTCAAAATTGCAATTTGTATTTGAGTAATGATAATAATTTTTTATCATCATATAACATGATAACTATTATATTAAACTTTAAAAAAAACTCGACTCGAAAAAAGCTCGAAACTCGCGGGTATTTTTCAAAACTCCACTCGACTTAAAAAATCACTACTCGCACACCCCTAGGTGTTCCATAAGAAAAATCAAAGTCGTCCGCCATATTGGAAAATGGCGGCCTTATTTTTAATTTTCAAAGGGACTCCAAAAAGCAGCGTTAAAAATTAAGGGAAGTGCCCCATAAGAAGTTCTGTGTCAGATTTATAGTAAAAAGTTAGCTATTGGTTCACTTTAGGTGAGACACCCAGTATATATATATATATATATATATATATATATATATATATATGAACGGTATATACAAATTGGAACGAATGGTGTTTTTTGCTTCTGGTGGCCCCTAAACGAAAAGTTATCATGGTCTCGGGCTTAGGTCTTACCATTAGATCTACGGTAATAGCTTCTTCCCTATAAGGAAATTCGCTAATACTGGTAACTTTAATTAACTATACCAAGAGTGGAGGTCCAAAACAGAGGAAGAGTTATGGTTCCTCCAACACAGCTTCAGTGAGAAGCGTCTTCAGCCACAACATCACTTGAAACAATGTCTCCATTCGAGGTATCACGAAATTGCAACCTTCAAAACAGCTGGCTCTTTCGAATATGGGGCCCTATTTTTGAAACAGGGAGCCCTATTTTTGAAATGGTTGAGTTGGCGAGTGATTGAGTCACTCAACCCTCAAGTAATTTGTTTCTAGT
The DNA here is from genome assembly GCA_035578135.1 of Flexamia atlantica. Lineage (NCBI taxonomy): Eukaryota > Metazoa > Arthropoda > Insecta > Hemiptera > Cicadellidae > Flexamia > Flexamia atlantica. The sequence goes on from JAQJVK010000011.1 coordinate 36,182,890, forward strand.
TATAAAATGAATTCATAGATAAAAATAAAAATATCCCTAACTAACTTAATGAATTCAGCCCCACAACATCTGTGTATATCATTTGAATAGGCATTTATTCTTAAAAATTCATAATTTAAATATAGACGTCATATACATTGAGTATCTCACCAATCCAACCATTTTTACTCACCAAGCAATAGGCTGTTGAGTAAAAACGTTTGATTTGACAGGAAACTAGCTTCTTCTTCTTCTCTTTTGGAGGATGTAATAATAGTAATCATGGAAAGCCTTTCCAATTAGGTTATGTTTACATTTTGATACTAAATATTTAAATGAGTTCGGATAGCCTTTGAACTGTTTATAAAATGGCATATAACTAAATTGATGTGTAAATATTCCAAGATAGTTTAGTTAAAGCCACGAAAAATTAGATAATTCCTTAAATTGGTCAATGTTTACATTTGGCTTTCTAGTTTGACAGATGTATCGTCTGAAACGTTGACTTCCCACGTGGTGGTTTAAACAATGCTACCATCAGCTGGGAGGTAACTTGACGAGTGACTCACTACTCAACTCTCAACCGTTTCAAAAATAGGCCCCCGGTTGAGAGTTGAGTAGTGAGGCCTGATTTCACCAAACTTTAAACCACCGTTAAGGCTTGGTTAGTTTAATTTTATCAGCTGATTAATACTATTTTCCTATCTTTAACAAACGGTTTATTAACCGACACTTAACTGATGGTTGGTGAAATCAGGCCTTAGTCACTCGTCAAGTCACCTAACAGCTGATGGTATTGCTATTATTACTTATCCTCCAAAAGAGAAGAAGAAGAAGCTTGTTTCCTGTCAATTCACCCGTTTTTACTCAACAGCCTATTGCTTGGTGAGTAAAAATGGTTGGATTGGTGAAATACTCAATGTATATTATGTTATGTATATTATGAAATTATATTCACAGATATTATATGGAGCTGAATTCATAAAGTCAGATAGGAATATTTTTATTTTTATCTGTGAATTAATTTTATGATTAGAAATAAAATAACTTGAGGGATGGGTGACTCACTCAACCGCCAACTCACCCATTTCAAAAATAGGGCCCCGTGGGTAGATTGCCAGCTGTTTAAGTTTTGAGAGTCGCAATTTCGTAACGCCGAATTGCTTATAGGCGGTCGAAAAATGGGTTTGTTTACCATCCCCGCCACACTATACCTCACAGCTAATCAGCTGAATTCAATTTCTGTTTCAGATCTCAATTCTGTGTTAACATTCGTTTAGTATTACTAGTAAACCCGTAGCTCGAAATCGAGCAATTAATTTTTATGTATTGTTTTCAAAATAAAAATAATTATGGTACATTATTCTAAAACTATTTTATTAATTATATGGTTGAACTTCCTGTTATACTGACAATTTTTATAAAAGGCTTTTTAAACTTAAATAGTGGCTTGTAGGGGCAAAAGCCCCTAAAAATGGAATACAAATGCTGAATATTTAATATTTCCTTCACACTCACAACTCGGTGACATTTTGACAGATTTAAATGTTTGAAGTGTAATGTTAAAGATATTTTGACGTTTGCCTGCACGTATCAGAATTTTAAGAAAGGGCGTTACTTCAGTATAATAAAGGGCTGAATGTTTTGGAACAGTGCCGCTGTCCGTCGATCTCAAAACAAACTCAGTTCACTTTGTTTGCAATTAAACATATGGACATGGTTTGAAAAAGTTTTTAAGGTTAACCACAGATTGCACTTGCAGCACTTTACTTATTTCCCAAGGAAAGTTGTGTGACATATGTAACACAAAAAATTCAAACAAATGTGTTTCCACTTGATTCAACAGAACATCGGACATTAAAAGGGTACTTTCAATGGAAACCTCCGATTGAGACTACATTTTTACCTATTAGGCAAAAAGGTAAGGATGAAAGCAGAAAAGGTCTCCCGTTGACGACGTCTCCAAGCTCCACGTTGGAGCCTCTGGCTCCACTTCATACGGGAGTTAGGTTTCTAGACCACGAGCTAGGTGAATAGTTAATACTAGAGGCTTGAAGGGGCTAATAGCCCCTAAGCATAATCCTTCTTTACTATAGTACAAAATACCTTCTTAGAGAATAGGCTTTTGGATCCACAAAATTATGATTATATCTAGCATTTGCTTTTAAGTAAACAAAGCAGTCCTTTTTACATCTCAATGGTTTTTAAATGACAGCTAGTTTACGTTATATCTCATTTTATAGTGAGCTTAAAGCAATTTCAGTATTTTCCCCGAGTCCCTGGGATGTAGACCTTTAATTTCAGCCCCCTCCCGTCATCCTGCGACCTTCCAAACGCCCACAATTTCGGCGCAATTGGTATTAAATCTGCATCGTTATAACATAAACTAAACAAACGTGCTTAACTTTTTATAGTTTTAAATTATGAAAAAACTCAAACCCTTGATTATTATAAAATCAGAAAATCTTAAATTTAAAATATTTTTTTGTTATAGTACATTGAACGTGCAAAGTTAGCTGCACTTTGAAAAAAATCCCACGTCAACATCTACCATATGGCTTTGAATCAAGTATTAGCACCACATGTTTAATGTAAACAAAGCAGACGTTTTTCAATCCCAATGCATTTTAAATGGAAGGATATTTTTCGTTATTTCTCATTTTCTAGTATATTTGGACATAATCTGATATTTTTCCCGACCCCCTGAGACTAAGACCTTTAATTTGAGCCCTCTCCCATCATCCTGCGAGCTGTCAAACTCTCACAATTTTGATTTTAAAAAATCACTTACAGAATTAGTATATATAGACTGAGGATTTTACCCTACGTTCAACAGATTTTTATGGTTGCCCACGAATAAATACTGCTTTGTCTTGGTAGATTCAAGATTTATTCTTTTATTGGTAAAATTTAAATTATATATGGTAAGTTGTTTTAAATCAAGTATAAGCAACAAATGTTTTAATGTGAACAATGCAGATGTTTTCAGATCCCGAAGCTTTTTAAATGGCAGACATTTTACGTTATTTCTCGTTTTCTGATGAATTTCAAGCAGTTTCAGTATTTTTCCCGCCATCTAGAAACAGAGACCTTTAATTTGAGCCCTCTACCATCTTTCTACGGCTTTCCAGACGCCCACAATTTTGACGCAAAGAATCGCCTTATGAATTAAATATATGATTCCTTGTGGATACTCAATCATCTTTAAGGAGATGTCCATGTTTCTTTACTGTTTTCCACGAATATTATGAGGCCCTCAAAGGAGTTGGCTTGACCTGCCGCCACATACACAGTAGTCCATGAGAAAGTACTTGAGAGGGAAGGTAAATTCCAACTTTTACAATGGACTGACCCTGAGCTATACCTAGTCATAGCGAGTGCTGGAGTTAGTGGAAACTGGGTTATTTTCTTTTATAGAACATCTCTAAACACAAAAATAATTGTTACAATTGTATTATGTACGTGTTTAAATCATTCATGGTTAGCATTTCATAGTTGAACTGAATTAAAATAATTTACATTTTCATGTAATTTTCTTTTAGGTAATTGCTCACAAACGCTTCTCATTAACATTCACCATGAACTCCAATCGAACCGAATACTCAACCAAGTTCATCAAGATGAAATTGTCATACATATCAATTAATTATTACTTGAAATACCCCATATGAAAAAAAATTAACCAAAACAAATCGTTATTTGAAAATTTACTGCAAATTTGCTTAGAAAACACTAGTGTTTTTACATGGGTTGATAGAATTAAACCTGTTGGTTAAAGAAGAATTTAATTATGTTTTTAAAAAAAATAAAGTTAGGCTAGTTAGTTTTATGGGAGTTACATTATTTCTGTAAAACTTTCTGAAATTCAGAATGTGACTGCTGTTTCCCCCAAATCTAGTTTCATTTGAACTTCAGAAACTTAAGTTTAGTAAAATTTGTATTTTCCTGATTATATGGTATATTAAACATTAGAATATTCATATGTTTTAAATTAAATTCACGATTATTTTAAACTTTAATTGGGGAAAGCGGCCCTAAGTAGCGTATGACACCAGTCTTAATCTCAAACCAAACTAAAATGGTTCAATAAATCTACTTATAATGAATATTAAGTCTGCTCTTTTCTTTTATTTCTGTTTATATTTATAGAATTTATAGGCTACATAAGAATTTATTTTTTCTTTTAGTATTTTTCTTTGAAATATATATATGTTTATATAAAACATATGTGAATATTAAGATCTTCACACATGTGATTCAAAATAAATGTTTTCAAAACTGAATTCAGACCTTAAGTATGCATTAGGATAATATAGTTTAATTAATTCTGTAAGCGATTTTTTAAAATCAAAATTGTGAGAGTTTGCCAGCTCGCAGGATGACAGGAGATGGCTCAAATTAAAGGTCTCGGCCCCAGGGGGTCGGGAAAAATAGCAGATTATGTACAAATATACCAAAAAAATGAGAAATAACGAAAAATAACTTCCATTTAAAATGCATTGGGATTGAAAAGATTGGAAAACGTCTGCATTGTTTACATTAAACATGTTGTGCTAATGCTTGATTCAAAGCCATATGGTAGATTTTGACATGTGGGATTTGTTTCAAAATGCAGCTAACTATACACGTTCAATGTACTATAACAAAAAATATTTTAAATTTAAGATTTTCTGATTTTATAATAATTAAGGGTTTGAGTTTTTCATAATTTAAAATTATAAAAAGTTAAGTACGTTTGTTTAGTTTATGTATCAACAATGCAGATTTAATACCAAATGATCTAAACATATATATATATATATATATATATATAGTTCTACCCAGAACCCAATAACTGCTCTTTCTGGCTTCCAAAACCCAATAGGTGCTCTTAAAGAGCGGTTAAGGAAGAGCACGTATTGGGGACTTCCAGAGCCCATTAACTGCTCCTTCCCCTCTCCCCCTCCACTATTCACCAGTACCCCTCACACGCTGCTCCCAATAGGTGCTCCTGCTTTTTTCTGCCTTGGAGAAGCAGGTTTGCAAGTAAGGGAATTTTTCTATCGCCCGTGTTTGTTTCTCCCTTCCCGCCTAAACTGTTGTTTTCGTGTCCTCTGCCTTGGCACAAATCATCATGGATTATGGATCACACCTGTTCACTTCCGGGTCGCAAGCCCTGTAATATCTCGGTAACCATTGGCTGCTGGGACACGATTGAAAGAACTTAATTTTTTCATCTGAATCTAATAATGTAATTTAAAAGCTTTTTATTATATTTTTCCCCTGTGAGACGTTATTATTCACTTTTCTTAGGGAAAGGGGTAACCAGACAAATTCAAATTCTTTACTTACATTAAAAATGTATAAAACTGTATTACAGGAGTCCAAATTAATTTTTAATTATTACACACTAAAGGGAGGCATTCTATTTCATTCTCTTATTTTTAACATTTTAGACCTTGGGTATATATTTCCAATCTGTAAAAATTTACTTTCTCTTACGAATATTTGAAAACTACATGAGTTGAATATTATTTATTCATTGTTATCTCCGTAGAGTTAGTACGATCTCTACTTAGCAGTAAAATATTAAATATACAGGGTGTTCAAAAAATGTGGGGCAATAATTTACGTAGTGATTCCTTGGGTCACAATAAGCAAAAATGTTACTTAGACATATGTCTTATTTTGCTTAGTTTAGCGTTTGTCTGTCTGTATGTGTTTTTTACAAAATAATTCATAACTCCTTAACGGTTTGATTTACAGCGTTGAGATTGGGCAAAAAGGTTTATCTTATTAGTTGCTACCTTTGTTCAAAATATTAATAAAAAATCTTTTACTGTTTCAAAATGGCGGTTACTTTAAATATTTTGGTTTTCGTGTAATTTGCCGTCAAGTATTTAAAATAGCTGCCATTTTGAAACTGTTAAGGATTTTTTGTTGATATTTTGTACAAAGGTAGCGACTAATAAGATAAACAGGTTTGCACAACTCAACGCTGCAACTCAAACCGTTAAGGAGTTATGAATTATAAAAAAAACACACACACACACAGACAGACAGACACTAAACTAAGCGAGATAGGTCATATGTCTATATAAACTATTTTGTTTATTTTGACCCAAAGAATCACTACGTAAATTATTGCCCCACATTTATTGAACACCCTGTATATCAAGGGAAATAATCAATTAATGATGTAAGTTATAATGGTTCTGTCCGAATGATAACTCATAAGTAAAATTTACAGTTGTTATGAATATCAAACGACGTCCCTACAACATATGATTCCTTATAAAACTGCAATGATACCCACATAAAGAACATGTTTCAGAGATTAATTATTTTAATTATTGAAACAAATTAAGCCTTTTGATATAGTTGTGCAAACAAACTTTGAAGTATAAAATACAAAAGTTATCAGTTAAGAGTTTTTTTTTTATATTTTACGGTACATAATGTTTTTAAAAAGCTGAAAAGTAGATTGGTAACCAAAAAAAATTTGTCATTTAACTTCAGACTTAAAAATACCGGCATTCATTATTTTGGCTTAACCTGAACGATATAAAGTTTTCCTTAATAAACAGTTAAAATAAACTAGGTTTTTTTTTCATTTTACTAGCTTTCAGGCCTTAATTGCCACCATCACCAAGCCTAATACAATTTATTTGATCATTTAGTTAAAGATAACATCAAGTATTTTGTTCAAGAGCTGATAAAAAATAAAGTTGAAACGTGTAAAATAAGGATATAAGCTAAAGCTCTTAATATTAGCCCCATTGACATGAGATAATTTTTCCATGACTTCTAATTGTTGTCTCTTTGATATTCAATAAAAAAATCAAATTGTTGCATTGAAAGTTTAAATCAGGTGCCATTGCCCACGAAGAGGCCCGCTGTGGCGCAGCGGTAGGTCTGTCCCCGAGACTGCCGCGCCCCCCTCCTCGCGTCACGTCAGCACTCACCGAGAGAATGTCATTCGTTCTTATGAATTGAATGGCAAAACCCACAGTTAGTATCTTATGTCGGTGCATTTTTTAATATGCAAAAATCGTAAAAAAACTGATACATCCTGGAAAGCGATCTTGTAACATTTATAATTGGAATAAACGTCTCCTTAACAAAAACTTAATGGTAGCGATCGTCTTTAAAGACGACTTTAAGCCACCCAAACTTTATCGTTGATAGAAATAACAACACGATAAACGTTAATTAGTTAAATCAGCTTCAGTTCCTCATTTAGCACCAAGTTAAATAACAAAACCGTATAACGTTTACCGTATTGCTTTACCGTGGATGGCGGAAAAGTCCCTATTTAATTTAATATTTTAAAATCGTGAAGTGTGCGTGGAGTCGTTTTTTTATACTTTGTTACAACGAGACCCTTACTTATACTTAAAAAAAACTGTTATTATGCCCTAATTTCATATTGACTATCAACGGTGTTTAGCCTTAACGTCAATAGGAAATGTGTTAAACTGACTCCCACGAAACCTTAGGTAAATTTGAAAGAATAGTTTATTATCGCTTCTGCACAGGTAAACTCCCCACCCCCCTTAATCCCAAAAAGATAATTAGATTACTTTCAACACAAATAAAATTGTTGCTCAACCTCAAATACAGGACTTACTGAAAGGATTGTTTCCCACCCAAAGGGCATACCATTTTAAAAGCGGGCGAAGCCACGGTCACCGTCTAGTATTAACTTTTTTCTTATTAAAATTAAATTGTCCTCAAAAGAGGTCCCTACCTTAGCCGAAATATACCTGAAGCCCGCGCGATGCCATTTAGCGCCCACAGTTTTCACATAAAAGTTTAATTCAACATACAATTTTAGAGATAAAGAGTTGTAGAATGTTATTGAAAATCCAAAATCGTTCATGAACCGATGGATCGTTCATCGTTATTCATTCTGTTGAAGTTGACAAATCTTTAACGCCATCCACCTTTTTAACGAGTGAACATCAACTATTTTGCAGAATCAATTTACACTCTACAACTCCACTTTAAAATGGTGTTTAAAAAAGAGGTTATTTTAAGAATTTGAGACGTTAAATAACACCACCACCTTTTAGACGTTTACCCCTCCACCGCCTTGAGCAGCCAAAAGTGCACAAATTAAGATCGGCTCATATGAAGACGCAGTTTCAAAGTCACCGTTAGTGTCGCATAATAACGAAAACTGCTGAAGGAAGGGAACCCAATTAAAAATGTCCTTAAAATATAATTATTATAATTAAATATATTTTTTCCTTGTTGCTTTCGCCCCAGGGAACTGATGAAATTTGCCTTAGAATTCTGGTTATAGAGATCCTCCCCCCCCTCTTCCCATCTTGGCTATGTCCTTGACTATATGGGAGAGGACCCAAATCAGACAATAACTGTAAATCATATTGTCTAAACGTGCGATAGAGTCGGATAGCTATACAATCATCCTACACTCATCTTTCACTCATATTCCGGTTAAAATACGCAGCCAGTGCTGCGTCCCGGTCTTAAAAAGGTGATAAAGGTATTAAAGGTATGTTACAGAGAAACTTGTTTAAATTTAATTGTATTTAATTTTAGTTTTTGCCGATGAGCCTTTTAATTCTGTAAGCCCCTCTGCCTCTTACTGAATAATGGAAAACGCTAAAGTGTGTTTTGAACACATACCAGATTATATATATTCACAAATAAGTAGGAATGTATTTGAACTTAAAATCTTTCTCGAAATTTGCCTTAATTTAAACTAAACACTTTTCAATTGAGTTAATAAGACTTATGCCCTTATTCAATATTTGGTTAAAATGTTTACCTGATGAGGTAAACAGCCATCAATACTTGCACTTGGCTGAAGTAGAATACGAATCGTCATTCGCATTCTACTTCAGCAGTGGCGTAGATACGAGGGGGGGGATCAGGGGGATATACCCCCTTCACCCTATACTTTCTGAAAATCAAAACACGGTTTCTATCTTCTTATTCAATTCAGTTTTAAGTCAACCTTGCTGAATAATGTCAAATAAAGTCAATTTAAATATGTTCATTTTTAAATTAAGCTCATTCATTTTTACCACACTATGACGAAATCACCTGTTTAACGTACATCATGTTATGGAGGCCGAAAAAACTCCTTTTCGTCAGAGAGCCGAAAACTTTCGGCCCTGGGGCTAAAAGTCAGCTGATCGTTTATTTGCTTGAAACAACGCGTGAACATCACATAGAATGGGTGCACCATTGAATTGCCGAACAAGGATGATGTCTCATGTTTATTTAACCTTACTTTTAAAGGATTAAGAGGTATTCTTTAATTGGTAACTTAATAAGAATAATGATTATAATATTAATTAAAATACAACAATGTCAACGCTTCAATGAATGACCGGTTCTTCACCAGTGAATGACCGATCTTGTACCAAAACCGGTCTCTTTTGGCTGAAGTACTGTCAAAAAGTGAGAATAGCACAATAGCAGCTGACAACAATGAACAAGAATAAACACAGATAAGAGAATAGATCATAGCTATGAAAATACCGACCTTGTTCCTGTCAATGTCCACGAAGGATTCATCCGGTCATTCACAAGTTTTTGCCCTAGTTACGATCTAATTTACGACTGCCCTCTGTAATAATTTATTATAACATCTAGATCAATAGAATTGATTTTTAATTGTAGGATAGTATGTTAACTATTATTTAATTGAAACAATTTTTAAAAATATTCATCAAGCAGAATGAATGTAAATCTACCTAAGCCTTGCAGAGATAGTCGCTATAGCAGAAAACATCAAAATCGAATATAGTTTGACACTCGATATTGAATATGCTTAAAAAGTGTTTTTGACTCCACCAATTTTAACCAAAGAAAGATGAATGCTAAATCATATTCTAAGGCTGGTTTTACACTTATTTATAATTAGCTAGCCTAAACAATGTGCTCAATTCAAGTTTTATTTAGCACAACGGTCATTCACTGGTGCATCCACCCTAACTGTGCGGCATTCAATAGGTTCCTACGACAGGCTACTGTAGTGGCAATAATGCGATTTTCATAGCTGTCGTTGCTTAGCTACCATGAAAATAAGTTATATCGCTTATAGTTCCAAGTTTCGATTTCAAGTGTGTCAAATAAATATATTCAGATTAAAAATGTTACATATTATTTATTTCATTGTGCAGTGTGATGAAAGTATATTTCGCAACTAGGTCCGAAAATGTGGTTTTGCAGGCCGTGATCGTGTTTCAAATTCGGGAGAAGGTCGAGAACACAACAGAGCTAATAAAAACCGTGGGATCATATGATCGCAACTACCCTACCTTTGTAACCTATTTAAATGCCGTATAACTATACTGTGATGTTCCCACGTTGTTCAAGCAAATAACTGATCAGCTGACATTCGGCTCTAGTTTCGGCCAACAAATGGTGTTCCGAGTTTAGATTTTGGGAGGCAAACGACAATGTAAATAGTGCACTTTTAACTAATATACAGCCTTGACACCTGTGATTATTATTTCAAATCAATTTACTTACCTGCACTTCATCGGTGTCAATATATTTTGTTTCTTCACGCTGGACGCGTTTCAGCGTGAAGAAACAAAATATATTGACACCTTATGGCAATAAAGTTTACGTAAGTAAATTGATTTGAAATAATAGTGCACTTTTGTTAATTTTACGCCTACACTCGAGAAATATGCTTTCTATGGACATTTCATTCATTGTCCATTACACTGTTCTTCATTTAAAACTAAAATTAAATCCCACGTAAAATGACGTTTAAATTTTTAAGATCAGTCAGTCCGTTCAACCGCAACCATTCGTTATCATTTTAACAAAGATAACTAAAACTGTCAGATCTCCCTGAGCAAAGCCGTTAGTTTCACACTGGCAGAAAAAATTAAAACAATTTAATATTTATAAAGATAATTGTGAATCTATATTTATTTAATACGCTAGGGTTTTTTGTGATCATTACGCCTCCTCGATTGTTTGTCATACTGGAACGATTTAAATAATGTAGGTGACGTTGGAAAATGCTTGGCGTGTAGTTTTGCAGGAAATAAAGTCTATGAAGATTAGATTAAAGGGAAAGGCCCTGGACGCCCTTAAAGTTTAGTATTTGTCCATAAGATTTAACATGAGAATATAAATTTCAATAAAACACCTGAATAGAGTAAACAAAGTTTTGCAGCAAAGCCATGTGTAATTATTGTAATTGAAACCATTGAATATATATACTGAAACAGACTTTAAGCATTCATTTATGAGTTAGTGGATTCAGTGAGCCATTTTAGTCCGGATTAATATTAAGAAGGGTTATGATTTAGTAACAGAAACTGAACTATAGCAATTTTGATGATGACAATGTAAAATATGTTATATTAATTGTAATTTTTTACAATATAATTTACTTCTTCATTATCTATTTAAAACAACCAATTTAAAACATGTGTGTTATAAAAAAAAAACTTGCAGTCGATTTCCAAATAACTGTTTGTTTTCTTGTGTATTACTTTGCCTGTAAAAAATTATTTAATTTATATTAATAATTTAAGTATGACAAAGGTACCTTGGAGAACATGATTGGTATACAATTTTCTTTGAGTTTATGGTGATGGCTAATAATATATAAAGTTTGTTTGTTATTAATGATCTAAAAATTAAAAACACGTAGTTGTATTAAGGCGCTCGATCGTTGATTAAATATAACACTTTGTAAGGTTTTCATTAAACTATTTTTATTTTGTTCAACTATAATGTGACAGTTATGGATATGTAAAAATCAGTATTACTAAAATAATATATTTTTAACAGTTATTTTGGTACTAAGTGATGTTCTGTGGTTTAGTAAGGATGTTCCATATAAACTTGAACTATCTATAATTTAACCAAAATCAAATCATCTCCTGAACGATGATAGAGTATTCACAAGAAATATTGTTTATAAAGACCTTTAGGAAATAATATCAGTATTATTGGGATTCGGAGTGACTTTGAAGTTTAATCATATCATTAATAAAATAGTCCTAGCATACTGTACCATGATTTTTTTCATTTAGATGTGAATGCATGACAATTTCTCGATTCCGAGCAAGGGGTAACTAGTTTTAAAGAAACTACTGATTAAATATGCAGCAACAATAAATACATAAAGAGCTCTGTAGTTAACGTTTGACCAACCCGACAAACGTCGTTTCTTTGTCTAATAATTATTATTATTGAAATGAAATCATAAACAACACTGGTAAAAAGATCTCCTGAAAATCTTAAAATAATTATTAAGTTTCTGTCAGAGAGTTAGCAGTAACTATTCCTTGGTTAAAATTAGTAAACTCTGATGAATGGTTGGAGTACCTGAGAAGCTAAAGCAATCTTAATGATAATGCCATTCTACGTGGGATTCAAAATTCTTTAAAAAATCAAGGAATGTCTGTCGGGTGGTTCGTTTACAAGTTATAAGTAAAAAAATTCGAAGAGTTGCATAATTAATTATGCTCGGTTTATTTTGTCTATCGTAAGTTAAACCTTCCCAAACTCGCTTTAAACTTACGATGCCTAGAGCAGATTAAAAAATTTCCGGGATCCCCCCAATTTTTGTTTGCTACAGTTAATTTTTGGACTATTATTCTGAGCTAAGAGATAGACGACTGAAATGTAATACGGCTTGTAAACGGCCGTAAAAACAACTGATCGTGTTTCCGGGTCGTGAGTGAACGGTCGGGTGTATATTTAACTTATAAAATAATTAATATAATTATATACATGTATATAATTATAATAAACGATAAACGACATGGTAACAATTAATATAACGTTGCGAAAAGTGCGGTTTAAAACAATCGCGCCTATATTCATGTTTGGAAAACGGCGGGAAAAGCTTTGCGAATGACACAAACCGTCTTGAAAGACAATTAGTTATATAGCATGACCATAAAAAAATCAGGATTACGGGAGGCGATTCCTTACATCTAAACTAAGAAAAAAGTTGATAAGAAGGTTAAATACTGGTTAAATATGCGATTATGTATTTTTCACAAAATATTATATACCTCCGAAGTTTTTAAACAGATTTTTTTGAGACTCAGTATGTACCGACAGCTAGTCAAGGACAGTTCATTGAAAAGTAATCAACATGATCGAATGGTTAATTCCAAAGTGGTGGCCGTTTAAATCTTCAATTTGAAATACCGGACATACTGTGTTTAAAAAAAAAATTATTAAGAATAACTATTTATAGTAAACTTAATTTTCAAACTAATGACACCTAAATTTTGAGAATCGGCTAATAAAAAATTGAGTTATGGTTGAATTAAGTTACAAGGCAGCATAATTATCCTATTTCATCGGGTTGCTCAGTGCAGCGATGGACTATTTCGCTCAAAATTATGCTGCTTCGTTAGCTAAATTAGACCATAACTTAGTTGTTTATAAACCGATGTTCATATTTTTATTGTCATTAGATTGGAAATTAAATGCACTAAGCATTGCTTATTTTTATATATTTTTGTAAAAGTACCTGTTTTCGGAATTTAAATTTAAAAATTTTAAACGCACCATTTTGAAATTTACCATTCAATCATGTTGATTATTTTTTATAAACTAAGAAATCGGTTGAAAACCTTAATAGATTAAAATGTTTTATGAAAAATACAAAATGGCAGATAACTGGGTAAGTATGCATTTTAGGACATACCTTCATGTCAACTTTTTCTTAGTTTAGATGAAAGAAATCACCTCCTGAAACCCTGAAACGTTTTTAATTGAAAACCTGTATAACCACTATGGACGATATATGACAAAAGCCGAGAACAGCCGAAAAAATTGTCGTGTGTGTTTACCGATGGCTTGTAAAAAACTGGAGGAACTATGCTAAAGATTAAATTTAAACTTTTTTGTTTAAAGGGCATTTTATGAAAATCCCTTGATCCAGGTTTTCAGAAGCCGATCACGGGCAGCTTAAATTATTTTGGATTTATCAACTTCCAGTTTGTTCTATGTCTCTAGATTTTCTAAAATGCGATTTGTCAGTTCCAATTTTTATTTATAAAGTTCCTGGGGGTGTGCCACCGGACCCTTCATTTTGCTAGGGGGTACTCCATACTCCCAGGCCCCCGGCACCTCCCTCTTGACAAAGGTTTACCTACGCTAAGGTATAAGATTACATCATGTAGTATGAGAAGGTGTCGATAACATTTTTGAAGAGGAAATGTATTATCACCTTGGGAAAGGGTGCGCCATCGTGGTAAGGGAGGATGGACACGCCTAACACAGTATTTATAAATAGAGTTCAATCCCGAATAGGGCCTCACAATGTGAGGCCAGTGAGCTTATCCGGGCTGCCAAACTGCTGCGTAATCTACAACGACCTCCAGTGCCTCCAGATAAAAACCCCGCCAATTTTTTATGAGTCATGTTTGATCAGCATACACCACTTACTCCAACCAAGAACGAAATATCGAGGTTCACTAACAATTCGTGAGGGCTGCTATAATTATCCTTGTTAAGTTATAAGAGTACGTAATTTACTTTATATCGAACTTTTTCAGGGACAAATTGTAAATAACAAATAGTTATGCCCCCCTGAAACTTTCCAGCCGTGGAGTTTATACATTCTGGAATTTGATATTATATAATACATATGAAATGGGAGATAAAATTATCTTTTTATTCAATTGTGTTAAAACTCAGCCAGTATACAAAAAATCCATCAAAAGTTTCTAAAAAAATAAGAAATTTATTTCTTTATTTTTTAGTTTTATCTCAGTAAGCAGAGGACTTTCTTTTCTAAGGTTAATACAAGCAAGTAGACCGAAATTGATCCAAATTCACAATACTGCCTTAAACATAAAAACTGCTCAGACATTTGTGATTAAACCATAAACAGAAATATGAAACTGTAAAGTAAATTAAATTTTGTATATAAAAAATATTTAATAGTTCATGGCTTGAATCTGTTTTAGTTATGAAGTTTTTAAACGGAAACAATGACCATTATGAGTGCAAAGTAAAAATTTTAAACTCCCTATGTACAATTTGTATTTATGTACCATGAAGTTGATATTTAAAGTCGTTTTAAAGTAATGGATGAATATTTGAAAATTCATTCATAAAGAGGGTTGTAAAATGAGGCACAACATGATGAGAATCAGAAGATACCCGTATGATTATAATAGAACAAAATAGTTTTTCCTGTTGAAATGAAAGAGCCCAAAAAAGGTCTCCAGCGAGTTTGTAAACCCCCTTATGATATCATAAAAAGAGGAAGTTACTGTTAGTTATTTATAGTTATTAATAGTTATTTCCTAAGCAATTCTACTTGTGATAATGTTTATAATCTGTACAAGCCGGCATGTCAAGGAAAAAATAAGTGCTACAATCTATGGTTGACTTTATAACTATCTAACCACCCATATGTTTAGGTGTGAATTAAGTGAATTGAGGTTGAAACACAGTTAGCGGATAGTTCACTGTTCCGAAATAGCCACTGTTCCGAAATAGTTCAGGAGTAGTAATTAGTATTTTTTTTAAGGTTCCTTTTTTTTACAAATAAACCAACCATTGATTCAGATCAAAGAAAAAAAGCAATCATCGAATTAGTTCATCCTATACCCCTTACCACCGTTCTCACCCTCCCTCCCTTCAGGTTGCCGAAATAAAAAAGTGAAAAATATTATTTAAAACACTACTAAGGTAATGAGATCGAAAGTTCTGTTAACGTGAATGTCACTTATGTTTACAAAAAAAATCATAGAAAAATAATTAGTTTCACATAACGGGAAAACACTTCACATCCATGAAATGAAAAATCTAACATACTTCTGGCAATACTAAAAATTAAAGCTATAAAATAATTAGTTTATCAGTGGTAAGAATTGACCCTTTGTTTGTTATTATTTTATAGTACGTGTGGTTAGCGTAAATTTTCACCAAAACTTTGCACTCTTTGATACAGCTTAGCCACTTGGTATGTGTATAGAATATACCTGTAGAAGTATTTTTGTCCGAAGATCCAACCTCGAATTCGTGTAGAACACCCCCATATCAGACATTAAAGATATGGCCGCCATTACATTCATAAATTGTTCTATAACTTCGGTAATAGTATTCCGATCTCAATAAACCTTTTTTTGTTTGAAAGATAATCTCAAAATAAAACGTTTTTGTATATAAATGTTTTTTTCTAAAGTTCATAGTTTTCATTGCATATTTGAAAAACGAAACTTTCCATTTAATTCCATGAGAAAGTCTAATTCCTCAATAAAATGCGTTTTGGGGGGCTTAACAAGGATATAGCTAAATGTAGAATATTCTCTAGGTTAAAAACTTATACGCACAGAAATTTTATTCCAATTGGTCATTTATTATCAGAATAATGGCCTCAAAAAGATATACGCACGGGCCATTTTCCGAGTTAGCCCAGTTTTTTGGTATTTTATGGAGTAAAAAAACAATTATTGGGGTGAAACCTGATTAAAAACGAAGAAAAATAACAAAACAACCGAAAAAATTCCATCATAATAGTATAATTCTATGTTTTATGGTATACTATTAAGGTAAACATTAAGGTATGCTGGTTAATGCTATAGGCGGTTAAATCGAATTGAGCGTAATAAGGAGAAACAAAGCAATTTATCTCTGTCCTATTGCTCGCGGTTTTAGATTGTTGTATCGGCCCACTATCAGGTTATGAATACCCACCGGGTGGTAACCCGGTCCGCTGTGAAAAGTAAGCATATAACTGTAAATAAAAACAAATGCATAAGCTGTTTAGCTCTTTTCTGCGTATCAGTGCCCTTAAGAAAAACTAATATTTGTCCTGGGATATACTCCCACGACCTCATTTAAGTACAGGGTTGATGGGTGTCAGACTTACGATTTCATCAAAGGTTACATGGGCTTTATATATATAAAGACATAGATAATATGGTAATACTTAATGTGACTAAGAATGAAACTATAAGGATAATAATTGATTAACTTTGACTTTATGCGTATAGTGGCTAAACTGGGTGTTATTTGTACATTTGAGATATTTTTTTGTCCTTCCTTCATACATCCCGGACGCTAGACCCAGCCCGGAACCGTTTTACACATTACTTCTGGCTAGGCCTTGTGGGTCACGGGCCACGCCAACAGAGCATTGTTTTATAACTAATGTAATCGGTCGTAAATTTAACAAACAGATTGTTCCAGAAGTTAAAAACAATTCATTACCAAGAAATTGGCCTTAACTTGGTAATTACTTCAATCTCACATCTTTTTAAGCATTGGCTAACCTTCAAAATTTGCGTTTTTGTTTGTGATATTAATGTTTTTGAAGTAATCACATCGAAATAAACATATTACCTACTTTAAGGTAATTTAGGTTTAAACGTTTATTTATTTTCCTTATTTATATCGATGTTGGAATTATCTGTGATGTTATAACGGTATGCCTACCTGTCTTGTTCAATTGTCTCGGATAAAGTTAAAAACTATCGAACCGACTGGGCTGAAATTAGGTTTGCATAAAGGTAGATCATGTGCTTATCTTTTCAATTAAGGATGCCATATTGACCTCGGATTTGCATTATTGAACTTCTCTTGACAACCCCTTTGAGGAATTACTCAATTGGGGTTTAGATTTGGTGACTGTAACCCATTTAAAAAGGAAGATGGGGTATCCATATTTAAACTAGTTTCCCATCCCAAATGTATGGCTGCCTGTCCGCTCGTAAGTCTAATGTTAATTTTAGAGTTGGGCTACGGACGGCCAGGACCAGGTAATTTGACTCGGCCTATATCAGCCGTGCGCGGCAAAGAGATCGCTATCAAGATTTGTTTATGGTGAGTTGACAGGTACTGTTGTAGTCTACGTTCAGGGCAACCCGCGTTACTGTTCTCACACAAACAATTTCTGTCTCTTATTGAATAATTAAAAGCTTTTAAGTGTGTTGTTAACACATACCAAGATTTCATGAATCCACAAATAATTGAGAATGTATTTAAACTTCAAATCTTTCTCAAAATCTTCATTAACTTAAACTTTCCGCTTTTCAATTGAGTTTTCTAAGTTATCTATTACTGTTAAGGTTGTAAACAAACCTTTAACTGACAATGGCTGAATAAATTTTGTCTCCTAATTTTATTTTACTTTTCCGTTTCGGCTTTATCTGAAATATACCCTCAGTAATAGTATATTTCGCAACAGGGGTCGAGGATGAAGTTTTGCAGGCTCGAGATTGGTTTCAAATTCGAGATAAAGTCGAGAGCTGCAAAACTCTATCGGCCGAGGTAGGAATGCTATTTTTCACCACAATACACAATGAAATACACCCTATATATAATATTAAAAATCTGATTATATATTTGACACCCTTGAAAACAAAACTTTGAGGTTATTAGAGACGGTACAACTTCTTTGTCGTGGTTTAAACAAACTCCGCTCTGAAAATCATATGATTGCGACTATCCTGTCTTTAGAACTAGTCGACGTTTTTTTTTTCAAGCAAACAAACTGACTTTCGGCCCTCTGGCGGAAAAGAACTGGTTTCGGCCACCAAATGACGATTGTAAAACAGGTGAATACGTCGTTGAGTAGTGAAAATAATATAAACAATAGGCTCTTTTTACCGAGTTTCTTTAACAAATGCAGCTATATTACCTTATGCCTAAAACTATTTATTGGTTGTAAATGCATCTATTGACTAAAATTAATAATGTTTTCAAATAATGAAATAAAAAAGTTTCCAAGCCACGAAATTTGCTTTGATCATAGCCACCAAATGAACGATTATCGATTTGTTGTTTCTGATTCCCTGAAGCTTCTAGTAAATAAAACACAGTGGAATAATATATTTCGCAACTAGGCCCGAAAATTATGTTTTGCGGGCTCGAGATCGTGTTCAAATTCGAGACGAGGTCGAGCATTTGAAACGATCAAGAGCTATATCAACGCATATCGAACAACTCGTTTTGAAGCGCATCAAGATAATTTAAATTGAACTCAAATGTCAAATTCCGTTTTGAAAAAATTATTTTAATTCCTTACTCCATTAAATATTTGATGTAATTGTTTCGCTAAAATTCGTGGAAGGCGATTTTCTGGGGATTTTAGGATTGCTAATATGTATTTAATATGCAAAGCCAAAGTATAAAAATAAATTCTGTCAAAACCAGTCTCTAAATACAGTACATAATTTGGCGTATTTTGAGGCAAACAAAAAAGCTTTTTTATGAAGAAATTTTGAGAATTTTCAATCACACTATTGTTAAAAAAAACCCAAACTTGCCCCATAACACAATATAGATCTAACAATAATGTTATGGCAAATTAATTTTTAACTAAGAGGAATATCTTTATTTTGGAACACACTTTTCCAAACAGAATTTATTTCCAAGTTTGGATGAACTACTTTTACCCATATCATGTAAATTCCATGAAAAAGTTGAAGTGAATTCTATTCCTAAATACTTATAATTGTTTACTACCTCTATCTGTTCCCCTTTGTACCACCACTTATTATTTTATTTCAATTTTCCCTCTTCCTAAATACCACAATTTCTAATTTTTGTAAATTCAAGTGTAAATTCCACATTTCACAGTAACTTTCTAATCTGTTGAATATATGCTGATCGTATACAGATTATTATTAACTATCAAAAGAATTTCCAGGATTTTGTCCAGAGCATATCGACCTGTAGGAGTGTACTTTTCTACACATTGTTGGTATCAAATTAAAGCTATTACAGCTATAAACCTGTGAACGGTTTTCCTCTTGATATTTCTTTTAACAAACGTATACATTATAACAAAGTAGATGATCAATATTTGAATTAGTAATTTAGTTGTGCCACCGAATGAAAGACTAACAAAAGTCAGTTAATATTCAACCACAATATGACTTTGATCTCTTAAAATATAGACATTTTTACAAGGAAACAGAAAATAATATATTCTCACCATAAGGATGAGTATCTACCCTACTGAAACCATGATTAACAGTCTGTAATCATCTTGACTTCCTGTATTTTTTTCAAGACAACTTAAAAAGTAACACTTGTAACTCAAGAGGTGCGATAGCGGTGGACTTTTTCTGTGTATTTAAAGATTGAGAGTTTTAAAAATCAATAATATTATAAATTAAAATATGTTTGAAAAAATCATGGTTTAAACTCATTTTTTATTTAAAACCTGATTTTTGCTAATTTTGCTAATTTTTGATAATTTTTAATATCAAGAAGCAGCAATCTGTACGACCATACTTTTCTCGAGTAGAAATTTTAACTTTATTGATTTATATGTTTTCGAAACTATTTCTTATTTTAGAAAAATTAACATTTCAACGAGAAATCCAAACTCTCACAGTTATAGCACTAGGAATAACAGGTACGTTCAACAACACAAATTAAAAAAATGTTTCTAAGAAAACTAGTTACGTTGGGACTAATTTTTATTTAACCCGCCGGATAATATTTTAAACGAGCAAAATTTTAAAGTTTTAAGTTACATAAGAAATACCTTTCAACCTTGAGCCTGCATTCTTTTGACGAGTTTCTGAGTTAAAACAATTTTAATAAAAGATTATTCTACTGTGGTTCATTGTACATTTTTAGTCATTGTTACAGCAAGAACTGTTTTTAAATCATTTTTGTACCTAAATTTTGTACAATTAATCTCTATATAGCGGTGGTTTTAATCAGACCGTATTATTTTATTATACTGTAAAATTACGAGAACACTTTTAATTTCAACCGAATGAATTTGATTTGTTGTTTCAGCCAAATATTGTATTGTATTGTTGTAGGCAATAAAATTATATTTTTATTTTATATTCTGTTACTTATGCATTACTTTTGTTTCGCATAGATTCCCATAAGCTTGATGATGGTAACCTTGTATATAATTTTTGTATGATTATTGTAATTTGGCGCTATTCTTGAATCGTTATACAAATTTGAATTAATTAACTTTGAATTTGAGAGTTGAATTAACTTGGAGCTGTAGAAACGGTTAAATCTAAACACGTCCAAAATGTCAGATTGAGATACTGTAATATTTTAATACTAAATAGTTGTAGTGTTCTGTTGAGTGGACCGAAAATGACGACGCCCATCTGTGCATCTGCGCGTGGTTAGAAAAACGCTTATCACTTGAGTTGTTTGTTTGCTTGACAGTTTTATTGATGTTAGGGTCCTGCTACACTCGGTTTCGTAACAAACAATTTTCAAAGTAGGCTACCGCTAAAAACGGGGTTTACATCGTAAATTAAAACACCTGATATCCTACCACAATACTCAGTCATCTGGAAAAAGTTTACCTACTTTAACACAGGATTTTTTTTTATTTCACTGACAAAATTCTAGAAACAATGGAATGAGGAGAAACATCTTCATCACAGATGGTTCACACCGAAAATTGGCGGGCTTTATTATCTGAAGGTCGTTGTAAATAACGTAGCACGCAGGACACAAAGATAAACATGGGGCTTTATTTAGGGGCCTAATCTATTTTACATGATCACGTTCAGTTGCGCAGCTAATTTATGATATTATGATAGCCTCTTATCCACAAATGAATTTTAGGATGATGTCAAAGAAACCTTTTCTAGGATATTCATTTTGATAATAATTGGTTGATAGGTAAAAAATAACGTAAATAGACGGATTTTACTTAAAAAACATTCTCAGGGGAAACTACGACAAATCACAGAAACTTAGGTAAATATTACTTCGAATTTGGTTCAAATTTCGGCCTTTTTCTATTCAAGCAACTTCAGTAAAATTAAAATTTATTAATTTTGTAGTTCTAATATGCTAGTTATAATAAAAATTATATTAGTTATAACATACATTGCCGACTGGTACTGTATGGAATTTGGACGCATCTTGTTCCGTTTCTCAAAATGATTCCAAAAGATTTGAAGAAATATCAATGACCACCATTTAAGTGGTTCAATGAGTAATAACTTCTTAAACTTTGAATTGGTCAATTATCAGTGGCATAACCCTATAAAATTTTATATATATTTAATCGTGTAAATTCGAATTTTCATCTTATTATCAGCATCATTCTAGAGGGTTTCATGATATGAGTGAAGGATGAGTGTGGAATGGATAAGATGTAAGTCTTGTCACATTGCAAAAAAACATTTGCTCAGTAAAAATTATTAAAACAAAGAGGTCTATCAGAAAAATAAAAGGTGTTTAGCCTTCTCGGTGTTCAAAGTCCTAGAACCTTCTAGGCCTAACCCTTTTTGGTAATTTGATATGAAAGTACATTCTTGGAACTTAACGGTTACAGACACGCTAATATTCATTTAGTTACTTATAAAGCAAATCTCAAATTTATCTTATTTATTATTTTTTCAGAATTTCAGTGCAAAAAAACTATTTTGGAAAGGAATATTTTGTAAAAATACTGCATATATATATAGACTAAATTGGATAGCTACGATAAACGTTAAATGCTAATGAATTAGTGATCGGCTGACTAGGACTATTTCAATTTATTTGTTGCCAGCACTGGGAGCATCTAATGGGCTGTGGGTTAAAATATATCATCGGCCACTCAAACTTCCAGCGCTCATTAGGTGCTCGCGGCCGCGAGCACTTATCGTGCTGTGGGAGACAGCTATATATCAGGAGCACTGTATGGGTTCCCCGTGTATATATATATATATATATATATATATATATATAAAACATTACGTAAGCGAAATTTTTGCGAAGAAATTAATGGCGTTTGGAAGGTCGCAGGATGATGAGGGGGGGGGGGCTGAAACTGAAGGTCTCCATCTTGAAGGACTTGGGGAAAATACTGAAATTATATTAAGCTTACTATAAAATGAGAAATAACGTAAAATAGCTGTCATTTAAAAACCATAAGGATATAAAAAGGTCTGCTTTGGTTATTTAAAACCAAATGCTAGAAACAATCATAATTTTGTGGATCCAAAAGCCTATTTTCTAAGAAGGTATTTTGTACCATAGTAAATAATGATGCTTAGGGGCTATTAGCCCCTTCAAGCCTCTAGTAATAGTTTATTTATTAACATCTTCCATAAACTGAAATGCCTCCAGCTGTACATGCAATGGTTTCCATTCCATTATCAACATATGGCTTTGCTGAAAAACTTTGTTTGCTCCAATCAGCTGCTTTATTTGAAATTTCTATTCCCATGTTAAATCTTATGGACTAATATGAAACTTTAAGGGCATCTAGGGCTCTTCCCTTTAGTCAAACCTTTTTAAATTTTATTTCCAGCAAACCTTCACGCCAAGCTCTTTCCAATGACACCTAAATTATTAAGTCGGCCCAGAACTTTAGGAGGAGTAATGATCACAAAAAAAACCCCTAGCGTATCAAATAAGTATAGATTTTTATCCTATACCCTTATATGAGTAATGTTATCGTGCGTGCTTGCTTGTATGCTTGCTTGCTTGCACATTTATCTCAAAAACGGCTCCGAGGATTTCTTTCAAAATGACTCAAAAACGTCTTTTACGCAGATTACTTGGCCAGAGAAAATCTAATAACGTAATAAATTAAATTTTAAAGTTGTAAAATTTTAACATTGGCCTTATGGTTTGCCGTGATAGCAACGAAAATAAACAAGGAAAGTGTAAACAAATGAAGTAATAATAACAGCTGTTTGGAATCTACAGCTATCAAGGGAAAATACAGCAGGAGGGATGAAGGGTCCATGGAGCAATAAAAAAGGTTTATATTGATACATTTTATGACATTGAAATATTTTATAGTAACTGGATGAACTGGTAAACATGAAATAACACCGAGCAAGGCTCGGTCCACCAGGTACTTATGTTTAACCTGCAAGCTGCTGACAAGAATGTCACGAGAATGACATCTACACAACTGCCAGGAAAGTAGGGGTTATGCGGATAACACATCTTAGGAGTAAAATGATTTGTAATACCAGTGATACTTACATAATAATTATAGGAAAGAATATTCATTGAGGGAGAACCTGCAATATTGGGTATATGTTTTGAATAAATGGTCATTCGAAGCATGTAGTCGCCAGGTTTTATATCCGGCGCTATTTTAATATCACATTTTGTTGACTTTTGTCCTCCTTGTGAACATTTTAAAGCTTTTGTTTCCATAGATTTGGCTTTATCTTTCTTCAATGTTAGTTTCTGTACCCCATTCACTGTAAAAATGATGATATTTTTTAGATAGATTAATATTTTAGTTTCTTTTAAACATTTGAACTGAACTTTAAAGCTTAAACCAACAAAAATAACAATACACCCGTTGCAGAAGACTCCCATATCAGAGAATTTCATATAATTTTAGCAAAACACATAAACTGCAACCCAACACAGTGGGGTTCACATAATGGAAAATGAAAATAAAGGTTTTCTACTGCTAGGATAGTAGAAGATGTTGTGTACCAAAGTGTATTAAAATATAGGTTTATCCAACATGGAGCAAAGTAAAATTTGATTATTTTAGTTTATCAAAATCGATTAGTAATTAGCGGAGATATAGGTTTTTAAATAATTGCCATAAAAATAACATTAGACAACGTAATGTGTTTACTGCCAAATAAATATCAATTATATTATTGTATATCCGCAACCAGTTGACGTGCACTAATACAAATTCAAAAAACCAAATTATTTATTTTTTCAAGCCAAATTTGATGGTTGCTAGTATAATTTGATTAATTATTATGATTTTAAGTAAATTTGAAAAAATTGAACTTTTTAACACTTAATTCCCTATAACTTCTGAACCTGAACTTTTACAGATATGCGGGTGGTGTCATTTTGATTTTCATCTTGAGCACTAAAAATTATGAAATTTATAACAAAATCGTTAGAGTCGTTTTTGAGAAATTTGGATTTTTGTAGTTTTTATGGGACAAATACCCTTAAAAATAAAAAAATTCAAAAAAATGAACAAAGATATCATGGTTTGCTACCTACACACACACGAGCGCACGCGCGTGTGCACGCACACACACGAGCACTAAAACAAATATTAGCACTGACAACTGAAATTTTAAAATTTTGAAGAAAAGAATACTTTCTCCATATACAATTTATAGGGGGAAGAAAGTAAAATTAGAGAAACTTAAGAACCAATGTATTAAAGGAGCATTTTTCCCCACTGCACAGCGTAGTGCGTTGTCAAGATGCGTTGTTGAGGTTGGCGTTGATTGTGTCAATACAGTGTACTTGTACAGCAGCATCATTAACGCAACAATCAATTAATAATTTGGATGCCTTCCTAAATAAATATAATAAGAATAATGTCAAAGATATTTCTTTTCAATTAGTTCACGTCTATGTGATAATCATGTAAAAAAATGCCAATGAATATTTTGTTATTTTTTAATATGACAAACAACATGGGTCAAAAGGGACAGAAACAGGTTTAAAATACTCATTTATACAGGGTTTGCCAAAAGTACGGATACCCTTCAGTAACTTTTTACGTGTCATAGTAGGAAAACCAAACTCAGCACACCTTTAGGCCTACATCATGAAAAACTCCACTTTTTAACGAGAATCTCATTTCTGTCCCCACCCCCAAAACGGGGTATTTTGGGGGCAGCCCCAAATTTTTAAATGTAAACTCCCTATCGAGTGACCCCTCATTTTAACGGGTTTGTAAAAGAAATACAATGGCGCAAACCGGAGGTCGTTTCAAATTTGAGATGGAACAAAGTCAGTCAAGAATAACAAGAGAAATGTCTGGTGGGTGGCGTGTCACCTCTGGATTAGTTGGGCAAGACTCGACTCAAAATCAACCTTCACAGAGTAGTACGGGGATCGACGGGCTCGAGTTGAGTCACATTTCCAATCCAAGGCCCGAGGAAGACCACGCATGCACCAGAACCTCAACCTGAACCAATTGGTCTGAGAAGGTCAACCGGGAAAGAAAACTTCCTACTCTTTTCCCGGAGCTATAAATTAAGAAGATAGGACTGTTATATATCCTTGTGCTGTACTTTCCTCATTGGAACATGTGTTAATCTTTTATCATATGTTTATATTTTGTCAATCGAATGTTATGATTTTGTTTCACTACATTAGTCTTTCTGTTTGAATTATACCTTTTACAAATAAAGGATTGATTTGTGTCAACTAGCATAGTAAAAATAAATGCATCAATTACACTGTAAGCAGGGCCGTACTCAGACCGGTTTTTCCGGATAATTTTACCGGGGCCCTGCCAAACATCTACTTCAAGAGTTGGCCTAGATGGACGGAGGTGCTAAGTCTGATGCTATAATGATAGATTAATTACGAATAATTTATGATGAAAGATTATTTTTACAACAGTAAAAGACAAAAAATAGTGTTGAATTTATTCATACTTTGTACCCGTGATTAAATT
Organism: Flexamia atlantica; assembly: GCA_035578135.1. Lineage (NCBI taxonomy): Eukaryota > Metazoa > Arthropoda > Insecta > Hemiptera > Cicadellidae > Flexamia > Flexamia atlantica. Next base: position 36,209,183 of record JAQJVK010000011.1, read on the forward strand.
ATACGCCTGTCTTTGCTCGGCTTAGGTAAATTTTCTAGAGTTAGTTACCTCCGTCCTTTTTCCGGAATTGATGAAGACTACACGATCGCGTCAAGCCTAATTACCGCATAGCGCGCCACTGCCACGTTGAATACCCGCGAACGGTAAATTTGCGCAATCGAATTAAACGGCCATTTGCTTATTTTACAAAGTTGTTCCTATGACGGTAAATTTCATGGCTGTTAACTTTTTTGCAGTTATTCCTACAGTTACCTGCGATCTATACGTTTCATCGATCCGCAGTTGGTAAACACGTGAGATCGTCGTTCGCATAATTTATTTCTCTCGCAAATTTCGCGCAATCGAATTTAAGGCAAGTTATGCCTTAAGCAAAGTTTAACCTGTTTTTTTACTCAGGATTTGGGAACATTATCCTTCCCAATAGCATTTCGGATAGAGCGGAATTTTTGATTACCGAATTTTGGATTATCGGGACTCTACTGTAAAATTCAAATTAAAACAGCACATTTTGCCGAGATTTCTTTTCAAAATCATTTAAAAACCAAAAAATATAAATAATTTGTTTTCAAAAAAGCGATCCATTTCTTTGTCCAAAATTATTATATAGGCTTCCAAACATATTTTAAAAGTGAAAGTTAAGTTTTTTCAAGAAACTTAAAGTTTTGGATGTTAAATCTTTACGACATCCAACAATCAGAATAATTCATTGCTAAACTTCTTTGCTGTCAAATGTTTTTTTTCAAGAATTTTATATTGAAACTTTTATAGTGGTTTCCAGTTAATAAAATTAACTATTTCAATGAGGATGAGTATAAAATGAGTAAAATATAATATGTCAAAGTAAATTATGATTGTACTGATTTTTCAGAATTCACACAGTTTGTTGAGGCTGCTTGTCACTAAATTTTTGTCAACTATCTCTCAGGAATCTTTAAAGATTTTCTAAATTGCATAGTTCTTGTTTAGGTTTCCTTATGAACCAAAATGAAGTCCATTGATTGATATGGGCTTTTACTCAAGGTATAAAAAACCCGAGGTTTTTGTTAAGTTCTTTACAGATTTTTAGTTGTATACAGATTGCACAGTTAACAAACCAACAAAGTGTTTGTAGAATTTATGAATTTGATTTAAAACAAACCTTAAATAGCCCAATGAAAACTAGTTATCTCATTTACTTAAGCAAAATATAGACACATCCATAGCCATCTCTAGTAATAGAGATGGTTATGATACATCTTACTATCTTACTACATTAAAAGATAGTAAAATTTGTCTGGAATACCATCACGGAGGGAGGGGTTCGCAGCGGTAAGGCAGTCGGGAAGGGGTTCAGTACCAGGTCATGAGGGGCCCGGCCTAATATATTTACCGGGGCCCGCCAAAGCTGGCTACGGCCCTGACTGTAAGCGCACAATAAGAAAGGTTAGTGGCCATTAAATGCAATTATTGACGACTGTAAAAAAGCACAAAGGAGGGGAAGCACAAAGTTAAAGATCAAGCTCATACAAGGGTGAACAAGAGAGTAGTAAAATGACAGTATAATAAACCTGAGAAGTATTAAAACTCTCCAGATAATTTAAAATTTATAAAAGGAAAATACCTCTATAAATGAAGTGGAAAAGTAAGCATTAGGCGCATAAGTTTAAGTCAGTTAAACAAGAAACAGCCAAACAAACAAGCATCAAGCAAACATCAAACAAACAAAAGATCAAGCAAAAAAACAAATGAACAAACCAACACACAAGCAAACAAACAAACGGACACAGAAACAATATACAAAAAAAAACTATCAGGCAAGCAAGCAATCAAACAAGCAAAAACAAAGCTAGCAATTTAGTAAGCAAATAAAGAAACAAACGTACAATCAAGCAAGCAAGGAATCAAGCAAAAAACTAGTAAGCAAACAAACAAGGAAACGGACGAAGAATCAAAGATACAAACAAAAACAACCATACAAACAATCAATATACAAAAAACTAGCAAACAAGCAAGAAATCAAACAAGGAGAAAAAGCTAGCAAACAAGCAAGCAAAGAAAGGAACAAATATACAATCAAGCAAGCAAGCAAACAAACAAAACGGTCAAAAACTCGCCTCAGGGGGGGTCCATAGTTGTAATACTAATGTTGTATTAACAAAGCAAAATTACCTACCAGTGAAATGATAAAGACTTGTCTTTAGCATTAGTAGAACAGTTGTACGTTGCACATTATTTCGGCATGATCACTTGGGCACATTTTGTAATCACAAGAAACAGCAAAAACCAATTGAACCGAATTTCAGGAGGTGGACGAAGGATTAATGAAGAGTGGGGTTAGAAACAGGCAAGTTGAGTTAATCGATGTATATTTACATCGATAGTCGAGACGAATTACCTCCTTTGATTGATTTTGTTTACCCACTTGCTACGCGTGGGCTGATATTTGTAAACATCTCTTTCTATATACATACATCAGATCGGGACAAAATCTACTCTTTTTTCTACTCATATGAATGCATTAGGCCCATGCAATAATTGATTTATAGTGTGAAAGTTTCAGCTGAACTGGTAATATTTCACAAAAATAAAACTAGAAAAAATACGAAGTCACACCATTTTCTTCCATTTATATCGTTGCAATGGTGTTTGTAATAACGTAAACAACAACCTCCAAAGTTTCAAAAGGAGCACAATGGTGAAACCCCGATTTAAATTGAATAAGTATCAACAAAGTTACTTCAGTTTACTGTCAATGAAAACACGGTAGCCCTGTATGAAGTGTATGGGCCGCAGTGGCGAGGCAAAACACGGTAGCCCTGTATGAAGTGTACGGGCCGCAGTGGCGAGGCAAAACACGGTAGCCCTGTATGAAGTGTATGGGCCGCAGTGGCGAGGCAAAACACGGTAGCCCTGTATGAAGTGTATGGGCCGCAGTGGCGAGGCAAAACACGGTAGCCCTGTATGAAGTGTACGGGCCGCAGTGGCGAGGCAAAACACGGTAGCCCTGTATGAAGTGTACGGGCCGCAGTGGCGAGGCAAAACACGGTAGCCCTGTATGAAGTGTATGGGCCGCAGTGGCGAGGCAAAACACGGTAGCCCTGTATGAAGTGTACGGGCCGCAGTGGCGAGGCAAAACACGGTAGCCCTGTATGAAGTGTATGGGCCGCAGTGGCGAGGCAAAACACGGTAGCCCTGTATGAAGTGTATGGGCCGCAGTGGCGAGGCTATGAGTTTTTTTATGACCTATATATATAGGAAGTCATGGCGTTTCACGGCACAAAGTCGAGCTGAGTTTAGATTAATAAAGAAAAGACATTTAATAGTCACTTTCAAATTTTTAAATGGCCGTCATTTTGGTCAGGGTTATGATATTGACCTCCGGCATAATCATCTATTACTGGAGATGGCTATGCATCCGGTGTGCGCCATTGTATTTCTTTTGACAAACCCTTTAAAATGAGAGGTCACTCGATAGCGGTTTACATTAAAAAATTTGGGGCTTATTTTTATGAGAGGTCACTCGATAGGGGTTTACATTTAAAAATTTGGGACTGCCTCCAAAATACCCCATTTCTTGGAGGTGGGGGCAGAAATAGGACTCTTGTTGAAAACTGGTTTTTCCATGTTGTAAAGGTATGCCGAGTTGGTTTTCCTGCTATGACACGACAAAAAGCTACTGGGGGGTATCCACACTTAGCTTACAACTCTGACTGGAAGACAACTTACTGTACAGAGCCTATGTTTTGAGGGTTTTTATGGGTAACTAGCAGGACCCGTGGCTTCGCCAACGATAAAAATACAACATACGGTATCACTCTTCAAAAATATAGTTTTGTTTTTTTCATACATTCTTCTTGTAAAAACAAATGTCTTTATACAATGTTAAATGTTCTTTCATGAAACAGAAAAATGTTTTTAAAAATTTGCTTAGTACTCAGGTCTGCTGCAACAGGAGTATCCTATCCCTGTCTAAAGGGCCTGCCTTTACTAAAAATACGACCATATCCAGCCACCCACTGACAAAGGCCCCAAGGGTGTCGCTGCCCTCGGTAGGCTCTTGCCCAGTATTGGCGTCCTCCCTCTTGCAAGTCCTGTTTGTGTCGGCTGCCCAGTTGGTCTTGCTATGAAGTGGAGAGGATTGCACTCACACACTTGAGAAGCGAGATTACTTAGACTGGCTTATCCTAAGTCAAACACCGAGAAGCATTTATGGTCATTTCTGCTTACCGCACGACCTGAGCTTGCCCTGATGATGATCATGGGACACCATTGGCTTTTACGGCGGGGCGTTGAAACTGCTCGCACCTATAGTATAGATAGAGTGGCCCTTAGGAAGGACTAATATTATTTATCCCCATCCTAGCAGACCTGTGCACTCAGCGAATTCTAAGAACGTTTTTCTGCTTCATGAAGGTATATGTGTGGGTAAAACCATAGAACATGCCAGAAATTATATTCATTGTCAAAATATAATTTTCTTAAGTTTTTAGGGTCTACCTTTAATAAATAACAATTACAAATGCCGTCCCAGTAATTTTTGAAAATGCTGACTAAATCTGTTAGGGTCTTTATTGAACAAAAAAGTGGAAAAGCCGTCCCGACAATTTTTGAAAATGCTGTAGATAAAATAAATAGTTTACAGTTGCACACTTCACCTCTTTCAACAACAGCTGTTATAAAAGAAGACAGGGCAGGTCCTTTAATTATTTCTAGTCAGTAATTTATTTTATGTTATATTAAAACATAAAGTAAAATGTTTAATTGTACTGCAGCATTTTATATAGTGTATTGCATTTAAAATATCCTATACTCTTATATGAGCAATGTTATCTTCTATGTATGTATGCTTGCTTGCTTGCTTGCTTGCTTGCACATTTATCTCGAAAACGGCTCCGAGGATTTCCTTCAAAGTCTGTAAATAAGTAATTTATGACTCAAAAACGTCTTTTATGCAGATTACTTAGCCAGAGAAAATCTAATAACGTAATAAAACGAATTTTAAAGTTGTAAAATTTTAACATTGGTCTTATGGGTTGCCGTGATAGCAACGAAAATAAACAAGGAAAGTGTAAACATAAGTAATCATAACAGCTGTTTGGAATCTACAGCCATCAAGGGAAATTACAGCATATGGGATGAAGAGTCCATGGAGCAATAAAAAAGGTTTCTATTTATCAATTTTATGACATTGAAATATTTTATAGTAACTGGATTAACTGGTAAACATGAAATAACACCGAGCAAGGCTCGGTCCACCAGGTACTATATAATTCATTAACCATCTGGCACCAAGAAACAAATCTTCATATAAACAAATATAATTAAATAGCAGAACAAAACATGCCATTAATTTACATCACCTGCTTTAAATTTTACTTTCATATGTTTTGTTCAGGGCCGCCCCGAAGTTAGTAGGCGCCCGGGGCGAGATTTTTATATGCGCCCCCTCAAAACTAATTGGCCTAAATACTATATTATAAAAAAATAAATAATACAATGAATTTACTGTAAAAAATTTGAGTGTCAAATCAACACAAAATCAATTCAGTCCTCTAGTCACAGCAGGTCCACACAAACTAGCAATGTGTTATATTGACACCACCTCCCCTGTGTCAGAAACAACACCTTAAACTGTGTTACTTTTTAACACAATAGGCTGTGTTAGTAGCTAACACAGAAAGATAGTGTTGATATTTCAACACACTGATGTGCTGAATTGACACAACTTTTGTGTTAAAGTTAGAAAAAATACTGGTCTCAAACCCCGGCCTCCCAGGTGGGAGCCGGATCCTTTACCGCTTGTACGTGATGAAGAGCACACAGTAGTATATCACGTACTTAAATATCGTAAAAACGAGGTTGGGAGGTTTTAGGATTTGGAATTTGGAAACTTAGGAGTCCCCAATTTTCCAAATTGGAAATTGGCTTTTCCACCCACTTAATTGTACTATACCCTATATGTTATGGTGTTAAATTGCGCGTTACAATATTTTCAGGGTAATTTCAGTCATCATTCTCGCCTCCTATGTCCTATGTCTCTATGAAAGCCTACCCCGCCGAATTTCCAAATTTTCATTGTGAGCTATTACGAGAATGCTAACCTCTCTCTCTGTAAACCTTACCTCCCATCTTAAATTTAAAAAGAATATCGAAGAAAAAGTATTTTCTTCTTTCTTCTTCAACATTTTATTCTGCTGAGACACAAACAAACAAGATGGCCGATCTAGCGGGCAACTGATGCGGCGTCAAAAATTTAACACAGGCGTTGGTCAAAATGACACAGTGAAATATTAACACACAATATGGGTGTTGAATGTATGGAATCAACACGTTCTGATTCCAACACAACGACGGCGTGCAACTATTATCCGAATTTACACGCACTTGCGTTAAATTCTAACACAATCAATTTAGCAAACTATTTCGTGTTACAATTACACTCGAATATTTTACAGTGTGGACTTAAAGCTCTCAATGATTTAATATTCTTATACTATTTTGTTGGTAGCAATGGATCAGGCAAATAGTTAATTAATTTTCATCGCTACTAGTTTATATTCGTTTGATTATAAATCATCAATAAACTTGAAGACTATCATTGCTGAAAAAACTTCTCTAATAAGAGTCCTTTGTATAATTTTTACAACTTGATTCCATAATAAAAAATTCATCCAACAAAACATAGGAAACGTCTTAATTCTTTTGTCAGACAGACCCATCTGTCAAGCAATCATATGGGCTTTATTTCGAAACGGGATCATTAGTACAAGTTCCAAATCACTCGTAGGGGTTTTAAAGTAACTCTATGGAAAATATTTACAATCGCCAATTTTACTAATTACTAGTAAACCTGTTGCTCGAAATCGAGCAATTGTTATGTATTGATTTCAAAATAAAAATAATCATGGTATAGTATTCTAGAACTATTTTATTAATTTTATGATTGAATTTCCTGTTGTACTGAATTTTTTTACAAAAGGTTTTTTAACTAAATTTATTGTGAATACTCATTCATATTTAAAGAGATGTCCATTTTTCTTTAGTGTTTTCTACAAATATTATGAGCCCCTCTAAGGAGTTGGCTTGACCTGCCGCCACATAAACAGTAGTCCATAATGGACTGACCCTGACCTATACAGTTAGTTACCTATACAGGAATTACTGGAAACTTGGTTCTTTTTACTATATAACATCACTAAACACAAAAAGAATTGTTAAAATTATATTATTTACATGTTTACATCATTCGAGGTTAGCATTTCATAGTTTGACTAAATTAATTTAAATTTTCATTTAAATTTCTTTAGGATAATAGTTGATAATTGCTCACAAACGTTTCACATCAACATTCACCATAAACTCCAATTGAAGTGTATACTCAACCAAGTTCATCAAGATGAAATTGTCGCACATAAATTATTAGTTGAAATACCCCATGCATCATATGAAAGAAAATTAACCAAAACAAATTGATATTTGAAAATCGACTGCAAATTTATGTAGGCAACACTAATGTGTTTAAATGGGTAAAAAATTTATTATTTGTTTTTAAATGTATTTTTATAAAACTTTCTGAAATTCAGTAGGGTATATGTGACTAAGAGCTGCTTTCCCCTAATCTAGTTTTTTGAACTTCAGAAACTTAAGTTTAGTAACATTTGAATTTTCCTGATAATATGGTATATAATTTAAAAATTAGAATATTCATATGGTTTAAATTAAATTCACGTTTACTTTAAACCTTAATTGGGGAAAGCAGCCCTAAGTAGCGTTAGACTCGTCTTAATCTTAAATCGAACTAAAATGGTTCAATAAATTTATACTCATAATGAATGTTAAGTCTGTTTCTTTTTCTTTTATATTGATAGAATTTATACATAAGAATTTTTTTAGTATTTTTTCTTTGGAATATAAGCATATGTAAATATTAAGATCTTCACAAATGCGATTCAAAATAAATGTTTTTAAAACTGAATTCTGACCTTAAGTATATATTAGGATAATAGTTTATTTATTTACATCTTCCATCAACTGAAATTCCCCCAGCTCTACATGCAATGGTTTCAATTCCATTAACATCATGGCTTTGCTGAAAAACTTTGTTTGCTCCAATCAGCTGCTTTATTTGAAATTTCTATTCCCATGTTAAATCTTATGGACTAACACGAAACTTTAAGGGCGTCTAGGGCTCTTCCCTTCAGTTAAACCTTTTTAAATTTTATTTCCTGCAAAATTTCACGCCAAGCTCTTTCCAATGACACCAAAAATATGAAAATCGGTTCAGTAGTTTAGGAGGAGTCTTTGTAACAAAAAAACTGCTCGCGTATTAAATAAGTATAGATAAAGTCAGTAAAATCAGGCTCAAGCCCCCATTTCAAAGAATGCTGGTAGATTGAAAATGTTGACTGATTTTTTAAGAAGTGGCAGTCACTAATTTTCCATAATATAATGTTTACTTTAGTTGCTGTTAATGACTTGTTAGTAGGTTTTCTTGTGAAGCCCGTTTTGAAACGGGGGCCTGATCTAACGTTCAGGCTCACATTTGCTATCATAATTATCACAACATCTACTCCAAAAGCACTTAGTGAATAGGCCTACTATATTTAAAAAATCCCATTTTGTATCAAGAGGACGTTAGCCTGCATATTTAGCAAAGCTTAATACTATTATGATTTACTTGCTTATGTAGGCTACTAGAATAACATTTTTTTAAAGTCACCATGAACAAGTCGATATAGGTACTTATCTACGACTTATTTTATGGAGTTTCAGTTATAACTTATTACGAATAGAAATTTCTTATTTTTAATAGCCACTTGATTAAATTTTTACGATTCTTTTCCGTGGATTATTTTTGCCTTATAACGCGTCAGCATTATTATTTTTTTCTCTTAAACAACCGCGGGCCCCTCCGGCCACGGCGCCCCCTTTAGCCGAGGCGCCCCGGTCGCCCCGCCCTTGGGGCGGCCCTGGTTTTGTTAGTAAACAAATCTAACTAAAATGCTTTCAAAATCCCTGACTTGGGTACCTTTAAGACGGTCCCAGGGCTAAGCCCTGAAAGTTATCACAAAATTGATGGTGTATAAACCTACTCCATGAAATATGAAATTCTACATGTATGTACAGTAACAAGTTTCGTGGTCATCGGTCCAGCGGTGTCTGAGTTTATCCGTGCCAACTATTATATAAATATAAATATAAATATAAATATAAATATAAATATAAATATATATATATATATATATATATATATATATATACCAACATCCCTTTTATACTTATAGATGAGTAAATAATAATAATATATATATATATATATAATTTTTTTGGATTTGTTTTTCCTGAATAGTACGTGTGGTTAGCATTGCACTCTTTGATTTATTTATTTATACAATTTTTACAATGCTATAATACAGCCTTAGCCAATTACACTATAGCATTAATATAAATTTACATTTAACAAATATAGAAAAACATGCAACATCGTCAATATGTAAATTACATACAACAACTGTGTTCATTTCTATGTCCAATTCTTGCTTTTCCTGCTAACTATGACAAAAATATCCAATAAACATTCAGTGAAGATAAATATACTTAAATATTTCTAAAAACAAAAGTCAGTTACAATGAATTATTAAATAAGGTTAAGAATAAATGCTTTTACTTTTAACGTATTAAAAGACAATAAATAATTATTTTGTTTAGTTTTCGATTAAAATACATAAACGAGTTTTAAATTTTGTAAAAGTATCTTAATACCCCCGTTGCAGCAGACCTGCATACTCAGCGAATTTCAAATGCAAAACAACATATTTTAATCCCACATAGCGAGATTTTACATGTTTTTGTAAGCTCCATAAGAATAACATGGGGAATGAGTATGCAGGTTGGCTGCTACAGGTATGTTTAAACTGGTTGGTTTTAATTTAATATTTAGTAGATCTGAACTAGAAGAAGCCATTTACCCAGTTTTATCAAGATATGTTGAGAAATAAGCGAGATATAGAATTTTACTTATTTCCCATAAGGTTAACATTGAGACAACGTACTGTGTTTACCACTTTCAATATCTCGATAACCAATGGACATAGAGCAGTGATTCAAAATACCAAATTGTTTGTTTTTTTGAGCTGAATTCAATGGTGCCAACAAAAATTTGATAAATTTTATTTTTGTATGTGAAAAGCTCAAAAAACCCATTTTTGGGGGGGTTTATCCCCCTTTACCCCCCTTCTGGTGGTCCGATCGGGCTGGTTCACGAACTCGTCCGAGTGATTACCACACGTCAGTACCAAATTACATTAAGATCGGACCATGTTTACGGCCGCTATCGTGTTAACAGACATATATATAGATATATATATAGATTTATAGATATATAGATATATAAAATACCCCCGTTGCAGCAGACCTGCATACTCAGCGAATTTCAAATGCAAAACAACATATTTCAAGCCAACATAGCGAGATTCAACATGTTTTTGTAAGCTCCATAAGAATAACATGGGGAATGAGTATGCAGGTTTGCTGCTACGGGTATATTAAAACTGGGTGGTTTTAATTCAATATTTAGTTGATCTGAACTAGAAGAAGCCATTTACCAAGTTTTATCAAGATATGTTGAGAAATAAGCAAGATAAAGAATTTTCTTTATTTCCCTTAAGGTTAACTTTGGGACAACATACTGTGTTTACCACTTTCAATATCTCGGAAACCAATGGACATAGAGCAGCGATTAAAATACTAAATTGTTTGTTTTTTTGAGCTGAATTCAAAAATGCTAGCAAAAATTGGATAATTTTTAATTTTCTATGTAAAAACTCAAAAAACCCATTTTTGGGGGGGTTTACCCCCCTTTACCCCCCCTTCCGGTGTTCCGATCGGGCTGGTTCATGAACTCGTCCGAGTGATTACCACTTTACACGTCTGTACCAAATTTCATTAAGATCGGTTCATATTTACGGCCGCTATCGTGTTAACAGACATATATATATATAGAGATTATTATATATATATATATATATATATATATAATAATTCGAACGAATAGTGTTTTTTGCTTCTGGGGGCCCCGAAATGAAAAGTTAACATGGTCTCGGACTTAGTTGAATTTTAAATTATCGTGGTCCCAGACAACCAATGCATCTAAGTCGCTTTGCAATTGTTCACAATCAATTTTTGACTCTATCCGTCTAAAAATTTTAACGTCATCGACATATAAAAGTATTTTACTATTTTTATGCATTAATGAAGATAATAAACAATAACGGCCCTAAATTTGATCCTTGGGGAATCCCCGAGTCGGCAATAAAAACTTTAGAGGAAACCCCTTCATAACAAACAAACTGTTCCCTTTTATACTTATTTGTATAAAGTAATTACTTGAGCAATATTACTTGATGATATTGAGGAGTATTACTCGAAGCAAAGAATTTCGAAGAATTATTAGTCAGACCAAGATAATGCAGCTTAGATAGCAATTTTAAATGTGAAACTTTGTCAAACGCCTTTTCAAAATCTGTGTATAATACATCAACTTGGACATTGCTGTCTACTAATGGAAGACAAAACTGAGTGAAGTTTGATACAGCTTAGATGGCTCTCCGGTTGAATGTTAAATACAAAAAAGTTTCATTTTGAAAATACCTTTCAAATAAAAAAAGATTTATCAAGATCGGAGTACTAGTATTACTCGAGTTAGAGACCAATTTATGAATTAACTGGTGATATGAGGGTGTTCTTCACAAATTCAAAGTTGCATCTTCGGACAAAAATACTGCCTCTGATATCTTCTATACACTCACCAAGTGGCTAAGCTGTATCAAAAAGTACAAGATTTTTACGCTTACCACATGTGCTAGAAGCAAAAAAAAAATGCATCTGACTGCTCTGTTGGCAAATTAAATATAACAATTCAAATATTTTATTCGTAGGACTCAGAATATTTTCTGTATACTTACGACTGTAAAACTTCCAATAATATTGAAAAGCAGTTTTTTCACACAATTCTTTATTACCCTCGTTTATTGTCCTCGAATATGACCCTACTTCAAAGTCAGGGTCATCACCCGTGAAATCTGCTAAACTTGGCATATACACCCATCCATACACGACGTATCTCGGTATAAATGATATAGTGGGTTTTGTAGAGGGGTCGACAGTGATTCTTTCAGCATAATTTGATTTACTGAAATAAAATTAAAACAAACTAAATTAAAAAAAGAACTAGTGGCTTGGAGGGGCTTAAGGCCCAAATTTAACTAAATTTCTATACTCCACAGGGGTTCATTTCAGCTGGAGCACACCGGAACGCAGCTCCAGTACTTTTTAGGACCCCGGAGCACACCGGAGCGCAGCTTCGGTGCTTCTTAATTCACTGGTATGGGTTTTTTCTGGCCATGTCACCTGTTACTACTGTTCAGAAAACGATTTTTGTTAAAGTGTACAATCTTTCCATTTTGGGAACTGCCTAAGTCAACTTTACAGCCCTATTTTCCTTTACATAGCTATACGCAACATATTAGATGGTAGCTTTTTACCCTCTATTCTGGATACTGATCACTTAACACTAAACACGAGATCGGCTTAAGCGAGTGATGGCGGGAGTTCACAATCGTCGATCAAGGACGAATCCAATTCACATCAATTTGAGCGTGTACTGGATGCGTTCGGCATTACTCGTTTCTACGTTGTTGTTATAGACCTCATGCGGCAGATAGTTCGACAAATGTTTGGACAAGTCAGTTGCGCCTGCGCCCTTGTTCGACGATAGTAAATTCTCACCTTGAGGCGTTAGTGGCGCTAACGCAGGGAGCACTGGAGATCACGACCTACACGATTACTGTGGCACAGGTTCACTCTAGCCGCAGAAAAACCTAGCTAGCATGAAAGTATACACGGCCTAAACATTATACGGCCTTGCTTTTTATCATAAACCTATAAAAAGCACCAATTTTAATTGCAATTTATAAAAGTTTTCCAGGGGAGGACCCCCGAATCCCCCCAGCCCAGCCCCCCGGTGTGCTATAGCTCCGGTACTTTTTTCTTTAGAAATTAAGCCCTGAAACTCCATATATTTTTAATAATAAAAGGCAAAGTCCTAACTGATCTATCACTCACTCATCACCGATCCTCCTAATTCCTGTGCATGAAGAATGTCTCTGGGGCTCCTAGTCTCGGTAGGATCGGCACGGTTCTGCCTGCCGCCCCAATGTAACTTATCACGCACCGGAAATTAAATAAGGACTCAAACTCAAATGAATGTAACATATAAAGTCAATTGTTAAATGGAACATTAAATCTATAATACCGTAGAAAGGCATATTGTGAAGTCAGGGATATAACTAACAGGGGCCTAGAGGGTATGAAAATCCCCCACTGTAAGGGGGTCTGTGGACACACCAAGGAATTTGTCTAAAGTCGATCGATAAACTCACATTTTTGGGCGGCTTAGAGACATAAAACATGAAGTTTAACTCCGAATAAATACCGACTTATTGATGCTGGTACGTAGTCGGATTCAGAAAAGTTCGGAATATCTTACAATATTAATAAAATTTCCTTTACTCTGCAAAAAAGTATGATACCAGTGCAGAAATAACAGTAGACAGTATTAACATTTCACAACTTAACGCTACTCCTGCCGTTTACTAGCTATCAGTAAATCTTGCGATTGTATTTTTCATCCATTCTCGCTTTTCACAACCCTCCCAGTGTGTAAATGATGTGCGTAACTGTCTTTCACGTCTGTTGGTGACTTTAGCCGAGTTATTGTTTTCTCGTCATCGGTACATGCACGATACTTGACGGCCGTGCTTACCGCCCCAGTCCCGCAGTGTCCCCACTGTTTGGGTGATTACCCTTTTCTAGGGTAATTTCAACCGGCTTAGGCTAATGTTAGGGTAATGGCATTTTTTGGGTAATTTTAGGGTAAAATCTAATTTGGTATTTTCTTGGGTCTATCAAATATATTGAAAAAACAACAAAGACGCCTCAGATTGCAGTTTTACAAACATTTATAAACCAGAAACTATAAAAAATACAAAAACCAAACCTGCGTACTCAGCGAATTTCTAAAGAATTAATTTTTATATGGAAGCTTATTTAATAAATGTAAGATAAAATTTTTCAAACACCTTATGTAATTATTGCAAAAAGTATATTATATAATAATTGAAGAGCTTACGAAATAAAGGAAATAATCATGGGAATCACTTCGGTATCCACTCCAGTAATACGCTTTTTGTTATTCTTATAACTATCAGTCTAATATTTTTTTGTTAGTGTATTCTTGTTATAGTATAAAAATGTAAGCAAACATACAACCAATGATCTAAAATCAGTCAAAATCAAAACAAATAAAATAATCATATAAACAAATTAAATCCAAACATATGATTCATCTTAAAATTTAAAAAAGCTTGTTGCTGCAAACTTGCAAACTCAGTTAATTTTTAAAGGATTTATTTTTTATATGTGGGCATATTCTACATTAGTTAGGGAAGTTGTTGTTTTTAATATTTAATTTTGTTTAAATATTAATTTAAATAAGTAAATTTTATCGTTCATGTTCTTATTTCTCAATAATTATTCATATTCTAATAATTTTATTAAATGTATACTTGTTATAGTACATAAAAGTCAACAAACATGTTATCAATCTACTTAGATCCAAGGAATAAAAACAAATCAATCATCACATGAACAAATCAAATTGAATCATATGGTTTGTAATATAATTTTTTAAATCCCATTTTTGGGGAATTCAATGAAAAATGTAGGTATTTATATGTAGTACATCTGCACTTTAAAAAAAAATTGTTTTTTGCTAAATGTACTGCATTTAGCAGATCCAATATTAGTACAGTAAAATTTGTCCAAAAAAAGACCAAAACTGAAAAAAATTAGCCCTACCTTGAAACTTGGTATACAGGTCATCTTTAGGCTCTAGTTGAAGAATCCGATGAGTCCATAAAAATTCAGGGGGTGGAAGGCCCCTTTTTCGAAGGGGGTAGGGGGGGAAGGTTGTATTTTTTGTAAATGTAATAACTCCGGTGAAAAAGGTACGATCCATATAAAATTTGATGTGGGCTTTTAAAACAGTAAATTTTAACACTACATAAAAATTAATTCGATCGTGTCATCCTAAGGGGTCCAAAAGGGGGGATTTAACACCTCAAAAATGGGTTTTTTAATTTTTTGATACCCAAAAATTAAAATTATGAAAATTTTGTTTTAGTTTTTGAATTCAGCTCAAAAAATCAAACAATTTGGTATTTTTAATTATTACTCTATGACCATTGGTTGCCGAGATATTGTAATTGGTAAACACAGTACGTTGTCCAATATAACCTCAAAATATACAGAAACTTATAAATCCCGCTTATTTTTTATCATTTATCAACGATATTTCGTATTTGGCTTCCTGTAGTTGAGTTTTAATGGATTATGGCTTATAAGTCCCACTTTTCTTCATCCCCTTGTCAGCAAACCTACATACTCATTTCCTATGTTATTTAAATGGGAAAACATTATGATATGTCAATTTCTCTTATATTTCCGGTTCTAATGACAATAATGAAACAGTTTTAGACTTATTTTACTAGGAAAATCTTTGGCTTTCAGAATAACCATTAACAGATTAATTTGGTTGGGTTTAAGGCTAGTTGAAGTGCTATTATCCATGTTGTATTTTTTTAAATTATTTTTGTTTTTAATTGTTAATAATGAATATCTCAGCTCTTAAGAAAGAGAATGCATTTGTTTTGGTCTTGAATTGCTCCGTAAATTATTTTCTTTCATTTAACCTATAATTTGATAAAATTGGTTTTGATTTGGATCAGTTATAATGTGTATTTCAATTAAAAAATAAAAATTTTTTTTAAGTTTTACTTACAGTAAAAGAGTGATACCTCCGGTTCTAAAGGAGATAAAAAGTTAGTTTTGGTCTCAAATTAAACAGGAACGTAGCAGCTTTAATATGAGCTATTATTCGATAAAATTGGTTTTGGTTTGGCTCAGTTATAATGCGTACTTCAATCAAAAAATATTTTTTTTTAAGTTTTACTTACAGTGATAGGATGATACCTCTGGTTCTAAAGGAGGTAAAACGTTTGTTATGGTCTTAAATCATTCAGTGAACCATTGGCTTTCACTGAGGCTACAGATCATTTGAAACCGTTAATTTTAAGAGGAGCTATAAACCTTAAATTAAAAATAAAATTTTTGAAAAATTTTGTTTTTATGACGATAAAACATTACAACTCCCTTCAATATCAACCAATCTACATGATTTATAGGTCAAATGAGAGAAAATAATTTACAGAGCAATTCAAGACCAAAACAAATGCATTCTCTTTCTTAAGAGCAGAGATATTCAATATTAAAAATCAAAAACAAAAATAATTTAAAAAATACAACATTGATAATAGCATTTCAACTAGCCTTAAACCCAACCAAATTAACCTGTTAATGGTTATTCTGAAAGCCAAAGATTTTCCTAGTAAAATAAGTCTAAAACTGTTTCATTATTGTCATTAGAACCGGAAATATAAGAGAAATTGACATATCATAATGTTTTCCCATTTAAATAACATAGAAAATGAGTATGTAGGTTTGCTGACAAGGGGATGAAGAAAAGTGGGACTTATGAGCCATAATCCATTAAAACTCAACTGTAGGAAGCCAATTACAAAGTATCGTTGATAAATGATAAAAAATAAGCGGGATTTATAAGTTTCTGTATATTTTGAGGTTATATTGGACAACGTACTGTGTTTACCAATTTCAATATCTCGGCAACCAATGGTCATAGAGTAATAATTAAATACCCCCATTGCAGCAGACCTGCATACTCAGCTAATTTCAAATGCAAAACATCATATTTCAATCCAACATAGCGAGATTTGACTTGTTTTTGTAAGCTCCATAAGAATAACATGGGGAATGAGTATGCAGGTGTGCTGCTACAGGTATATTAAAACTGGGTGGTTTTAATTCAATATTTACTAGATCTGAACTAGAAGAAGCTATTTACCAAGTTTTATTGAGATATGTTGAGAAATAAGCGAGATATAGAATTTTACTTATTTCCCATAAGGTTAACATTGGGACAACGTACTGTGTTTACCACTTTCAATATCTCGGTAACCAATGGACATAGAGCAGTGTTTCAAAATACTAAATTGTTTGTTTTTTTGAGCTGAATTCAATGGTGCCCATAAAAATTCGATAAATTTTATTTTTCTATGTAAAAAATTCAAAAAAACCCATTTTTGGGGGGGTTTATCCCCCTTTACCCCCCCTTCGGGTGGTCCGATCGAGCTGGTTCACGAACTCGTCCAATTGATTACCACTTTACATGTCCGTACCAAATTTCATAAAGATCGGATCATTTTTGCGGCCGCTATCGTGCTAACAGACATATATATATATATATATATATATATATATCTAGACATACATATATATATATATATATATATATATATATATATAAATTCAAACGAATAGTGTTTTTTGCTTCTGGGGGCCCCAAAACGAAAAGTTATAGTGGTCCCGAGCTTAAGTCTTACCATGAGACCTACGGTAATAGCTTCTTCCCTATAGGGGAAATTCGCTAAAATACTAAATTACTTGATTGTTTGAGCTGAATTCAAATAAATAAAACAAAATTTTCATAATTTTAATTTTTGGATATCAAAAAATTAAAAAAAACCCATTTTTTATATGTTAAATCCCCCCTTTGGACCCCTTAGGATGACACGATCGAATTAATTTTTTATGTAGAGTTAAAATATACTGTTTTAAAAGCCCACACCAAATTTTAAATGGATCGGACCTTTTTCACCGGAGTTATTGCATTTACAAAAAAAAAATACAACCTTCCCCCCCTTCTCCCCTCGAAAAAGGGGCCTTCCACTCCCTGAATTTTTATGGACTCATCGGATTCTTCAACTTGAGCCTAAAGATGACCTATATACCAAGTTTCAAGGTGGGGCTAATTTTTTTTCAGATAAAGTTAGTTTTTACTGTACTATATCTCATAAACCGATTGATGTAGTAGTCGAGGAAAGATATGGGAAAAAACACCTAACCCTGAAGAAATTCCTATAAGGGAGATTTTTGTGTTTTTCTGTCATATTTTATGTGCTGATTAACATACTAAAAGTTTACCGAAGTTTGACCACCGGAAGTGCCTCATTTTCAAGATGGCGTCCAAGAAGGTGACAATAGTATTAAAGATATAGGAAATAAATGTGGTAGGTGATGTATAAATGAATCTGGTGTCATAATACCACTGCCAATAATTGAAGGGAGGTATGAACTTCAGTTTTTGTAGGTTAAAAAAATCGGCCGCCATCTTGGATCCGCCATATTGGATGAAGTAATTATTTTCAAATGTACACATAGTGTTGTGACACATCATTTTGAACTAGATTTTCACGCTGTTTGATTACATCCGGAGCTACAAGGAAAATAGTCCAAAAAATCCCAAAAAATATTCCAAGCTCGAAACGTCCATAAGGATTATATAGGGAATAATCTTTGTTTGGGTATATCTTGAAAACGTGTCAAGATTTTCAAAAACGGATTTCAGCATTGTAAACAGCGTGAAAATCTAGTTCAAAATGATGTGTCACAACACTATGTTTACATTTGTAAATAATTACTTCATCCAATATGGCGGATCCAAGATGGCGGCCGATTTTTTTAACCTACAAAAACTGAAGTTCATACCTCCCTTCAATTATTGGCAGTGGTATTATGACACCAGATTCATTTATACGTCACCTATCGCATTTATTTCCTATATCTTTAATGCTATTGTCACCTTCTTGGACGCCATCTTGAAAATGAGGCACTTCCGGTGGTCAAACTTTGGTAAACTTTTAGTATGTTAATCAGCACATAAAATATGACAGAAAAACGCAGAAATCTCCCTTAGAGCAATTTTTTCAGGGTAAAACCCTATTTTTCCTCGACTATAATCATTCAAAATACTATATTGTTTATTTTTTTAAGCAGAATTCAATTTTGACACTTAGATTTACAAAAAATTAGTATAAAGATATTAAATCCTAAAAATAAATTTTATTTTGTGGAAAAACCCTCCTTAGAGTTAACTTATCGCGCTGGTTTTCGAACTCGAAGTAATAAATGTCACTCTAGACGTATGTACCAAATTTCATCGCGATTGGATCTTTTTTACTAAAGTTATCGCGCCTACGGGCAGGTATATGAAGATATCCTTATATATATATATATATATATGAAAATGAACGAACGGTGTTTTTGGGGTCTGGGAGCATCAAAATGAAAAGTTACGGTGGTCCCGTGCTTAAGTCTTACCATGCCGCCTACGGTAATAGCTACTTCCCTATAGGGGTAAATTCGCTAAAACATTAGAATTATTGTGTTATTAGTTTTTAGATCTAAGACTATAAAATAACTAAATTCAGAAACTAAATCTATATTATTAATTCTGTAAGCGATTTTTTTCAATCACAATTGTGAGAGTTTGACAGCTCGCAGGATGATGGGGGAGGGCTCAAATAAAAGGTCTTGGTCCCAAGGGGTCGGGAAAAATTTCAGATTATGTCCAAATCTACCAGAAAATGAGAAACAACGAAAAATATCTTCCATTTAAAATGCATTGGGATTGAAAAACGTCTGCTTTGTTTACATTAAACATGTGGTGCTAATGCTTGATTCAAAGCGATATGGTAGATGTTGACATATGGGATTTTTTTCAAAATGCAGCTAACTATGCACGTTCAATGTACTATAACAAACAAATTTTAAATTTAATATTTCTGATTTTATAACAATTAAGAGTTTGATTTTTTTATAATTTAAAATTATAAAAAGTTAAGTACGTTTGTTTAGTTTATCTTATAACGATGCAGATTTAATACCAAATGATCTATCTATCTCTCTCTCTCTCTCTCTCTCTCTCTCTCTCTATCTCTATATATATATATATATATATATATATATATATAATAACGTAAGGGACATTTTTGCGCCGAAATTGTGGGCGTTTGGAAGGTCGCAGGATGATGGGAGGGGGCTGAAATTGAAGGTTTCCATCCCAGGCACTCGGGGAAAATACTGAAATTGCATAAATGAGAAATAACGTAAAGTACTTGTCATTTAAAAACCATTGGGATGTAAAAAGGTCTGCTTTGTTTACTTAAAACCAAATGCTAGATATAATCAAAACTTTGTGGATCCAAAAGCCTATTTTCTGAGAAGGTATTTTGTACTATAGTAAAGAAGGATTATGCTCAGGGGCTATTAGCCCCTTCAAGCCTCTAGTTAACGTTTATTTTTAAAATGTTAAGTATGTACTGGTACAAGAGTGCTGATAATTGTATGAATCAGCAGTTCATGGCAAGTTTCAAGTAATACATATACGATTTCAAAAAGTGACTAGTAAAACACAGTACAACCAGTAGAAACGATTTCAGAGAAAATAAGTTAATATAGTGGTCGATTTTGGCACAAGTAAAACAAAAATTAATACTCTAAGATAGACAATAAACTCTTGTTTAGTATAATTCGTAATTCGCCGAAGTCGGTAACTTACCCAGCGAGTTAATCAGCACTTAATAATAAATAGTCTTGAACAAATATTTATACAAAAAGTTTAATAACTTGAAAACGAAAAAAGAAATAAAAAAACGGATTGCAGCGTTGAATTTTAAATTAAAAACCCGTGTTTAAAAAGGGTCACAACCCTATCTTTACTTTTGAAAAAAAGTAGATGTATCCAATATGGCGGATCCAAGATGGCGGCCGAAAATGAGTACCCCTTCAAAACAAGGTACTTGCCACCCAATAATGTTTGGGTGGGGTCTCAGATAGTTATTTTAAGAAATGTAAAAAAAAGTATGGGGGTACGATTAAAACTCACCCTGTATATATATATTACGCAATTATAAGAACAGAGTACCCTTTGCGGTTTTAATTTTATTGAAAACCAACATTTTTCGGCGACTAAGGCCATTTTCAAGGTATTAGTTCGTTTTATACTATTAGGTTATTTAAAATTATAATAATCGTAAAGAAATAAAATTCAAAGTAAAATAAAATTAAATTAAAATAATCTGATTATAATCATATTGATCCATACTTTTTTTCAATAAACATGTTTTTGAAAGTCTATATTTTCTTTCAGTGTTCCTTGAACAAACATATTACGTCATCGACATGCCGGAATCAGTATATTATTTTGGTCAAGAAAGGATTTATTGTGTTAATTATTTTAGTTGCTTCCATATTATGTATAAATAAATCTGATGATAGTCCAGATAGTGGAGATCCCATCGCCAATATATGATGTTAATTCAATCTCAAACAAGATACAATTCACAAAAGAAAGCCAGGAAACTTTGATTACTGTCCGCGGATAGCTTGATGGCTAGCGGGATAAGTGCAGGGGGAGGGGAGGAGTGCGATTTCTATTGGCTGAGCCAAGGCCACACTACACTACAGGCCGGAGTCTCTCCCCCTCCTCCCTGATGCCACGTCACAACACCGGCCGAACCCCTAGCGCTGTGTTGGAAATAACAACTAAAATCATATGAAAATCGTAAACATTTACCAAAAAATTATGACATTAGAACATCGAAATGAAAACAATAAGAAACAAAACTGTCAAATTTCCAATAAATCATCTGATGGAAAGTAAACAAATTACTTGCCTGTAATGTTTACCGGTTTTTCAAGTTTATGAAATAAAGTCTTGTTTTCTTTAAAAATATTTTCGACCGCATTTGGTTATTCATTAATTAATGCAGATTCGAAAAAATAGTGGTTTCTAAACGAAAACTTAAACGAATTACTTAGGGCACGATAGATTTAAGAGTGCGACAGTGAATCGCCATAAGAGTACATTATAAAAGCGTCTGCGATTCCGACTGATAACGTGACGTCACCACAAAAGGACTCCGGCCTGTAGTGTAGTCTGGCCTTGGCTGAGCCGTTCCCCTCTCGCCGCAAACGCGACACTAGTAGCCGACCTGAAAATGTAGCCTGATGCCGATGCCGATGCCGATGCCGCTGCGTACTCCCCGCGCTGACGTACTCACCTGCGGTGCGCCGGG
The DNA here is from genome assembly GCA_035578135.1 of Flexamia atlantica. NCBI lineage: Eukaryota > Metazoa > Arthropoda > Insecta > Hemiptera > Cicadellidae > Flexamia > Flexamia atlantica. Next base: position 36,231,274 of record JAQJVK010000011.1, read on the forward strand.
CGTTTAGTTGCGCGCCCGAATGGTTTGTCCATTTTTACGTACGGATGCCATCACGAAATAAATACCTTTATCACAAAAAAAGTAATTTTAAAACTTTCATTCGCACGAATAGAGCATAATGGCGTGAAACGAAGAAGCTTGGATGTTTACAAACAAAACTTGATCAATTTGGATTTTCAAACGTGGAAAATTAAATAACATATGATCAATTGATTTAACTATGAGTTTCTTGTGTTCATCTTCTGTTATTTTTCAACAAGGTTAAAATGTAGACGGGTAGTAGCGTCGTTGTTATGGTAACCGGCCCGCTATCCCCTCCCCTCAAATCCCCCCCACCCCCCCCACCCACCCCACTAGCCATCAAGTCATCGGTGGTCAGTAATTACCTGGACTTAACTATCAAGAAAGAAAAAACAAACATAATTTTAAGATTTTTAGGAAACCCACACAAACTGAAATTTGGTTGGCACTACTGGTGCAGTACAGAGTGGTCTACTTCCACTAGGTTGAAGTAGAGTAAAAACACGTCGGATCCATGGTTTTATCGAAAATTAGGAGAGTATTAGAAGGTTTAATAAGGTTGGAGTGTGTTATCAGGACGTTAGAGCCTATAATTGATGTAAACAAGCGATAATTACGATAGTCCTCTCCTAGGTTCAGATATCAGAAGGACGCAACGTGGTCGGACAGTCGGCAGGTCGAAGAGCGCACGCTCGGTTACGGGGGCAGGTGTTCCGTGCGATCTAAATTCCTGTTAACTGTTAGTGCTGATGTCTAAAACTACAACTGACAAGTACTTTTCTCCAGTGTCTCATATTCAGAAGCGGCCAAGACAAAACTCATCTCCAGAAAGTGTTAATTCAGAAAGCAGCGACAATATGGACTTGCACGGGAAGGTGGGTGATATAACCAAACATGAACTCATGTCGGAGTTAACGGCAGTGTTAGGTAATTTACTGGACAACAAACTAGCGAATGTAGCAACTAAAAGTGATCCGGTCAATTTGTCGGAAAAGGTGTCGAAAATTGAAGAAGAAAATGTGTTACAGAAGGAAGAGATACATAACCTTAAGTGTCGGAATAAGATTATATTAAACAAACTGTTGGACTTCGAAGGTAGATCGAGGAGGAATAATTTAATTTTTAAAGGCTTCAAGGGATCGGGCAGCACTAGGGACTTCAAATATCTCGTAAGTAGCTTTGTTAATGACAAGTTCGGAAATAATAAAGTTTGGGTAAATCAAGCGCACCCTCTCGGAAAACAACGAGACATGGTAAAAGCTCATTTTCCTTATGATGCGGACATCGAGAACATAATGAGCAGAGCTTCAGACTTAAAAGGCTCGGGATTTTCTATGTTCCGTGATTTTCCAAGGGAGATTCGGGTAAAGCGGGCGTGTTTGGCAGCCGTGAGAGCGGAGGTGGAGTCGCTGGCTGGCGGAAGATGCCTCTAGTTTTCGACCACCTAATCATAAACCGTCAGAGATTCTCGTGGGAAGAGGGAAAACTCATGGCCGGGTGGCAGGATGGTTTTCAACTTTTGAACTCCATGTTCCGTCACGACTTCTCACAGTTTGTGACGGAGCTGTCTAGGCATCCTAGGCGAAGGCCGCAAGAAGACGGTGACGATGGGGGAGTTCCAACCTCCCAGCAGACAGCGGCGGCGGGGCCGGCCCAGGCAGCGGCGAGGTGTCGACCACCCCGAGCCAGTAGGGCTGAGGCAGGACAGGGGCCGGCCCAGGCAGCGGCGAGGTGTCGACGGCGGGGGCGGCGGCGACCACCCCGAGCCAGTAGGGCTGAGGCAGGACAGGGGCCGGCCCAGGCAGCGGCGAGGTGTCGACGGCGGCGGCGGCGGCGACCACCCCGAGCCAGTAGGGCTGAGGCAGGACAGGGGCCGGCCCAGGCAGCGGCGAGGTGTCGACGGCGGGGGCGGCGGCGACCACCCCGAGCCAGTAGGGCTGAGGCAGGACAGGGGCCGGCCCAGGCAGCGGCGAGGTGTCGACGGCGGGGGCGGCGGCGACCACCCCGAGCCAGTAGGGCTGAGGCAGGACAGGGGCCGGCCCAGACAGCGGCGAGGTGTCGACGGCGGGGGCGGCGGCAACCACCCCGAGCCAGTAGGGCTGAGGCAGGACAGGGGCCGGCCCAGGCAGCGGCGAGGTGTCGACGGCGGCGGCGGCGACCATCCCGAGCCAGTAGGGCTGAGGCAGGACAAGGGCCGGCCCAGACAGTGGCGAGGTGTCGACGGCGGGGGCGGCGGCGACCACCCCGAGCCAGTAGGGCTGAGGCAGGACAGGGGCCGGCCCAGACAGTGGCGAGGTGTCGACGGCGGGGGTGGCGGCGACCACCCCGAGCCAGTAGGGCTGAGGCAGGACAGGGGCCGGCCCAGACAGCGGCGAGGTGTCGAACACCCCGAGCCAGTAGGGCTGAGGCAGGACAGGGGCCGGCCCAGGCAGCGGCGAGGTGTCGACGGCGGGGGCGGCGGCGACCACCCCGAGCCAGTAGGGCTGAGGCAGGACAGGGGCCGGCCCAGACAGCGGCGAGGTGTCGACGGCGGGGGCGGCGGCGACCACCCCGAGCCAGTAGGGCTGAGGCAGGACAGGGGCCGGCCCAGGCAGCGGCGAGGTGTCGACGGCGGGGGCGGCGGCGACCACCCCGAGCCAGTAGGGCTGAGGCAGGACAGGGGCCGGCCCAGACAGCGGCGAGGTGTCGACGGCGGGGGCGGCGGCGACCACCCCGAGCCAGTAGGGCTGAGGCAGGACAGGGGCCGGCCCAGACAGCGGCGAGGTGTCGACGGCGGGGGCGGCGGCGACCACCCCGAGCCAGTAGGGCTGAGGCAGGACAGGGGCCGGCCCAGGCAGCGGCGAGGTGTCGACGGCGGGGGCGGCGGCGACCACCCCGAGCCAGTAGGGCTGAGGCAGGACAGGGGCCGGCCCAGACAGCGGCGAGGTGTCGACGGCGGGGGCGGCGGCGACCACCCCGAGCCAGTAGGGCTGAGGCAGGACAGGGGCCGGCCCAGGCAGCGGCGAGGTGTCGACGGCGGGGGCGGCGGCGACCACCCCGAGCCAGTAGGGCTGGGGCAGGACAGGGGCCGGCCCAGGCAGCGGCGAGGTGTCGACGGCGGGGGCGGCGGCGACCACCCCGAGCCAGTAGGGCTGAGGCAGGACAGGGGCCGGCCCAGACAGCGGCGAGGTGTCGACGGCGGGGCCGGCCCAGACAGCGGCGAGGTGTCGACCACCCCGAGCCAGTAGGGCTGAGGCAGGACAGGGGCCGGCCCAGACAGCGGCGAGGTGTCGACGGCGGCGGCGGCGGCGACCACCCCGAGCCAGTAGGGCTGAGGCAGGACAGGGGCCGGCCCAGGCAGCGGCGAGGTGTCGACGGCGGGGGCGGCGGCGACCACCCCGAGCCAGTAGGGCTGAGGCAGGACAGGGGCCGGCCCAGACAGCGGCGAGGTGTCGACGGCGGGGGCGGCGGCGACCACCCCGAGCCAGTAGGGCTGAGGCAGGACAGGGGCCGGCCCAGACAGCGGCGAGGTGTCGACGGCGGGGGCGGCGACCACCCCGAGCCAGTAGGGCTGAGGCAGGACAGTGGCCGGCCCAGACAGCGGCGAGGTGTCGACGGCGGCGGGGGCGGCGACCACCCCGAGCCAGTAGGGCTGAGGCAGGACAGGGGCCGGCCCAGACAGCGGCGAGGTGTCGACGGCGGGGCCGGCCCAGACAGCGGCGAGGTGTCGACCACCCCGAGCCAGTAGGGCTGAGGCAGGACAGGGGCCGGCCCAGACAGCGGCGAGGTGTCGACGGCGGGGGCGGCGGCGACCACCCCGAGCCAGTAGGGCTGAGGCAGGACAGGGGCCGGCCCAGACAGCGGCGAGGTGTCGACGGCGGGGCCGGCCCAGACAGCGGCGAGGTGTCGACCACCCCGAGCCAGTAGGGCTGAGGCAGGACAGGGGCCGGCCCAGACAGCGGCGAGGTGTCGACCACCCCGAGCCAGTAGGGCTGAGGCAGGACAGGGACCGGCCCAGACAGCGGCGAGGTGTCGACGGCGGGGGGGGCGGCGACCACCCCGAGCCAGTAGGGCTGAGGCAGGACAGGGGCCGGCCCAGACAGTGGCGAGGTGTCGACGGCGGGGGCGGCGGCGACCACCCCGAGCCAGTAGGGCTGAGGCAGTACAGGGGCCGGCCCAGACAGCGGTGAGGTGTCGACGGCGGGGGCGGCGACGACCACCCCGAGCCTGTAGGGCTGAGGCAGGACAGGGGCCGGCCCAGACAGTGGCGAGGTGTCGACGGCGGGGGCGGCGGCGACCACCCCGAGCCAGTAGGGCTGAGGCAGGACAGGGGCCGGCCCAGGCAGCGGCGAGGTGTCGACGGCGGCAGCGGCGGCGACCACCCCGAGCCAGTAAGGCTGAGGCAGGACAGGGGCCGGCCCAGGCAGCGGCGAGGTGTCGACGGCGGGGGCGGCGGCGACCACCCCGAGCCAGTAGGGCTGAGGCAGGACAGGGGCCGGCCCAGACAGCGGCGAGGTGTCGACGGCGGGGGCGGCGGCGACCATCCCGAGCCAGTAGGGCTGAGGCAGGACAGGGGCCGGCCCAGACAGTGGTGAGGTGTCGACGGCGGGGGCGGCGGCTACCACCCCGAGCCAGTAGGGCTGAGGCAGGACAGGGGCCGGCCCAGACAGTGGTGAGGTGTCGACGGCGGGGGCGGCGGCGACCACCCCGAGCCAGTAGGGCTGAGGCAGGACAGGGGCAGGCCCAGGCAGCGGCGAGGTGTCGACGGAGGGGGCGGCGGCGACCACCCCGAGCCAGTAGGGCTGAGGCAGGACAGGGGCCGGCCCAGACAGCGGCGAAGTGTCGACCACCCCGAGCCAGTAGGGCTGAGGCAGGACAGGGGCCGGCCCAGACAGCGGCGAGGTGTCGACGGCGGGGGCGGCGGCGACCACCCCGAGCCAGTAGGGCTGAGGTAGGACAGGGGCCGGCCCAGGCAACGGCGAGGTGTCGACGGCGGGGGCGGCGGCGACCACCCCGAGCCAGTAGGGCTGAGGCAGGACAGGGGCCGGCCCAGACAGCGGCGAGGTGTCGACCACCCCGAGCCAGTAGGGCTGAGGCAGGACAGGGGCCGGCCCAGGCAACGGCGAGGTGTCGACGGCGGGGGCGGCGGCGACCACCCCGAGCCAGTAGGGCTGAGGCAGGACAGGGGCCGGCCCAGGCAACGGCGAGGTGTCGACGGCGGGGGCGGCGGCGACCACCCCGAGCCAGTAGGGCTGAGGCAGGACAGGGGCCGGCCCAGGCAGCGGCGAGGTGTCGACGGCGGGGGCGGCGGCGACCACCCCGAGCCAGTAGGGCTGAGGCAGGACAGGGGCCGGCCCAGTCAGCGGCGAGGTGTCGACGGCGGGGGCGGCGGCGACCATCCCGAGCCAGTAGGGCTGAGGCAGGACAGGGGCCGGCCCAGACAGCGGTGAGGTGTCGACGGCGGGGGCGGCGGCGACCACCCCGAGCCAGTAGGGCTGAGGCAGGACAGGGGCCGGCCCAGACAGCGGCGAGGTGTCGACGGCGGGGGCGGCGGCGACCACCCCAAGCCAGTAGGGCTGAGGCAGGACAGGGGCCGGCCCAGGCAGCGGCGAGGTGTCGACGGCGGGGGCGGCGGCGACCACCCCGAGCCAGTAGGGCTGAGGCAGGACAGGGGCCGGCCCAGACAGCGGCGAGGTGTCGACCACCCCGAGCCAGTAGGGCTGAGGCAGGACAGGGGCCGGCCCAGGCAACGGCGAGGTGTCGACGGCGGGGGCGGCGGCGACCACCCCGAGCCAGTAGGGCTGAGGCAGGACAGGGGCCGGCCCAGGCAGTGGCGAGGTGTCGACGGCGGGGGCGGCGGCGACCACCCCGAGCCAGTACGGCTGAGGCAGGACAGGGGCCGGCCCAGGCAACGGCGAGGTGTCGACGGCGGGGGCGGCGGCGACCACCCCGAGCCAGTAGGGCTGAGGCAGGACAGGGGCCGGCCCAGGCAGCGGCGAGGTGTCGACGGCGGGGGCGGCGGCGACCACCCCGAGCTAGTAGGGCTGAGGCAGGACAGGGGCCGGCCCAGGCAACGGCGAGGTGTCGACGGCGGGGGCGGCGGCGACCACCCCGAGCCAGTAGGGCTGAGGCAGGACTGGGGCCGGCCCAGACAGCGGCGAGGTGTCGACCACCCCGAGCCAGTAGGGCTGAGGCAGGACAGGGGCCGGCCCAGACAGCGGCGAGGTGTCGACGGCGGGGGGGGGCGGCGACCACCCCGAGCCAGTAGGGCTGAGGCAGGACAGGGGCCGGCCCAGACAGCGGCGAGGTGTCGACCACCCCGAGCCAGTAGGGCTGAGGCAGGACAGGGGCCGGCCCAGACAGCGGCGAGGTGTCGACGGCGGGGGGGGCGGCGACCACCCAGAGCCAGTAGGGCTGAGGCAGGACAGGGGCCGGCCCAGACAGCGGCGAGGTGTCGACGGCGGGGGCGGCGGCGACCATCCCGAGCCAGTAGGGCTGAGGCAGGACAGGGGCCGGCCCAGACAGCGGCGAGGTGTCGACCACCCCGAGCCAGTAGGGCTGAGGCAGGACAGGGGCCGGCCCAGACAGCGGCGAGGTGTCGACCACCCCGAGCCAGTAGGGCTGAGGCAGGACAGGGGCCGGCCCAGACAGCGGCGAGGTGTCGACGGCGGGGGAGGCGGCGACCACCCCGAGCCAGTAGGGCTGAGGCAGGACAGGGGCCGGCCCAGACAGCGGCGAGGTGTCGACGCCGGGGGCGGCGGCGACCACCCCGAGCCAGTGGGGCTGAGGCAGGACAGGGGCCGGCCCAGACAGCGGCGAGGTGTCGACGGCGGGGGCGGCGGCGACCACCCCGAGCCAGTAGGGCTGAGGCAGGACAGGGGCCGGCCCAGACAGTGGCGAGGTGTCGACGGCGGGGGCGGCGGCGACCACCCCGAGCCAGTAGGGCTGAGGCAGGACAGGGGCCGGCCCAGACAGCGGCGAGGTGTCGACGGCGGGGGCGGCGGCGACCACCCCGAGCCAGTAGGGCTGAGGCAGGACAGGGGCCGGCCCAGGCAGCGGCGAGGTGTCGACGGCGGGGGCGGCGGCGACCACCCCGAGCCAGTAGGGCTGAGGCAGGACAGGGGCCGGCCCGGACAGCGGCGAGGTGTCGACGGCGGGGGCGGCGACCACCCCGAGCCAGTAGGGCTGAGGCAGGACAGGGGCCGGCCCAGACAGCGGCGAGGTGTCGACCACCCCGAGCCAGTAGGGCTGAGGCAGGACAGGGGCCGGCCCAGGCAGCGGCGAGGTGTCGACGGCGGGGGCGGCGGCGACCACACCGAGCCAGTAGGGCTGAGGCAGGACAGGGGCCGGCCCAGGCAGCGGCGAGGTGTCGACGGCGGGGCCGGCCCAGACAGCGGCGAGGTGTCGACGGCGGGGGCGGCGGCGACCACCCCGAGCCAGTAGGGCTGAGGCAGGACAGGGGCCGGCCCAGACAGCGGCGAGGTGTCGACCACCCCGAGCCAGTAGGGCTGAGGCAGGACAGGGGCCGGCCCAGGCAGCGGCGAGGTGTCGACGGCGGGGCCGGCCCAGACAGCGGCGAGGTGTCGACCACCCCGAGCCAGTAGGGCTGAGGCAGGACAGGGGCCGGCCCAGACAGCGGCGAGGTGTCGACCACCCCGAGCCAGTAGGGCTGAGGCAGGACAGGGGCCGGCCCAGACAGCGGCGAGGTGTCGACCACCCCGAGCCAGTAGGGCTGAGGCAGGACAGGGGCCGGCCCAAACAGCGGCGAGGTGTCGACCACCCCGAGCCAGTATGGCTGAGGCAGGACAGGGGCCGGCCCAGACAGCGGCGAGGTGTCGACGGCGAGGGCGGCGGCGACCACCCCGAGCCAGTAGGGCTGAGGCAGGACAGGGGCCGGCCCAGACAGCGGCGAGGTGTCGACGGCGGGGGCGGCGGCGACCACCGCGAGCCAGTAGGGCTGAGGCAGGACAGGGGCCGGCCCAGGCAGCGGCGAGGTGTTGACGGCGGGGCGGCGGCGACCACCCCGAGCCAGTAGGGCTGAGGCAGGACAGGGGCCGGCCCAGACAGCGGCGAGGTGTCGACGGCGGGGGCGGCGGCGACCACCCCGAGCCAGTAGGGCTGAGGCAGGACAGGGGCCGGCCCAGGCAGCGGCGAGGTGTTGACGGCGAGGGCGGCGGCGACCACCCCGAGCCAGTAGGGCTGAGGCAGGACAGGGGCCGGCCCAGACAGCGGCGAGGTGTCGACGGCGGGGGCGGCGGCGACCACCCCGAGCCAGTAGGGCTGAGGCAGGACAGGGGCCGGCCCAGATAGCGGCGAGGTGTCGACGGCGGGGGCGGCGACCACCCCGAGCCAGTAGGGCTGAGGCAGGACAGGGGCCGGCCCAGACAGCGGCGAGGTGTCGACGGCGGGGGCGGCGGCGACCACCCCGAGCCAGTAGGGCTGAGGCAGGACAGGGGCCGGCCCAGACAGCGGCGAGGTGTCGACGGCGGGGGCGGCGACCACCCCGAGCCAGTAGGGCTGAGGCAGGACAGGGGCCGGCCCAGACAGCGGCGAGGTGTCGACGGCGGGGGGGGCGGCGACCACCCCGAGCCAGTAGGGCTGAGGCAGGACAGGGGCCGGCCCAGACAGCGGCGAGGTGTCGACGGCGGGGGCGGCGGCGACCACCCCGAGCCAGTAGGGCTGAGGCAGGACAGGGGCCGGCCCAGACAGCGGCGAGGTGTCGACGGCGGGGGCGGCGACCACCCCGAGCCAGTAGGGCTGAGGCAGGACAGGGGCCGGCCCAGACAGTGGCGAGGTGTCGACGGCGGGGGCGGCGACCACCCCGAGCCAGTAGGGCTGAGGCAGGACAGGGGCCGGCCCAGACAGCGGCGAGGTGTCGACGGCGGGGGCGGCGGCGACCATCCCGAGCCAGTAGGGCTGAGGCAGGACAGGGGCCGGCCCAGACAGCGGCGAGGTGTCGACGGCGGGGGCGGCGGCGACCACCCCGAGCCAGTAGGGCTGAGGCAGGACAGGGGCCGGCCCAGACAGCGGCGAGGTGTCGACGGCGGGGGCGGCGGCGACCACCCCGAGCCAGTAGGGCTGAGGCAGGACAGGGGCCGGCCCAGACAGCGGCGAGGTGTCGACGGCGGGGGCGGCGGCGACCACCCCGAGCCAGTAGGGCTGAGGCAGGACAGGGGCCGGCCCAGACAGCGGCGAGGTGTCGACGGCGGGGGGGGCGGCGACCACCCCGAGCCAGTAGGGCTGAGGCAGGACAGGGGCCGGCCCAGACAGCGGCGAGGTGTCGACGGCGGGGGCGGCGGCGACCACCCCGAGCCAGTAGGGCTGAGGCAGGACAGGGGCCGGCCCAGACAGCGGCGAGGTGTCGACGGCGGGGGCGGCGGCGACCACCCCGAGCCAGTAGGGCTGAGGCAGGACAGGGGCCGGCCCAGACAGCGGCGAGGTGTCGACGGCGGGGGCGGCGGCGACCATCCCGAGCCAGTAGGGCTGAGGCAGGACAGGGGCCGGCCCAGACAGCGGCGAGGTGTCGACGGCGGGGGCGGCGGCGACCACCCCGAGCCAGTAGGGCTGGGGCAGGACAGGGGCCGGCCCAGACAGCGGCGAGGTGTCGACGGCGGGGGCGGCGGCGACCACCCCGAGCCAGTAGGGCTGAGGCAGGACAGGGGCCGGCCTAGACAGCGGCGAGGTGTCGACGGCGGGGGCGGCGGCGACCACCCCGAGCCAGTAGGGCTGAGGCAGGACAGGGGCCGGCCCAGACAGCGGCGAGGTGTCGACGGCGGGGGCGGCGGCGACCACCCCGAGCCAGTAGGGCTGAGGCAGGACAGGGGCCGGCCCAGACAGCGGCGAGGTGTCGACGGCGGGGGCGGCGGCGACCACCCCGAGCCAGTAGGGCTGAGGCAGGACAGGGGCCGGCCCAGACAGCGGCGAGGTGTCGACGGCGGGGGCGGCGGCGACCACCCCGAGCCAGTAGGGCTGAGGCAGGACAGGGGCCGGCCCAGACAGCGGCGAGGTGTCGACGGCGGGGGCGGCGGCGACCACCCCGAGCCAGTAGGGCTGAGGCAGGACAGGGGCCGGCCCAGACAGCGGCGAGGTGTCGACGGCGGGGGCGGCGGCGACCATCCCGAGCCAGTAGGGCTGAGGCAGGACAGGGGCCGGCCCAGACAGCGGCGAGGTGTCGACGGCGGGGGCGGCGGCGACCACCCCGAGCCAGTAGGGCTGAGGCAGGACAGGGGCCGGCCCAGACAGCGGCGAGGTGTCGACGGCGGGGGCGGCGGCGACCATCCCGAGCCAGTAGGGCTGAGGAGGCAACGGACGGTACAGGTGTTTTTTTGAAGTTATATCTTTTAATGTGTGCGGTGTTAGGGATAAAATTAATGATTCTCATTTTTGTAATTTTATTTCAAGTTATGATATAGTTGTATTGTTAGAAACATTTTTTCAGAGAGCGACTGGGGCAAAATTTCGCATAAGTTTAATGGTTTCAGAGTAAAATCAAGTATGCGACCATAGTGGCAAGATTCGGTAGATACATGGGTGGTGTTATTCATTTATAAATCGGAAATTGAAATGTGAAAGTAAACTATGTAAATATGTAACTTATGTAAATTATGTAAATTAGAATAGTTTTTAGATAAAGCTGTCTGATATAAGAACTGCAAAATTTTCATACAACAAGACCATTGGATATCTCAAATCCTTTTGCAAAATTATTTTTAAAATAGATCTATATTTGATATTCAGCGGTTCCAGCACTGAGGCAGAGGCGCCGCCCCACACCAGAATTCCGTACTGGAGAACAGACTGAATGTAGGCATAATACACACTCCTGCACTGATCCACGGACAGCACCTGTCTCAACTGTCTAAAGGCATACAACATTATCCTTAGTTGTTGCTTGATGTATTGGACATGTGGCTCCCAAGACAATGTTCTATCAATTATAACTCCTAAATACTTATATTGGTCCACATGTCCAATTATTCCACAGTTGCACACCGCCGCCCGTGGATCACCGCAGGAGTGCATTTTCAGCTCCCTCTGACCTGGCCCGTAGTCACTTTTGAAATAAATGGGCAGAAATTTGGTTTTATCAATATTTACAGAAAGAATATTATCGTCAAACCACTTTTTAATTCTAGCCAGATCAGAGGTCGCCTGAGCGTACGCCTCTTCCCACGTTACCCCACTCGAGACCAGAGCCGTGCAAAGGCCCTAAAGTGCTCCCCTTAATTACCCCATAATTAACATTAACACATTCGCTCTCGACCCCATTAATCACCACAAATTGCTGCCTATTATGAAAGTAGTTTTTGAACCAAGTCAGAGCATTATTTTTTACACCAATTAGATCTAATTTTTGTAGCAATTTATCTCTATTCACTGAGTCAAAAGCTTTAGCCAAATCAAGAAAAGTGATTAACACTTTCTGTTTATTACTCAATTTTTCTAGGAATAATTTTGTAATGTCAAATAATGTGTCAGAAGTATTTTTGCCTTTTCTAAATCCACATTGGTTTTCAGAGATGATATTTTCTTGGTTTAGATAATTGGTAAGTTGAATTTTGACACACTTCTTGAGAATTTTGTCTATTACAACTAATAACGATATCGGCCTAAAATTATTCATGGAGGATTTTGATCCATTTTTGAAAATAGGAATGACTTTAGCAATTTTGAAAGCATTTGGAAATTCTCCAGTGCGAATACTAAGATTAATTATGTGTAGCAATGGCTGGATTAAATAATTAGAGTAATTTTTTACCAGTTTTGATGGGATCCCATCCTATCCAGGGGCGGAACCCCCTTGAACACTTTCAATAACTTTTAAAAGCTGCGACTGATCGACAGGCTCCAGCGAGAATACAGAACCACAGGCATGGTCAGCATCCTCTACATCAGGCGGCCCATCAGAATTTATAGAGTTAGCTAAATTAGAACCAACATTTGCAAAATACCTCCATTGCAGCAGACCTGCATACTCAGCAAATTTCAAATGCAAAACAACATATTGGACCGCAAAGGACAGATTGTTCCAATCAAATATGGATTATATTGAACACCCGAATGTAGTAATTTGCAAAGTAGACAAAATTTGTAGTTATTGCATATCAAAGAAATTAATTAAAAAAGGAAACACACATCATGTGCTGTGTAAAAGGAAAATAAGACTGCTACCACCAAATATGCCTCCCCCACCTCTCTCAAATATGGCGAAACATCAAAATATTGAATTTTTACATTACATTAGACGTTATAATGCTTGCTTACAAATTACGTCTTTTGGAGCTACTATTTAGGCCTTCATAAGATTTTTAAACCCAGCGAAGCAGGTTACCTCCAGCTAGTAACTTATAAAGAAAAAAAGTCTAATAAAAAAAAGTAAAGTAAAGCTAAAAAAAAGGAAAGTAAAGTTACAAAAAAAGTAAAGTAAATAAAAAACAAAGCACGCTAAGCTAGCACGCGCTAAGCATGTTAGCTTTAGTAAGGTAAAGTTATAATAAAAACTAGTGGCTTGAAGGGGCTAAAAGCCCCTAATGAGGGAAAATTCAAACAATTCTTATTTATTATAGTACAAAATACCTTCATAGCAAACTGAATCTACCTTATATTGATATCTCTAGCCAACCACAAGGTTTTCAATTAAGTGCTCTCTGATAATTACCTGATAATTACCTCCCTCTTGACCGAGACCAGCAGAGCCGGATAGGTTGCGTCAAAACTACTCTATACACTATACACTATACAGTATATACAACTTCCTAGTTGGAAACTTAAATCTACGTACTATGGCAGTGGGTGAATTGCCATACCTATAAATTTTCGTTGAAGAATTCTTGTAGACTGTAGTAAGGCTTCTCGTTTAAGTATCAGCATCACATGTTTAATGTAAACAAAGCAGATGTTTTTAGATCCCAATGCTTTTTAAATGGCAGATATTTTACATTATTTCTCGTTTTCTCATGAATTTCAAGCAATTTCATTATTTTTTCCCGCCATCACGGAATAGAGACCTTTAATTTGAGCCCTCTCCCATCTTTCTATGACTTGCAAGACGCCCAAAATTTTGACGCAAAGAATCGCCTTACGAAATTAAATATAACAATATGAATAAATAAGGGTGTTTTGTTTAAAAATGTTCTTATATATATATATAAATATGTATTCTATAAGCATTTAAAATTCACTGAGCATGCAGGTCTACTGTAACAGAAGTATTTCCCTATTTTTGAATATTTTTGATTATGAAAACAGTAGGTAATGATGAAAAGCGAAACCAAAGACAAATAATTTGCTGTATCAGGCACTGTTACTACTGTGGGACTAGTACAATTCTTTTCTCCTACCAGACACTAAAATATTGACAAAAGTGGATTTTTTTTAAATTAACTCAAAAATATGAAAAACTTTTAATTAAGAGGATTTTAGGAAGAAAACTAAATTTCGAATCACTTAATTAATAATATAGGTTACTTCCTATTTTTATGAAACCATAGGTTATTAAGTGCAGATAGTTTCTGAAACTGTGAGTTGCTGATGCGTTTACCTTTCAAATGTTTTACTTAATGTTAATCGTCTTATTTATTCAAATGTTACTTATTTACATACTGGATAACGACCTCAAACCTCCCAATCGTACATTTAAGTGGTAACAAACTTTTAAAGGACACCCTTCCGAATGTTCAACTTCTGGGAAATAATACAATTGTAAATCTGCCTTATTTTCCTACATATCCTTAAAATGCTATATAATTGTACAAGTGATCATAATAGTAGTTTTCATTACTAGTCTCGAAAGTGACCAATTGTGGGGCGAGATTGCATTTACGCGCGAGGCGTAGCCGAGCATGGAAAAAACTATCAAGCCCCACAATAGCACTTTTGAGACGAGTAATGAAAATTTTTTTTTTACATTTTATTAATTTCATTTCCTATTCAATTACTTTTCTCCAACATTTTCCATTTTTTTCTGCCATGTTAATAAAGGGATAAAGATTTTTTTTATTACAGCGGCTCGTGCCTACGCACAGGTTTGCCACCTATGTAGGCACTATTTCCATTGTATATTATATTATATTATTGTTTATTATATAGTAACTTTATTTGTAATATCCATACTGAATTGTACATAAACTTCTTCTGGAATAAACGTATTTGAATTGAATTGAATTGCATTTTTATTACGATATCAATAAACTTGTAAACAAAATGAATATTTTTTAACAAACAATCTGTCACAACGAGTATAACCTAACTGACAATGTCAGTATTTACTAAGCGATGAAACGGTTTGGTTTGAACAACAATGCAACAGCTGATCGGTCTGCACCGCAAAATCCCATAACGGTTACTTTCCGTCCACCACATACGCACGGAAAGTTAACGTTATGTAATTTCGCTGTGCAGTAGTGGGAGGTACAGTAATGCAACAGCTGATCGGTCTGCACCGCAAAATCCCATAACGTTACTTTCCGTCCACCACATACGCACAGAAAGTTAAAGTTATGTAATTTTGCCGTTCAACAATGGGAATAACCTATTTTCTTAGCTCATTTTACAATTAGAAAGTGTTCTTTCGTGTGTAGAGTAATGAAAAACAACTTTCAGTGACAGCTACTCACCAATCTCCTCGTAGTCCTGAATGGAACTTATTTGGAATTTCGTCTTTCGTCGCATGTTGGGCGCACCAACCATCCGCAGATATATCTTTGGGATACAGATCTTGAAACCTCAACCTGGTGTGAGCTTGTATGGTTTCTTGTATAACAGGCGTTTTACGATCAAACTTTTCATTGAACACTTTGAGTGTAATATTTGATGTAAATGATAAAATATATTTTCTTATATATAGCATCGGCAAATTGAAAAAATTTTCTTTTAAATAATAATTGTCAGCTACGATATTGCCCACATAAGCCGACTTGCATGCTGAAAAATATGAAAACAGTCATACTAAGAGTGCCTACTATGGTAATAGGAAGTTATTAAGTAAACTGTTTATTTTCAATTTAAAATAATACTTGAAATTCCTGAATCCAATCTTTTATTCAAAATTAGAACAAAACAAGATTGATAATCAAATTCAGTTCACCACCAGCCGGAAACATGGTAGTTCGTATTAAATTTTAACATCCTGCTGTGGCAGTACAAGACATCTACTGTAAATTAATTTTCCGTGCAAAAAATAAGCTGACTGGAGTGATTCGACCTCTGCGCCTTTACACAAGCTGATTTCGGTGATCAGCCAATAGTAACATTTGCCAAGGTGAATAAACTGTTAAATTTCCTGAGAGCCGGAGCTAAACCAAATGGGGGGAAATAAAAAATTGGCAGAAACATTTTGGGAAGAGAGGTTTGGATACTGTCGCCATGAATTAGTGGAAAGAGGAAGGTGGTCAAGTAGTTCGGGGAGAAGAGACCCTTGGGTGTCCTGTAATCCAGCAACTTGGAGGTCATGAATAACTGTGGATAGTTATGATCGATGGCTTGTGGATGCAGTGTTCCATCGAGGAGATTAACGTCCGCACTACTGAATACTCGTTCATGGGACCATCCTCATAGTTAGACCAGTTCGTAAATTGTAAACCAAGGTGAAATCGGATCCCACGTTAAAATGTAGGTCCCTTAGTTGCCATTGGCTGTTGGGATATAAATTAACAGTCCTGTCTAAGGAACAAGTCGGCCTTAGAAAGTAACAAGGCTTCAAGATAGCGCCACAATCATCCTACACTCATCCTTCATTCATATTCTGGTTCAAATACACAGCTAGTGCTGCGTCCCGGTCTTAAAGAGGTATTAAGGTATTACGGTAATAAACCCCATATTGAGAGGACTTTAAAAAACAAACATTTAGCTACAACTGGACCAACGACAGACATCTTTTGACAAGAGGACTACTCCCAGAGGGCCCTGGACTAGAGGACATTCTCTAAGAGAGCCATGGACTAAAGGACCTTCCCGCAGAGGACCCTGGACGAGAGGACATGCCTATTGAGGGCCCTGGACTAGAGGACATTCCCACATAGAGGACTGGACTAGAGGACATTCCCCCATTGGGCCCTGGACTAGAAGACATTCCCACAGAGGCCCCTGAAATAGAGGAAATTCCCACAGAAGGCTCTGGGCTAGAGAATACAACCCTGGACGAGAGAACATTCCCACAGAGGACCCTGGACTAGAGGACAATCCCACAAGGGGCCCTGGACTAGAGGACAATCACACATGGGGCCCTGGACAAGAGGACAATCCCACATGGGGCCCTAGACTAGAGGACATTCCCACATAAGGCCCTGGACGAGAGGACATTCCAAAAGAAGACCCTGGACTGAGGACATTCCCACATAGAGCCCTGGAGTAGAGGACATTCCCACAGCGGGCCCTGGACTAGAGGACATTCCCACATAGAGCCCTGGACTAGAGGACATTCCCACAGAAGGCCCTGGACTAGGGGACATTCCCAAAGAGGGCCCTGGAAGAGGACGTTCCCACAGAGGGCCCTGGAAAAGAGGACATCCCCACTTAGGGGCCTAGACTATAGGACATTCCCACAGAAGGCCCTGGACTAGAGGACATTCCCACATAGAGCCCTGGACTACAGGACATTCCCACAGAAGGCCCTGGACTAAAGGACATTCCCACAGAGAACCCTGGAAAAGAGGACATTCCCACTTAGGGGCCTAGACTATAGGACGTTCCCACATAGAGCCCTGGACTAGAGGACATTCCCACATAGAGCCCTGGACTACAGGACATTCCCACAGAAGGCCCTGGACTAGGGGACATTCCCAAAGAGGGCCCTGGAAGAGGACGTTCCCACAGAGGGCCCTAGACTAAAGGACATTCCCACAGAGGACACTGGAAAAGAGGACATTCCCACATAGGGCCCTGGACTAGAGGAAATTCCTACAGAGGGCTCTGGACTGGAGGACATTCTCACAGAGAACTGGAGTAGAGGACATTCCCACAGAGGGCACTGGACTAGAGGACATTTCCGCAGAAGACCCTAGACTAGAGGACGTTTCCTCAGAGGGCCCAGGACGAAAGGACATTCCCACAGAGGGCCCTGGAATAGAGGAAATTCCAAAAGAAGACCCTCCAATTTTCCACATATGGCCCTGGACTTGACGACATTGCCAAAGAGGGCCCTGGAATAGAGGACATTCCCACAGAGGGCCCTGTACTGGAGGACATTCCCTCATAGGGCTTTGGAGTAGAGGAAATTCCCACATAAGGCCCTGGACTAGAGGATATTCCCACATACGACCCTGGACGAGAGAACATTCCCACAGAGGACCCTGGACTAGAGGACAATCCCACTAGGGGCCCTGGACTAGAGGACATTCCCACATAAGGCCCTGGATGAGAGGACATTCCACAAGAAGACCCTGGACTGAGGACATTCCCACATAGAGCCCTGGAGTAGAGGACATTCCCACAGCGGGCCCTGGACTAGAGGACATTCCCACATAGAGCCCTGGACTAGAGGACATTCCCACAGAAGGCCCTGGACTAGGGGACATTCCCAAAGAGGGCCCTGGAAGAGGACGTTCCCACAGAGGGCCCTAGACTAAAGGACATTCCCACAGAGGACCCTGGAAAAGAGGACATTACCACTTAGGGGCCTAGACTATAGGACATTCCCACAGAAGGCCCTGGACTAGAGGACATTCCCACAGAGAGCCTTGGTTAGAGGAAATTTCCACGGAGTGCCCTAGACTAGAGGACATTCCCACAGAGGGCGTGGACTAGAGGAAATTCCCGTAGAAGACTCTAGACTAGAGGAAATTCCCTCAGAGGGCCCAGGACGAAAGGACATTCCCACAGAGGGCCCTGGACTAGAGGACATTCCCACATACAGCCTGGAGTAGAGGACATTCCCAAAGAGAGCCCTGGACTAGACGACATTTGCACGAAGGACCCAGGACTAGAGGACTTTCCCAGAGAGAACCCTGGACTAGAAGACATTTCCACAGAGGGCCCTGCACTAGAGGACATTCCCCCATAGGGCCCTGGACTCGAGGACATTCCCAGAGAGGGCCGTGGACTAGAGGACATTCCCGCATAGGGCCCTGGACTAGAGAAAATTCCCACAGAGGGCTCTGGACTGGAGGACATTCACACAGAGGACCCTGGACGAGAGGACATGCCTATTGAGGGCCCAGGACGAAAGGACATTCCCACAGAGGGCCCTGGACTAGAGGACATTCCCACAGAGGGCCGTAAACGAGAGGACATTCCCACAGAGGGCCCTGGACTAGAGGACAATCGCACATGGGGCCCTGGACTAGAGGATAATCCCACGTGGGGCCCTGGCCTAGAGGACATTCCCACGTAGGGCCCTGGACTTGAGGATATTCTTACAGAGGACCCTGGACAAGAAGACAATCCCACAGAGGACCCTGGACTAGAGGAGATTCCCACAGAGGGCCCTGGACTAGAGGACATTCCCAAAGAGGACCCTGGAATAGAGGACATTCCCACAGAGGGCCCTGTACTGGAGGACATTCCCTCATAGGGCTTTGGAGTAGAAGAAATTCCCACATAAGGCCCTGGACTAGAGGATATTCCCACATACGACCCTGGACGAGAGAACATTCCCACAGAGGACTCTGGACTAGAGGACATTCCCACTTAGGGCCCTGGACTAGAGGACATTCCCACAGAGAGCACTGGACTACAGGACATTCCCACATAAGGCCCTGGACGAGAAGACATTCCCACAGAGGACCCTGTACTAGAGGATATTCCCACATAAGGCCCTGGACTAGAGGACAATCCCACAAGGGGCCCTGGACTAGAGGACAATCCCACATGGAGCCCTGTACAAGAGGACAATCACACATGGGGCCCTGGACTAGAGGACATTCCCACATAAGGCCCTGGACGAGAGGACTTTCCATAAGAAGACCCTGGACTGAGGACATTCCCACATAGAGCCCTGGAGTAGAGGACATTCCCACAGCGGGCCCTGGACTAGAGGACATTCCCACATAGAGCCCTGGACTACAGGACATTCCCACAGAAGGCCCTGGACTAGGGGACATTCCCAAAGAGGGCCCTGGAAGAGGACGTTCCCACAGAGGGCCCTAGACTAAAGGACATTCCCACAGAGGACCCTGGAAAAGAGGACATTCCCACATAGGGGCCTAGACTATAGGACATTCCCATAGAAGGCCCTGGACTAGAGGACATTCCCACAGAGAGCCTTGGACTAGAGGAAATTTCCACGGAGGGCCCTAGACTAGAGGACATTCCCACAGAGGGCGTGGACTAGAGGAAATTCCCGTAGAAGACTCTAGACTAGAGGAAATTCCCTCAGAGGGCCCAGGACGAAAGGACATTCCCACAGAGGGCCCTGGAATAGGGGACATTCCCAAAGAGGGCCGTGGAAGAGGACGTTCCCACAGAGGGCCCTAGACTAAAGGACATTCCCACAGAGGACCCAGGAAAAGAGGACATTCCCACATAGGGGCCTAGACTATAGGACATTCCCACAGAGAGCCTTGGACTAGAGGAAATTTCCACGGAGGGCCCTAGACTAGAGGACATTCCCACAGAGGGCGTGGACTAGAGGAAATTCCCGTAGAAGACTCTAGACTAGAGGAAATTCCCTCAGAGGGCCCAGGACGAAAGGACATTCCCACAGAGGGCCCTGGACTAGAGGATATTCCCACATAAGGCCCTGGAAGAGAGGATATTCCCACAGAGGACCCTGTACTAGAGGACAATCCCACAAGGGGCCCTGGACTAGAGGACAATCCCACATGGGGCCCTGGACAAGAGGACAATCCCACATGGGGCCCTGGACTAGAGGACATTCCCACATAAGGCCCTGGACGAGAGGACATTCCATAAGAAGACCCTGGACTGAGGACATTCCCACATAGAGCCCTGGAGTAGAGGACATTCCCACAGTGGGCCCTGGACTAGAGGACATTCCCACATAGAGCCCTGGGCTAGAGGACATTCCCACAGAAGGCCCTGGACTAGGGGACATTCCCAAAGAGGGCCCTGGAAGAGGACGTTCCCACAGAGGGCCCTAGACTAATGGACATTCCCACAGAGGACCCTGAAAAAGAGGTCATTCCCACATAATGGCCTAGACTATAGGACATTCCCACAGAAGGCCCTGGACTAGAGGACATTCCCACAGAGGGCGTGGACTAGAAGAAATTCCCATAGAAGACTCTAGACTAGAGGAAATTCCCTCAGAAGGCCCAGGACGAAAGGTCATTCCCACAGAGGGCCCTGGACTAAAGGACATTCCCACATACAGCCTTGGAGTAGAGGACATTCCCACAGAGAGCCCTGGACTAGACGACATTTGCACGAAGGACGCAGGACTAGAGGACTTTCCCATAGAGAACCCTGGACTAGAAGATATTCCCACAGAGGGCCCTGCACTAGAGGACATTCCCCCATAGGGCCCTGGACTCGAGGACATTCCCAGAGAGGGCCGTGGACTAGAGGACATTCCCACATAGGGCCCTGGACTAGAGGACATTCCCGCATAGGGCCCTGGACTAGAGAAAATTCCCACAGAGGGCTCTGGACTGGAGGACATTCACACTGAGAACTCTGGAGTAGAGGACATTCCCACAGAGGGCACTGGACTAGAGGACATTTCCGCAGAAGACCCTAGACTAGAGGACGTTTCCTCAGAGGGCCCAGGACGAAAGGACATTCCCACAGAGGGCCCTGGACTAGAGGACATTCCCACAGAGGGCCCTGGACTAGAGGACATTCCCAAAGAGGACCCTGGACGAGAGGACATTCCCACAGATGACCATGGGCTAGAGGACATTCCCACAGAGGGCTCTGTACTGGAGAACATTCCCTCATAGGGCTTTGCAGTAAAGGACATTCCCACATAAGGCTAGACTAGAGGACCCTGGAGGGACCCGAGAGTGCCCTGGACAAGAGGACGTTCCCACAGAGGGCCCTGCACTAAAGGACATTCCCACAAAGGACCCTGGACTAGAGGACATTCCCACAGAGGGCCCTGGACTAGAGGACATTCCCACATAGAGCCCTGGACTACAGGACATTCCCACAGAAGGCCCTGGACTAGGGGACATTCCCAAAGAGGGCCCTAGAAGAGGACGTTCCCACAGAGGGCCCTAGACTAAAGGACATTCCCACAGAGGACACTGGAAAAGAGGACATTCCCACATAGGGCCCTGGACTAGAGGACATTCCCGCATAGGGCCCTGGACTAGAGGAAATTCCCACAGAGGGCTCTGGACTGGAGGACATTCTCACAGAGAACTGGAGTAGAGGACATTCCCACAGAGGGCACTGGACTAGAGGACATTTCCGCAGAAGACCCTAGACTAGAGGACGTTTCCTCAGAGGGCCCAGGACGAAAGGACATTCCCACAGAGGCCCTGGAATAGAGGAAATTCCAAAAGAAGACCCTCCAATTTTCCACATATGGCCCTGGACTTGACGACATTGCCAAAGAGGGCCCTGGAATAGAGGACATTCCCACAGAGGGCCCTGTACTGGAGGACATTCCCTCATAGGGCTTTGGAGTAGAGGAAATTCCCACATAAGGCCCTGGACTAGAGGATATTCCCACATACGACCCTGGACGAGAGAACATTCCCACAGAGGACCCTGGACTAGAGGACAATCCCACAAGGGGCCCTGGACTAGAGGACATTCCCACATAAGGCCCTGGATGAGAGGACATTCCATAAGAAGACCCTGGACTGAGGACATTCCCACATAGAGCCCTGGAGTAGAGGACATTCCCACAGCGGGCCCTGGACTAGAGGACATTCCCACATAGAGCCCTGGACTAGAGGACATTCCCACAGAAGGCCCTGGACTAGGGGACATTCCCAAAGAGGGCCCTGGAAGAGGACGTTCCCACAGAGGGCCCTAGACTAAAGGACATTCCCACAGAGGACCCTGGAAAAGAGGACATTCCCACTTAGGGGCCTAGACTATAGGACATTCCCACAGAAGGCCCTGGACTAGAGGACATTCCCACAGAGAGCCTTGGTTAGAGGAAATTTCCACGGAGTGCCCTAGACTAGAGGACATTCCCACAGAGGGCGTGGACTAGAGGAAATTCCCGTAGAAGACTCTAGACTAGAGGAAATTCCCTCAGAGGGCCCAGGACGAAAGGACATTCCCACAGAGGGCCCTGGACTAGAGGACATTCCCACATACAGCCTTGGAGTAGAGGACATTCCAACAGAGAGCCCTGGACTAGACGACATTTGCACGAAGGACCCAGGACTAGAGGACTTTCCCAGAGAGAACCCTGGACTAGAAGACATTTCCACAGAGGGCCCTGCACTAGAGGACATTCCCCCATAGGGCCCTGGACTCGAGGACATTCCCAGAGAGGGCCGTGGACTAGAGGACATTCCCGCATAGGGCCCTGGACTAGAGAAAATTCCCACAGAGGGCTCTGGACTGGATGACATTCACACAGAGGACCCTGGACGAGAGGACATGCCTATTGAGGGCCCAGGACGAAAGGACATTCCCACAGAGGGCCCTGGACTAGAGGACATTCCCACAGAGGGCCGTAAACGAGAGGACATTCCCACAGAGGGCCCTGGACTAGAGGACAATCGCACATGGGGCCCTGGACTAGAGGATAATCCCACGTGGGGCCCTGGCCTAGAGGACATTCCCACGTAGGGCCCTGGACTTGAGGATATTCTTACAGAGGACCCTGGACAAGAAGACAATCCCACAGAGGACCCTGGACTAGAGGAGATTCCCACAGAGGGCCCTGGACTAGAGGACATTCCCAAAGAGGACCCTGGAATAGAGGACATTCCCACAGAGGGCCCTGTACTGGAGGACATTCCCTCATAGGGCTTTGGAGTAGAAGAAATTCCCACATAAGGCCCTGGACTAGAGGATATTCCCACATACGACCCTGGACGAGAGAACATTCCCACAGAGGACTCTGGACTAGAGGACATTCCCACTTAGGGCCCTGGACTAGAGGACATTCCCACAGAGAGCACTGGACTACAGGACATTCCCACATAAGGCCCTGGACGAGAAGACATTCCCACAGAGGACCCTGTACTAGAGGATATTCCCACATAAGGCCCTGGACTAGAGGACAATCCCACAAGGGGCCCTGGACTAGAGGACAATCCCACATGGAGCCCTGTACAAGAGGACAATCCCACATGGGGCCCTGGACTAGAGGACATTCCCACATAAGGCCCTGGACGAGAGGACTTTCCATAAGAAGACCCTGGACTGAGGACATTCCCACATAGAGCCCTGGAGTAGAGGACATTCCCACAGCGGGCCCTGGACTAGAGGACATTCCCACATAGAGCCCTGGACTACAGGACATTCCCTCAGAAGGCCCTGGACTAGGGGACATTCCCAAAGAGGGCCCTGGACGAGGACTTTCCCACAGAGGGCCCTAGACTAAAGGACATTCCCACAGAGGACCCTGGAAAAGAGGACATTCCCACATAGGGGCCTAGACTATAGGACATTCCCATAGAAGGCCCTGGACTAGAGGACATTCCCACAGAGAGCCTTGGACTAGAGGAAATTTCCACGGAGGGCCCTAGACTAGAGGACATTCCCACAGAGGGCGTGGACTAGAGGAAATTCCCGTAGAAGACTCTAGACTAGAGGAAATTCCCTCAGAGGGCCCAGGACGAAAGGACATTCCCACAGAGGACCCTGGAATAGGGGACATTCCCAAAGAGGGCCGTGGAAGAGGACGTTCCCACAGAGGGCCCTAGACTAAAGGACATTCCCACAGAGGACCCAGGAAAAGAGGACATTCCCACATAGGGGCCTAGACTATAGGACATTCCCACAGAGAGCCTTGGACTAGAGGAAATTTCCACGGAGGGCCCTAGACTAGAGGACATTCCCACAGAGGGCGTGGACTAGAGGAAATTCCCGTAGAAGACTCTAGACTAGAGGAAATTCCCTCAGAGGGCCCAGGACGAAAGGACATTCCCACAGAGGGCCCTGGACTAGAGGATATTCCCACATAAGGCCCTGGACGAGAGGATATTCCCACAGAGGACCCTGTACTAGAGGACAATCCCACAAGGGGCCCTGGACTAGAGGACAATCCCACATGGGGCCCTGGACAAGAGGACAATCCCACATGGGGCCCTGGACTAGAGGACATTCCCACATAAGGCCCTGGACGAGAGGACATTCCATAAGAAGACCCTGGACTGAGGACATTCCCACATAGAGCCCTGGGCTAGAGGACATTCCCACAGAAGGCCCTGGACTAGGGGACATTCCCAAAGAGGGCCCTGGAAGAGGACGTTCCCACAGAGGGCCCTAGACTAATGGACATTCCCACAGAGGACCCTCGAAAAGAGGTCATTCCCACATAATGGCCTAGACTATAGGACATTCCCACAGAAGGCCCTGGACTAGAGGACATTCCCACAGAGGGCGTGGACTAGAGGAAATTCCCATAGAAGACTCTAGACTAGAGGAAATTCCCTCAGAAGGCCCAGGACGAAAGGTCATTCCCACAGAGGGCTCTGGACTAAAGGACATTCCCACATACAGCCTTGGAGTAGAGGACATTCCCACAGAGAGCCCTGGACTAGACGACATTTGCACGAAGGACGCAGGACTAGAGGACTTTCCCATAGAGAACCCTGGACTAGAAGATATTCCCACAGAGGGCCCTGCACTAGAGGACATTCCCCCATAGGGCCCTGGACTCGAGGACATTCCCAGAGAGGGCCGTGGACTAGAGGACATTCCCACATAGGGCCCTGGACTAGAGGACATTCCCGCATAGGGCCCTGGACTAGAGAAAATTCCCACAGAGGGCTCTGGACTGGAGGACATTCACACTGAGAACTCTGGAGTAGAGGACATTCCCACAGAGGGCACTGGACTAGAGGACATTTCCGCAGAAGACCCTAGACTAGAGGACGTTTCCTCAGAGGGCCCAGGACGAAAGGACATTCCCACAGAGGGCCCTGGACTAGAGGACATTCCCACAGAGGGCCGTAAACGAGAGGACATTCCCACAGAGGGCCCTGGACTAGAGGACATTCCCAAAGAGGACCCTGGACGAGAGGAAATTCCCACAGATGACCATGGGCTAGAGGACATTCCCACAGAGGGCTCTGTACTGGAGAACATTCCCTCATAGGGCTTTGGAGTAAAGGACATTCCCACATAAGGCTAGACTAGAGGACCCTGGAGGGACCCGAGAGTGCCCTGGACAAGAGGACGTTCCCACAGAGGGCCCTGCACTAAAGGACATTCCCACAAAGGACCCTGGACTAGAGGACATTCCCACAGAGGGCCCTGGACTAGAGGACATTCCCACATAGAGCCCTGGACTACAGGACATTCCCACAGAAGGCCCTGGACTAGGGGACATTCCCAAAGAGGGCCCTGGAAGAGGACGTTCCCACAGAGGGCCCTAGACTAAAGGACATTCCCACAGAGGACACTGGAAAAGAGGACATTCCCACATAGGGCCCTGGACTAGAGGACATTCCCGCATAGGGCCCTGGACTAGAGGAAATTCCCACAGAGGGCTCTGGACTGGAGGACATTCTCACAGAGAACTGGAGTAGAGGACATTCCCACAGAGGGCACTGGACTAGAGGACATTTCCGCAGAAGACCCTAGACAAGAGGACGTTTCCTCAGAGGGCCCAGGACGAAAGGACATTCCCACAGAGGGCCCTGGAATAGAGGAAATTCCAAAAGAAGACCCTCCAATTTTCCACATATGGCCCTGGACTTGACGACATTGCCAAAGAGGGCCCTGGAATAGAGGACATTCCCACAGAGGGCCCTGTACTGGAGGACATTCCCTCATAGGGCTTTGGAGTAGAGGAAATTCCCACATAAGGCCCTGGACTAGAGGATATTCCCACATACGACCCTGGACGAGAGAACATTCCCACAGAGGACCCTGGACTAGAGGACAATCCCACAAGGGGCCCTGGACTAGAGGACATTCCCACATAAGGCCCTGGATGAGAGGACATTCCATACGAAGACCCTGGACTGAGGACATTCCCACATAGAGCCCTGGAGTAGAGGACATTCCCACAGCGGGCCCTGGACTAGGGGACATTCCCAAAGAGGGCCCTGGAAGAGGACGTTCCCACAGAGGGCCCTAGACTAAAGGACATTCCCACAGAGGACCCTGGAAAAGAGGACATTCCCACTTAGGGGCCTAGACTATAGGACATTCCCACAGAAGGCCCTGGACTAGAGGACATTCCCACAGAGAGCCTTGGTTAGAGGAAATTTCCACGGAGTGCCCTAGACTAGAGGACATTCCCACAGAGGGCGTGGACTAGAGGAAATTCCCGTAGAAGACTCTAGACTAGAGGAAATTCCCTCAGAGGGCCCAGGACGAAAGGACATTCCCACAGAGGGCCCTGGACTAGAGGACATTCCCACATACAGCCTTGGAGTAGAGGACATTCCCACAGAGAGCCCTGGACTAGACGTCATTTGCACGAAGGACCCAGGACTAGAGGACTTTCCCAGAGAGAACCCTGGACTAGAAGACATTTCCACAGAGGGCCCTGCACTAGAGGACATTCCCCCATAGGGCCCTGGACTCGAGGACATTCCCAGAGAGGGCCGTGGACTAGAGGACATTCCCGCATAGGGCCCTGGACTAGAGAAAATTCCCACAGAGGGCTCTGGACTGGAGGACATTCACACAGAGGACCCTGGACGAGAGGACATGCCTATTGAGGGCCCAGGACGAAAGGACATTCCCACAGAGGGCCCTGGACTAGAGGACATTCCCACAGAGGGCCGTAAACGAGAGGACATTCCCACAGAGGGCCCTGGACTAGAGGACAATCGCACATGGGGCCCTGGACTAGAGGATAATCCCACGTGGGGCCCTGGCCTAGAGGACATTCCCACGTAGGGCCCTGGACTTGAGGATATTCTTACAGAGGACCCTGGACAAGAAGACAATCCCACAGAGGACCCTGGACTAGAGGAGATTCCCACAGAGGGCCCTGGACTAGAGGACATTCCCAAAGAGGACCCTGGAATAGAGGACATTCCCACAGAGGGCCCTGTACTGGAGGACATTCCCTCATAGGGCTTTGGAGTAGAAGAAATTCCCACATAAGGCCCTGGACTAGAGGATATTCCCACATACGACCCTGGACGAGAGAACATTCCCACAGAGGACTCTGGACTAGAGGACATTCCCACTTAGGGCCCTGGACTAGAGGACATTCCCACAGAGAGCACTGGACTACAGGACATTCCCACATAAGGCCCTGGACGAGAAGACATTCCCACAGAGGACCCTGTACTAGAGGATATTCCCACATAAGGCCCTGGACTAGAGGACAATCCCACAAGGGGCCCTGGACTAGAGGACAATCCCACATGGAGCCCTGTACTTGAGGACAATCCCACATGGGGCCCTGGACTAGAGGACATTCCCACATAAGGCCCTGGACGAGAGGACTTTCCATAAGAAGACCCTGGACTGAGGACATTCCCACATAGAGCCCTGGAGTAGAGGACATTCCCACAGCGGGCCCTGGACTAGAGGACATTCCCACATAGAGCCCTGGACTACAGGACATTCCCACAGAAGGCCCTGGACTAGGGGACATTCCCAAAGAGGGCCCTGGAAGAGGACTTTCCCACAGAGGGCCCTAGACTAAAGGACATTCCCACAGAGGACCCTGGAAAAGAGGACATTCCCACATAGGGGCCTAGACTATAGGACATTCCCATAGAAGGCCCTGGACTAGAGGACATTCCCACAGAGAGCCTTGGACTAGAGGAAATTTCCACGGAGGGCCATAGACTAGAGGACATTCCCACAGAGGGCGTGGACTAGAGGAAATTCCCGTAGAAGACTCTAGACTAGAGGAAATTCCCTCAGAGGGCCCAGGACGAAAGGACATTCCCACAGAGGGCCCTGGAATAGGGGACATTCCCAAAGAGGGCCGTGGAAGAGGACGTTCCCACAGAGGGCCCTAGACTAAAGGACATTCCCACAGAGGACCCAGGAAAAGAGGACATTCCCACATAGGGGCCTAGACTATAGGACATTCCCACAGAGAGCCTTGGACTAGAGGAAATTTCCACGGAGGGCCCTAGACTAGAGGACATTCCCACAGAGGGCGTGGACTAGAGGAAATTCCCGTAGAAGACTCTAGACTAGAGGAAATTCCCTCAGAGGGCCCAGAACGAAAGGACATTCCCACAGAGGGCCCTGGACTAGAGGATATTCCCACATAAGGCCCTGGACGAGAGGATATTCCCACAGAGGACCCTGTACTAGAGGACAATCCCACAAGGGGCCCTGGACGAGAGGACAATCCCACATGGGGCCCTGGACAAGAGGACAATCCCACATGGGGCCCTGGACTAGAGGACATTCCCACATAAGGCCCTGGACGAGAGGACATTCCATAAGAAGACCCTGGACTGAGGACATTCCCACATAGAGCCCTGGAGTAGAGGACATTCCCCCAGCGGGCCCTGGACTAGAGGACATTCCCACATAGAGCCCTGGGCTAGAGGACATTCCCACAGAAGGCCCTGGACTAGGGGACATTCCCAAAGAGGGCCCTGGAAGAGGACGTTCCCACAGAGGGCCCTAGACTAATGGACATTCCCACAGAGGACCCTGGAAAAGAGGTCATTCCCACATAATGGCCTAGACTATAGGACATTCCCACAGAAGGCCCTGGACTAGAGGACATTCCCACAGAGGGCGTGGACTAGAGGAAATTCCCATAGAAGACTCTAGACTAGAGGAAATTCCCTCAGAAGGCCCAGGACGAAAGGTCATTCCCACAGAGGGCCCTGGACTAAAGGACATTCCCACATACAGCCTTGGAGTAGAGGACATTCCCACAGAGAGCCCTGGACTAGACGACATTTGCACGAAGGACGCAGGACTAGAGGACTTTCCCATAGAGAACCCAGGACTAGAAGATATTCCCACAGAGGGCCCTGCACTAGAGGACATTCCCCCATAGGGCCCTGGACTCGAGGACATTCCCAGAGAGGGCCGTGGACTAGAGGACATTCCCACATAGGGCCCTGGACTAGAGGACATTCCCGCATAGGGCCCTGGACTAGAGAAAATTCCCACAGAGGGCTCTGGACTGGAGGACATTCACACTGAGAACTCTGGAGTAGAGGACATTCCCACAGAGGGCACTGGACTAGAGGACATTTCCGCAGAAGACCCTAGACTAGAGGACGTTTCCTCAGAGGGCCCAGGACGAAAGGACATTCCCACAGAGGGCCCTGGACTAGAGGACATTCCCACAGAGGGCCGTAAACGAGAGGACATTCCCACAGAGGGCCCTGGACTAGAGGACATTCCCAAAGAGGACCCTGGACGAGAGGACATTCCCACAGATGACCATGGGCTAGAGGACATTCCCACAGAGGGCTCTGTACTGGAGAACATTCCCTCATAGGGCTTTGGAGTAAAGGACATTCCCACATAAGGCTAGACTAGAGGACCCTGGAGGGACCCGAGAGTGCCCTGGACAAGAGGACGTTCCCACAGAGGGCCCTGCACTAAAGGACATTCCCACAAAGGACCCTGGACTAGAGGACATTCCCACAGAGGGCCCTGGACTAGAGGACATTCCCACAGAGGGCCGTAAACGAGAGGACATTCCCACAGAGGGCCCTGGACTAGAGGACATTCCCACCGAGGGCCGTAAACGAGAGGACATTCCCACAGAGAGCCCTGGACTAGAGGACATTCCCACAGAGAGCCCTGGAGTAGAGGACATTCCCACAGAGGGCCGTAAACGAGAGGACATTCCTACAGAGGGCCCTGGACTAGAGGACATTCCCACAAACGAACCTGGACTAGAGGACATTCCCACAGAAGGCCCTGGACTAGAGGACATTCCCACAGAGAGCCTTGGAATAGAGGAAACTTCCACGGAGGGCCCTAGACTAGAGGACATTCCCACAGAGAGCCCTCGAGTAGAGGACATTCCCACAGAGGGCCCTGGACTAGAGGACATTCCCACAGAGGGCCGTAAACGAGAGGACATCCCAACAGAGGACCATGAAGTAGAGGACATTCCCACAGAAAGCCCTAGACGAGAGGACATTCACATAAAGGGCCCTAGACGAGAGGTCATTTAAACAGAGGGCCCTGGACAAAAGGACATTTCCACAGAGGACCCTGGACTACAGGACATTCCCACATAGGGCCCTGGACTAAAGGACACTCCCCAATAGGGCTCTGGAGTAGAGGACATTCCCACAGAGGGCCCTGGACTAAAGGAATTACCCACAGAGGGCCCTGGACTGAGGACATTCCCACATAGGGCCCTGGACTAGAGGACATCCCAAGAGAGGACACTGGACGAGAGGACATTCCTACATAGGGCCATGGACTAGAGGACATTCCCACAGAGGGCCCTGTACTGGAGGACATTCCCTCATAGGGCTTTGGAGTAGAGGACATACCCACATAAGGCCCTGGACTAGAGGATATTCCCACATACAACCCTGGACGAGAGGACATTCCCACAGAGGACCCTGGACTAGAGGACATTCTCACTTAGGGCCCTGGACTAGGACATTCCCACAGAGAGCCTTGGACTAGAGGACATTCCCACATAAGGCCCTGGACGAGAAGACATTCCCACAGAGGGCCGAAAACGAGAGGACATTCCCACAGAGGACCGTGGACTAGAGGACATTCCCCCATTGGGCCCTGGACTAGAAGTCCCAGATATATATATACGAGGTACAGTCAAAAAGTTCCTGGAATGAATTTTTGTAGACATATAGCGCGATCGCCAGCGGTAAATTTGTCTTGCAGTTGTTGGTACGACTCCATGGGAGGGCATATCAGTAGTGGTGGCATAGCTGACTTGCTGTAGTGCAGTATTGGAAAGGGCTTTTCGTGTACCTGCAAGTCTACGTTGTCGGATTTTTGTAAAATGGCATTTCATGAACAGCACACGAACATTGTTCTTGTTTTACTTTAAAAATCACTCAGTGAGACTCTTGAGTTGTTAATTCAAGCTTATGGAGAAGAGGCGATGAAAGAATCCCCCAATATTTTCTTTATCAGCATCACCCAGTGCGCTGTTCATGAAATGCCATTATTCAAAAATCCGACAACGTCGACCTGCAGGCACACAAAAAGCTCTTTCCAATGCTGCACTACGGCAAGTCAGCTATGCCACCACTACCGATATGCCCTCCCAAGGAGTCGTACCAACTACTGCAAAACAAATTTACCGCTGGCGATTGCGCTATATGTCTACAAAAATTCATTCCGGGAACTTTTTGACTGTACCTCTTATATATATATATATATATATATATATAAATATATATTTATGAAAATATTTGAATAGTGTTTTTTGCCTCTGGGGGCCCCAAAACGAAAAGTTATCATGGTCTCGGGCTTAGGTTTTAGCATGAGTGCTACGGTGACAGCTTCTTCCCTTTAGTGGAAATTCGCTAAAAATGTAACGTCTGTGGCCATTCGGCAAAACTCATATTGTTTTATATACCGCACACAATTATATCCCACAGAGGCCCCTTTGAATAGAGGAAATTCCCAAAGAAGGCTCTCGATTAGAGGACATTCCCACAGACAGCCCTGGAGTAGAGGGCATTCCCACAGAGAGCCCTGGACTAGAGGACATTCCCAAAGAGAACCCTGGACTAGAAGACATTCCCACAGAGGGCCCTGCACTAGAGGACATTCCCCCATAGGGCCCTGGAGTATAGGCCATTCCCACAGAGGGCCCTGGACTAGAGGAAATTCCCGCAGAAGACCCTAGACTAGAGGAAATTCCCTCAGAGGGCCCAGGACGAAAGGACATTTTCACATATAGCCCTGGACTTTACGACATTGCCACAGAGGGCCCTGTACTAGAGGACATCCCCACAGAGAGCTCAGGACTAGAGGACATTCCCACAGAGAGCCCTGTACTAGAGGAAATCCCCACAGAGAGCCCTGGAGTATAGGCCATTCCCACAGAGAGCCCTGTACTAGAGGAAATCCCCACAGAGAGCCCTGGAGTATAGGCCATTCCCACAGAGGGCCCTGTACTGGAGGACATTCCCCCATAGGGCGCTGGACTAGAAGTCCCAGATATATATATACGAGGTACAGTCAAAAAGTTCCCGGAATGAATGTTTGTAGACATATAGCGCGATCGCCAGCGGTAAATTTGTCTTGCAGTAGTTGGTACGACTACATGGGAGGGCATATCGGTAGTGGTGGCATAGCTGACTTGCTGTAGTGCAGTATTGGAAAGGGCTTTTCGTGTACCTGCAAGTCTACGTTGTCGGATTTTTGTAAAATGGCATTTCATGAACAGCACACGAACATTGTTCTTGTTTTACTTTAAAAATCACTCAGTGAGACTCTTGAGTTGTTAATTCAAGCTAATGGAGAAGAGGCGATGAAAGAATCCCCCAATATTTTCTTTATCAGCATCACCCAGTGCGCTGTTCATGAAATGCCATTATTCAAAAATCCGACAACGTCGACCTGCAGGTACACAAAAAGCTCTTTCCAATGCTGCACTACGGCAAGTCAGCTATGCCACCACTACCGATATGCCCTCCCATGTAGTCGTACCAACTACTGCAAGACAAATTTACCGCTGGCGATCGCGCTATATGTCTACAAAAATTCATTCCGGGAACTTTTTGACTGTACCTCTTATATATATATTTATGAAAATGAACGAATAGTGTTTTTTGCATCTGGGGGCCCCAAAACGAAAAGTTATCATGGTCTCGGGCTTAGGTTTTACCATGAGTACTACGGTGCCAGCTTCTTCCCTATAGTGGAAATTCGCTAAAAATGTAACGTCTGTGGCCATTCGGCAAAACTCATATTTTTTTATATACCGCACACAATTATATCCCACAGAGGCCCCTTTGAATAGAGGAAATTCCCAAGAAGGCTCTCGATTAGAGGACATTCTCACAGACAGCCCTGGAGTAGAGGGCATTCCCACAGAGAGCCCTGGACTAGAGGACATTCCCAAAGAGAACCCTGGACTAGAAGACATTCCCACAGAGGGCCCTGCACTAGAGGACACTCCCCCATAGGGCCCTGGAGTATAGGCCATTCCCACAGAGGGCCCTGGACTAGAGGAAATTCCCGCAGAAGACCCTAGACTAGAGGAAATTCCCTCAGAGGGCCCAGGACGAAAGGACATTTTCACATATAGCCCTGGACTAGAGGAAATTCCCACAAAGACCCTGGACTAGGGGACATTCCCCCATAGGGCACTGGACTAGAGGATATTCCAACAGAGGACCCTGGACGAGAGGACATTCCCGCAGAGGATCCTGGACTAGAGGACATTCCCACAGAGGGTCCTGGACTAGTGGTCATTCCCACAGAGGACGCTGGACGAGAGGTCATTCCCAGAGAGGACCCTGGACTAGAGGACATTCCCACATAGGGCGCTGGACTAGAGGACATTCCCACAGAGGACCCTGGACGAGAGGACATTCCCACACCTCTGTGGGACCCTGGACTAAAGGACATTCAGTCATAGGGCTCTGGAGTAGAGGACATTCCCACAGAGGGTCTTGGACTAGAGGACATTCCCACAGAGGGCCCTGGACTAGAGGACATTCCCGCAGAGGGCCCTGGACTAGAGGACATTCCCATTGAGGACCCTTGGCTAGTGGACATTCCCCGATAGGGCTCTGGACTAGAGGACATTCCCACAGAGAGCCCTAGACGAGAGGACATTTCCACAGAGGGCCCTAGACGAGAGGACATTTCCACAGAGGACCCCGGTTTAGAGGACATTTCCACAGAGGGCCCTAGACGAGAGGACATTTCCACAGAGGACCCTGGACTCGAGGACATTCCCACATAGGATCCTGGACTAGAGGACATTCCCACAGAGGACCCTGGACGAGAGGACATTCCCACAGATGACCATGGACTAGAGGACATTCCCACAGAGGGCCCTGTACTGGAGGATATTCCCTCATAGGGCTTTGGAGTAGAGGACATTCACACATAAGGCCCTGGACTAGAGGATATTCCAACATACGACCCTGGAGGAGAGGACATTCCCACAGAAGACCCTGGACTAGAAGACATTCCCACTTAGGCCCCTGGACTAGAGGACATTCCCACAGAGAGCCCTGGACTAGAGGACATTCCCACATAAGGCCCTGGACGAGAGGACATTCCCACAGAGGACCCTGGACTAGAGGATATTCCCACATAGGGCCATGGACTAGAGAACAATCCCACATGGGGCCCTGGACTAGAGGACATTCCCACATAAGGCCCTGGACGAGAGGACATTCCCTAAGAAGACCCTGGACTGAGGACATTCCCACATAGAACCCTGGACTAGAGGACATTACCAAGAGGGCCCTGGACTTGAGGACATCCCCACAGAGAGCCCTGGACAAGAGGACGTTCTCACAGAGGGCCCCGGACTAAAGGACATTCCCACAAAGGACCCTGGTCTAGAGGACATTCCCACATAGGGCCCTAGACTATAGGACATTCCTACATAGGGCCGTAAACGAGAGGGCATTCCCACAGAGGGCCCTGGACTAGAGGACATTCCCACAGAGGGCCCTGGACTAGAGGACATTCCCACAGAGGGCCCTGGACTAGAGGACATTCCCACATAGGGCCGTAAACGAGAGGACATTCCCACAGAGGGCCCTGGACTAGAGGACATTACCTCAGAGGGCCCTGGAGTAGAGGACATTCCCACAGAGGGCCCTGGACTAGGGGACATTCCCACATAGGGCCGTAAACGAGAGGACATTCCCACATAGGGCCCTGGACTAGAGGACATCCCACAGAGGGCCCTGGACTAGAGGACATTCCCACAGAGGGCCCTGGACTAGAGGACATTCCCACAGAGGGCCCTGGACTAGAGGACATTCCCACAGAGGGCCGTAAACGAGAGGACATTCCCACAGAGGGCCCTGGACTAGAGGACATTCCCACAGAGGGCCGTAAACGAGAGGACATTCCCACAGAGGGCCCTGGACTAGAGGACATTCCCACAGAGGGCCCTGGACTAGAGGACATTCCCACAGAGGGCCCTGGACTAGAGGACATTCCCACAGAGGGCCCTGGACTAGAGGACATTCCCACAGAGGGCCCTGGACTAGAGGACATTCCCACAGAGGGCCGTAAACGAGAGGACATTCCCACAGAGGGCCCTGGACTAGAGGAAATTCCCACAGAGGGCCGTAAACGAGAGGACATTCCCACAGAGGGCCCTGGACTAGAGGACATTCCCACAGAGGGCCCTGGACTAGAGGACATTCCCACAGAGGGCCCTGGACTAGAGGACATTCCCACAGAGGGCCCTGGACTAGAGGACATTCCCACAGAGGACCGTAAACGAGAGGACATTCCCACAGAGGGCCCTGGACTAGAGGACAATCCCACAGAGGGCCCTGGACTAGAGGACATTCCCACAGAGGGCCCTGGACTAGAGGATATTCCCACAGAGGGCCCTGTACTAGAGGACATTCCCACAGAGAGCCCTAGACGAGAGGTACTATAACAAGACTACATTTATTGAAAATTAAAAGGCTAAGAACTTATGAAATACAAAAAGTGTATATATTACTATTAAAAACCAATGTGATCCCCTAGTAAATTATTGTCCTCATGTTTGAAGCTTATGAATGAATATAAGTTTTAAATATATAATTTACAAACATATTCAAATGATATTTTCCTTTACATAAGTTGAATGCTCACATATAAAAAATAAAGCCTGTGGAAATTCGCTGAGTACGCAGGTCTGCTGCGACGGGTGTATTATTGGTTGATAATGGGTAAAATATAAATAACATTTTAGTGATAATAATAGGAAGAGAGGGAAGGAGGGAAAAAGTTCCAAATGGTAGGAAATAAGGGAGGAGAGATGGTAAGAAGAGAATGAAGGAGAAAAGGAGGGAAAAGTGCAAAGAAGGTTGGAAGGAAGAGAAGTAGAGAGTGAGGGAAGGAATTAATGGAGGGAGGGAGAGAACTGTGGTAGGGGTGTACAGGATAAACTGACTTGATGACTGAAGTTTTACTTTCCTCTGATTCAATAATCATTCTTAAAAAAATAAACATGGAATCTTAATAAAATAGTCATTATCTTAGTAAAATACTAATTAGTAAAAACCATGCCATAAGCCAGAAGTGAAGTAAGTATTATAATTTGTCAAGGATTGAGAATTTCTATTTTGGTTTTGGCCCCCAGTTTGGTTATATTATGTGTTTACATGGGAAAAATGTACTATATGACATGTATTTAGAAACGCATTGGAATATGCGGGGATCATTTGCAAAATTAGCTATCCCTTTGTCATTTTGAAAATTGGTCGAATTTTCGACCACTGGCGATCTCTAGTATATATATCTTAGACAACTATAGCATATAGATATTAAAGATATTCACCTTTATCGTTTGGGCACCTGGATCCTTTCGCCTTTTGTGGAAAGTTCTTGAGCTTATCGGCGCTAGTCAGCCGGACCGTATAGCCTTGGGCGGTGGACACCTCGACCACCTGGTCGCAGAGATGAGAATATCAGTGAATTTAAAAGGAGGGTATAGAATCAAAATGCTCGTTCCAAAAAAATTGATTTTAGATATTGGTATAGTTTTTTGTGTCATTACCGTGCACACTGCTTTGCATAATGGTTTGTTCGAAAAAAATCATGGTAATTCTATCGAACACCGGACCTGTCACGATTTGAATAGTTTTTTTAGTATTCAAAATATTACACTGATTCCAAAAATTGACTATAGTTTTTGTCGGAAATGCCAGGAAGACCGGGAAAACGGGAAATTTCTTTCTGTTTAAAATTTTGGACTGTGGGTACTCAAATTAAGCGAACTTTCGTCCTAAACACGAATATGTAATTTGTTTGTTATTGAACCATGTATAAGCGATTTATACTGAAAAAATTAAAAACTGGAACTACTTAATCTAGGGGATCCAGTGGGATCGCGGGGTATTGGGTGGGGAACAGTTTTAGAATTGCCAAAAATAAAATATCCCTCTAAGGGGAAATTTTCCATCAATAGGTAAATTTCCCGGGAAAAACAGGAAATAGTAACCTAAACTATCTAGGGGACCCAGAGGGATCACGGAGTATTAGGCGGGAAACAATTTTATAATTCCCAAAAATAAAATATCCCACTAAAGTAAATTTCCCATAAATGGGAAAATTTCCCAAAATGGGAAAAATCCCGGGAAAACAGGAAATAAAAACCTAAACTTTTTAGGGGACCCAGTGGGATCCCGGGGTATTAGGTGGGGAACAATTTTAGGATTCCCAAAAATAAAATATCTCACTTAGGTAAATTTCGCACAAATGGGAAAACTTCCCAAAAATGGTAACATATCTCAGGAAAATGGGAAATAATAACCTAACCTATTTAGGGATCGCGGGGTTTTGGGAGGGGAACATTTTTAGATCCAGCTGTGTGTGTCACTGCAATGTGCATGCATATCTGATGACTGTCAATTGCATTTTTCATATGATGTCAGTTCTTCTGGCCAAGTTTTTGCGGGAGTAAACTCAGATCTTATGAGAATAAATGAGTGGTCAAGGATGCAAGGTTTCAGGTTGAATGTGGAGAAATGCATGGTCATTCATTTTGCGCCACCTAATATCTCGCAAAGAATTGCCCATGGCGATCTACATATAAAACTTGGAGACAAAAGGCTGACTATGAGTGACACTGTTATACGGTTTTCGATTTCGCATGGCGAGTAAGAGTTTAGGAGACCCTTACACACACAGACACACAAACGCAGCAACCCCCCGTCCGTCCCGCCCCGCCTCGCCCGGCAGGTAGATGACTCATGCACTGGGGCCTCTAGTACTGAATGGTAACTTTTTTTACTACAGTTTTCACCATCTATGGTATTATATCTGAATCTCTGTGCAATTACGAGAAAAATGATACCAAATACGTACTATTAGGGTGATATTTAGACAATACGCCCAAAAAGCTGGTTGGCTTGGAAAATTGTAATAATTATTATAATTAAAAATATTACTATTATTATTATTTTTGTTATACTGCTACAAAAACAGATGTTTTTAATGCATGTTTTCCGGACCTAAATACACTCTTTTTATTCCTAGGAATTAAAAGCTGATGTACTCGATACCAGCTGACTCTTTATAGTCCTAGGACTATAAAAGTCAAAAAGTGCCTAGTACGTCGTAATAATCGAACAATATTCATTCGATTACAAATAATCGAAACATTTATCGTTATTATCGAAACATTCATTGTTGTCAGTTTAATCAATTTGTGAAACTCGTTCATTTCACCAATCGATTATTACATGCGTTCGATACGTCGTTAGTTGTTCATTGTTGTCAGTCTACCCTAACACAAATGAAACAGACTATCAGCTGATTGCTTCAAATAGCAAGAACAAGACGGTGGCATCTTTTGAAGGCATCTTTAAAGGTAAACAAGCTGTAACATTTTGGTTTTCTTAAGTAGTTTACGTATTGTATTGAGCAATATAACGAAAAATATAGTTCATAACACGTACCTAAAGCTGCTTTTCGTTACTCGGTCATTTTTCAACCTCGGCTTACAGCCTCGGTTGTAAAACTTGACCTTGTACGAAAAGCGTCACTTTAGGTCCTTGTAATGAAATATACTATTATTATTAATACGATTTTTAACTTAATCAACTCGAAAAAGCGTAAAAAACTGAAAAAATAAAGCTTGTTTTGACAGAATCGAAAATATTAACAAACGAACATCTGATCAGCTGTGCGGGATTCTGCACTGTTCTACTAGTCCTATACTTTTATAATATATGAGCAGTGTTATCTTGTATGCTTGCTTGCTTGCTTGCTTGATTGCTTGCACATTTATCTCAAAAACGGCTCCGAGGATTTTCTTCAAAGTCTGGAAATGAGTAATTTATGACTCAAAAACGTGTTTTATGCAGATTACTTGGCCTGAGAAAATCTAATAATGTATTAAAACGAATTTTAAAGTTGTAAAATTTTAACATCGGCCTTATGAGTTGCCATGATGGCAACGAAAATAAACAAGGAAAGTGTAATCTAATGAAGTAGGCCTAATCATAAAAGCTGCTTGCAATCTACAGCCATCAAGGAAAAATACGGTGAGCGGGATGAAGAGATCATGGAGCAATAAAAAAAGTTTCTATTTGTCAATTTATGACACCCGCAAAAGGAACATCTAGAGAGTAATAGCTTTAATTTGGTACCAAATATGTATAGAAAAACGGATTTTGTTTTTCAACACATAATTTTGACGTTTAAAGGTAGACTGAAGTGCTCCTGGCTTTAAATTGGAGTGCTACTAGCGCTAATGTTTACTTTGGTGCCGGTTACGTTACTCGTGAACCCTACCGTCTTTTTCTATAGTTACCGTGCCAGTGTCCCAGTATAATAGCACAGACAAATGAGTAGACATGTCTACTCATGTGTCTGTGATAATAGCAAGCGGGACACTCTCGTATGATCAACGCTAAGTGAGTGTCCCTGGTCACCAGTGTCTCAGGTTTGTGGGACGCCGGTGTTTAGTATAAACGGGCCTGTTTGCCCGGTGTGTCAGTCCATTCATTGGATAACTGAGGGTTTTAGTTTACAAATATTTATTAATACAGCTTATTTTAATTTGTAACGTTATTTAAAATTACTAGGTTTATCATATTACGAGTTGAGTTATAATTTATTTAATTTCTGAGTTTCAAAAAGTAAATTGATTTTTTAAGTTTAAAGCTTGACGCCCACCTATGCAACTCAGCGGGAGGCGCGGCTCGGCTCGACGCCATGGAAGAATTTTGAAAATTATCCATTCTGTTACCTTATGGGCTGGCGCCAACTCTGCGGAGGTGCAGCGCCGAAAAAACTTCTCTTCAAATCCGGCTCTGAGAATTCGGAGCGGAAATTTTCCTCTCGTGTTGCCGCGGTGCGCTTCCGAAGCCGTGGACCACACGACCTGCTCCAGTGCTAGACGAATCGCGCCGAGCCGTGGCCGTACAGGCCTTAAGAGATACTGTTACTCTATTACCTTTCCTAATTTATTTGTTTACTATATTTTACTGTATCTGTAGCCTGTTGTGATAAAACCATCAGCTGTTTGTAATATAATTCGGGACCAACTAGTTATTAATTGCTAGTACAACTTAACTTTTCATTTTGAATTCAATACATTGCTTATTAGTATAGTAAAAACTAACTTTGTCTGAAAAAAAATTGGCCCCACCTTGAAACTTGGTATATAGGTTATCTTTAGGCTCTAGTTGAAGAATCCGATGAGTCCATAAAAATTCAGGGGGTGGAAGGCCCCTTTTTCGAGGGGGGAAGGGGGGAAGGTTGTATTTTTTTGTAAATGCAATAACTCCGGTGAAAAAGGTTCGATCCATTTAAAATTTGGTGTGGGCTTTTGAAACAGTATATTTTAACACTACATAAAAAATAAATTCGATCGTGTCATCCTAAGGGGTCCAAAGGGGGGATTTAACGCCTCAAAAATGGGTTTTTTTCAATTTTTTGATATCCAAAAATTAAAATTATGAAACTTTTGTTTTATTTTTTGAATTCAGCTCAAATAATCAAACAATTTAGTATTTTTAATTATTACTCTATGACCATTGGTTGCCGAGATATTGAAATTGGTAAACACAGTACGTTGTCCAATATAACCTCAAAATGTACGGAAACTTATAAATCCCGCTTATTTTTTATCATTTATCAACGATATTTCGTATTTAGCTTCCTATAGTTGAGTTTTAATGGATTATGGCTCACAAGTCCCACTTTTCTTCATCCCCTTGTCAGCAAACCTACATACTCATTTCCTATGTTATTTAAATGGGAAAACATTATGATATGTCAATTTCTCTTATATTTCTGGTTCTAATGACAATAATGAAACAGTTTTAGACTTATTTTACTAGGAAAATCTTTGGCTTTCAGAATAACCATTAACACATTAATTTGGTTGGGTTTAAGGCTAGTTGAAATGCTATTATCAATGTTGTATTTTTTTTATTATTTTTGTTTTTGATTGTTAATATTGAATATCTCAGCTCTTAAGAAAGAGAATGCATTTGTTTTGGTCTTGAATTGCTCTGTAAATTATTTTCTCTCATTTGACCTATAAATCATGTAGATTGGTTGATATTGTAGAGAGTTGTAATGTTTTATCGGCATAAAATAGAAAATTTTTCAAAAATTTTATTTTTAATTAAAGGTTTATAGCTCCTTTTAAAATTAACGGTTTCAAATGATCTATAGCTTCAATGAAAGCCAATGGTTTACTGAATGATTTAAGACCATAACAAACGTTTTATCTCCTTTCGACCCGGAGGTATCATCCTATCACTGAGTAAAAATTTAAAAAAAATTATTTTTTCATTGAATTACGCATTATAACTGAGCCAAACCAAAACCAATTTGATCGAATAATAGCTCATTTTAATGCTGATACATTCTTGTTTAATTTGAGGCCAAAACTAACATTTTATCTTCTTTAGAACCGGAGATATCACCCTTTCACTGTAAGTAAAACTTTAAAAAAATATTTTTTTGATTGAATTACGCATTATAACTGAGCCAAACCAAAACCAATTTTATCGAATAATAGCTCATATTAAAGCTGCTACATTCCTGTTTAATTTGAGACCAAAACTAACTTTTTATCTCCTCTAGAACTGGAGGTATCACTCTTCCACTGTAAGTAAAACTTAAAAAAAAATTCTTTCCGTGAATTACGCATTTTAGGCCTAACTGAGCCAAACCAAAACCAATTTTATCGAATAATAGCTCATGTTAAAGCTGCTATGTTCCTGTTTAATTTGAGACCAAAACTAACTTTTTATCTCCTTTAGAACCGGAGGTATCACCCTTTCACTGTAGGTACAACTTAAAAAAACTTATTTTTTAATTGAAATACGCATTATAACTGATCCAAATCAAAACCAATTTTATTAAATTATAGGTTAAATGAAAAAAAATAATTTACGGAGCAATTCAATACCAAAATAAATGCATTCTCTTTCTTAAGAGCTGAGATATTCATTATTAACAATTAAAAACAAAAATAATTAAAAAAATACAACATGGATAATAGCATTTCAACTAGCCTTAAACCCAGCCAAACAGATCTGTTAATGGTTAATCTTAAAGCCAAAGATTTTCCTAGTAAAATAAGTCTAAAACTGTTTCATTATTGTCATTAGAACCGGAAATATAAGAGAAATTGACATATCATAATGTTTTCCCATTTAAATAACATAGGAAATGAGTATGTAGGTTTGCTGACAAGGGGATGAAGAAAAGTGGGACTTATGAGCCATAATCCATTAAAACTCAACTATAGGAAGCTAAATACGAAATATCGTTGATAAATGAAAAAAAAGCGGGATTTATAAGTTTCTGTACATTTTGAGGTTATATTGGACAACGTACTGTGTTTACCAATTTCAATATCTCGGCAACCAATGGTCATAGAGTAATAATTAAAAATACCAAATTGTTTGATTTTTTGAGCTGAATTCAAAAAATAAAACAAAAGTTTCATAATTTTAATTTTTGGATATCAAAAAATTAAAAAAAACCCATTTTGAGGCGCTAAATCCCCCCTTTGGACCCCTTATTTATTTTTTATGTAGTGTTAAAATATACTGTTTCAAAAGCCCACACCAAATTTTAAATGGATCGGACCTTTTTCACCGGAGTTATTGCATTTACAAAAATATACAACCTTCCCCACCTTCCCCCCTCGAAAAAGGGGCCTTCCACCCCCTGAATTTTTATGGACTCATCGGATTCTTCAACTAGAGCCTGAAGATCACCTATATACCAAGTTTCAAGGTGGGGCTAATTTTTTTTCAGTTTGGTATTTTTTTGGACAAATTTTACTGTACTATATGGCAATCCATACTGAGAGTGAATATGGAACTGAGTATATTCACATACTTTTGTAATGTTATTTATTGATTGTTGATTAAAATAATATTATCTGGGCCTACAATGTAGTTTTTAAAATGAAAAGTACCTACATAGGCCCTATACATATCGATCGGACGATATTTACGAGAGTTATCGTGCTAACAAAACTCAAAAATTGAAAATTCTAATCCCCATATAAGAACATGTTACATTTTGAAACAAATCGTGATTTGTGCAGGTAAAAATGCGTTTTCACAATAAACCCACTTCCAGGGCCGGCTCTACCATATAGGCGAACTAGGCGACCGCCTAGGGCGCCAGGGCCTCCAGGGGCGCCAAAGGGGGCGCTGGGTGGACGCTGCTTTTTCCAAAAACGTAGTTTTTCGCAAATAATGAAATTAATTAAATTTTGTTCGATAAAAAATAATGGACGTAAACGCCAATAAATTAAGAATTTTTTGATATATAATTTTTTGGTTTTATAGTTGTACTTCGAGAATAGCTTAAAACATGCTTTGCTTGCACGGTGGATAATTTTTAAATCACTTTAAAACTTCAAACTTATCTCCAGTGGTGAAATACCCCATCCTTTATTTTAACTTTATTCACAT
The DNA here is from genome assembly GCA_035578135.1 of Flexamia atlantica. Taxonomy (NCBI): domain Eukaryota; kingdom Metazoa; phylum Arthropoda; class Insecta; order Hemiptera; family Cicadellidae; genus Flexamia; species Flexamia atlantica. Next base: position 36,274,800 of record JAQJVK010000011.1, read on the forward strand.
ACCAATACTTAGCAAACGACAGTCCTCTATTTTTGACGCCGTTATGTAGTTTGGGTTTCTTTTATCTTGACGTTTTAGCCGAACATCAATACCGGTCGGTTTATTTCACTATTTTCCCCATGTTGGCAAGAGCATTATGTAAACGTAATATGTTTTAGTTTTTATAAAATAAAGTATAATGCGTAATAATAAGTTGTCTAAGCTTTTGAACTGTTTGAGATGTAAATTGATTATAATAATTACTGATGCTGAATATAATCAATTAAGTAAACCTAACTCAACATCATAAAGCAATCCAATTTCTTGTTTCAAACGTGATCAATTGTTTCATCCCAATCGTCCCTATATCCTAGGGACATCATCAACACCTAAAAGTCCTAGAGGCTAAAACATTATCAACCTAAGTTGTTGTCATGGATTAAAAACAACCTATGACATGTTCCATGGCCTTGCATGTTCCTACACTACAGGCCGGAGTCCTTTTGTGGTGACGTCACATTATCAGACGGAATCGCAGACGATTTTATAATGTACTCTTATGGCAATTCACTGTCACACTCTTAAAACGATCGTGCCCTAAGTAATTCGTTTAAGTTTTCGTTTAGAAACCATTATTTTTTCGAATCTGCATTAATTGATGAATGACTAAATGCGGTCGAAAATAATTTTAAAGAAAACAAGACTTTATTTCATAAATTTAAAAACCGGTAAACATTACAGGCAATTAATTTTTTACTTTTCATCAGATGATTTAGTGGAAATTTGACAGTTTTGTCTCTAATTGTTTTCATTTTGATGTTCTAATGTCATAATTTGTTGATAAATGTTTACGATTTTCATATGATTTTAGTTGTTATTTCCAACACAGCGCTAGGAGTTCGGCCGGTGTTGTGACGTGGTATCAGGGAGGAGGGGGGGAGACTCCGGCCTGTGGCCTTGCATGTTCTCTCTAACAGTGTATTCAAGTACATTTACTTGGTAAAATATAATTTTTCCATATAGCCCATATTTTTCAAAGAATCAACTCCATTCCCAATCAATTAAAACTCATTTTAATAACAATTGCATAATGTCCATTGAACACTTTATGTGCAGTCTTCACCTGAATGAGATACCCGTAGAAACATGTGGCTGGAAATTGACGGCAGTGTTTCTATTTTGTTTTAATTTTGTTACGTACTGATATGAGGACCCATAAATTCCAGTGTTAAATATTTGCTTTTTTGTTTTTGTTTCGAGAAGCATTGTTTTTAAACCTAAATACTTTTCTTTACATTAAGTATAAAAAATAAACTATGAAGACTATTTAACGTTTTATCCATATCAAAAAATGCCAAATCTCTAATCTAGTAGTAAAAATTTATTGTTTGTAAGTAAAACTATATAATTGAAATACCCTATGGAAACCTAATTGTATATTAATTGAATCGCAAATGAACCATCTTTTTCTGAGATGATCTAAAAGATCATGAAAGTTAAAATTTTACATTTTACAGTTAAACAGTTTAGTGGAAATAAGTAGGTACTGTTTGACTCTCGACTCCAAGGACTCCAATCCACTCTCACACATGTACCATCTGTGGGTTTATCGCGAGGGGCCTACTGAGCAAATCATACAATTTACCAAAATTATACGTAAGTGATAAATAATGAAATAAACTTGTATTAACTAACTAAAAATCAACAGATTTATTAATGGGTTTATTTACGCTTAATAACAATAATGCCTATCTCCTGAGAAACCTATAAGCGAAAAACATTGTATAACTGTCCATTATACTTGAAGATTTATAAGTCTCTTCTAGTTTTTTTTTTATTCAAGAATTGTTTCAAAACGCTAGGAAGTAAAAATTTTATCCGGTGCTGTTAAGTGAATTTTATTAGAATCGAAATAAAACAAATAAGACATCAGCATTAGTATTATAATTTTATTACTTCTTTCACACTGAATCAGTTTTCCTGAAGCGTGATAGTACATAATGATCTGTTAGAAAGTTGTGGGCGGGGGGGGGGGGCGCAAATCAATACATTCGCCTAGGGCGCCAATAACTCTTGAGCCGGCCCTGCCCACTTCATATCCAGAAACTACACATAAAAAGCTATCAATTAATGGTAAATATTAATATGATTGTTGAGGTTACCCTGAACAGATATTTTTTGTCAATTCTGTTCTGTGAAAACGACGGTAATAGCTTATTTCTAAGGAAATTCGCTAAAACACTGACGCTTCAGGCTAGAGCCTCAAACTCTTCCTATAGCGCTTTTTGCAGATTTGTATAGACCTCACTCTGGGTTCAATGCCCCATAAATCTGGCAACATCGCTGGCGGCGGAATAGGCCCTATATACACGACGCGCCAAATAGCTCGATTGTTGAATGCTGCTAAATAGCACCGATTTTGCAGTGATTGGATAGAGTGAAAAAATTAAGAAAAAAATAGCATACATATTTCTTAGTAGACGTACTAACATATTTAGAGAAAAGAAATTGTATATACTCAAATATTTTAGATAGCCGCCGAATAGCGCGTGTATAAACGGCGTCGAAATAAATACAATATATATGTATATATATATATATATATATATATACGGAAATGAACGAATGGTGTTTTTTTAGGGTCTAGGGACCTCAAAATGAAAAGTTACGGTGGTCCTGCGCTTAAGTCTCACCGTGCCGCCTACGGTAATAGCTACTTCCCTATAGGGGGAAATTCGCTGATATAGGGGGAAATTTGCTAAAATCAGATGTTGAATCGTCTACTTTAGAAACGAACTGCAGAAGATCAGATATGAAACTCGTACCAAGAAAATAAATACCTACAGTAAATTAACATGATTACAGACTCTTGGTCTGAGTTTAAATAGGTCAAATACTTTTCCTTATTTCTGTTGTCTTATAAAACTTCAATATTTAAGAAATTAAAATCATAATTAATTATGAATGTTAACTGACTTTTGCTAGCCCCACAATGTGTGGTATATCTTTGGTACAATTTCAAATCTTGATCATCTCTTTTGTTACAAATAAATGTAAATTGGAAAAAGTTCACAGGTTCTCCAACAGATAGTAGCACTTACACTAAAATTTTAAAAGCCTCCTGTGCGGAGGCTTTTCATGGGATATTTTCCAAACCCGCAAAAGGAACATCTAGAGAGTAATAGCTTTAATTTGGTACCAAATATGTATAGAAAAATTAATTTCTAGGGGTTGATTTGCTCTGTACAAAGTCCCAGAAATTCTTTTAATAATATAGAAGATAGATTACCTCCCAAAATTTGTAGGTAAGATACATGTTTTAAAAAAGTTCGGTAACAACAAACTCTTAATCAGGTGTTTTTATATTCAGTGTTGTCAGGTTAATTCGTGATATAGTTATTTGTGCATCTAGGGACTAAAGTACTTTAGTCCCGTGATGCACACAAAATGTTTCCTCCACCTACACCATTAACAACAACTACGTATAACACTGTAACTTTACCTTCAGATGATCCTTTGCTTCAACAAACTGCATTACAATCACATAGCCTATGTAAATGAATAGTGCAAGGTATATTTAGGCTTTAATTTTAACATTTTATTCACACTCTTCTTTAAAAATAAAAACTCTAGGCCTAACTTATTTGTTCACAAATATGCAGGAATATAGCCTAAACTACAGCAAACTCAAAATGGATACGCTGTCCTGTAGACAACGGAAACGGACGCGGGACGCGGGACGGACGCTCGGATGCTGTGACACTCTCTTCAACATAGAGAAACAAATTAAAATCGACAGTGTTGCCATATTTTCTCACTCTCCACCGCGGCGTTGCCGGATTTCTTCCCATGTAGGTATTTCTTATGAGGTTACTTTTAGTCCCATAGTAGGTGGAGGAAAAAGAACTTTTTCTACTGTCCTACTGTCAGGGGGTGTTTCTAAACGTGTTTCTCAATTTACCAGCTACAAGCTTAGACTACAAGTAATCTCCGTTGCATCTTTATTGAGATAGCTTGTAGCTAGTGAATTGTAAAACCAGTTTAGAAACACCCCCATGGTCGTCGTGCAAACCAGGTCTACAAAAAAAAGAAAAAGCCAATGGCACGAACACAACACAGCAATCTTGACGGCACGCTTTTCCACACATGTTTAATCAGAGAGTAGTGACTCCAGATAGATATAGAGCTCGGTGGTCATAGACTGTGACTGAGACTTACAAGTCTGTGATTTATCGCTCATCCCTACCACCGGTCTGACACTTAAATGGAGCCAAGTGGTAAGCTTATTGGAGCGGGTTAGTTCGATGCACTTTATTCAGATGGCGTTGTAAAAACATGACTTTCTTCTTCTTCACTGATTCAGCCAATCAGAACGACGATAACGATCTGGTAACTTCCCGTTCCGTTTCCCTTATTTTCTGTCACGACGCGACGTGTACACAACCATAACGAGTTGGAATTAATTTGAGTGTGGGAAAATACCTAAAGTACATTTTCAGAAAGTTGTTCTAGTGCAAGTTGTTTCGCGAAATACTGTACTGCGTGATTCATGTTGTGCTTAAAGCTATTGATGGAAAATAAATACGTAGATGTTTACATAAAAGCATTTAATAAAAATTAATTTACCGCAGTTAGTTTTTATTAAGTGCTTTAATGTAAAGATCTACGTATTCATTTTCTATCAATCGCTTTAAGCACAATAAGAATCATTCAGTACAGTATTTCGCGAAACAACTTGCACTAGCGGCAAACGCACCTAAACAAACCGGTAAAGTCATTAAAATTGAAAGTCTAGCAAACAAAACAAGACAACGAAAATATAAACAAAGCAGACGACGACGATCGATATGTCGCATCGACGACCATCGATATATCGCATCGACGACCATCGATATATCGCATCGACGACCATCGATATATCGTATCGATCTTTTTAGTTCGTTGCACTTTATTCAGATAGCGCTGCTGTTCCCTTACCACCGAGTTAACATGGGAGTGCCATCTCTTTACGAAGTTCATTATTACTCTATGTCCCTACCTGGTCGTCTCCCTCGTTGGCCACTGTCACCATGAACGGCATCAGGACCCCGGCGACAGTCTCCAGCGGGAACCACAGCTGCACGCCGTGAGTCAGCTTGCCCGCCCATGCGGCTGAAACAGTGTTTTCATCATACCAACACAGAAACATATGTTTTCAGTTCCTTTTTGTTGGCTCGAAAGTTACCCATTGCCGTACTAGGCCGGAAAAACGGAAGTAAACAATCAGCTGATTTGCAGCAAACCGACTTTTAATGCTTGTTTATTGGTTACTTTTAAGAGGAATGTAGTGGCAGCACTGGCAGCAGAAGCTAATGTTAGTTCTAATTGTTGGTGGGCGAAATTTCATACCGATAAGAGCAGGTCATGACGATGGTTATCGATGTAGGTCTCGATAGTTGATAGTCGAGTATGGCAATTTCAACTTCGATCGCATCTTGTAAATCGTTTTAGTTGTCTGTCTCTCCTCTCTCTCTCTCTCTCTCTCTCTCTCTCTCCCTCTCTCTCTCTCTCTCATGGAATGATTCCCTACTTATTCCAGTTGAAAGTCAGAATATAGCAATGAAATATGGAGGTTGCTGAAGCGAACTTAGTTTAGGCTAGTTTATCTTTGTAAATAAGGGAACATGTAAACCATTTTGGCAGAGGCCAGGAGAAATGCCTCAAACAACTCTCCAGCGTTGTTTTAGAATATATTTATTTTTTATGTTTGTGTTGGTAGCTAGTTATTTTTTGTAAATATGAGAACATGTGAACAATATTTGGCAGAATTTAAACTTATAAGTCATCGACCCTTTACACAGCTCTCAGTGGATAATCTCAAATCAAAATCAACTTTATTTCAACTATTATTTACAATACAATCATTAGTTCTAGCCTATATTCCTTATAAATTAAATAGTTAACATACATTTACTTAGGCTGTTCTAAATATGAAATTTCTCCCACATAGGCTTTATAGCCCGTGCGTGAGAGAGTGTCGTTATCTTAAAAAAATAATTACTTGAGCTGAGAATTTAAAGATAAATCTGATAAAGGAATGGAAATCAAATCACAAATGAAAATAATAAAGATTTTGTTTAGCAACTATATATTTTGACAACATTGTTGTTGAACTTACGGTGCAACTTGATAAGGACAGAAAGACGGACAAGGTATGTAGGACCCCCCCCCACCCCCTCCCACCAGTGGACAAACGGACCCGACTCATCCGCACACCTAATTCAAGCATCCACAGCATATCGGTCTGTTATCGTCTGTAAACAGAAGTAATTAAATTATCTGAATTTTCTCTTCCAATCGAGTGTAGCCAGTTATTGATTTTTATTTTGAAGACTGGAAACGATAAAAATCCATATTTTTTAATGAGTTTGGAAGGTTTTTATACAGAACGTGTGAAATATAAAATTAATTTTTCGTAGAAAAAGTTTTGGTTAATTTGGGAATTTGTATTCCTGTACTTCCTTTACTTCTGGTGAGATAATCATGATTTAGATATTGAAAAATAGTGATTGAATTTTTATATAAGTACCAAAGAACTGTTCGAATAAAAAGCTGTCTGACGTCTAAAACTTTTACTTCATCGAACAAAGCATCCGTCGGATACCGCCGACACCTTCTCATTGCTGCCTTGAGGATGGATTTTTGTGTTATTAATAAAGGTTTAATTGTTGTTTTTATGCCCCACCCCAAGCCAATATCCCTCCCTCTAAAATAGACTGTGCATATGCAAAATAAATTGTTTTGATTTCTTTTGATGTTAAAATGTAACTGAGTTGGTGGAAAGCATAAATTAATTTCCTGAGTTTGTTATTAATAAATTTGACATGCGCGTTCCATGACATTCTATTGTCCATCATAACACCCAGGTATTTGTATGTTTGAACCCTTTCAATAGATTCGCACCCACAATTTAAAGAACCAGTGTTTCCGCAAACATGAAGTTTGAGACTGGTTATTCTTGTATCGGACCTATCACTCAGAGCTATTGGCATACATTTGTTTTTTGATATATTAAGTGTTAATAAATTTTGATCAAACCAAGACTTAATTGTTGATAGATCTCTCAGTGCTGAATGAAAAACTGAATCCCAATTGTTACCTTCATGTAAAATTGCTGTATCGTCAGCAAAGAGATACAATTTACCTGAAATATTGTACTGATAATATATTATATTGTATAATTTTCGTTATTTTAAAAACAATATTATTATGTTGCATAGAATAAAAAATCAATGTATATAGTATTAGCATTATATATATATATATATATCCTATTACTATATATCCTATTTATTTATGAAAATGAACGAATAGTGTTTTTTGCTTCTGGGGGCCCCAAAATGAAAAGTTATCATGGTCTCGGGCTTAGGTCGTACCACGAGTACTACGGCAACTGTTACCGTAGTACTCATGGTAACAGTTACAGTTACTGTTACAGCTTCGTCCCTATAGGGGAAATTCGCTAAAAGCGCCTGAATCAAACCAGACGAAACAGTTTATTTATACGCCGAAGACTGTTCCTCTAAAAATTTTGAGGAATCAGTTAAATTATGAATTTTGATTAGCTTAAACTCTCGAGGCTGTGATTTGCTGTGTATGTAGTCTGCAGTGGTGAACCGATATTCAAATATCGATAAACTAACTATCGATCGAAGGAACTACGTTGGATAAGGTTGTCGACTTCACGAATTCATCGCATCAACGATGACGTCACCACCTGCTCTGCTCGCGCGATGTGAATTTTCGCCCACCGATTAGGAAACGTACGGTTTATGCAAGGATTGCGTTATGATTGAAAATATGTTGTTCTAAGTAGTATGATAAAAAAATATCGTAGATTATATGGCCGGTAAGTTTTACCGTGCTCGCATGAAATTCCCACGCTCGCTTTCGTTCGCGCGGGAATATCACGCTCGTCCGGCAAAGCAGTACTTCCGGCCTGGTAACGTAATATACTATTACTTCGGTTTAACGAGTTCTTGTCGTTATACCGCTACAAAAACGGCAGTTTTTAACACAGTCATGTTTGCGTGGGGGAAGGGGGTAAGAAGCCTTTTTTCTCACAAGGGAGAAAAAGAAGCAGTTGAAGTCGAGGACATCAGCTGTTCGTTTTCAGTGTAGTAAAACGGTAAAAACTGTTCTTCGTCTGTATAGAAGAAGAGGGCAATAAAATTAGGTTTTCTAACCCCAAATATAAGGCCTGAGGAGCCAAAGCTTGTGATGTCAATGTCGGACTGTTTTCCGGTTTCAACCCAGCTCTATCACATTATTGGGTAAAAATAAAGCCTCAATCAAGGTGTCAGTGAGATAGTTCCCTCTGATTGGTCAAGATAAATTTTGGTTCAAGCAGCTGGAAGTTAAAACCGCCAGTCTGAACTAAACACAAATGAAACAGACATGCAATCGGCTGGTCGTTTTAAATAGCATGAACAAAATTATAGCTTCATTTGGAGAAATCTTTTATAGGCAAACAAGCTGTTAAATTTTCAGAATAAACCTAGCTACCATAAGTGCAGATTTTAATGATTAATGTTTTTAGGTCTGCAAACAGATCTAAAAAGCCGCGAAACAAACGAGTGATATTTTACGGCTGAAATACGACCGAGATATTTGACTGCCACAAAAAGAGCAAGCGATTTTTCCGGCCCCAGCTTAGGCTGGTCACAATGCCATGACGTATTAAGAGATTTGACGACTGCCATTCTACCAAGGGATTCGGCGGCCGCAGGATAAACGAACAATTTTCCAGCTAAATATGACCGAAATATTTGTCTGCCGCGATTTTATTTAGATCACCTGGAAAAACCATAGCCCTCTCTAGTAAAAATATCCATAGTATTTATCCATAGCCTTTATGTCTTGTACTAGAGAAGGCTATGGATAAAAACGATCCACAAATACGCCGACCGAATGATTTCGACATTTGACCAAAGCATTTGCTGGCCACGACGACATTAACGACGAAAACTCTATTTCGTTTCCTTTTATTGCCGAATTTCAATTTTCCAATCGAAAATTTGCTTCTTTTTCTTTACTTCATAAAACCCAGACATTTGTCCGACTTTTCCCAAATTCCTATCTGGTAGAGAACTTAGTACTTAGAACTTTCAAAAATAATACGGATTAATTTAAGGCGTATTCAGGGGTATCTAAGACCTTATACAAAGTTTGGTATATTTTTTTTATTTTCTCAATGGGGCTAATGACCTCCCTGTGGGCGCCCGTTAGGTTAAGAATTAAATAAGTTTAAAATTTACTAGAAGAAAAATGTTATTATAACATTGAAGACTATTTCGCACATGGACACTAAATCATAGTTCATAAAATAGACGTTTTACTTAGTTTTTAACTTTTTATATTATCACAACAAACCCAACCATGAAAATGGCAATTGAGCTCAATAAATAAATAAATATTTAGTACATGCTTATAAAATGTCCACTTAATTACGGACCTAATATGTTTTTATCGTGAGCGAAGCCCCAGGTAACAACTATTATACTAAACCAGGACGATGTGTTTGTCAGCCGTATTAAACCAGGACGATGTGTTTGTCAGCCGTATTAAACCAGGACGATGTGTTTGTCAGCCGTATTAAACCAGGACGATGTGTTTGTCAGCCGTATTAAACCAGGACGATGTGTTTGTCAGCCGTATTAAACCAGGACGATGTGTTTGTCAGCCGTATTAAACCAGGACGATGTGTTTGTCAGCCGTATTAAACCAGGACGATGTGTTTGTCAGCCGTATTAAACCAGGACGATGTGTTTGTCAGCCGTATTAAAAATTTAAATTGACATAAATAAACCGTGTGGTCTCAAAGTCCCACCCCCCCAGTAATTTTTTTTATTAATAAAGATAAAACCAAGTAATATTCAGGGAATGTGTATATGATAAAAAAGAAAGTTTTTAGTGTATGTGAATTCCCCAACGGCCCCTCCCCCGCCAAAAGGGGTACGGTAGTTTGGGGGTAGGTTGAAATATTTAAATGTAAACCCCTATCGAGTTATACATAAAGGTCGTAATCAAAAAAAGAATGGCGCAAACTAGCGGTCTTTCTGTCAATCCTACCAATAATTATGACAGTTCAGTTTTAATTTTTTGAAAGATTCAAGATTCTTTAATGGTCATTAAACATACAACAGTAATATACCATGTCACAGAGTCATACAATAAAAAAACATTATAATGATCACAGAATGGCTAATTCTAAGAATACAATGATCTCAAGTTGGCCTAATTTAATTTAAATTAAAATCAAGAGAAAATTCAGACATTGGTACATCGAAACATTCTTTAATGTGATAGAAAGGCCGGCTAACTAAGAATTTGCCGAGAGCTACCTTAAACTTATTATAGGACATAAAATGAACACATTATGGTAGCCTATTGATCATTTTTAAACCAATAGGCTACTATCACAGGAATTTTGAGCTAAACTTAGCCTAGCAAATGGTTCCACTATCTGCCAATTATTCCTAGTATTGTGGTGGTAACCTTCTTTCTTAAGCCTAAAAACATGAAGATTTTCTTTCACTTTACACAAACAAACAAAGATATAAACATTGATCACAGTTAAAACACCTTCAGCAATAAAGAGCGGTCTATAGTGAGCATTGAAACAAGATCTAGTAACTACTCTAATGGCCTTTTTCTGCAATTTTAAAACATTTATCACATGATGACTATGGCCCCACAGACTAACCCCAAAAACTAAGATACTATGAAAGAAGGCAAAATAGGCACTTTTTAGATAAATTTTAGGAACTATATTACGCAAATGTCGCAACAAACAAACTACTCTACTAAGCCTACTACATATGTTACTTATGTGTGGATTCCAATTTAGTGAAGAATCAAGCACAATGCCCAAGAGTTTGACACAGCCAACTTTGATCAAATCGTCATTTATCATAAGATCTCTGCCCAAGGTAAAAAATAGGCTTTGAGTTTTATCATGGAATTTGGAAAAGAGTGAATTTGTTTCGAAGAATTCACATACCTGGTGTTTCACCGCTTTCTCTAGCACTTTGGAGAAGGTGGGTACCACCGAGATGGGCCTGTAACTACTAGCGACTGACTTATCGCCTTTTTTGTAAACTAGGGGCTTGTAGGGGCAAAAGCCCCTAAAAATAAAATTCAAATACTGAACATTTAATGTAGGATATTTAATAATAATAGATATATTAATGCATGGGTTTTCTACACACTTAAAACTCTGAAGTGCTAGTGCTAAGATTTGCTAGTACGTCTCAGAATTTTAAGTAAGGGCATTAGAGTACTTCAGTACAGTATAGGCATTGACTAAAGCCAATGGTATAGGGCTGAATCTTTGGAATAGTGGAGCTACCCGTCGACCTTAAAACTAACCCAGCTCACTTTGTTAATTCAACATATGAACATGAGGCAAGTTTGAAGAAGTTCTAAAGATTAACTACAGATTTTGTCCCCAGGAAAGTCGTAACAATTTAACACAAAAATGTAAATAACAAATTGTGACGTCATCAAGAGACCGTCATCAAGCTCGTATATAGCCTCCTGCTGGTTCAAAAGAATATATTGGACAGTTAACGGATATTTATTATGGAAACCTTCGATTGAAACTACATTGAAGATACAATAGGCAAGTAGTTAAGGATGAAATCAGAAAATAGTTTCTCCTTGACGCTTCCACGATCCACGTTGGCGCCTCTGGCTCCACTCCATACGGAAGTTAGATTTGGAGACCACCAGCTCAGTAAACACCTATGACATATTGATTTTACCTTACGTCCCATACGTTTTTATGGTTTGCCCGTGAGTAAATACAACTTTGTTTTGGTAGAATGAAGATTAAATGTACTTGTATTAGCAAAATTTAAAGGTAAACCCTTTTAATAAGATGAAATTTAAAGTTGATGTTGCACTCAATCGCTGTTACAGAAGCACACTCTGATGCTGCTTGGTCAAAACTGTGACCATTTCCGACCGCACATAAAACTGCCAGAGCTAGGCCTTAAAAATTATAAGTCTTCTCTGTACGTACAGTCTGCGCTTATCGATTGTGTTAATATTACAAAACACTTGGATATAAAACAACATCAGCTGCTAATACATGTCATAATATTAACAAAATACATGTATGTAATCCCTCGTGTTTTTTTTTTCAAATTGTGAGCATGTTGAGGTACCTAAATAAATTGTAAAATCAGAAAATTTAAAGATAAAAACATAACCATCTGTAAAAACCGTTATTTGTTATAGTACGTTCAACCTTCATATTTATAGCTGGATTTTAAATATACCATATCAACATCTAGCATGTGGTTTTAAATAAAGTATAAGCAACACATGTTTAATGTAAACAAAGCAGACGTTTTTGGATCCCAATGCTTTTTAAATGGCAGATATTTTACGTTATTTCTCGTTTTCTGGTGAATTTCAAGCAATTTCAGTATTTTTCCCGCCATCTCGGAATAGAGACCTTTAATTTGAGCCCTCTCCCATCTTTCTACGACTTACCAGACGTTCACAATTTTGACGCAAAGAATCGCCTTACGAAATTAAATATATGATGATACAACTCTGTGGCACAGCTGTTTTAATTTCAAAAGATGTAAACAAATTAAACCCCATGTTGTTTTAATGGGAAAAGTTTTATTTTGTTGCGAATTTATGGTAAAAAAATAAGAAAAATTAATAGTTCTCCCTCAAAATTCACGTCAAGACCTTTAAAATAAGACCCCTCCCATCCTTCTACGGCCATCCAGTCACTCACAATTTCTTTACAAAAATTTGACTTACGGAATTATATATATAGATGAGGACTACTTTGGACATCTTTAATGACTCTGGATATTCACCCGATAGCAAACTTTGATTTATACAAAAAGTGAGAGGGATAAGGACAGCTGATAAAACTTTTTTTAACAACACAGAACCGATATCATATATAATATTTACTTTGACTGCACATCATTTGACTCACAAAACTTGCTACCTGCTCTCTGGACACAGGCTTCCACTGGAATGTTGCTTCACTACTAGGGTTGTTAGCCGATAGAAGATCCATGGCAATTGAGATGAAAATAAAATGAAATCCTCACTTATGCAAATAGTTATTATTCGCGTGAAAAAAGAGAAAAAATACTACGATCAAATTTAGATTAACTACTAAAATTTCCATCATTCACTTCCAGGCAGAATTAAAGTCTGGACTCAAATGCCTGCCTCACATTTGCCAATATTTCTGGTGTGACTAGCTGGCATGATCGTTCAACCCGTGCTTTTAATTCATCGAGATTAGCAGCTTTTGTGTCATAAATTTTGATTTTAATAAAGCCCCCCCCCCCAAAAAAATATCGAGTGTGGAAAGGTCTAGTGAACAAGCCGGCCATTCTACAATTTTTTAAATTTTATATCATTTTGAAAAAAATAAGACTGAACTGCCAAAACTCTTGATAGGATTGACGTAGAGACCTTTAGTTTGTGCCATTCTTTTTTCTTTGATTATGACCTTTAACATAATGTACAAATCGATAGGGGTTTACATTCAAATATTTTGACTCGCCCCCAAACTACCCCTTTTAAGGGGGAGGGGGTGAAAATTTACAAACACCAAAAACTTCCTTTTAGCGAATTTTCCCTATAGAAAAAGCTATTACCGTAGGTCTCATGGTAAGTCCTAAGCCCGAGACCATGATAACTTTACGTTTTGGGGCCACCAGTGGCAATAAACACCATTCGTTCGAATTTATATATATATATATATACACATAATATATATGTGTGTGAGTGTGTGTGTGTGTGTGTCTGTTAGCACGATAGCGGCCGTAAAATGGTCCAATCTTAATGAAAATTGGTACAGACGTGTAAAGTTGAAATCACTTTGGACGAGTTCGTGAACCAGCCCGATCGGACCACCGGAAGGGGGGGTGAAGGGGGATAGACCCCCTCCCAAAATGTGCTTTTTAAGTTGTTTACATAGAAAAATAAAATTTACCGAATTTTTGTTGGCACCAATGAATTCAGCTAAAAAAAAACAATTCAGTACTTTGAATCACTGCTTTATGTCCATTGGTTGCCGAGATGTTGAAAGTGGTAAACACATTACGTTGTCCCAATGTTAACCTTATGGGAAATAAGTAAAATTCGATATCTCGGTTATCTCTCAACATATCTCGATAAAACTTGGTAAATAGCTTCTTCTAGTTGAGATCTATTAAATATTGAATTAAAACCACCCAGTTTTAATATACCTGTAGCAGAAAACCTGCATACTCATTCCCAATGTTATTCTTATGGAGCTTACAAAAATATGTCAAATCTCACTATGTTGGATCGAAATATGCTCTTTTGCATTTGAAATTCGCTGACTATGCAGGTCTACTGCAACGGGGGTATTTTGATTATATAAACATTCCCCGAATATTATACTTTTATCGTATCTATATTAATAAAAAAATAACAGGGGGTGGGACTTTCGGGACACACGGTATAAACCCATAGACATCATATTTATCTACTAATATTAGTTTTTATAACACAAATATTACCTGGTGCTTTTTTGGAACAGACTTTCCCGTAGAATTCCTTGGGGCAAATGCAGACAAACGAGTAGTATAAGTTGACACAAGTAGCCCCGTTTTGGCATGGTGATTTTCCACAAAAATTCATGACAGTACATTTGACATCTCCTTTCACTGTTTCGCCCTGCCTCGCTCTGATCTTCCTTGGGACGATTCTGTCCAAGCTATGAAAAATGCAGTTAGTATTTTTCATATCCGAGTTTTGCATTACATTAGAGATTGAAGTGCCGAAGTAATAATGTTCAACGACCTTTGCACAGAAGGAACATGGCATCGGACAGAAAATACACGTAGGAGAAAAAATGAACGTTATACCGTACAGTAACCTGCACCGTCTAATATGAGGATATGTCAGTTGCTGATTGTACTTATCAGTTTCGCAGTAACACCTGTAATTACTATCAAAAAAATACTTTGCTATTTCGTACTTTACCGTATTTCTCTTATCATACGCTGCGACATCTCTCAGACCTCCGACTACCAAAATAAGGCAATGAAATAAAATATTCCTCTCTAAGTTCATGAATTGGGTCCTTTCCAAACTCTCGATCCTGAATTTGTGTTCGATAGTTCCGGATAAAAAATCTCGTTGATATTCTTGAGCGATTCAAAATATTGCACTACAACAGCACATCAGTTTGACAGCCTGCAACAATGCATGCAAATCACATGTTCCAAACATATGTGATTAATATTAAAGAACCGGTATTAAAGAAAACTAGGACTAGGAATACCCGAGCAGCGCGATGAGCTGCGGTGCATGTTTTTCATAGCATGTAATTTTACTTCTTAAACAACCATCTACTTCTTATTTAATTATTTTATAGTTAATATAAATAAAAAAGACATTTTACAAAATTTTTACTAAAAAAATCAACAAATGAAACAATATGGTAACTGTGAATAAATAAATTTATTTATTTACCTCGACTAATCATTTAATACAGGGTGTTTTTTTTAAAACGCAACTCATTTTTGAGATTGAATAACGCAAATATAAATATTAAATGAGTACTGTTTTATTGATCTTTACATTTTATACAACCTATTATTTAAGTTTGATCACATTTAGTTTACATTATGTGCTCAAACAGTCCGCCATTGGCATTTGTATAAAGTTATGTTCTCTCCATCAAATTCCCGAACACGTGTTGCAAGGTGCCTCATAGCATTTCTTGTGTTAAATTTGTTATGTTTGTTTTGAGGTGCTGAATATCCTGTGAATTGTTTTCGTAGGCCTTACGTTTTATGTATCCCCAAATAAAATAATATAGTGGGATCAAATCCGGGGATCTTGGAGGGAAATAATCCTTCACCGATAAAATCAAGTTTTGGGTTGCGTTTTTAATGTGTGTGATTTTAAGCACGATAACTCGCGTAAAAGTGGTCCGATCTGAATGAAATTTGCCACAGACATGTAAAGTAGTAATTATCCTACGAAAACAATTCACAAGATTCACAAGCAACTCAAAACATCATTACAAATTTAATGCAAGAAATTTAAAGAGGTACGTCGCAACACATATTCGGGAATTTGATGGAGAGTGCATAACTTTATACAATGCCAATGGCGGCCTGTTTGAGCACATAATGTAAACTAAATTTTATCAGACTTAAATAATAGGATGTACAAAATGTAAAGATCAATAAAACAATACTCATTACACATTCATATGTGCATTTTTCAATCTTAAAAATGGGTTGCGTTTTAAAAAAACACCCTGTATTTCTTGGAAAACTACGTTCGTAGTAGAAAAATCTTCGTTTGATAGTTTTCCTTGGCTTGGACTTTCTTTTATATGAATATTTATCCCTGCAAAAGATGTAGACCTGCTAGAGGCTACGTAAAGTTCTCCATGAGTAAAGCTAAGTTTACACTAGCATCTAAAAGTGTCGTCACTTGGACACTCTAGTTAACATTGTTGTTATGCCGATACAGGATTACCAAAAACAGCTGTTTTAACACTTAAATTAAGTGTTAAAACACCTTATTTATCATTGGAGGGATGCAGTATTGAGTGACTACACAAATATTTGTTTTTACAAATATTTGTGTCGCCACTTTAAATATTTGTGGTAAACCTGTATCGGCATAACAACAATGTTAATTAGAGTGTCCAGGTGACGACACTTTTAGATGCTAGTGTAAACTAGGTTTTAAGCTAAGTTTACACTAGCATCTAAAAGTGTCGTCACTAATTAACATTGTTGTTATGCCGATACAGGTTTACCAAAAATAGCTGTGTTTACGCTTCAATTGTTAAATAGTATTTTACGCAACTGGTGCGGGAAGTAGGTGTTTACGTGCGAGCATGATACTTCACGCGCGACGCTTGCGGAGCGCGGGAATTTCATGCGAGCAACGTAAACACCTTCCCGGATGAGTTGCGTACGATAGTTTTCGCAACACTACCAGCAACAAATATACAGGTTAAGTAAAAAACAACACTTCTATGAAAGTTAAAAGATTTAAAAAATAATAATTAAACCGTAGAGAGAAAATCGAACAAAACTATATTTATCTGTGCGAAGGAGATAACAAAAAGCGTTATCTCTGCTGTTCAGCGACCGAGTAGGCCTTTCTAGGAATACGTCTTATCGTCACACAGACGCGACAATTGATTAAATAACACTGCTCTTTATTAACTTATCGCTATTGACTGTACGTAGTCGCAACCTGGGAAACCAGTTTAGTTACAATTGAGATATGGTCGTCATAGTTAAAATGTGTATATTGTGTTTACGTATAATGTATGTAAATTGTGTGATGTAATTTTTTTTTTCTTGAGTTGGCAACATTGAGCATTTACCGCACGAGTGCGGTAAATGCTCGATTCAAACTCTTTACCGCACTCCAGCTGATTTGTTACCTCACCACAGCTGATATTTGCCGTACTCTTTTGTAAACGGCGACTTCCCACACTGAAACGGAAGCGGAAATCGGCTACTTACTAGTGTAGTGTTGCGAAAACACCTTATTTATCATTGGAGAGATGCAGTCCTGAGTGACGACATAAATATTTGTTTTTACAAATATTTATGTCGCCACTCAGGATCGCATCCCCCCAATAATAAATAAGGTGTTGTAACAATTGAAGTGTTAACACAGCTGTTTTTGGTAAGCCTGTATCGGCATAACAACAATGTTAATTACAGTGTCCAAGTGACGACACTTTTAGATGCTAGTGTAAACTAGGCTTAAACACTGGTCTTGGCAGGTAAATGGCGACTTTAATTAGGAATTGCCTTTGCGCTTTGTTTATGGTCATGCAAAATGACAATGACAACTGGAATTGATTTCTTGCATTCTAAAAGGTAACGTTGTTTCTGAAGGGCACATTTTTGCGAATTTCCACTATAGGAAGAAGCTGTTACAGTAGTACTCATGGTAAGACCTAAGCCCGAGACCATGATAACTTTTCGTTTTGGGGCCCCCAGAAGCAAAAAACACTATTCGTTCATTTTCATACATATATATATATATGTGTGTGTGTTTGTGTGTGTGTGTGTGTGCGTGCGTGCGTGTGTGTGTGTGTGTGTGTGTGTGTGTGTGTGTGTGTGTGTGTGTGTGTGTGTGTGTGTGTGTGTGTGTGTGTGTGTGTGTGTGTGTGTGTGTGTGTGTGTGTGTGTGTGTGTGTGTGTGTGTGTGTGTGTGTGTGTGTGTGTGTGTGTGTGTGTGTGTGTGTGTGTGTGTGTGTGTGTGTGTGTGTCTTTAAGCACGATAGCGGCCGTAAAAATGGTCCAATACTGAATGCCATTTGGCACAGACGTGTAAAGTAGTAACTATTCGGACGAGTTCAAAAACCAGCCCGATCGGACTACCGGAAGCGGGGGTAAAAGGGGGGAAACCCCCCAAAAATGGGTTTTTTTTAGTTTTTTACATAAAAAATAAAAATAATCCAATTTTCGTTGGCACTATTGAATTCAGCTAAAAAAAATAAACAATTTAGTATTTTGAATCACTGCTCTATGTCCATTTGTTACCGAGATATTGAAAGTGTTAAACACAGTACGTTGTCCCAATGTTAACCTTATGGGGAATAAGACAAATTCTATATCTCTATTATTTCTCAACATATCCTGATAAAACTTGGTAAATGGCTTCTTCTAGTTCAGATCTACTAAATATTGAATTAAAACCACCCAGTTTTTTAGCGAATTTCCCCTGTAGGGAAGAAGCTGTTACCGTGGTACTCATGGTAAGACCTAAGCCCGCGACCATGATAACTTTTCGTTTTGGGGCCCCCAGAAGCAAAAAACACTATTCGTTCATTTTCATACACATATATATATATATATATATATCTGTGTGTATGTCTTTAAGCACGATAGCGGCCGTAAAAATGGCCCGATCGGAATGAAATTTGGCTCAGACCTGAAAAGTAGTAATTATTCGGACGAGTTCGTAAACCAGCCCAATCGGACTACCAGAAGGGGGGGGGGGTAAAGGGGGGTAAACCCCTAAAAATGGGTTTTTTGAGTTTTTTACATAGAAAAACAAAATTTATCGAATTTTTGATGGCACCATTGAATTCAGCTCAAAAAACCAACAATTTAGTATTTTGAATCACTGCTCTGTATCCATTGATTACCGAGATATTGAAAGTGGTAAACACAGTACGTTGTCCCAATGTTAACCTTATGGGAAATAAGAAAAATTCTATATCTCGCTTATTTCTCAACATATCCTGATAAAACTTGGTAAATGGCTTCTTCTAGTTCAGATCTACTAAATATTGAATTAAAACCACCCAGTTTTTTTAGCGAATTTCCCTTGTAGGGAAGAAGCTGTTACCGTAGAACTCATGGTAAGACCTAAGCCCGCGACCATGATAACTTTTCGTTTTGGGGCCCCCAGAAGCAAAAAAACACTATTCGTTCATTTATATATATATATATATTTATATATATATATATATATATGTGTGTGTGTGTGTGTGTGTGTGTGTGTGTGTGTGTGTGTGTGTGTCTTTAAGCACGATAGCGGCCGTAAAAATGGCCCGATCGGAATGAAATTTGGCTCAGACATGAAAAGTAGTAATTATTCGGACGAGTTCGTAAACCAGCCCGATCGGACTACCGTAAGGGGGGGTAAAGGGGGGTGTTAAGGGTTGAGAAAAAATGGAATTGGCAAAGTATGGCACAGTAAGGTAAAACTAATGAGGAGAGAGAGAGGGTACCTTACATGTTGAAAGATGAATGCCAACTGGTCTAGTAGTTTCTTCCACAGGCTATTGGTCAGCTGACTGTAGATTCCACATTTGAACAATGGCGCCAAATGAGGTTAGGTTTTCTTCCATTTAATTAATCTAATGTTTAAACAGTTTTTATTAGGTTTTAAACGTATTTTTTCTTTTATATTTATTTTTTTAAATATTTATTTTCGTTTGTTTTGGAAAGTTTGTTTATTATTTAATTGCTTAAATTTCTCATAATTAACAATGGATGGTTCAAGTCCCGGAGATGACACTGGATGGAATCTAGTGTCGCGAGCACGAAATACGGCGGGCGGAAAAAACTGGAAACACACAAAATCTTCTGCTAAAAGTCAGCTGAAAAGAGAAAATTAAATGTTTATGTTGAGCTGTCAAAATCTTGTTTGTGGTTTTCGTGGACTTTACACTATGCAAGTTGTTGATGCAATATTTCATTAAAAGTTTTCTTTGTCCGTCTGCGATCCAAAACAGTACTGCCAACCGCAAGTGAGTCTTTTACCCGGAAACCCGAGCCCAAAATATTTAATCTGGTTTTCCAGGATATACTTCAGCTTGTGTGTCGATTTGTAAATTACTATAATATGTTATGTGTTTTGAAAACATTTCAAACACTTTATTTTTTTTTGTAAAGTTAACAGTAGGGCCTAGGCTAGTCCCGTACGGGACTCCACAAAATTACACGTCATCATAGTTTTAATAAAATCTTTTATTCTATTTGTAAAAGAGGATTTTAAAATATACAGTGCAATGACATATATATTTCTTAACCAAATAATGCTAATTTTTAATAATTATCAATGATTACTTAATAATTAGATTTTTCTGGTTCTGTATGGGACATTTGTAACGGTTCCGTACCGGACTAGTGTGAATGGAGGTTTAAAATCAAGTAATTTTTATGTTATAACAAAAGTTTTATTCAATATAATCACATTATGTACAAAAATTATATTCTTAAAAGTAACTCGATTTAGGCTCAAAACTTGGGACGGATCGACGAATAGTTAGTTCATTTCTGAATATTTAGAATAGGGATAGTTCATTTCTGAGTCAATGCTATTCTTCTTAGAACGAAAAACACACTTGCAATGAGGGATGAACCCTTTTGCGCTCCCAGCGTGACACCATTGACTATGGTGACACACTATTAATCGCCCTCCTTTCCCTGTTGGTACTTTCAATCCTCCACTCTTGTCCGAGTGTTGCCAGATAAACTTACTTGAGTGATTTTGATTCACCCAAGTCTCGTCGAGATACATCCGGCCACTTAGTATAGGTTCTTGCTTTAGCGAGTGCATTTTGTACAAGAACCGCGCACGAGCAACGACTACTCTCCATCAGAAATTTGCGTCTGTCGTTGGCTTTTTTGTAACTGAATCCTAGGGCACGTAAAAGCCGTCGATCGGAGCAGACACTACCAGTGTAGCCAATTAATTCTCTCTAGCTTGAAGTTCCTTGCGGACATTTTGATCAGTTTGTAAATCTCCCCTGTCATAACATCCCAAACTGCCCCCCTCACTACGCCACAATCAGTCATTTAACAATGTGCGAATTGCTTCTCTTGGGAGTGGGGAGTAGAGTTTTCTAGGAGGTACACTACTTTCTCTTTTTACTTCTTGGGCACACCTTTGAACAGGCCGGAGACTAATTCCACACATTTTTTATGTCAGTGCTTGGCTTTTATTGAAGTCAGTAGCTTCACGAATATTTTCGTCGGCTGAATCTGTTGCAAAACTAAGAACGTTTGCAACCACATTTTTGATTTGTTATTTAAGGTCACCGTCGTTTCATGGGCGGCTCAATCTGGATTCCCCCTGGCTCCATGATGAAAACAAAACAAACCCGGCAAAATAAGAGAGAATGCAAAAAATAGGCTTAATGTTCACAGATTGCACACTGATTAAACAAAAACCGTTATTTGTTCAAATTGACTGATTATGTAAATTAAGTGTTAAAGAATTTATCACCAAAATATATAACATAATTTCGTAATTCAATGAATTAATCTATGAAATCTCCGAAAACAAACACAAACAAAACAAAAGATTACGTATCGTTACATTTTTATTTTTGTCTACAGCTGACAGTTATTATTGATTCCTGCTAGTCTGAATCTTGCACGAAAATAGAAGAATCTTGCATAAGAGCTTGCAGCAAAACTTTCATATGTAAACGTGTGTTTGTAAACTTACAATCATATGACTAATTGACAACCAAAATAACGCTGCTTTCGCCAGCAGCGCCCTCACTCACCCGCCGTATTTCGTGCTCGCGACAATAGTATCAAAAAACCTCGGAAAGACGCAACTTTGAAACAGACACAACAAGCTACTGACCTAACTTCGAACTCATCAACCCTAGTTTCTTGTAGCATGGACCTGGATACTGTAAGTATTCCTCAAATTGCCCCTCTTCCTACCGAACATGACTATGCAAAGGTAAACGGTGTGAACATAAACAACAGTACTAATTCTGATTTACCTTTGACAGAAACTGGGAATTTTTATGGAAAATCGGACTCTGCTCCGTTTTTGGTCTACATTGAAAATTTGCCCGAGTCTAAAGTCACATCAATGCACCCGACCGTACTAGGAAAGAAATTATTTGACAGCAATGTCAATGGAATTGTAGAAGTAAAACGCTCTAACAGAAACCGTGTAGTTGGTTCTTTCGAATCAGCGGGATCAGCAAACATGTTTGTAAATTCTTCCTTTTCTAGAGATAACAATGTCCGTGTTTACGTCCCATCTTTCCAACTGGAAAGAATTGGCCTGCTTCGAAACGTCGATCCTTCCCTTTCAGAAAATGACATATATGAAAATTTGCAGACTTCAAACAATGTCACTATTATCTCTGTGAAACGTTTGTCGAAAATCGTGACTCAAGATGACGGAAAGAAAAAATCAAAACCGTTGTCCCTTGTAACTTTGAAATTTAAAGGGAAACAGTTGCCAGAATTTGTGTATCTATTTTACACCAGATGCCCTGTAGAGCCTTATGTTTGAACCCTATTATTTGTTTCAAATGCGTCAGGTATGGACACACTTCTAGAAATTGTAAAAGTTCTGCAATTGTAAAGATGTCCAAATGGATGTCCGACCTACCACAATCACAAGGATTGTCCTCAAGCTCAAACCCCTGTATGTCTATTTTGCAAGGGTCCTCACTCGTCCATTGACAAATCATGCCCTGAGTGGGACATACAAAAACAAATAAAAGAAACAATGGCCTATCGTAACATTCCTTACTCCGAAGCGAAACTTTTTCCAAAATCGACAAAACTTCCAGTCTCTTTTTCTAAGGTGTTGGATATTAACAATGATAAATCGTTTCCCGAATTGTCTCAGAAATCTTCAAACCAGCTTCGCCACTCGATTCCTATTCCTACTCAACCTCGATTGGCACGTAAGAACGCCTCCATAAATAACAAAGTTCATAAAAATGTAACAATGCATCGTTTTACTAAACGCCCAAATCCTGTCACTTCTGAATATACTAATAAGTATTTCAGTCAATTCCAACAACAAGGAAATCCTAGTAAACCTGTAATTTCTTCACGAGCACATGAACCTACTGACTCCAGTCAGTCTGATAATGTATCAACACTTGTCTTAAACTCTCTTTCTCTATACAATGATAGTAAAATCAGCGTTGAACACTTATTATCTAAGCTTCAACCTGTTTTAAATATTGATTTAAACCAATTTTTGACAAGCATCCCAGCTCTCGTCCGATGACTCGTTTTAACACTTTCACTCTTATTTACCTTATCAATGATGGATTCCAGAAAAAATACATCATTTTTTTGTAAATTTCCATATTTCACCTGTATTTTTGTTTTTATGACACTAATTTCTGATCTGGTAACTATGAATACCGCAAATCTGAAAATATTGCAGTGGAATAGTAATTCTGCACTCTGTCATAAAGGTGAAATTGAATTTCTATTAAAAGAGCATTGCATCAACATTGCTGCTCTTTCAGAAACACGGTTTAATCCATTTCATGATGTTACTTTTAATAACTATTCAGTTATAAGGGATGACAGAATCGCTAGGGGTGGTGGGGGTTCTGCGATCTTTGTTCATAATAGTATAGAATACACAGAACTTAATATAGATTTATCAAATGACTTCATGATCAATGAGATTAATGTAACTGGAATTCAGGTGAAACTACGAAGTAAAACTGTAAACATATTTTCTGTTTATGCTCCACCACCCCATAAGGTTGACAATACAATGTGGACACAATTATTCTCCAGCTTTAATTTGCCATTCATGGTTTTTGGGGATTTCAATGCCCATCACATGTCCTGGGGAAATGATTTCAATGATTTCAAGGGAAACGAATTACATACATTTGTTAAAGATAATAATTTAGTAGTTTTGAACTCTGGCGTATATACTTATTATTCTGGATTCCCATTACGAAAAATCGCAATTGATTTATCTATTGTTTCTTCGTCATTGGCAGCATCTTGTGACTGGGACATTTTAGATGGATGGAGTGGCACGCAACATATTCCTATATTAATTAATTTCTGTTACAATTCCATCGTAGGCCTGCCTAACAGCACGGATCCACCCTCGTCTAGTCTTCCTCCATCCAGTGAATCTTATTGGAGCTTCAAGAGGGCAGATTGGAAATTGTATTCAGCTACTGTTGACACTTTGATTGACACTATCAATTTCGATGATGATCCTTTAAAAATATACGATAACTTTTGTGACTGTTTATTTACTGCGGCAAATGCATCAATTCCTAGATCTAAACCATCATGAAACAAATTTGTACCCTGTCCATGGTGGTCAACTGAATGTTCCAGACATATTTCAGAGAGGAGAGCTGCTTTCATTAAGTATAGGCAGCATCAGACTCGAGAGAACTATTTTAATTATAAGAGAGTCGCTTCAATTACGAAACGATATATTAAATCCTGTAAGAAGGATTACTGGATTCAATTTTGTAACAAAATCAACCGAAATACAGACATATCTGAGGTGTGGAAAGTAGTGAAGAATCTCAAGAGTAAGTATATAACACATAATGCTAAGTCAAGAAATTTAAAGTACTTTTCGGAATGTTCTGAGGAGTTTTTTGTGAAATATTCACCACTATCCGCAGAATTGCCTATTCCTGTTCATGAAGACCATGCTACCACTCAAAATTTGGAATTATTAAATGATTTTTGCCTGGATGAAATTAACCTTGCTCTTTCCAATTTAAAGGATGTTTGTCCTGGCCTGGACAACATTCATAACTCATTTTTGAAAAATTTATCCCAAAAAGCGGTTCAACTGCTTTTGAACATTTTCAACCGCCTTTGGAACGCAAATCTGATTCCAAGCACCAGGAAGGAATATTTAATCGTTCCTATTCCAAAACCAAACAAAAATCCTCGTCTAGCTGAAGGATATCGTCCCATTGCAATATCATCGTCCATGGGGAAATTGTTCGAAAGATTATTCAAACATAGATTGCAATGGTGGGCAGAAAGAAATCACTTATTTTCTCGAACCCAGTTTGGATTTCGCTCTGGAAGAAGCTGTGCAGACAATCTGGCCACTTTATCAACAGAAATCCAAAGTGCATTTACCGAATCAAATTTCTTAGTGGCTGCATTTTTTGATATCAATGGTGCATATGATAACGTGAATCTTAATATGCTGTCAAAAAGATTATCCTCCATAAACATTCCCGCAAAAATTGTGAACTTAATTTCCCTACTTTTTTCTAACAGATCACTGCGATTAAAATCAGTGTGTGGACTATCTGAATTCAGAATTCCCGGCAAAGGAATTCCACAGGGCTCGGTGTTAAGTCCAATACTATACTCGCTTTATTGTGGTAATCTTAATGTGATACATTCCCATCAAGTGAATATACTTGAATTTGCTGATGACATTGTCCTTTACACAACCAACAAATCTCTTGTAAATTGTGAAACTATTTTAAACAATGCTCTTCGTGATATGTATGACTGGGGATTGAATAACGGGTTGGAGGTTTCTTCTTCAAAATCAGCAGTTTGTGTTTTCACTCGTAAACACAACCCTCAAAATGTTCGAATTGAATATAACCATTATAAACTCCTTTACTTCTGGTTAGTTATCAACATATGCTTAATGACCTTGCTATCAATACAAACGATCACAATTACTTTCATCCAACTTGTTTTCAGATGAGCTTAAACTACTTTATGAACAAGATAGAATTTGTTTCCTTTGATTCTTGCGAGCAGAATTTCGTTAATAATTGCTTGGCTTTAAATGACGAATTTAATCATTTAATTACTTCAAGGTGGCCAGATCACGAAATGATCTACACTGATGCTTCAAAATCACAAGAACCCTCTTTCACTGCAAGTGCAATTTTTCACTATCAACGTAACTTCATTCAATCTTTTAAGATTAATGACATTTTCTCAATTTTTTCTGCCGAGGCCATTGCTATCCTTCATTCATTATTTTACATTGAAACCTTGAATAAGAAATTGTTTGTCATATTTTCGGAGTCCAAGAGTGTATTATTGTCTTTAATGAACAATAATGTTGGTCTTAAAACGTCTCATATTATTCTTCAAATTAGGAAAAAATATTACGATTTGTCTTTGAAAGGATTCTCGATTGCATTTGCATGGGTCCCATTGCATATTGGGATATATGGAAACGAAGTGGTGGATAGAGCAGCGATAACAGCTTCTGCCCAAAATCTGTCATATATCCCTTCATTTTTCGACATAAAAAACCTGTTTACATCAAAAGCTTACAAAAATTGGCAAATTACCTGGGACTTAACTTCAAAATTTAATGGAAATTGACTTTACCAACTGAAAAAATATGTTTCTACCCCGCCATGGTTTAGTTCCTGCCCAAAAAATAGAAGATTTATAACCTCAATTTGCAGAATGAGAATCGGCCATACATATACAAACCTCCATCTTTCCAAAATTCATGTGCTTCAAAATTCTACGTGTGATTGTGATAACGATTCGGCCAGTCTAGATCATTTAATTTTTGCATGCCCTCTGAATGACGAAGAATCAACAAATACTTTATTCAAGAAGCTTACAAAATTAAAAGTGAAATTTCCAGCGAACGTTTTAACATTATTGGAAGAAATGGATGAAACAGTTTTGGACTTGATTTTTGACTTTATAGTTAATAACAACATTTCAATTTGATCAATGTGAAATTGTGACTTAAAATTAATTGTAATCATTATTGTAAATTGTTGTGGGCCTTTCTTGCGTAAACCCTAGGCCGTAATAAAGAATTAAAAAAAAATGGCGCCAAATTTGAACTGATTTAAACTGTTTAATAGATGGGTGGTAGGTGATGGTTGAACTTGGTTTGGGTTGGAATTAAAGTAAAAGGATTGTAAACTGATATTGGAAATAAGATTAGTGTTTTAGGGTTGGATTCCCTATTATAGTCCATCAATTAAATAAAAAAAACACTAAAGTCTGAAATGTTTCATGTCATTATCATACATTTTTTATCGTAAATAACCAAATATTTTAGTATAATGTCTTATGTATTTGTGTAATGCAATAAACAATAAATAATAAATGAATGAATACCATGATTGAATATAGATAATGATCCTTAAACCCCATGATACTTATGATATTCCTTGATAATTTAATGTTGCTTGTATAATCAATATGTATAACCACCCTTAATATGTTTATGTGTACTCACCTCTCAGAAAATTATTAATCATCTAGAATAATAAGTAATTAATTTTATTAAATAAATAATTTAATAATTCATTCTTGTTATTAAACTTGTCCTTAATCATGTTAAATAAATAGTTACTGAGTTAATTAATTTCTTAAGTTATTATCATAATCATATATATATAATATATACATGGAAACTACAATAATATAAATTTATTCAAAATTTACAGCTTCATAATAATCTAAATTCTAGTGATTTTGGTGTCAAGAATATAAGTGATGAGTATTTTGTGAACCCCTAGTGCAACAATAGTTACCCCAGCTTTCCAGAGGGACTCTTGCAGCAGAAGCCAGACTAAGAGGATGTGTAGAGTCATTAACTTAGGACATTGTTCCTAATTTTAAAATATCCCAAGTCAGAGGACTGGAATTGCATGGCCAGTACCTAAATTATCAGTAGGGAACTCTGCCAAGTACATTTTTCGAGTCAAACCCTTTTGTTCCTCACTCAAGATTATGATATTTGGTACTTGGTGAAGATTGTTGTAGCAGCTTGGTAAGATCCAACCATATCCTTATATTTTCCTACTAGCAAGTGTAGAGAAGAAGAAACTGTTAAATAATTTAATAATTAATCAAATATAAATTTAAAGAAAAATATTTTAATACAAATTTTGAACTTTAATAACATTTCAGCCTAATTTACTTCGAGAAGTGAACATTGATCTTCTACCATTCGGCCATCTTATTGTGAAGCTGACCATTGGCTTTGCATTGTTGAACACATTTTCAAACATTAACCATTTGGACTTATTTATGTTTTTATAAACTTTATTTCAAAACTGAATTTGTCTAGCCGGCACGATACTTCCCCCTGAGAAAGGCCTATATTTACCCTGAGTATAGCCTGGAACAATATTTAATTGTTATTTATAGAGACATTTTCAATTTTGATCTAGCCTTCAGCCTAATTGTAAGACCCATTATTGTACTATCCATGTGTCCCCTTTTTCAATCAGATGCTCTTGTATTTCTTGAATAAATCAATATTATTATTGTAAAATTGTTTTCTTAAAAAAAAAAACATAGATAATAAGAAAGGTTCAGTACTTACTGTGTCAAACACTAGGCCTACATGGTATCCCTTGGTGAACTAAATAATCAAACTACTGAATAAAGTTAAATACCTGGTCAAATCACTAAGAATCATAAAAGACAACATAGTTTTAGAATATTTATTTATTTATTCATCAATATTGTTTATGCAGCAAAAGTGTGTGGATTTTTATAAGTCTCTGTTGCACTAAAAATAATAACTTTTTCTAACGGGGGGTAAACCCCCCTAAAACTGGGTTTTTTGAGTTTTTTACATAGAAAAACAAAATTTATCGAGCTTTCAAAAAAATGTCAAATCTCGCTATGTTGGATTGAAATATGTTTTTTGCATTTGAAATTCGCTGAGTATGCAGGTCTGCTGCAACGGGGGTATTAATATACCTGTAGCAGCAAACCTGCATACTCATTTCCCATGTTATTCTCATGGAGCTTTCAAAAACATGTAAAATCTCGCTATTTTGGATTGAAATATGTTGTTTTGCTCTTGAAATTCGCTGAGTATGCAGGTCTGCTGCAACGGGGGTACTCTGTTTATCCACGGGATAAGGATATAGTCACCTTCACTTCCTCCAGTGATAACTTTGCATTGTATGGAGTTCCTAAACATTCTCGTTACTTGTGGCCTTGTGCCGTTTATTAATCCCTTTTCTGTATTTAAATTTCTCATTAATAAAACTACTGCTCCGGATTTTACAATCAACTTGTGTTACGGTAGCCCACTTACTTCAACACTGTTTAAAAACTCTGTTGGATATTGTAAGTCTGCGTTGGTGTCATCCAGGGGCGGCTCCAGGGGGGGCCATGGGGGCCATGGTCCCCCCCCCCCGAGAGCTCCGATTTTTTTCAAAATTTCAAACAAGGTTTTACTAAAATTCATTCTTGTGTATATGAAATCATTTTTGGCCCAATATCGGAAAAGCCGTTGTATACAAGATTCTCGAAGACGGAGCTTTTTTTCTACATAATTGTTACTTATGTACACTTAATTCAAGCTTAAATTTTTTGTTCAATATTAATAGTAGGAGACATTTTAAGTTGTTAGGTTGGTAGCGCGTCACGATTTGCCGCATGACCATCTCTATTACTAGAGATGGCCATGTTTGCCGCCATAATTTGGGTTTGGAAAATATTATTTATGACGAAAACAAAACGATATACGTTTATTATGAAATTAGCGCTTATTTCCTGTGTGTATGGATTGAAATCATTGTATTATTACCAAGACCATCGAGTAAGTAATTGATCCGTTTGAATACTATCTGGCATTCAATACTTCGGACTATACCATATTACAGTATTCTCAACCAAACGTACAATCATAACAAAGTTGGAGTTCATTTAACCTGTCTTAGTTCTATTTAAAAAATGAACAAATTATTTAATCATCAAATCAGGGACCGTCCACAAATACTTAACGCCCTTACGGGAGGAGGGGGGGTTTCGTCAGCATTATGTACCGTTACGAAGGAGAGAGGGGGGCTTCAACGCAACGTTCAGCACCTATTAAACCTTAATAATTAATTCCATAAATTATTCCAACAACTTCAAATTATCTTCAAAGTACAGAGTTTTGACTTTTTGTGGGGGGGGTGGGGGTGATAGTACAGTGTTACGTAACTTTTGAGGGGGTTTACTGCCAGCGTTACTAGTCCGTTAAAAGGGGGGAGGGATTTCTGATAAGGCCGATTTTAGCGTTACGTAATTTATGGATGGCCCCTTAAGTAAAATTTTTAACAAAGTGTTAATAATCTCATAGTCAGAGGTGTTAATAAACACGTATTTGGGGGGGCGTACCCAAGGGGGGGACATCGGGATATATCCCCCCCCGACATTTTTGGGCTATGGGAAATTTTTGGGAAGATTAATAAAATCTTGTTCACAATTAAGGTGGTGGTATCACTAAACTTGCTATGAAAGAGAGAACACTACTACACTCACACTAAACTTTTATAAGGGGTTTAAATAGTTAAATTATATTATTTTAAAGATAATTGGTTCGGGGATGATATATTGGATTAGGGTATTTTTACCAATTGAGGTTTTCATGAGTAATTGGTGGGAGTGGGCCTATAATAACATAAGGCAAGCAAAAACTACTGATGAAAACAGTGGCCATTAATTGTACCCGCGATATTACTACCACACCCATCGTCGTCAGATGTGGCAAAAGTCTCATTATATCACGTGAAATATTCATGGTAAAAAAATCACGATGTTAAAATGCGGCATACGAATATTGTCGTCTTCTCAGGGCCGTGTCCTTTACGCTATTCGTTTGTCGGACGATCTCGTAGCAGCATCGGGGCAGACGAAAATCGTCTGCCTACGTTGCGTGAAAACCAAGTCTCACCGTCAAACCTTGAAAGATTTATGATAAGTCTGTCAAATTTCGGAGATCAAACTTCTTCCGGTGGTCTCCACTATTTGACGTACCACTATTATGCGATTATTATTAGCCTCCGATGCTTAGGCCTACGTGTACAACATAGTTTTGCGGTCCCGTTCTGGGACTTGAGAAACACTACAGAAGTATGACAACCTGCATTTTCTAACTCTATTCATCAACCTCGCTCGGATAATCTAGGATCTGGATACTTTAGGTCCGGAAGGTCCGAGGCGCCAATAAATGAGAATGTGAAATATAGTTTTTACTTTGAAATAAAATAGAAAAACATTATTTTTCCCCAAGGTTAAGAACGTGTAATTTTTTAATTACTTTCTCATCTGTCTTATTTTAATGTAAGGCCTACTAAATAAATATGCTATTCCTATGACTGTGTAAAAACATTTTGCTGAAATTCTAATGTGATCAACAATTTTCAGAATCAAATCTGTGAGCAGTCTCAAATTAGCTCAAATTTCGGGTGTTGTTCTGTTTGTTGTTGTGCCTCTAGATTGCCTAAAAATGCGAATTTACAGTTGTAAATTATGAACATTTCCCGTTCCCCCTTTGGGGGTTCCATACCTCCGGCCCCCCGGTGTATCCCCCCCGAAAATAAATCCTGCGTACGCCACTGGGGGGGGGTGACTAATATGAACCTAAGTTTCTCATTCTTGCCCCCCCCCCCCCCCGAGAAACTGTCCTGGAGCCGCCCCTGGTGTCATCACTGAGTACAGTATCGATAGGGGAGAGTGGGGCTAGTTCAGACAGTTTAAAGATTTTATTTTTTAATGAAGCTATAAGTAGTCCTAAATTATAATGAATATCTAAATAACTATACAGCCGCATGTCTAACTGACTGACTGAGGTATACAAATTATAAACTACTTCCCGATGAGCTAGAAATTTGAAATTTGGCACGAATATTCCTTGGGAGGTCAAACCCCAGGGAAAAGTGTCAAAACAAAACATTTCCACCCCCAACCCCCCAAAAGGGGGGAAATCTTGAATTTCAAAAAAAGTACTTTTCGTTTTCGGGCTCTAGCAGCTAAACTAGAGGTCCTATCAAAAAACGGACTGCACCACGTGCCACGGATTTTTCACGATCTACAACTTTGGTTTTGTGACTTTTTGTCCTATCTCGTCTCCTTCACCCTTACATAGCACTAGAATTTTTATTTTCGAAGGTTTTCCCAGGGTGTTTCAGATCCAGTAGATTTAATATTATTCGTTGAGGGCTGAAATTTGGCATACATCAACTCTACAGCATATATGTTACAAATCAGGAATAATATAACCGGTTTGTAATAAAAAATTCATATAAAGGCCAAAAAATCCTTCTAAATTCACCAAATGTCAGCGATTTTCTCGAGGTATTTAATTCCGGTTCAAATCATACTTCCCGATGAGCTATAGAAACTTGAAATATGGCACAAAAATTCCTTTGAGGGTTAATATACAGGAAACATGATCAAAACTCACGATTCGTTATTTCAACCCCCTCAAAAAAATTACAAAAATTGCCAAAAAAAACATTTTAAGGCAATGTTATTTTGAGCTCTCGTAGTCGAACGGATGTTCTTATCGGATTTTTCACGATCTACAACTTTAGTCCTTTGATATTTTGCCCTATCTCGTCTCCTTCACCCCTAGGTAGATCTAGAACTTACAATTTTCGAAGATTACCTCGAAGTTTTTAGCTCCAATAGATTTATTATTATACGAAGAGGGCTGGAATTTGGTACATATCACCTCTACAGCATTAATGTTACAAACCACCAATAATATAACTTTTTGTTAATATTGAAATGCATGTAAACATAAAAATCTTCGAAATACGCCTAATTCCAGCATTTTATCGAGGTAATGTATTTCGTATCCCCTTGATATACTACCTAGACCTCTGATAATTTGCAAACAGTATATGTATGACTTGATGTTTTGCTCTATCTCGTCTCTTTCGCCCTCAGGTAGCTCTAACCCCTTTCAACACTGAAACCGACCAATAAATGAAACAAATTTAGCATTTTTTCATATGTTTGGCAATGTAGTTTTTAAATAAATACTTTTGCCTCACATCTTGAGCCCACAACCCTCTCCCCTTTTAAATAATTGACCCCAAAGACAACAACCCCTACCACCAATAACCCCTCACCCTTGAACAAACCGAAAATACCTTGTGCTGAGAATGTGTAAAGAGTTGAATTAATTTTCACCTGCAATTTTAAATACACAACATTTAATATTGAAATACCCGAGGCCCTCCAACAGTTAGGGAGACCCTTACTGGCCCTTACTGTTTAATTTAACCCGAGACCCTCCAACCCTTTCCCAACTAAAAATAGCCCAACCCCCTCCATCATAAATCCCCTCCATTAACTACTCCCCCTACCAACTGCCCCCCAAACAGTAATTTTTTACGATTCGCAAAGAGTTAATTCTTATTGTGACTTCAATACACAACTCCTTCATTTTTTCCTAACCTCCATGTCTTACCAACACTCGCCCCTTAAAAGCCAACTACCACCACAGATGAAAAAAACCCAAAACCAACTACGCCCCAAAACTACTAAAATGGAATCTTGACCTGAGTATTTGTAAACCAGTTTAATTAATTTTGTCTGGATACTTTTAAAACCCAACCCCTCCCCCCGACCATGAACGAAGATACAAGATATGGGGACTATGTACGTAAACAAAAATTTAATTTTGCGATGTTACTTTTCAATATTAAAATCCCTCTCCAAGGAACTCACACTAGGGGGCCTGGGGGCGGAGCCCCCAGCGAGCCGTAAGGCGAGTCCTTTATAATATGTGAAGCCGTTTATTGTGAACACTACTCCTCCAGTATTTGTGGACCAATTTCAGCGTTTGAGGTGTCAAAAAATCCGTCTCATTTCGTAGTTTCCCATTAAGGTATTAGATTTTGAAAGTTCCTACCCCTAAGGGCGCGAGTCGCTCTCAAAGGTCGATTTTTCTCCATAAGAGTAACATGCAATAAATTTAAAAACAAAAAAACAGCTGATTATAACAAGAAAGTCAGCAGCTTTTGTACAAGTAACTATTGATGTTTTTGAAATATTTAGGAGGTTATATACCAATGTAAACACATATTAGTTTTATTCCTTTCGTTGGCATTTTTGTTCGAAGCAAAAAATGCCTCGAGCACAAAGAAGAAACTTTGAAAACAGGAGGATGAGGCATTTAAACATACCCGAATTTTATACGAGTTTCAGTCAAAAAGTTCCCTGAATGAATTTTTGTAGACATATAGCGCGATCGTCAGAGGGAAATTTGGCTTGCAGTAGTCGGTTCGACTCCTAGGGAGGGCATATCGGTAGTGGTGGCATAGCTGACTTGCCGTAGTGCAGCAGTGGGAAGAGCTTTTCGTGTATCTGCAAGTCGACGTTGTCGGATTTTTGAAAAATTGTTATAATTACTCAGTTAATTCACAAAATTAAAGTTTAGAAATGTTTTACTCTATATTAAAAAAAACTCTCATTCTAACCAAAAGTAAACAATAATAATAATTTCAAGAAACACATGATTGCAAATAAAATAAAGTATAGGCCTAATAAAATATACACTTGTGGTACAGTCTTAACATGCTCCGCCCCTTGAGATATTAGATATCTCAATACTCCCGTTGCAGCAGACCTGCATACTCAGCGAATTTCAAATGCAAAACAATATATTTTAATCTAACATAGCGAGATTTGACATGTTTTTGTAAGCTCCATAAGATTAAAATGGGGAATGAGTATGCAGGTTTGCTGCTACAGGTATGTTTAAACTGGTTGGTTTTAATTCGATATTTAGTAGATCTGAACTAGAAGAAGCCATTTACCAAGTTTTATCAAGATATATTGAGAAATAAACGAGATATACAATTTTACTTATTTCCCATAAGGTTAACATTGGGACAACGTACTGTGTTTACCACTTTCAATATCTCGATAACGAATGGACATAGAGCAGTGATTCAAAATACTAAATTGTTTGTTTTTTTTAGCTGAATTCAATGGTGCCAACAAAAATTTGATAAATTTTATTTTTCTATGTAAAAAGCTAAAAAAATCCCATTTTTGAGGGGGTTTATCCCCCTTTACCCCTCCTTCCGGAGGTCCGATCGGGCTGGTTCACGAACTCGTCCAATCGATTACCACTTTACATGTCTGTACCAAATTTCATCAAGATCGGACCATTTTTACGGCCGCTATCGTGCTAACAGACACATATATATATATAGATATATATATATCTAAAAATTCAAACGAATGGTGTTTTTTGCTTCTGGGGGTTACAAAACGAAAAGTTATCATGGTCTGGGGCTTAGGTCTTACCATGAGACCTACGGTAATAGCTTCTTCCCTATAGGGGAAATTCGCTAATATAGGGGAAATTCGCTAAAATCAGGCAACTGGAACAATAATCAGTTTTGAGATGTGTCTTTTTATGAGTCCATTATTTGTTCTAAGTGTGACCACTCGAACAATTTCATCACTTCCGGGATGTACTTGTTCTAC
Organism: Flexamia atlantica; assembly: GCA_035578135.1. NCBI lineage: Eukaryota > Metazoa > Arthropoda > Insecta > Hemiptera > Cicadellidae > Flexamia > Flexamia atlantica. The sequence continues at coordinate 36,310,310 of JAQJVK010000011.1, forward strand.
TCTTGCGGTGTGCCGCTTGCAAGGTGGGAGGTTGTCTTCTTTAATAATAACGAGGTCACCAATTTTTAAATTCCTTTGTACCTCCATCCACTTGCCTCTATGCTGCAGGTTGTTCAAGTAGGCCTATTCATGGGACCATCTTTTCCAAAAGTGTTGTTGCATCTGTTCCACAAGTTTCCATCTTTGTGCATAGTTAATCTTTTCATTGGTTAAATCTTGTTTGGGAACAGCAGTCATTGGTGAAAATATTAGAAAATGTCCAGGTGTAATAATATTTAAGTCTCTTGGATCGCGTGGCTTGACATAGGGGACAGTGGTCTTGAATTCAAACAAGCTTCAATTTGAATTAATAATGTTTAAAGTTCCTCAAAGTTCAATATTTGATCACCCATGACCAAAAAAAAACTGAGATATCGATGTGTTAAGTGGATCGATGTCTTAAGTGTTTAAGTGTGTTTTCATGGATTTAATTGCGGACTCCCACAGTCCACCAAAATGAGGAATTGATGGTGGAATGAAGTGCCAGTTGATATTCCTTTCTTGAAAAAATCTCAAAACTGGCTAGGACCTGAAAATTTCACTGTGTAATTTAGCATACGCACCTTTAAAATTGGTTGCATTGTCAGAATATATGTCATTGGGCAATCCTCGTCGGCCCACAAATATTTTGAAAGCGCTCAAAAAGGCATCAGAAGTCAAGTCTGAAACTAATTCAATGTGCTCAGCTTTAGTGACTTAACAAACGAATAATGCAATACAACTTTTAAAACAAACCTTTATTCTTCCTCCCATTCTTTTTGTAGAAATAGGACCAGCAAAGTCAATTCCAGTCTTACCAAAAGCTCTTCCAATATTGACTCTGGAGAGTGGTAAATTACCCATTATGGTAGATGCTGTTGAAGCCTTATATCTGATGCAAGTAGTGCAATTGCGAATAACCCATTTGATTTCATTTTTTATGTTAATAATCCAATATTTTTGTCGTATGACATTCTGAATCAGTTGAGTCCCGGCGTGAAGGTGATTGATATGCTCGTTCCTGATCAATAGTCTTGTGAAATGATGTTTTCCTGGCAACAACAATAATTGATGTTGCATGTCATACGGTATGTTTGCATTTATTTGCTAATCTGCCTCCAACACGCAAAAGACCTTCTTCGTCCAGAAATGGAAATAAATTCTTCAATTTGCTTTTGTTTCTAACCTTTCTATGTGTTTTCAGGTGCTTGATATCTTCCTCAAAACTTTCTTCCTGGATGAGTTTAACTATTTTTTTCGTTGAATTTCTTATCTCTTCTCGTTTAAAAAACTCATTTTCTCTTTGTTCTTGTGGTTTTCTCAGGTTGTGTGCAAACCTCAAAATATAAGCAACAGTAAATATAATCTTGAAAAAGCTTGAAAAGTTCATTAATTTCTTAAGCAGTGTTGACTTTTCTTGTGAAAACAAGGCTTGAGTCTTTGGTTTTCGAGCTTCAGGAATGTTTTTGTCATTAACGTTCACATTACTCCGTGGCCAACTTGATTTGTCTAGCTTTAGCCACTCCGGACCATGCCACCAAAGATTAGATTGTGTTAGTTGTAGACCAAGTAGTGCCTCTGGAGGCTACGTCAGCTGGATTTTCAAAGGTACTCACATGATTCCAATTTGAAGGAGGAATAGTACCTATTTTGTATTTCGGACACTCTGTTAGCTACAAAAGTTTTCCATTTGTTCGGTAATTGATATAACCAACACAAAACTATTGTAGAATCAGTCCAAGCACAACATTTATTTACATCAATTTGTTTACATACACTTTCCCCTACTCTCATATGTCTAGGGGTCTCCGCGGGCAGTTTGGATAATACCTCGTTGTTTATGAGGTCACAGTGACTATTATTTGGGGGTAATACTCTCTACTAAATGTCCGTAGACAAAATATACACATGACTAGCAGTTGCCCGTGGCTTTGCTCACGATAAAACTGTAACTCCCGCTGCCTAAATGAAGATAGGGCCCACATACTGAGTTTATGATTAAACAGATAAGGTACAAAAACGAATGACGGCTTTAATTTAAATAACTAAACTAAATTTAACTTTTATATAGTATATATCACCTAAAAAATCAACAAAACAACCATAAAACCCATATGAAAGAAACCAAATTAGCTGTAAAATCTTATCCGTGTGTGAAGCTGAACCAGCTGCTTGTTGAACGAACATTGAAAATTAAACAAAAGATCATCCATTCCACTTGCGTAGGAAAATTTTTAAACTTTGACCCCGCCAAAACCCCTTTAAACTTCAAATTAAAAAACTGTTCTTAGCGAATGCTTACGCCCTTAAGAAATGAAGCCTTGGTCCATGCAAAGGTCCAAGGTTCTACAAGGCTGTGCAGTGATAGGTCAGTGGTATTGGACAAATATAAAGAAGATGGAATTTCATTAACCAGAAAGATGTTTTCAGGACTCCTCAAAAGTCCGCAGGTCTGCTGCGACTAAAGTTATTCTATTGCTGCCCCCCGCAGGAGGTATTTCTATTTGGCCTCCTTGTACTGTATACATGTGAGCAGCAGATTCAGTGCCCCACCAAAAAGGCCTCAAGGATGCCACTGCCCTGGGAAGGCTTATGCCCTATATCGTTGAATCTGCTCGCATGCATGGTATATAGTGGCCCTTAAGCAGGAATAAGAAAATCTCCGTCACGGCAGACCTTGCATACTTTAGAGAATCCTAAAGCAGTTTTCTGTTTCATGAAAGTATATGTATGTAAAACGTAGAAATTGCCTTGATTTAAAGTCAACAAAATTCTAAGGTTTTTAGGGTCTATCTTGAACATAAAAATACCCCCGTTGCAGCAGAACTCCAGACTATGTGCATGACCTTATTTTATTTCTTCCGTAAGAATAATATGGGGAATGAGTATGCAGGTCTACTGCAACAGTCATACAAAAATTTGGTGGTTTTAAAACAATATATCAGGAGAATCTGAACCAAAAAAGCCACATACCAAGTTTTATCAAGATATGTTGAGTAATAACCGAGATATAGAATTTTTCTATAGGGACAATGTATTGTTTTTTCAGCTTTAAATATAGTTTGAATATTGTTTTTTGCTTCTGGGAGCTCCAAAACGAAAAGTTATGATGGTCTCGGGCTTAGGAATTGCCGTGAGACCTTTGGTAATAATTCCATTAATGAAATTCACTAAAAGACAAAGGCAAAGTATTTTTTCAAATGATGTAGATAAAATGAATGGTTTAAATTAGCTCTTTCAATAACAGCTGTTACAGGGAAGAAAGGTCTTATAAGTATCTCTAGTCAGTGATTTATTTTATGTTCTGTTCCTGACAGCTGGTTTGACATTCTACTAAATTTCTTGCTTTTTCACATCTGTTTAAATATAAACATTTCATCAATTTATATTATGCCATAAGGATAATATTGGATCTTTGAGAGGGTCTGTGGCGGAGTCCGAAGGTCAGATCAGGATGAAAACTACTTAGTTTTCCTATTTAATGCCTAAAGAAACAGTGTACCAAATTTCAGCCTTCTGGGTTATTGGGAAGTTGGAGAATTAGTGATGAGTGAGTGAGTGAGTGAGTGAGGGCTTTACCTTTTATAGGTATAGATAGTCTATTGGCAGTGGCGGCTTCCCGACTTGTTTCATAAACATTTCCATCGAAAGTGCGAATATCTTGGAAGCTTTGAGCACCTTTCACATGTAAAAGCAGCAAACGTAAATGGAAAAGCTCAACATTTGTTGGCGAAACAACATTGAGGCGTGCTATGATTTTATCCTGTCCTCTAAGTCTTCTCCTCCATACCTTTCCATTGTCCTGCCATGTACGAGGTACAGTCAAAAAGTTCCCGGAATGCATATTTGTAGACATATAGCGCGATCCCCAGCGGGAAATTTGTCTTGCAGTAGCTGGTACGACTCCTAGGGAGGGCATATCGGTAGTGGTGGCATAGCTGACTTGCCGTAGCCGTAGTGCAGCATTGGAAAGCGCTTTTCGTGTACCTGCAAGTCGACGCTGTCGGATTTTTGAAAAATGACATTTCATGAACAGCACACGAACATTGCTCTGTATTCAACTTTAAAAATCATCTTCATCGCCTCTTCTCCATAAGCTTAAATTAACAACTCAAGAGTCTCACCATATAGTGTTTACTAGTTGCTGTTTAATGATTTGTTATTAGGTTTTCTTGTGTAGCCCGTTTTGAAACGGGGGCCTGATCTAACGTAAAGGCTTGCATTTGCTATTGTAAATTATCACAACCTCTATGCCAAAAGCACTAAATGAATAGGCCTACTATATTTAAAAAATCTCAATTTGTATCAAGAGGACGTTAGCCTACATATTTAGCAAAACTCAATACTATTATGATTTGCGTGCTTATGTATTAGAATGACATTTTTTTGTCCATATAGGTACTTATCTACGACATATTTTATGGAGTTTCAGTTATAGCTTATTGCGAATAGAAACAACCTATTTTTAATAGCCATTTGATTAAATGTTTACGCTTCTTTCCCGTGGATTTTTTGTGCGTTATAACGCGTCAGCGATATTTTTCTCTTATACAACTGCGGGACCCTCGGCCACGGCGCCCCTTTAGCCGCGGCGCCCGGGGCGATCGCCCCGGTCGCCCCGCCCTTAGGGCGGCCCTGCTGTAAATAAATTTCAAACAAAAAACTGTTACAAATATGTTTTAACATAACACTGTCACTAGTTAACATCTTATTGTATATGAGTTAATAGCCTTTGAATGTGAATGATTCTTGAAAAGTTATTCTCACTACGGTACAGTAGACTACACATAGTGGACTTTGGGAGAGTAAAAGTATCGAGATGTCAATGGATAGGGGGTATATGAGATTTTACATTGATAGAAGCATTAAAAATAAAGGTTGTATATTTACATCTCCTAAATGTATTAAATACCACCATCCTAAACTATTTAACTACTAATTGATTAACTTTCACCATAATATAGATCCCCATAATTATCACTGGATAGTGTAAATATTGTTAATAACTATAAATATTGTTATAATTATTAATATTGTTATAATTATTAACAATATTTTAAATGGCAACCAATTTGGTTTTCGCCCCGCACACTCAACTAATATGGCAGTGAAATCTGTGGTTTCTGACATTTTGGACACATTTGAGTCTGGTGGTTATTTGAGTATGGCTCTTGTAGATCTCAGCAAGGCCTTTGATTCGGTTTTACGTAACATACTTTTGGAAAAATTAGATTTTTATGGAATTAAGGATCGAGAATTAAATTTTTTTAAGACGTACCTCTGCGGAAGACAGCAATATGTAGCTTCGGGGTAACAACGATCTTCATTCAAAGAAGTCCTTGCCGCAGGGCTGTACCCAGCTGCGGCGGGCCCCGGTAAAGATATTAAGCTGGCCGGGCCCCTCATGTCTGGTACTGCGCCCGTTCCACTCGAAACCGTAGCTGATTTCCGGCTCAGCAAAAGTGGTGACCTTTTTTTTTTTTTTTTTCTTGCTCGCACGTCCCGATTTTTGTGTCCCGTCGGTCCCTTCGTTGCTGTTGAGGGCCCTTTTTACCCATTCCCGGACCTTGTCGGGGGCTTACCACCATTTCGGAGGCCAGTTACGGCCCCCCGGGCCCCCCTTCGACCCGCCCCGGGCCCCCCCTTGACCCCGGGCCCCGGTAAAGTTGTACCGGCTATCCCGGTCTGAGTACGGCCCTGCCTTGCCGGGGTACCGCAGGGCTCAGTACTTGGACCAGTATTGTTTATTTCATATATTGATGATTTACCAAATTCTATGCATTGCAAAACAGTTTAATATGCAGACGATAAATCTTTCATTTTACCATCTTCTGATTTCAGCACAATGCAAAATGATGTTGAAGATAACATTGGTACTGAGACTCCCGCCCATAAACAGAAGGCTTGCACTTCTCTTGGGTGTGAATTATTTCTCTTTACTAACTATGTAAAAATTTCTTTTGAACAAATTAAATTGTTATGAACTATTGTATTATATATATATTTATTTGTTACATTTACAGTGTTTGTTCATGAACTTTGTTTAATTTGTATATTTTGAAGAGAAATAAAGATTATTATTATTATTATTATTATTATTATTATTATTATTATTATTATTATTTCCCCGTGTTGGGCCGGGACAGAATGTCCAACAGTATCCCCTGCTTGTCGTAAGAGCCGACTAAAAGGGGAGGGGGGCGCACTGGTCCTTTTTTCGCGTCTCCTTTTCATAACTCCATTCTCCGGTTCATTTCAATAGCCCGGTTGTTTTTTTTTTTTTTTTTTTTTTTTTTTTTTCTAAATCATTCCGGCCTATTTGCTGGGGTGACTCTGTGTTCTTCAGCCTCCATTGCGCTGGAGGTCTAGGACGAGCAGAGGGTACAGCTTAAAAACTGGGTTCTGCACCTCCCAGGCTGCCGGATAGTACAGGGGCCCGGGTCAGCCCAGCCAGCTGACCTGGCTGCCCTATCAGCCGGCGAAAATCCCTTTGGCCGTGGCGGTGCCGGTTGGCGACCGGATAGGGCCCTGCTGCGGTCACGGGGGGGCTCTGCCGAGGCCACTGCTCGTCTGGGACCGCCGGTGTTTTGGAGGCGGTCGAACACGGATATAGTTTCTCTGGTGATGGGTCGGTCTGACTTTCTCATCGGGGTACTATTGGGGGGTCAACGCCCAGTCTCGGGGGCTAAGCCAGACACTATGGACAGCACTGAAGGAAAAGAGACTCAAAAGGTGCAAGAATCAAAACGGGGTACCCTAACCCCACAAAATAACCAGTCGCATAACCGCTCTTCACTGAGCGGGCCCGGTGACAAGGTGGCAAGCCCCTTCGAAAGAAGGTCGCGCATTGGAAGATCGCCGCCGAGCCGTGTCGTGACACCTGCCTCATCGGGGGCCAAAACACCTGTGGCCATCGATGAGACACCCACTGTACATGAGCGGATGGATGATGGGTCGTCTCCCTTCGAGGCGGTCATCGCGCTCGCCAGGCAGCAGGAGGAGGAGCACATCAAAAAGTGCTTCGACACCCTCGCTGTGATGAAGGCCGCGACCACCCGGCAGAAGAACATCAGTCAGGATGTGAAGGATGGCATCGTCCAATTGGAGGCCAGCCTTCACCACATAATCCAGCTGAGGAGGTCGTGGCAGTCATGTGAGTCGGTGACTGCGTCGACGCAGACGACCCCATCACTGCGGGTGAAGGCTCAGCCGGCCGGTGGGAAGCGGGCTGCTTCCAGCCCCGCCCAACCGGAGGCTGAGAAGAAACCGAGAGGTGACGGTCCAGGGGAGACATCGGACCCCGAAAAATGGACGGACGTCGTTAGGAAACGACGGAAGAAGAGAGACCCTCCCCAGGAGCCTGGAAGCCAGCCCGGCGGACAAGAGAAGAAGAAGGCGCCAAAGAAGAGGCCCCGCAAGCAGCGGCCGGACGCTCTTCTCATCAAGCCGTCGGAGGGGAAATCTTACGCCGACGTGCTGGGCGAAATTCGCAGCAAAGCGAAGCCCGATGAGAAGGGCGCCGTCATCAAGGGCATGAGAAAGACTCGAGCCGGCGATCTTCTGGTCGAACTCGGGGACGCCTCCAAATGCAAGTCCGCTTTCAGCGAGGACTTGAGGACTCTTCTGGGAGCGAACGCAACCGTCCGCGTTCTCGAACCAAAGACGACGCTGGAGGTGCGAGACCTCGACGAGCTGACGACCGAGGCGGAAGTGACCGCTGCCGTCAAAGCCGTTCTCGGAGAATCCGTCGAGGTAAAAACCTTCCTCTCAAAGGCGAATGCTCGGGGACAGAAGGTGGCGATCCTGACGCTGGGAGCCAGAGCTGCCGCGAAGCTCCTGGAGAAGGGCCACCTCAAAGTCTGGTATGTGAGCTGTCGGGTGCGCGAGAAGCTCGTGGCCTCCAGATGTTTTAAATGTCTGGGGTTCGGTCACGTAGCTAATCGCTGCCCTGGACCCGATAGAAGCAAGCTCTGCTTCAAGTGCGGCGGCCAGGACCACAGGGCCAGCGCGTGCAATGCAGTGTTGTCCTGTGTCCTGTGTACAGAAGCCGGCTTGAAGGGCGACCAGGTCAAGCATTCCGCTGGGTCTGGTCGTTGCGGGCAGTACAGGCGGGCCATCCAGGAGCTTCGCCAGAAACAACAGAAATGATCAGTGTTCTGCAACTTAATATGCAGAGGAGCAGGACAGCAAACGACTTGCTGTTCCAATTCGCCACGGAGCAGGGTGCTGACCTACTGCTTCTCAGTGAGCAGTACCAGAACCGACGCTCCGCGCAGTGGTTTTCGGATCCCTCCGGCACTGCGGCAATATGGATCTTGGACCTCGGGAAGGTGCCTGTTCTCGATTCCGGATCGGGCAATGGCTTCGTTTGGGTGAGGAGCAGGGGTTTCACCGTCTTCTCCTGTTACCTCACGCCAAACCAACCGATCGGAGACTACCGCCACATGGTCGATTCCATTGAGGATGAGATCATGAAAATCTCTGGCGGGGTCATAGTCGGTGGCGATTTTAACGCAAAAGCCGTGGAATGGGGTTCCCCGCGGACCGACACTCGAGGTCGTTACGTCCTCGAGTCGGCTGCCAGGTCGGGCCTCTGTATCCTTAATACAGGCGGCATTTCCACCTTTCGCCGTCCGGGGTGCAGAGAGACGATCCCTGACATATCCCTTGCCTCTGAAGGGATTGTCCAGCGGATCTCCGACTGGCGTGTCTGCGAGGAGTATTCCTCTAGCGACCACCAGGGGATCCTCTTCAAGGTCCTTCCTGAGGGTGCGCGCTTGCGCGCTGAACCTGCTCCTCTGGCTCGACGCTGGAACACCAGTCGTCTGAGCAAAGACACTTTTAAAGAAGTAATCAAAGACCAGAGCATTGTGAATTTCACAGGTGCCGAAGATCTGGCAGCATCGACGATGCGTCTCATCGCGACCGCGTGTGAGCAGTCGATGCCCGGAGTTTCCCGCCGCCACAGGAAGAAGCCGGTTTACTGGTGGACGCCTGAAATCGCGGAACTCCGGAGGAGATGCCTTGGTCTCCGACGAGCTACGCAGCGAGCCAGGAACCGCCCTGATGCAAATGCCAGATCGGCTGAGCACAGAGCGGCCCGCCGAGAGCTCCGCGGTGCCATCAACCGGAGTAAAGTCAGGTGCTGGAAGCAGCTGTGTCAGGATATCGACAACGACCCCTGGGGGATGGGCTACAAACTTGTAACCCAGAAGCTAGGGGCTCGCTCACCACCTGCGGTCATGGAACCACAAGCCATGGCCGTCGTCGTCGATACACTGTTTCCCAGCCACCCAGTTCGGCCAGTCAGGGAATTCGGAGAGGTAGGCGCCTTCCCAGTTTTCCGGGAAGAGGAACTCACCGCCGCCGTCCGATCCCTACGACCCAGAAGAGCGCCCGGTCCCGATGGCATTCCGGCGGAGGTGCTCAAGCTCGCTGCGGAGGTGAATCCAAGGCTTCTGCTCGATATGTTCAACGCGTGTCTGGCGGAAGGCGTTTTCTTTTCTTCGTGGAAGGTTGCCCGCCTTGTTCTTATCCCGAAGGCGAAGAGCACACCGGGGACCCCTTCTTCTTTCCGACCCCTGTGTATGCTCGACACGGCCGGAAAAGTGCTTGAAAAGCTCTTGCGCGTCAGGCTGACCGAGGCCATCGTCTCTGCGGGGGACTTGTCCCCGCAGCAGTACGGCTTCAGATCCGGTCGCTCTACCATCGACGCTATCCAGGAGGTAGTTGAGGCAGTGCGGAGGGCGGAGGACCACAACCACTGGTCGCGCCGCGTGGTCCTTCTCGTCACGCTCGACGTGAAGAACGCCTTCAACTCCGCCAGGTGGAGCGATATGCTGTGGGCGCTTGAGCATACGTTCCAAGTTCCCTCTTACCTCCTGCGTATGATCGAGGCGTATTTGTCAGACCGTGTTCTTTTGTACGACACGACCGAAGGCCAGCGGCGCATTCCCATCACTTCCGGGGCTGCGCAGGGGTCCATTCTCGGACCAGATCTCTGGAACGTGTCTTACGACAGTTTGCTGAGGCTAGACATGCCCGATGAGACCCGCCTCGTTGGCTATGCTGACGACGTCGCTGCCTTGATCGCTGCGAGGAACGTCGAGCAGGCAAAACTGAGGCTCAGCGTGGTAATGGCCAAGGTCAACGGGTGGATGCGAGATCACGGCTTGTCCCTGGCTATCAGTAAGACGGAGATCGTCGTCCTCACCAAAAAGAGGATTAACACCGTGTTCCCGGTGCAGATAGGTGACGTCACACTCGAGACTAAGCCTGCTGCAAAGTACCTGGGAGTCATGGTCGACAGCAGACTGTCTTTCGGCGAGCAGATCCGGCGCGCCGCCGACAAAGCCGCTAAGGGTGTCGCTGCCCTTGGTAGGCTTATGCCCAATGTCGGCGGTCCTCGCTCCTGCAAGCGCCGCCTGCTCATGACTGCCGTCCAGTCAGTCTTGCTGTACGGGGCGGAGGTATGGGCTCACGCACTCGAGAAGCGAGTCTTTCGAGATCGGCTTGCCCGAGTCCAGCGCCGAGGAGCTCTGCGGGTCGCTTCAGCCTACCGCACAGTCTCCGAGCCTGCTGTGATGGTGATCGCCGGAGTCATTCCCGTCCTCTTCCTCGCGAGGGAGAGGCAGGCGATTTACCGGAGGAGGCCTGAAGTGGGCCGGGGAACAGCTGCCAGGGAAGAGCGCGATCGCAGCTTCGACTCCTGGCAGCGCGACTGGGAAGCCGAGCCGAGGGGACGTTGGACCTTCAAGCTCGTACCTTCCGTCCGACCATGGGTGGAACGGCAGCACGGCGAGGTCGATTACTACGTGACCCAGTTTCTTTCTGGGCACGGGTACTTCCGAGCCTATCTGCACCGGATGGGCAAAGTCGCCAGCCCGGACTGTCTGTATTGCCCCGGCATCCCAGACACGTCCGAGCACACCTTCTTTCAGTGCGACCGTTGGCACGTCCGCCGAGCCTCGCTTTCATCTGAGATCGGCGTGATCGTCAGCCCAAACAACATCGTCGGAGCTATGCTCCAGGGAGAGGGCAACTGGAACTGTGTCAAGCACTACGTCCAGGCCATTCTTCGGGCGAAAAAGGTCGACCTCGATCGGCCTTAATCCTCAGCATTTCCCCACGGAGGTTGCCCTAGCGGCGTAATATAAAAGGCCTAGCCCGAAGTAATGTGTGAAACAGTTCCAGGCTAGTGTCCTCGGTGCCGAGGGAGGTGGTTTAGTCGGTAGTTCACGGGACATCGAGCTCGTGGGAGTCCGACACTACTGAGGGGACAACGAGTCCCTCAGTGTGCGTAAACGCATTCCACCTCCTACCCAAAAAAAAAAAAAAAAAAAAAATTATTATTATTATTATTGGTAATGAACGGTTCAAAAGTAATTTCCTTGAAATAAATACTGATAAAACAGAGAAAATTTGCTTTACTCTGTGTAATACTCAATTGGAACATTTTAACTCGGTAAAACTGCTTGAAATTTTTCTTGATCCTAAATTAACCTGGGAAGTGCATATGAACAATGTCATATCAAAATTATCTAGAGTTTGTTTTTTACTAAGAAGATTAAAACATTGTGTTTCCAAGCACACTCTACTTACAGTTTACCATAGTTTGTTTCATTCTCACTTGTTATACGGTAATTTACTATGGGGAAATAGCTCTGGAGCCGGTAGAGTTTTTATATGGCAAAAGAAAGCATTTCGTATTTTGTTCAATATTCCAAATAGGCTTAGCTGTATAACTTTCTTCATAGAAAAACGAATTATGACACTTTCCAATATCTTCATTTATATATTTATCATAATGTAATGTTTGTAAAACAAAACCTTTCTGAATTCACTTCTTGCAATTCAATTCACAGCTGCTTGACCAGACAATCAAATGATTTGTACATCCCACAGGCCAGACTATCAAAATTTGTGAAAAGCTATAAATATCTGCAAATTAAACTTTTTATTAAACTTCCCTTATTTACAACCACGGGAAATTTTAATTCATTTAAATCAAAGTTATCTAAATGTTTAATAAGTCATTCATTTTATACATTCGTTGAATTTTTTAATAACACAGACTTCTCATTGCTTTTAAACGCTATTTAATGGTTTGTATGGTTATTTGTACGCACAGTTTTATGGTTTTTGTTATTCTGAGGGAGAATGTTTTGGATTAGAGATTATTTTAACTTGTAGAACTCAAATTGTGTGATTTAGTTTTTGTAATGTCTTACTTTTTTTATGTTTTGTAGTTTTATGACGCTGTCTATTGTAATTATGTATTGCTAGATGACAATAAAGAATTATTATTATTATTAATATTTGGTAGTCTTTGAATGTTTTTTTAGTGTCAGAATGTAACAAACCAAACTGAGTGTCAAAGTATCGTGTGTCGAACTATCTAGAGTCCACTGTACTTAATTTTCTTTCTTTTTATATATTTAATTTGGTGGGCTGGGCCCACTCTATATACACCACTGCTTTACAGATATTATCCACAGATATTAGATTTATAAATCTTAGGATTCCTTGAAAAAAAAAAACACTGCAACAAACTTTCTTGATAAAGTTTTGGCTCTAGTCTTGCAGCACATTTTATTTCATCATGGGAGAAAAGGCAAAGAGGACATTTTTGTGGGGGAGTGGGGGGGGGGGAGCTGGCCTCAGACCAGACATTAGTAATACAGGAAGATCACCTACCCTACAACAATTTGTCAAACAGAAAATGTCTTATACAAAAGTCTCAACTAATTAATTTAGAATCTCTCGTATCAAAAGCACAAACATTTTACTCTGAACACAACTTTGTCTTCAATAACAATACCATCTGTTAACTAATGAAAATATTCTCAAAATAAACATTGTAAACCCGATTATCTTCCGGAAACGGAATTATTCTGAACACAAAACTGTTTTAGTTTCAGTCACACCGGGGAAAAGAATAGCAAAAGAGAAAAAACCTATACAGTCTATTGTACAGATACATGTAAACTAGTAAGTAGTGATAGACAAAAACCCCCAACTTGACCGATTATACTGTAAGCCACAACCATAATACTGTAAGGGAATGTAAATTAACTAAACAATGAAAGACGAAGGGTGTAGAATGAGCTAGTTCACGTAGAGTTGTGGACGACGATAGAATGATCTTGTTCACGTAGAGTTTTGGACGACAACGACACAAGCACCTGCCCGTCCTGTGTTCAACGGTGCCACCTGCAAACAACACAAAGTGTTTAGGAGAGACGTGAAGTACCGAAATACATTTCTTTTTGTCTAATATGAGCCTGACTATCGTTTCATGTTGGTGAGTGGTAGTTTTAGCTTAACCCTTTACGATCATAAGGCCAGCAGGAGGGGCCACAACACAGTCAGTAGCCAGTCGGTTCCGATGGTCGAACAGCTAGCTCCACTGGCTAAGCCCTACTGCACTCTAGCTTGGCATTCATCATGGCAGCTCACTCCCGTCAGAACGGAATTGTTTTCATGCCCGTCAGCTCACAATTGTTTTCACGCCCAGCAGCTCAGAATTGTTTTCATTGAAAACCTGCAATGTTTTCTTAGGGGATTTTTATGATTCAATGTTGCAAGGCTGCAGCACTCTACAGGTCCAGACACAAGCCTATATTCGCGACGCAGGGGCTTACGACCTACCTGGTGCCATTCGTTGGTCTGGGAGCCGTAAGCCTCGACCAGTCGTAGGTAGCTCTGTCCGTCATAGCCGCCGACGGCCAACAGACGATCGCCCAGTCGACACAAGCCTATATTCGCGACGCAGGGGCTTACGACCTACCTGGTGCCATTCGTTGGTCTGGGAGCCGTAAGCCTCGACCAGTCGTAGGTAGCTCTGCCCGTCGTAGCCGCCGACGGCCAACAGACGATCGCCCAGTCGACACAAGCCTATATTTGACGACGCAGGGGCTTACGACCTACCTGGTGTCATTTGTTGGTCTGGGAGTCATAAGCCTCGACCAGTCGTAGGTAGCTCTGTCCGTCATAGCCGCCGACGGCCAACAGACGATCGCCCAGTCGACACAAGCCTATATTGACGACGCAGGGGCTTACGACCTACCTGGTGCCATTCGTTGGTCTGGGAGTCGTAAGCCTCGACCAGTCGTAGGTAGCTCTGTCCGTCATAGCCGCAGACGGCCAACAGACGATCGCCCAGTCGACACACGCCTATATTGACGACGCAGGGGCTTACGACCTACCTGGTGCCATTCGTTGGTCTGGGAGTCGTAAGCCTCGACCAGTCGTAGGTAGCTCTGTCCGTCATAGCCGCCGACGGCCAACAGACGATCGCCCAGTCGACACACGCCTATATTGACGACGCAGGGGCTTACGACCTACCTGGTGCCATTCGTTGGTCTGGGAGTCGTAAGCCTCGACCAGTCGTAGGTAGCTCTGTCCGTCATAGCTGCAGATGGCCAACAGACGATCGCCCAGTCGACACACGCCTATATTGACGACGCAGGGGCTTACGACCTACCTGGTGCCATTCGTTGGTCTGGGAGTCGTAAGCCTCGACCAGTCGTTGGTAGCTCTGTCCGTCTTAGCCGCCGTCGGCCAACAGACGATCGCCCAGTCGACACACGCCTTTATTGACGACGCAGGGGCTTACGACCTACCTGGTGCCATTCGTTGGTCTGGGAGTCGTAAGCCTCGACCAGTCGTAGGTAGCTCTGTCCGTCATAGCTGCAGACGGCCAACAGACGATCGCCCAGTCGACACACGCCTATATTGACGACGCAGGGGCTTACGACCTACCTGGTGCCATTCGTTGGTCTGGGAGTCGTAAGCCTCGACCAGTCGTAGGTAGCTCTGTCCTTCATAGCCGCCGACGGCCAACAGACGATCGCCCAGTCGACACACGCCTATATTGACGACGCAGGGGCTTACGACCTACCTGGTGCCATTCGTTGGTCTGGGAGTCGTAAGCCTCGACCAGTCGTAGGTAGCTCTGTCCGTCATAGCCGCCGACGGCCAACAGACGATCGCCCAGTCGACACACGCCCAGTGAGTCTCGCCCAACGCTCATACTCGCCACTGTAGTCCACGTGTCTGTCTTGGGGTCGTACCTATAAAAAGAAGGTTAGACATTTACAAGATATCTTGCTTATTTCTCGACACGCCTCGATAAAACATGTTATGTGACTTCATTTAGTTAAAATCAATTGTGTTATTGGCAAAAAACTCTCGATTTTACATTTCCTTGACAGAAAACCTGTATACTCATTTTCCGTGTTATTTTCATGGAGAAATTGTTTGACTCATTTTAATCCAAAACCACTTTATTCATGTCATGCACACAAATACATTTAATAGCATCGTCAGATCATAGTATTAGTGATAATTATCTACTATATATTTGTCAAATACCACTCACCTATCATCGCACAGCCCAAACTACTTGACCTAGAACCTTGAAACTTTGCATGAACGTTCCTCTCAGGGCATAGGCATCCACTAAGAATGGATTTTTAAAAATTCCCTTAGGGCTACGCCCTGACACATCATATTTTCAATGTTAAAGTATAGGGAAGCTCATGTAGTTGCCATGGAAACATTAAATTATGAATCAAAGGAAGTTTTTCTGCTTTTCCACGGGTAAAACCGTATTGAAAAACAGCTAGTAGGCCTAATATATATAAATTATAATTTAGAATCAATTTTTGAAGATGTAAATTACAACAAAAATACAAACACAAACTAATTCTTGTTAAGTATTTTAGTTGATTTTAATTGATTCAAGGATATATCGATTCAGCTATCATGGAAACCGTTTGACATTTCTTACAGTAGGGACAGGGATTTTGAAGTTGCAGGTGTAAAAATCACAATGTCTAAAAATCACAGGTGTAAAAATCACAATGTCAAGTATATCATAGTGGGGTTGAAAGGTTGCCTGACGGGAACATTCAATCGTTTTTCTCGCTCCTCGAGCGATTGTTAAACGAGCTACTTAGGACTTCGGAAACATTTGTCATCTTGGTACAGTTATTGTGCCATTCACGCCAGCCTCTAAGCTATCTAAAATCTGACAGCTATGTCGTAGGTTGACTTCTGAAATCTGAAGTCCACACCTACCTGAAGAGATCCAACGAGATCGAAACATAGCAAGCATTTAATACCATTCCCGCGTGGCCTGAAAAGGTTGGAGTGGTGTTTGGGTTTACCAACTCCCCACCTACCCAGGTGGAGTATCGAGCGGAGCTCAATACACGCAGTTTCTACTTGCTAGACAGGAAATCGAATACGGCTTTGCGGCCTCCGGCCAATAGCACCACTACTCAGAAGAGCGTGGGGATAAAAGTACCCATAGCAGCTGGTAGTGTGTTTGCGCCGTTCTACCAAAAACTAGAATGCCGATTCCTGTTCGTTTCGACTTCAGGACAGTTGATCGTCCATAGTCTCATCAGGTGTGCAATTGAGCACACTACGATGTAGATTGATCTCTGTAATTTCCAGAGGCACACTGGATACGTTTGAAGTTCCATGTGTTTTCTTGTGGCGGATGTTTTCATCTTGGTACAGTTATTGTGCCATTCACGCCAGCCTCTAAGCTATCTAAAATCTGACAGCTATGTCATAGCGGGCGACTTTAATATAGACGTCCTTAACCCCGTCGAAACCAGACGGTTTAGAGACCTCTTAGGATCTTTTGGACTGTGCTGAACTCTTCAACTGCTATTGATAACATCATAACAAATAACAGTGATAGCGCAGCCTCCGAGGTGGTTACTGCCATTTCTGACCATGATGCCCAGTTGGTAACATGCAATAATTGTTCTCCCAAGGTTTTCCCTCCACCTGTAGTAAAAGGCAGAATATTAAACTCGGCAACGATCAGAAGCTTAAATGCCCGCTTAAAATTTGAAAAGTGGGACCCTCTTTTTACAAATGAAACTCCGGAAGATTTGTTTCAGCCATTTCATGATACCTTTCATTTTCATCTTGATGTTTGTTGCCCCTTTAAAGAATTCAAATCGAAAAATAAGCAGGCCAATAGGAGAAATAATTGGATCACTAAAGGTATTCTCATCTCACGAGGTAGATTAAAGCAGCTTGCCATTAATGCCAGAAACATAAATGACGAACAATTTAACAAAAGAACATATTTAACAAAAGACGAAATTACAAAAGAACGTGCCGTAAAGTAATCAAAGCAGCGAAATTGTATGAAATAAAAAACAGACTCAAGGCAAGTAAACCATCTCAAAATCAGCATGGCAAATTATTAATGACATTAAAGGTCATAAAGCTTCAAAGCCTATCTCTCTAAAGGTAAACGATTGCGAAATAAGTGACCCCTCTGTGGTTTCAAACACTTTTACTGAATTTTTCTCTAAGGTTGCTGAAAATTCACCTTCTGTGAGAGATCTTGGACATGAGGTTATAGAGGGTCCTGTTGCATCCATGGTGCTAACCCCAACAACTGAGGCGGAGGTGGGGGAAGTCATCCGTAGGCTGCCTTCGAAGAAAGCCACTGACATAAATGGCGTTTCAGTCCACCTCATAAAACAGTGTGCACAGCATCTGATTGCACCTTTGACCAAGGCGATCAATGCATCCTTCGCTGTAGGGGTGTTTCCGTCAGCATTGAAACAGGCTAAGGTGATCCCAGTTTTTAAAAAGGGAGATCCGCAAGAAGTTGGGAATTATCGCCCAATATCTCTCCTGCCCTCCTTCAGTAAAATTTTCAAAAAAAATTTCCTCAAACGTCTTTTGTTGTTCCTTGAAGACCACCGAATCTTCTCTGAAGATCAGTTTGGGTTTTTGCAAGGGAGATCCATTGTAGACGCAGTCAACGCTCTGGTAACTGAAGTGGTTGAAAGCCTAGTTAAGCAGCATCCCACTTTGAGTGTCTTTTTAGATCTATCTTCGACTGTGTTGACCGCGCTCTTCTAATTTCAAAGTTGGATCGCTTTGGAATCCGTCGTATTCCACTACAATGGATCTGATCTTATCTTGCATGCAGAATGCAACAAGTCCAGATAACAAACCACATCACTTAAGTACGGTGTCCCGCAGGGATCTATTCTTGGACCGGTCCTTTTTTTGCTCTATGTAAATAACTTGTCATCTGCATTACAATCTGGCACATTGGTACGGTATGCAGATGATACGACTCTCTGCTGCAGTGGTAAGTCTCGAATGACTCTTGAAATCGATACATATGTTGAATTGAATTCTTGTGTTCAATTCTTTAAAAACAACAATTTGAAAATCAACTCTGAAAAAAACGAATTTTGTAAAATTTTCCAGAGGATCAACCCAATTTGAGGACATGACTGTCATGATAGATGACACAGTCATCGAACAGGTTGTGCGCCAAATTCTTGAGCATTAAAATTGACCAAGGCCTTACTTGGAACGTGTAATATTACATGAATTCTCACCTTTACTTTATTCTATCAGCCTAATAACTCTAATATATTTATTTACAATAGTTTATTTTAATAATGATAGCCTAATTTAAAATTAAATATAACTTAAATCCCACCTGCAATCTCAATTTATGTAAAGCTGTTTCAAATATTTAATAAATTAGAAATTTCTAAATTGATCTCTCTCATATATATATATTATTATCTGTGAAAGTGTGTTGGCTTGCAAGTGCCATAAGTGAGGTAAATACAGAACTGAGTAACTAAAAATACCATATGTGCTATTGTAACAAAGATTAAAAAAGAGACCAGCAAGATGGAAGGACAGTGAAGAAATTTGAAATAGGGAGTGTTAAAAAATTAATTTTAAAACAAAAGGCCCAGTCCTTACTATAAAGTCCTAAGTAAAAGTTAATTTCAGGACACACTAGCCTGGAATTTTTGATAGCCACCGGTGTGAGGAGGTTGGTAGGTCCATTTTGTTAGCTAAAACCTCCCACAGAAGACTCCAGTTGGTAAGATCCAAACTTTATGAGAGATCTTAAGAAGAGAAAACTTTATCCGTTTTAATCAAATCAGCCAAAAGAAATAACAACAGAATTGGTATTGAAAATATTAAATTAATCCCCAAAGAACATTTTGGATAGTTTCCTGAAGAACCTAAATATTTTAAATATTAATAATTCAAGTTCATATGTGGACATTGGACATGTGTTTTACATTATTAACTGACTTTGAATAATTTTACTCTTATAAATAGAGATCATTCAATTAGGCCTACTATTTCATTAAAATCAAGCTGAACTTGAGTTTTATCTTATATATTATATCAAATTTTAATATGTTTGGGAAACCACATTGACATTCGCTCCCCAGCACGAAACCCAAATCCTGCAAATATATTCTCATGTTCTAACATTACCAAAGACTATTCGATATTATAAGTAGAAGAAAAACCCACACCTTGTAAACAAATTTGTCAATCCCCTCAAGAATTCATTTAATGTTGTATGCCAATAAATAGCCAATCTGTGTTTGTAAAACCTTTCGTTTTATTGTGTCTTATTTAATTAGGCTTAAGACAGCCATTTTGAAAATTCCACCTTCCTTGAATAGTGAAGCTAAAGCTGAGAATTGTTGTAACATATGTTATTTAGAGCTAGCCTATACGGTAACAATAATAGTAACAAAGAGTATCAATATAATTTTCCCAATTGGCGCCCAACATTGTGGGGCAGTGAATGTCAATGATCTTAGCCTATTTGAAACAGCTGGAATACTTAACTAAAAGAATTTAACCTAGCCTACTTACGTATATGACAGGATATATCCATTGCAGAATAATTTAAGGTTAACCAATAGAAATAAGACACTAGATATTAGTTATAATTTATATAATTAATTTCACTATAATTTGTTTACTACATTATTAGATAATAAAATGTCTGAACAACATCAACAATATAACCTTCGACCCACTATAAAGATCCCCACTAGGTTATCCGATATGGAAGTCTCAGATAATGTTACGCGTAGGATAAACACACACACACTTAACGAGAACACAGCTAGGCCTACGATGAGTGAAGCTGAAGCTAGTAACGGAAGCGACTCCGATGTTTCAGGGAGTGCATTCGACTTATTTGACGGATACAATCCACTTGACGAACTAACAAGGTCAAACGCTATAATTACTGTTTACCGCGACGAATCAACAGCTGAGAACACGACGCCATCACCTCTACATCCCGTCACGGCTGGAGAGACATTGAACACCAGTGCTACCAACCTAACCACACCAGATTCCCCACACAACGATGTAAATTCACCTACACTAGACAACCAAATTCCTCCCACCATCAATCAAAGTGAACCGAATATACTAAACCAAATCAGTATATTATTAAAATCTGAAATCAAATCACTCAAAACTGAAATTGAAACATCTAACAAAGCCCTTGAAACTAAAATTGAAAAATCTAACAAAGACCTTAAAATTAAAATTGAGACATCTAACAAAGAAATCAAAACTGAAATTAAAAATGATATCAAGATAGCTATTCAATCACTAAAAGATGAGATAAACGAGTGTAGGGACACATTTAATCACAAAATTGAAGTAGTGACTAAAACACAAACAGAATTCCGTTATGACCTGGAACAAATGAAAAACGTCCAACTAACTCAAAGTAACGACATACACCGCCTTGAATCCAGTATTACCGAGAAAGCAAATGAAATCAGAGAAGATTTGATTCAGGACCTTGAGAAACAAAAAGATACATTCCAAAAATCAGTGCTCGAGAATAACAGACAGTTAACATACACTTTTGACATTAAACTCTATGATACGAAACAAGACATGTTAAATCAAATCTCTCAAGTAAAATTAGACCAGGGAAAACAAATTAAACAAGTCGATGACCAAATAAACGTCCTTAAAAACAAAACTAAAATGTGTGAAGACAGAATTGAAAATCTTGAAAATAAAATCACTACGTCACCTAATTGTTTGCCCTCAACCATTCAAGTCATTTGTAGCGGAAATTCAAAAATTGTCCCAGACCTGACACCGCCAAAATTTCATGGAAGATCGCACAACCCATCTGAATTCCTAAAACGACTCAAAAAATATCATGAACGAAGCCTGACACGAACGGACACGAACACACCAGACACAGAACACTTGCATGATACAATTGAGAGTTGCTTAGAACAGCACGCGTCACGTTGGTTTTACCTAGTGAAAGGCGATATCAAAGAATGGGTAGACTTCGAGGAAGCATTTCTTGCACGTTACTTTAGCAGAGACGTACAGCGCGGCCTACGGCAACGCATGGAAGTTGAGCGGTACAGACCAAACGGAAAACTAACCCGTGCGGAATATTTTGTCGAGCGTGTAATCCTACTAAATTCACTGACACCACCAATGGACGAAGACGAAATTGTTTCACTACTTTCAGAACATTTTAGCGAACTTATCCAAGACGCCCGCAGAGTCCAAAATATTAATACTATTCAAGAATTTGAAGCTCTACTACAAAGAGAGGATATTAAGGACACACAGAAGCGGCCACGAAACCATAATCAAAATCACCAATCAGAGAACGACAACCACAAAAATCAAAAAAATAACCAACAACACAACTCACGCCATGAAATAAACTATAACTCATATAGGCCACGATTTGATCGTGAGAATCAACAATCGCCCCCACAGCGAAACAATCACTACCAACCCAACCAAAATCACTTTTCACAAAACAGGACATATCAGAACGGAAACAACCGAAACTACCACGGTGGAAATAACCGATCCCACAACAACTACCGCCCACAAAATAACAATAGATACTATAACAACAATAATCGCTACGGACAACCAAACGATCACAACAACCGACAGTACCAATCCGACTCGAGCGACTACCAAGACAGTTACCGACAATCTAACCAACAAAATCCACATGAAAATAGATATCCCAATCCAGAAAGAAGGTACCCCACAAACGAACAGAACCAAGTTTGTGCTGCAATCGCAGATACCGAGAGCCCACCTCAAACAATTCCAGCACCACCAGGATATGATGGGGTTTTAAACCACTAAGCACTGGGATATTGGATGGCCTATATACTCCACCTACACACATCAACCCCACGGAATCTTCAGTGCTAATAAATGAAAATCTCGGATTTAATAGGCCAAATAATAATGCAAATAATCTCACTAATGAATTTATATCCACGGTCAGTAACATATATTGTGACAAAGATTTCCTAATGTCTGAAGACCTGACACAACAAATTCAACACAACCCAAAACAACAATTAAACTGCCCAGAAATTATTATACAAACAAATAACATAAAAACGAAAGCATTAATCGACACGGGATCTAACATCACGTGTATTTCGGAACAATGGTTTAACGAAAACAAATTTAAAATCGGTAAATATGAAGAATTACCCACAACTAACACTTTCATCAAGGTAGCTACTGGAGAAAAATCTCGTCGTGTTTCAAGGATCATAATGTTAAATATTGCAATACAGAATCAACAAACCAACATACAAGCATTACTAATTCCTAATTTGATAAGACCCATTATACTTGGTATCGACACGTTAAGCTTATGGGAGATGGCAATAAACTTTAATGATAAACAAATAATATTCAAAATAAATAATAATAATGTGACATTGAAGTTTGGAGAAGTGATTGAAGATGGAATTTTGTGTTATATTATCAATGATGATCGCCACAGGCATAATAGTAATATTAATAATGATGATATAAATGATAGTATAAATACGAACAATCATGGGTCAACAAAAGCGAATAATAGTAATGATGGTATGACTTTCCATATCGAACTAAACGAAGCACTCGAGAGAACTACTCTGTTAGATCAAATGCAAAAACAACAATTGTTCAAACTGATTTCAAAATATCAAAACACTTTTTCAGATGAACCCGGTCTATGTAATAAATATCAACACGTGTTAGAGGTCTAAAATCCCAGAATCTGTTTGTAAATAATGTAATGTTAATAATCTTTATTTTAATATCTTCCCTTATCATAATTTGAGTTCAATTGTCAATACAGTTCAAATGTACCAGATAGGAGGGGATAAGTGTAATATAGAACTCTAAACAATTCATATCCAAAGACTAGGTGAAGTGTTTATTATTCCTCAAAGACTGATGAACTGATTATTCAAGATGTGTGAATAGTTCATGTGATTAAATATTATAAAAGGACCAATGATAAGGTTAACTATTATTTCATAATTTAATGCGTTATGCTCAAGTGTTTAATATTTGATTTTGCATGTTCACAATTAACGAAGATTTCCTTATGTTCAATGCCCATGTTTATGTTAATATGTTGATTGTTTGTGTATGTATAGTGTTATGATGATTCAATTTAAATGTTAAGTGTTAATCATGTTCAATTTGTTATGTATGCGAATCCATTTCATATTATACCGGAATCGCCTTCTCTTTCATTCGAAGTTGATTCCTGAGGGGATAATTGTAATATTACATGAATTCTCACCTTTACTTTATTCTATCAGCCTAATAACTCTAATATATTTATTTACAATAGTTTATTTTAATAATGATAGCCTAATTTAAAATTAAATATAACTTAAATCCCACCTGCAATCTCAATTTATGTAAAGCTGTTTCAAATATTTAATAAATTAGAAATTTCTAAATTGATCTCTCTCATATATATATATTATTATCTGTGAAAGTGTGTTGGCTTGCAAGTGCCATAAGTGAGGTAAATACAGAACTGAGTAACTAAAAATACCATATGTGCTATTGTAACAAAGATTAAAAAAGAGACCAGCAAGATGGAAGGACAGTGAAGAAATTTGAAATAGGGAGTGTTAAAAAATTAATTTTAAAACAAAAGGCCCAGTCCTTACTATAAAGTCCTAAGTAAAAGTTAATTTCAGGACACACTAGCCTGGAATCTTTGATAGCCACCGGTGTGAGGAGGTTGGTAGGTCCATTTTGTTAGCTAAAACCTCCCACAGAAGACTCCAGTTGGTAAGATCCAAACTTTATGAGAGATCTTAAGAAGAGAAAACTTTATCCGTTTTAATCAAATCAGCCAAAAGAAATAACAACAGAATTGGTATTGAAAATATTAAATTAATCCCCAAAGAACATTTTGGATAATTTCCTGAAGAACCTAAATATTTTAAATATTAATAATTCAAGTTCATATGTGGACATTGGACATGTGTTTTACATTATTAACTGACTTTGAATAAATTTACTCTTATAAATAGAGATCATTCAATTAGGCCTACTATTTCATTAAAATCAAGCTGAACTTGAGTTTTATCTTATATATTATATCAAATTTTAATATGTTTGGGAAACCACATTGACATTCGCTCCCCAGCACGAAACCCAAATCCTGCAAATATATTCTCATGTTCTAACATTACCAAAGACTATTCGATATTATAAGTAGAAGAAAAACCCACACCTTGTAAACAAATTTGTCAATCCCCTCAAGAATTCATTTAATGTTGTATGCCAATAAATAGCCAATCTGTGTTTGTAAAACCTTTCGTTTTATTGTGTCTTATTTAATTAGGCTTAAGACAGCCATTTTGAAAATTCCACCTTCCTTGAATAGTGAAGCTAAAGCTGAGAATTGTTGTAACATATGTTATTTAGAGCTAGCCTATACGGTAACAATAATAGTAACAAAGAGTATCAATATAATTTTCCCAAACGCTCACCTTGAAAGCCTATGTGCTAAAGTTTCATCTGGCGTATATGGCTTAAGAGTGTTATCAAGATATTGTCCTGACAATGTTTTGAAAATGGCCTATTTTGGCCTTATTTATCCCCACCTGGCCTATGGCATTGCAGTCTGGGGTGGTTGTAATGAAGCGAACATCCTCAGGCTGTTCCGTCTTCAGAAGAAATCAGTCCGCATCGTAGCTAAATTGCAGTACAGAGAGTCATGTAGGGGTGTCTTCAGGGAGTTGGGACTAATGACTCTGGCCTGTATTTACATCTATGAGACTGCCGTGTTCTGTAAGTCCAAATGTGCCCTCGTACAAGGTCAGGATATCCATCCGTATCCTACGAGAGGCAGAGGACAATACAGATTCGGTCAGAACAGGTCCAGAGCTGCAATGAACTTGCCTTCGCAAGCAGGCATTAAGTTCCTTAACAATCTCCCTGAGGACTTAAGGCAGGAGAGAGATGTTCTTATTTTCAAGCGAAACCTAAAGAGGTTTCTCATCGGTGGCGAGTTCTACTCGGTGGGGGAGTTCATGGGTGGGCGGGGTTAAATCTCACGTGGCGTCGCTGCTCGGGGGTGGACAGAATTACAAATTTTGCTCCCTCAGTTTTTACAGTTTTTTTAACATAGTGTTTCTTTTCCAGGAAATGGACTTACTTCCCGGATGAACATTTTCTTGTATTTTGACTTCTGCTTTACAATTTGTACAATTGTTTTACGGCAATAAAGATTATTATTATTATTATATATGTCTAAATGATTTATTTCAGCATTTGAAATTCACTGAGTGTGCAGGTCTGCTGCAAGGGGGTACACATGAATATTTTTTATTTTTGTTGAAACAAAACATTTCAAATCCACTTTGAGTTGAATTCTTCCACATTTAATTATTTCAACTGACACTAAACACTTTCACAAAAACAAAGTGTTAGGGGTTCATGCTTAGAGGTTCCTTCCATGTCAGTGACATACATGTAGATTTCGGTAAACGTTACCTCTCGACGCAGTCGAAGCGCGCGGCCGAGGGGTTGGAGGCGGGGACGTCGTGGCCTCCGAGGGCGTAGAGGTAGCCGTTCATCACCCCCACCCCCACACCTGAAAAAATCAAAATCAAAATCAAAATTTCTTTATTCGTTGAAATATATTTACATCTTGGTACAAAGAATAGTGTCAAAGTACAAGGGTATGACAAAATCATTAGGCAATATGTAAATAAAATCTGATTACAATAATATCAAGCCCCCTTTTTCTCACATCACTCTTTTTTATTTATTCTTTATTGAAGTGTGATACTCTTTTAAACTGTACAGACCTAATACATCACGCTAGCTCAGTAGCTCGGTAATGTATTTCTTTAGTTCGGTCTTGAATTTAACTTTATTTACTTCAGTTTTTATATAATTTGGAAGGAAGTTTATAAATTTATTACCCACATATACAGTCTTCGTCTTGAAAAGTTCTAAGCGATATCGATCGGTAATTACATTTTCTCTATTTTGAGTGAAATAGACACGATTTGGAATTTTATTATGGAGATGTTCATAATTTATTATAAATACAATTGATTAATATATGTAAAGTCCATATACAGTCAGAAACCCTAATTTTTTTAAATGTTCTTGGAGTGAATCAGTTTGTTTCAAATTTAAAAGAATTCTTATAGCTTTTTTTGAATTTTCAACAATTTATCCATATTCTTTTTACTAGTTGCTCCATAAATTGCTATACCAAACGCCAAATGTGACTTTAAATATGTGGGGAATAAAGAGATTTCAAAAAATTTGCTGATCTCAAAAAATACATTTGTTGTTGTTTGTAAAAAAATATAGTCCCGAATACAATTTACCAACGACAAAATCAATATGGTCATCCCAGGTTAAAAATCTATTTATTCTCAAACCCAGAAAGGTGGTTTCATGCACCTCTGGCCGCAGCCACTGAATTAACCGAAACTTTTGGATTGACAACTTTTATATTTTGCCGAGTAGAAAAGGTTATAAATTTCGTTTTCTCTGAATTCAAAATTAAATTGTATGATTTGAAGAAAAAAATCGAAATTTTTCAAATTCATGTTTACTTGCTGCTCTAGCTCATTTTCTTCCATGAAAATGAGCCATGTTTGTATGAAAAGGTATTCATGGAATACCTTTGGTCATACAAACATGGCGATATGAGGCAAACCAACAGACATGTAAGTAAATGATTTGTAGTACAGTAAAACCTCCCTATCTCGACATCTGATAACTTGACACTCTGTGTTGAGTCAAGACAAATAAATAAACTTTATTCAAAATTGCATATACAAACTTGTATATGGAATGGCATCAATGAAATTAACAAAAATTACAACTCTAACATAACAGTGTGCAGTTTCACATAGGTTTGCATATTTTTGTTCTGAATACCGTAGTGCCACACACATTTTTAGTTGAAATTTCAGTGGTGTGATTTTTCAAACTTTGAGGGTAGTTATGATGACTACTAACGAAATAAATAACATTACATGTAAAAAAAATTGGTGAGGGTCGGCATTAAAATATTTCAAGGAATATACGATAATATTTTGACCTACCGACTCGATCGGGCTGACAAAGCAAAATAAGAACCTTTCAAAGTAAAGCTATATAAGAGTAAATTGCTTTGTAAACCATTTTTGGGCACATGACAAATAACATAAAATCAAGAACAACGATGTATTAGGTTTATTAAACAATATAAAATCATTTATAATAATGAGAAATGTTGCTAGGGAACAATGTCGACCCGATTGGCTCTCTAGAATCCAAAGAGCACTAACTTGTCTATGATTGCCTATATTACACTATACAGGGTGTTCAAAAAATGTGGGGCAATAATTTATATAGGTAGTGATTCCTTGGGTCAAAATAAGCAAAAAAGTTTTTGTAAACGTAGGTCCTAAAGTGCTTCGTTTTCCGTCTGTGTGTCTGTTTATGATTTTTACATATTTAATCATATCTCACAAACCACTTAACGTATAAACTTCAAACTTGGTATATGGATAACGACTATTAAGAACTATTTTCGTTAGAAGTACCAAATTTCTGCTTTGTACCATTTCAAAATGGCTACTGTTTTTTGTTTTTCAAAGCTAAATACCTTGGAAACCGTAAGTTTCAGATAAATTATACAAGAGACAAAAAAGTTGTGAAATTTAATCTAATTAACAATGATATTAAGATTATAACAATCAGACAACGAATAATGGAGAAATTTTAAATTTTCCTAATAAAAACATGCAATTTTCAGACAGAATGTTCTAAGGAACCATGTTTTTATGCAGAAAACCTAAACTTTCTCCGTTATTAGTAGTCCAATTATCATAATCTTATTATCAACATTAATTGTATTAAATTTGGCAACTTTTTTGTCTCTTGTATAATTTTCCTAAAATTTACGGTTTTTAAGATATTTAGCTTTGAAAACAAAAAAAACCATCATTTTGAAATGCCATTTTGATATTTAACTTTGAAATGGTTTTTTTCTACTAAAGTAGAAAGTAGAAAGTAGAAATTTGATACTTCTTACAAAAATAGTTCTTAATAGTGGTTATCCATATACCAAGTTTGATTTTTATTCGTTAAGTGGTTCGTGAGATATGATTAAATATGTAAAAATCAAAAACACACAGACAGAAAACGAGCACTTTAGGACCTATGTTTATATAAACTTTTTGCTTATTTTTACCCAAAGAATCACTACGTAAATTATTGCCCCACATTTTTTGAACACCCTGTATACACGCCTACAGAGCCTGCTGATAGGAAAGGAAAAGGGAAGTAATCTGAGGTTGAGGTTTGGGGGTTCTATGAGAAGAAGATGGGAGCTAGCCCACCAGTGGATGACAAAATCTAGGGAACCCTCTAACCTCAACCTCAATATAACTTTCCCCTCCCTTTCCTACCAGCAGGCTCTGTAGTGTAATATAAACCATCATAGACAAGTTAGTGCTCTTTGGATTCTAGAAGGAGGTAACTGTTCTTCTTCCTTCCTAACATACAATGAACTCTCTACTATCTGAAGAAGGATCCAGTGGCTTTGAAAATTCATTTTGATTTTGTGTTTTATGATTTTTGTGTGCTCTTCAAGCAGCTTTAACCACCAGGTAAGCCTGCTGATTCCCCCGTCCTACCCTGATTTCTTACAACTCAGGCCTAGAGCCCATACTTCACAAAATTTCATGACAATACAAATAACATTTTTCTATCAGATGATGTACCTCCGCGGCGCTTCGCCATTGGCGCACAGGCCGTCCACTTGTTGGTGTGAGGGTCGTAACACTCGACAGTACGCAGACATGCGCTTCCGTCCCGCCCGCCCACTGCGTATAACCTACCACACACACATTTAGCGTTAATATTAACAATCTAACGCTACCGAACACAGTTCTTTGGTATTATACGGAGGCCACCCTCATACAGCGCGCTGCGGCGGTTATGTTAAGTTAGGTTATCATAGATATGTTAGTAGGACTTTCCTCATTTTGATATGAATCGAATGATACTAAATGAGTCATACTTTCGCCTGCCAAAACCCATTGGCAGGTGATGCGCGCGCTCTGGTCAACAACCAGACCTGGGCCTACTTGGAGAGGATTTGGAGGGCGAAAGTATGACTTATCTGGTATCGTTTGATTCGTAACATAACGAGGAAAGTCCTACTAACATATTTATGATAACCTAACTTTACATAGGTAACCGCCGCAGTGCGCTGTATAAGGGTGGTGATCGGGTGAAGTCGCTAGTAGCAGCGGCGACTCGTTCAATTCAGTCCTCGCCAACATCGCTGTCTTCTGGGAAGCAAAAAACAAAGACCGCTCATCATAATTATGTCCAGTTTGGACAGTAAGAAAATTAAAGTATGTTCTTCCAAATTATGAAGTCATTTTTGGTTTACAGTAAAAAAACCTCTCTAAAAACAGTGGCCTCCGTATAATTCCAAAGTGCCCTGAACACATATCAGATCGCTTACAACAGAGGCAGGCCACTGATTATTGCCTGGGCAGAAGGTCGAAAGGCTCAAGCCTGTGGAGCAGCCCGAGCCTCAGACAGGTAAACTGTAGACTGATCCTTTCAGGAAGGAATCGAGAGGAATTTTATGCCAGCATAAAAGGGAATAAGCCTGCTGATATGGCTGCTCACGGATCATGGCCCATTGAGAAAACACCTTAGGACAACAGGGCTCGGCCAACCGACCAATGCAGGTTCTGCATCTCAAGCGTGTAATCGACTGAGTCTTGTGGCTGGACTGTCTAGCAACAGCCAAAAGGAGGTGCAAATACTGAGGAAGGCAGATTTAGAGCCTAATGAAATAAAAAAATGGACATCAACCAGCTAGTAGGCTACGCAAAGAGCCTAAATCTGGTGGACTGAAACAACGATGGTAATAAAGGTCTTTTTAAGGTCAAAGTAGCCGAGGGTAGTCCCCCCACAGAAAAAGTTCCTCTTGCATTTCTGTGTTATTGCAGAGTCAAATTTTAGCTGGGTAAATTTTTCTTTCACAAATTTATACATAGCTTTTACCCACAATCTGTAAAACTTTTTTGTTCAGACAATTTTTTGATTACCGAAGTCGGATCATCAGTACTCCACTGAACCTAAAGAAAACTATACTAATTTATAGTACAATGAAAAATTCTTTATTTGAAATTCATTATTCGTGATGGTGTTTTCATGATATGGTTTTGATTTTTGCGGACATTTGCCATCGCTGGTTGGTAAAAGTAAGTTTCAAACTTTTTGGAATCAGATTCCACATCCTGATATGTTGTGAATCTTTTTTTTACTAATCACTGATCAGTAATGGCAAATGTCCACAAAAATCAAAATCAAAACGAATTGAAAAAGTTGAAAAAGTTGAAAAACCTCGTATTAAAGGGGTTTTTCCCAAAAGGTGGGCTTGTAGACAACGCGGCCGAGGGCTACGAAGGAAGGTATAGACTCACTTGCCGTTGAGAACTGCGACGCCCACGGTGGACCTCTGGGTGGACATGGGCGCGACGTAGGTCCACTGGCGCACCTGGGGGTCCCAGCGCTCCACTGTGTTGAGGTAGCTCCAGCCGTCATGGCCGCCCACCGCGTACAACGGGCCTTCCAGCACCCCCACTCCTGCGGACGGGACGTCGGTTTGTTTACAATAAATATCACGGTAAATCCTATACTCTTACATGGGCAATGTTATCGTTGCAATGTTGTACGCTTGCTTGTTTGCACAACAATCTCAAAAACGGCTCTGAGGATTTCCTTCAAAGTTTGGAAATCAGTAATTTATGACTCAAAAACGTGTTCTATGCGGTTAACTCGGCTGGAGAAAATCTAATAACGTAATAAAACTAATTATAAAGTTGTAAAATTTTAACTTTGGCCTTATGAAACAAGTAAAGTGTAAACAAATTAAGTAATCATAACAGCTGTTTGCAAACTACTGCTCTAGGGAGAATACAGCATGCGGCATAAATATTGCATAGAGTAATAAAAAGATATTTATTTATAAATTTTATGACGCTGAAATATTTGATAGTTATTAGATGAACTGATAAACATGAAAAAAACTGAGAAAGGCTCAGTCCACCGGGTACTACTAAATTATAGCCTTAGCAATCCGTTAGTTTCAACCATGTGATGTGTTTCACAGATTACAACATCATTAGACATCACCATTGTACACAAATTAATTTATCATTAGACAAAAATAATTTTGTGGGTCGTAAGTGGCAGAAATCACATTTAAAATGAATGTACATCTACACTTAAAACACTTAAAACTATCATTATTACTGGGAGCTCCCTTTCTTGATGTGTGGGACTTTGTGCACAAACTTGTTTTTAAGCGTTTTTTAACATGTTCAGCAAATTTCCCCTTTAGGGAAGAAGCTATTGCTGTAGGTCTCATGGTAAGATCTGAGCGTGGAATCATCTTAACTTTTTGTTTTGGTGCCCCCAGATACCAAAAACACCATTCGTTCAAATTTCTATATATATTCTTGTTTAATGTTTATTCTATATATGTTCAGGAGTTATTGCAATTTTTCTAATAAAATACATGCTTGTTTATGGCAGTTAGAGCAAATTTTCACATAAAAATTGCAATAACTCCCTTAATTGTGGTGCAATCTTGATAATCTTTATGGCTTTTTAGGAAATAAAACTGTACTACTTTTTTGTCTCATGTACAACTTTTTCAAAATTTGTGGTTTTTAAGATTTTAAGTTTTCAAATATGGCTGCTATTTTTTAATGATACAAAGTAGAAACTTGATACTCCGCACCAGATTAGGTCATATCAGTCAACATTAATGCACTAAGTTCATAAATCAGTCAAGATTGTTTTAAGAAAAGGAGATTTATAAAGCCAAACGAGAACCCCTACTTTCCATAAACATAAAAAAAAACTTAACAGAGAATATATGACAATGCTTAATCCAGAAGGCCTTATACGTGGAATTATCATACAGTACCAACTAATTTGTCTGAAAAATTGACATAAGATTAAAAAATTAAGTTTCAATTTAATGTAATGTTTTGTAATATAAAAAGTGTCGAATATAATGTTTCACCTTTTTAAGAACTCAAATAAAAAGTATTAACCAAATCTGTGGGCGCTGATGACATCCCTGATTAAACAGGAGCAAAACAATTGTTCGCATTCGAATAAAATTAGATTGTACAGGGTATTGATTTTTTTCAGTAATTAACATAAAAACTCATTTTGTTCCGGCATGTCAGACTCACCAAGACCATGCCGGTGGGTAGACATGGGCGGCAGATTGCTCCAGGTCTTGCTCTTGATGTCGAAGCATTCGACAGTGTTGAGCGTCTTGAGTCCATCGCGACCGCCCACCACGTAGAGCTTGCCTTCCACCACCGCGACGCCGAACTGCAGCCGTCGCCCGGACATGTGGGCCACCGGGCTCCACCGGTCCCCGCGCAGGTCGTATTGTTCTATGCTGGTCGCTCCAGCTGCAACATACAGTGTTGAGTGTCAGTCCATCGCGACCCACCACGTAGAGCTTGCCTTCCACCATCACGACGCCGAACTGCAGCCGTCGCCCGGACATGTGCGCCACCGGGCTCCACCGGTCCCCGCGCAGGTCGTACTGCTCTATGCTGGTCGCTCCAGCTGCAACATACAGTGTTGAGTGTCAGTCCATCGCAACCCACCATGTAGAGCTTGCCTTCCACCACCGCGACACCGAACTGCAGCCGTCGCCCGGACATGTGCGCCACCGGGCTCCACCGGTCCCCGCGCAGGTCGTACTGCTCTATGCTGGTCGCTCCAGCTGCAACATACAGTGTTGAGTGTCAGTCCATCGCGACCCACCACGTAGAGCTTGCCTTCCACCACCGCGACGCCGAACTGCAGCCGTCGCCCGGACATGTGGGCCACCGGGCTCCACCGGTCCCCGCGCAGGTCGTACTGCTCTATGCTGGTTGCTCCAGCTGCAACATTCAGTGTTGAGTGTCAGTCCATCGCGACCCACCACGTAGAGCTTGCCTTCCACTACCGCGACGCCGAACTGCAGCCGTCGCCCGGACATGTGCGCCACCGGGCTCCACCGGTCCCCGCGCAGGTCGTACTGCTCTATGCTGGTCGCTCCGGCTGCAAAAAATCGCTTTTACATCATACTACGAAGGAACATCTGTTTTCTGTACCTTACTCTTGGCTGGAAAATTATTCCGCCAAGCACGACTGCACGATAACTGCACGGTAAGCTTACCATACACTAGGAAACAGAAGTAAACAATCAAAACAATCACCTGACATTTAAGAATTAAACTAACGTTTAATGCATGTCAAACATGCACAGGTTGCTTTAGAGGAATGTAGTGGCAGCACTGGTAACAGTAGCAAATGAAAAAAATGTTTATTTAATGTAGGCTAGGTTAGAAGAATTGATAAAGATAGTGGTCTATGCAAAAAATACATTATGATTAAATATGTTCTTCTCCTTCAACAAGTAGTATGATGTGAAGTATTGTACGTTACAAGCCCGTACGTTTTACTGAACTCGAATAAAAATCCTGCACTCGTTTCTGGCTCGTACGGGAACTATCATTCTTGTCCGGCAAAACAGTACTGACCGGTCTAATAACGTAATACACTAATGTACATGTATTGTCACGTTGCCTAACTCCCATATGACCTGTTGAATGCTTGTGACGTCAATCGCAGACCAGGTGCAGGTTGGGCGGGGGCGGCAGGTGGTACTACTCACACTTGTTGGCGTCCATGCCGCCGACGGCTAGCAGGGTGCCGACTGTGGACTTGCGTGGTCGGGTGCGTGCCGACTGCAGGTTGGGTCGTCGCTCCGGTAGCAGGTGGTACTTCATCGCTTCCATAATCAGCTCCTGGCACGCTCGGTCCTCACGGAACAGAAGCTCCGTCTCTATGTGGTCGGCGATGAACTGCCGGACAAGTTAAGAAATTAATTAGAGAAATGATTTTCTGTTATCTGTATTTATATCAAGAATTTTGTCCAGGAAAGGGGCATAATTCTGCTAGCTTACCTGAAGAAATAATTTTCAAGTCAGCACAGAGAAACACTACGAAGCACACATTGTTTTAGCGAATTTTTTCATATTTTGAGGAGACAACTGGAGGGACGAAATATGAGAGAAAAACAATGTGTGCTTCTTAGTTTCTCTGTGCTGACTTTAAAATGATTTCTTCAGGTAAGCTAGCTGAATTCTGTCCCCTTTCTGAACAAAATCCTACTCTGCCCATGGCTTTTTCACCAAAAATATTAACCTGTATATAAATACCTTGATATAAATCAAGTAATCCAAATTTACTGTAGGCCAAATCCAGTTATGGCCGTTTTGATGCACTGGGCATCCATCATCAAGCAACAAAGATGTTCACAAAACCGGTCATGATGGTTAACATCACGTACACATTAAAACAAGAAACACTAAGCCGAATACACACAATCCGACACACTTCAGGGTGTCCACAAAAATTTCATACTAATTTTCTCTGACTTTCCTTGACCTTCCCTGACCACAGGCCACTAATTTCCCTGACTCACGGAAAAAAGCACACTATATCACTAAGAGTTTTTTCTATTACGTTGTAAAAACACTGAACACTATATAAGATCTAAACAAAAGTGCAATTTCTCTGTTTGAAAAAAAAGTAAAATTCCAGGTGCTTTGATTTCAAATAATCTGTTTTCAGTTGTCAATGCATGCTTCAGAACGATGTAGGCTACTTTTAACTCATTATGGATCAAGAATAAGTTGGTTTTAATTTTCCCATGTATTTCTAATGAATGATTCTTGCTTAGATTTTCAATACTGCAAGTATGGTAGTTAGCTTCGCTGATCGATAGGCCTACAGTACAGCTGTTTCATTCCCATTATAGATTGCATTCATGTTTTTGTTAACTTATTTTAAAGAAATACGTTACTGTTATATAGAATTTAAATTTAATTTAGGTTTCAATATCCCTTGCGTGAAGGATGGACACACAGCTAATACGAATACTTTAAAATAAGTATCAAGAACAGGGGAGGAAAAAATAAAACCTAGCTTATTCCTTCTTCCCATAGCTGGCCTACTAATTCTCCCCACTTTCTTTTTCATACCTTGATTTTCTACATTTATTCATTTTATATTTATTTAAAGTACACATTTTATTTGATTTCGACCATATAGGGGAGCTTATGAAGTTGTCATGGCAACCTAAACATTAAATCATGAATCCTAGGAAGTTTTTCTGCTTTTCCATGGGTGTAACCGTGTTGATCAGCTAGTAATTTACTACAATTTATTCTTGAGAATGTTAAGAAATATTCTTAATATTACCAAATTTTCTAGATCTAGAATAAGTAAATATGTTGTATTGTGTGTAAAGGTGATGTGTTGTGTTAAAAAGGAATTCCTGTTGAATACACAAATGGTTCATTGAATAGGAACGCTTGATCTGACTGTTTGATTATTAGTAATTTGAAATAAAATGAATGCCAATTTCAATTAAATTCATACATGGTGAAACAATGGCAACACAGAGATAGATAAAATCCACCATTAATGTGAATCACCATCGTAATTTTCCAGCATAATTTCTTATTTCCCTGACCAAACATCAATTTCCCTGACTTTCCCTGATTATCCCTGACTTCCCAGAATGTGGACACCCTGCACTTAAGGAGCCACTCCAAACTGAAGCCTAGTTTCTCCTGGCCCCGGATTTTTTTAGTTGAGCACCGGCTGATTCAGAAGTAATGTTGCATTTCCAAACATAGCGACCAAATTGATCGATGATTGCATAACATAAAGGTGTCCAGTTATAATTTAATTTGAATAGAATTTGTTTTACCGTGTCTGATGAACTGACCCCACACACATAATTACTGACTACGAGTACTGACTGTGAGTAAAGGAAATACCACTGGATGAAAATATGAATTTTACTGTCCTATTCATGGGCTATACCTCCTGACAAAAGTCCATTGTACATTTCACTAAACGTTTTCAATACAGTAGACCCCCTCTTAACCGACCCTAACGAGACCGGACCTAGGTCAGATAACTTAAAAGGTCGGATAAAATGAATAATCCTATAAACACTTAAAAATAAAAGCTCTATTGATTTAGGGTTATATTTACATTATTCTAAAGCCGTTCGTGGATTATTTAGAAAATATGCTACAATTTTCTATCTATTTTCCTAGATAAATATGTAGAAATCTTATAAATAATTCCAAAACACAGTCCAAACAAAACATTTCAATAAATTAAAAATAAGATAAATATTCAAAATATTTTAACCCGCAAGAAACTGTATAATCGAGCATAACGTTTCCATCGCTGAGTATGGGAACGTAAATACTGCAATTTTTAGAATAAGGCGATTAAACCAAACTGTTCTCAAAACAGTGTCGGTTAAAACGATCTTTAATATTTGACCAACAAATCTGGATAATCCGATCGTCGGTTAAAACGAGGCCGGTTAAGAGGGGGTCTACTGTAGTATGCCCTGTGAAATACGGAGCCATCCTACAAATATAATGATATAAAAATTCAAACAATTTCTGCTAGAAAATACCTATTAGGCCTACAAAGTTTTGAATTACTTTTATGAATGTCCAGAGGGTCAGAGGAACTAGTATGTGGCCCTGCTCTGGCTACCGATATCAAATGTTTTTTTTCGTTATATCAATTTAATTTTTTTGTTACTCTCCAAAAATATCTTTTTATGGATTCCATTTTCCAATTTGTACATGCTAAAACAATTTTATTTAGGTAGTATTTTTTTAGGTAGTATCATTGACTTTTTAGAGTTAATGGTAGAGTTAGTAGCATTTAGACTATTTTAAGGATGACAAAACACCTGCTTGCAAATCTTTGTGATATTTTAGAATTTAATGTGCCAATAAAGTGCAATTTTAATTTTTAATTGAAATGTGTTTTATGTGTTGATTTTTGCTGGAACTATGAATAAAAACCCAATTTCCTCATAAATATCAAACTTTTTACTTATCTTCCTCCAGAAATAATTTAATAGTTTGCTGACACTTCAAACAGAAGTAAAAAACAATTGAAAAAAATGGTATTCAGTTCTGTGAAGGCAAAACTAAAACTTAAAAAATATGAAACTCACCGATGGGTTGAGCAAGGGAAGTTTCACTAAACTTAAAAGTTTACTGATTCCTTTCTTTCGGTTTGCAACATCATGCCCAATCCAAGACATTAAAGCCTGAAAAAGGAAAATATATTAGAATTGTGTTATGTAATCCAACAAAGCAAATATATCACATACTTTATATTGAAATCTCTTTGAATGTTTCACCATACAAATTTAGTATGGGTTTTTTGTACTGATCAATAAACCTTGGATGGATTATTAAACACTTAATAAGCTGCCACACATTTTTTTGTTCTGATTACACTGTAGTGCCACCCACATTTTGATTTGAAATGTGAGTTGTGTGATTATTTTGTACTCTTTGAGGTTAGTCATGATGGCTTTCAATGAAATGAATAAAATTACGTGTAAAAAAGTCGGTGACCGATTGGGTTGGCATTAAAATTTTTTATAAGAATACTTAACAATATTTTGCCCTGCTGACCTGCTCGGGCCGACAAAGTAAATCAAAAGATATGAAAACAATGTTAGATACCAGTAAATTGCTTTGTAAACCACGTTTGGGCACACTAAAAATAAGACAAACTCAAGAACAATGATGTATTAGGTTTAATATATGACTAGATAACACGTAGCTCGAAATCGAGCAAAAATCATACAGTAAAAGAATAAAGAATAATCAGCCTATTTATATACTTTTAAGTTTAATCAAAGGGCTAAATTAATTAACAAAATTATGGCTTAACTACTGAAACTTTTAAAGTTAATTTGATCTACCGCAGGAGTTTCCGGAAAACGTAAACGACTTTTTAAGGAACACCTTCATTTCCCCATGTCCTATGTTTTCTGAAATGTATATTTTAACACCGGAAAAGATCAAGCTCTGCTTACAGAAACATTTAGCTGACCGAGAGCAAACACTGGCGCCGTGAGCAATGACCTCTTTTGTTTAGGGATTGCCACTGCACCTTATTGATAATTATCGCCAAAACAGATATTGTAGGCAACGACTGTCTTTACAGTCCACCTTTCCTTTGTGGCAAAAATGCGTAAATAATGCATTACAGTAGAACGTCAATAATTCGGACGTCAAAAATCCGGACCGTCAATAATCCGGATTTGTATCTAGCAAAAATTAAAACATCGTAGCATCTGCTCTTGCACTATGTTCTTTAGCGTCAAGCGGGCGATGGCGAAAAGGCGCGTAGCGACCGTAGCGAGGAGATCGGCGAGTGGCCGCGGAAGGGGGAGGGGGCGTGGTCAAGGTCACACACCTGCTATTCTACGTGGCAACATCCCCCGTCCCACCACCCACCAGTCGCCTCAGTCCACTGTCCCTGAGCGGTACTGTTGTGTGTGCATAGTTGACAGTTACGTTCAGTTACGTTTCAGTTACTACATCAGTAACTACACTAACAGCTGATTCTTTTAAAACGGATTAAGGACTTAGCTGCGAAAAAACGAACCACTACTTCACTTCAAAAACCTATTACGCATTTTTTTAAAAGCTCAAATAGTGTTTGATGTTTTTACTGTACACATGTTACAATTAACAAATTACAATAGTGTTTGAACATTAAATATGTTTTTAATTAATTTCACCTGTAAACCCTTTACTGTATAAGAGAAAATACAAAATTTTAAAATGTTTGTGTGCATAAAAATAGAGTATACTGGCTTTTTTAAGGTAATTTCGATAATCCGGATAATTTGATAATCCGGATGGGGTCCGGTCCCAATTAATCCGGATTATTGACGTTCTACTGTATCTCTACCAGTCTTTTCATTCTTGAAATGCAACCCACCACAATGAAAACATTTTTAGTTCATTGGTCTGAGGTTGGAAGGAGCATCAAATGTTACATCGGGAGGGTGATGCCAGCGGTTGCGATCGTGTTCTTTCCGACTCCTATGACCGGTCAATGTTCGTCTTTTTGAACATTGAACATGTAATAACCTAAATTACATAATAAATAATAATAATATTAAATCTTTTAAAAAAGAAAACTGTTGAAAACAAAGCCAAACCAGCTGGAAGAATAAAAACTGCACTTTTCGAAAAATTCATTACAATTATTGCTACAATCTGTGGTTTCCTATAGAACTATTTCAGAGCTTGGCCATATGTTCAGTTTGTCGATGAATGGTGCCACTGTACCGAAACTTCAGCCCTTAACTGTATAGTGACGCCCTTTTTTAAAATTCGGAGACTTGTTGACAAATCTACATAAAATTCCCTTTCATTTGACACTTCAAATGTTAAAATCCGCCCAGCCATTATTGTGGTTGGACTGTGAAAAGAAAACCGCTAGCGTATTAATTAAACAATTTATAATAATGAGAAATGTTGCTAGGAAATCATGCCGACCGGATCGGGTTGGCAAAATTGACGCGAATGTTTGAGACACTCCAGTGGATTTAGAAAACTGATACAATGCTATCTAGAAGGCATGAGATATACTATGTCATGTTAGTTCGCCAGAGTGCCGCTAGGTGCCTACCAGAGACATCTATCAGTCAAACGCTGCTCTACTCTGCGTGTATTTAAAAAAAACCAGGTATTAAAACAGATTTGTTTATATCGTTTCAATGAGCGTGTCCATGATTCTTTGTTTTAATGAAGTGTGTTGTCACAAGTTTTTATGAAATTTAAAGATCTACAATGGACTGATCACGTTTTTTAATTAGTCTGAGGATGATGCAACTGCATAGAAACCTAAGTCGCGTATTTGACCTATGATGAACTGGATGATGTAAAGTATTATAAATCAACATTCTTAGTCTATTGCAAGTGTAATGTCGATGGTACAAAATTTGAAAGCTAACATTGACTTTATGGGAGGAGCAAGTCACGCAGGGCTGGATCCCCTCTTAACGGGAATTATAATTGGGCAAAAATTATGAGCATTATTACGTGAAAAATGATTTCTTCGGAAGGAACGTTGAGGTCGTCAGAGGCGAGCAGTTTGGCAACCTCCTCCGCCGGCAGCAACAGAAACTCTTGGTTGCGAATCACCTCCATGAAGTGTTCCTGGAAACAGACATCACCTTGTTGTAATGGGAGGTTAGTATTTTACATATAACATGGCCCTTTCCACACAGGGCCACCATGGTGCACGGGCCACCAGCTCAGCTACCACAGTAGCCACCAACCTCACAGTTCAATCATGGACGTCGAAGAAGCAGGTGCTTTAGCTAATATATTTTTGAAATTGCGAAAACGTCAGAAAAACGTGGTTTTTTATCTTGTTTTCCGACAAAGATGTCTACAATGTTCGTCCACATCTTCTACTTCGCATCCCTGTCACCAGACAGGGCCACCACCAAAACCACCACCAAGCTACACACACAGTGTGGTTATGACACGTTAGATTCATGTCCCATATTGCAGATCTATTTTCAATTTCCAACATAAACTGCTGTGTATCTACTTTATCGGTACTCATGACACTGCACAAACACTCGACTGGAGAGGGCTGACTAGTGACTGGTGGCGCTGCCAGTCGCTCCAATGTGAATAGTCCAATAAGAAAGCATGGCGCAACGCGCCACCAGACTGGTGGCTTTGAAAATCGCAACTCCGAGCCACCGCATTTCCGGTGGCGCGGCCAGCCACCAACGCTCAGTGTGAAGATGTCCCATTTGAATCAATGCTAATGTAACGTAGCTACCAGGGTGGTGCCACCGGTGTTGTCACCATGGTGGCCCTGTGTGAAAAGGGCCTATGGTGTAATGTAATGTAATATATATGATATGTGATTTAGAAGTACGGTTTCTTAGGTTAGGTGAGGAGATCGAGCACACCTAATTGTAAACAGTTACCACAAGCGACATTCGGCTACCTTGAGAACAGCCTTGCTTTGCTGGGAAACATTGTCAATTCAGGGTTTTTTCCCTTGCACAAAACCTCCTTTCCAGCATGGAAAAAACTCAAAGATGTAAAAGCAGTAGGGATGTAGAGGAATGTTTTCACATAAGTACCTCCTCTCCCCACAACCAGCTAACTCAGCCATAGTCGCAGAAATGTTGCACAAACTGTACCTGAGGTTTCTTGACTCCACAGAGGAAGTTTTTTTTGGTTAGTCAAAAAAATCTTAGCATAAGAAGACTAAATTTCACTTTGAATAACAAAAATTACTTCTTTGCTTTAAATGCATTGCTGGTGATGGTGATGTTATTTTTTGATTTTGATTTTTGCTGACATTTGGCATCACTGATTAATATAATAACCAGTTTCACGATGTTTCGAGATCAGATTCCAGATCTTGAAATCTTGTGAAATTTGTTTTTACTAATCAGTGATGGTAAATATCTGCAAAAATCAAAATCAAAACACAAATTACTTCATTCAGAATATTCACTATAAGGTACCCACTCATCACTCCATGCATGCACATATCTATGTTGTGGAACTGGGCTAACACCCAGTTTTTTTTTTGTCCGTGCTGGAAAGGAGGTTAAAATTGCTCTTACCCACACATGAAATACAGGCTTTCTACGCCGCTCGCTCCAGTGAGCAAAGCGATGAGAAGGATTCTCCAGCCTCTTTGTGACACCGACAGCACTGATGTCAAGGTCCCGCCTTGAGGCAGTTATGGGGAGGCATACGGAGGCGCCTGTAAGTCTCCCCGGACATACCTGCTGAAACACCCTCTCGCGTGCTGTCACTACATCCACTGCGATCGACCCGAGCATCCACTCATTGCGACATCGCAACGTGTGGCCTCTTTCCCTTTTGTGATTCCTCAGCTGCTGTCCCTTTCGGGATTCATCAGTTGATGATCAGCCTTTTGATGTCCTCAATTTAGGGTCTCCACACTCGTCTCTCCTCTTCTGGCGCAGTACGGACAGAACGAATTCAGCCACAGCTTCCCAGCTGTCGCTACCACCAACATCTTCCCCACGCTTTTGTTCGGAGTCAGATGGCCGTCGACCAAATTAGCGAGGGCAATACGTTCTTCATCAAAACGATGGCAAACGAAGAAAGTGTAAAAACAAAAGGCAATGAACAAATGAAAGGCTAACACCCAGTTTACTCACAGTTGTGTAGTTGAGAGCGGCTTCCCGCAGCGCTACGCAGCCTTGCGTGTCGGCAAACAGACAGATCCCGATGCAGTTGGAGGGATGCAGCTGCTTGCGGAGGAAGGCGCAGCAGGCGTCGACCACCTCGCTGAGCTGCAGCAGACACGCCGTGCCGAGCAATGTCTCCACCGTCTCCTCCCGCAGCTCTATCCGGCCTGCGACCAACATGTGCTGTGTTTCAATTCGAAATTCACATAACACATATAACATGTATACATGAATGGTGTCAATGTTAATTAATGCCTGTTGCATGAATATTTGTTTATTCATAATTTAGCATTATGTAGACACACCATATAAACATTTTTGAAAAAATATTCTGAAAAAATAAACTATTCCTATTTATAAGACTTTTTCAAAAAAAAAAACGAAAGAGGAACATGAATAGAACCAAATGCTTCTGGAGCTTATCAAAATTATTAATTCCAAAATATTATCAAAAAACACAAAAATAAGAATTTATAAAACTATTATTCAACCAGTTCTTTTATAAGGCTCAGAAACATGGACAATGACAAAATATCATGAAAACAAACTCATTATTTTTGAAAAAAAAATTTTAAGAAAGATTTTTGGATCTATAAATGAAGAAGGTGAGTGGTGAATAAGAAAAAATCGTGAGCTCCGAGAACTGTACCAAGATCCAGACATTGTAGCCACAGTAAGAGTAGACGACTGGGCAGGACACATAGAAAGGAGGGTAGAAGAGAGTGTGCTGAAGAAAGTCAAGAATGGAAGGCCATGTGGCACTCGTCCGCTGGGAAGACCAAAGCTGCGGTGGAGGGACCAGGTCCAGAAAGATCTTCAGAGAATGGGAGCATCTCTTGCGCAAGCAGCAGATCGGCAGCAGTGGAGGCAACTTGTTGGCGAGGCCAAAAACCTACTTAGGTTTGAGTGGGCAAGGAGGTAAGGTAGGTATAAGACTTTTATGTCTTTAGCTGGGAATGTTCACATCCAAAAAAATTAATTTGAATTTCTCAGCACTATTTCATCGTAATCAACAAAAAAAT
Source organism: Flexamia atlantica (assembly GCA_035578135.1). Taxonomy (NCBI): domain Eukaryota; kingdom Metazoa; phylum Arthropoda; class Insecta; order Hemiptera; family Cicadellidae; genus Flexamia; species Flexamia atlantica. The sequence continues at coordinate 36,353,690 of JAQJVK010000011.1, forward strand.
AGAAAAAATTTCATAAAAATTATCGACTGCACCACCTCAACCCTTTGTGATCAGATTGAATATTTGCCGCTATTCCGCAGCGATCGCATGGCCAGCTCTACTGGCCGCCACCATTAGCGCGTGGAAGCCAGATTTTTTCCACAGCAGTTCTCATTTCAGATCGGTCGTCCAGCAGTGCTGGCCAACATGAAATCCAATGAACGCTCGGTTGTCCAGCAGGACTGGCCAATAAGTGCCGATAACATACGTTTTTTTGTTTGTTTTCTTTAAGAGGAAAACAGAACACAAACACAGAACAGAACAAGGGGGGGGCTTCCGTTACTTTGAATGACACCTGTAGAGTGCTGCAGCCTAGTGAAAATTTATTTAACTAAATGATTAGCAGGCTTGGAACATTGAACAGCAAAAATCGCCTACAATAACATTGCAGGTTTTCAATGAAAACAGATCCGAGCTGCTGGGCGTGAAAACAATTCCGAGCTGGCGCGGAATGGGGCTTGGCCAGTAGAGCTGGCCATCCGACAGTCAGAACCTAGCAATACAGAAATTAATTCCAACTGCCTACTGACTGCCTAGTGGCCACTCCCGCTGGCCTTACAATCACAAAGGGTTAAAAGAGTATTTTTAATGGAATATCAATGCGGTACCTGTGTAACAGAAGTGGACGAGGTCCCAGAGCGCGTCTCCATCGACGTCTTGCAGCACAATCTCGCTCTGACACGCCTCGCGCAAGTTGCTGGTGAACATCGCGGAGAAGTACTCCGAGCCGGCACTCAGCACCAGGCGATGCGCCGGGATCTGCCGGTTGCCTAAAATCGGTCAAATTCCATTATCTTCCTACAACTGTAAATATTTTTTCATCATACTGACTCAGAAACATCTGTTTTCTGCTCCTTTTTGGTTTGAAAGTTACCCATTGCCGTACTAATCCGGTAAAAACTTTTTCCGGACTGCTAAAGTTTTTCGAACTGCGATTACAGGAAACAGAAGTAAACAATCAGCTGATTTGCAGAAACTGACGTTTAATGCTTGTTTATCAGTTACTTTTTAGACGAATGTAGTGGCAGCACTGAAAGCAGTACCAAGTGTTTGTTACAGGTTAGGTTTGAAGGACTGAGACACGGATGGTTTATACAAGGACTACATTATGATTGAAAGTATGTTTTTCATGACTAAGTATGATAAAAAGTATCGTATGTTACACGGCCGATAAGTTTTACCATATTCGCATGAAAATCCTGCAATCGCTTTCGCTCATGCGGGAACTATCATGCTCGTCGGGCAAAACAGTACATTCCGACCTATTAACATAATATATTATTCCTATTGGCTTCATACGTGGCATCTAAATGCAAAACTAGACATTTCAATTTGGGAAACTTCTGGTAAGCGAAAACAACTTCACCTTTTTAAATAGGTAGACCAAAATTTACTACTTTATAGTTTTATATATATATATACTAGCAGAACCCGTGGCTTCGCTCACGATAAAAATTATAGTCTAACCTTGATTTGAAGAATCTAGACGACTAAATACAAATGGTTTACATCAAGGAATATGTCATGTAGAGATATATTTATGTTTAATGGCTGAGTGTAGGTTAAAATATATATACTGTAGTAGATAGTGTAGGTTTTCTTTTCATCGTTATAACTCCAAAACGGCCGGACCGATTTTGACATCAAATGTGTCAATTTTAAGGTACTTATTTTTAGATTTACCATTACGTCTCTGAATTGCCTAGTAGGGCATAAATTAAGTACAATAAAAAGCTGAATGTTTGGAGCAGTTATGGTGCTATCCATCGGCAGTTTTTCAAACTCGATTCACTTAGATTTTAATTTAACATTTGGGCAGTTAGTAATAGTTTTAAAGATCAACCACTGATTGCAGCACTTATTTTTCCTTGAAAACCCCAAAAGCCGGGACACCGTCGAATTAGATGAAAAAGGAATTTGCCAAATTATTGTAACGGGCTGGTTGTAATGAAAAACATAAGGGCCGCCCCAAGGAAATAACTATAGCTCCCGCTGCCTAAATAAAGATGGAACCACATAATGAGCTTAAGATTAAACATATAAGGTACAAAACTAAACCATATGTATCTTTTATGTACTACGAATGACCTAAAAAATCATCAAAACATCGTATCCATTTGTAAAGCTAATTACCACCTGCTTGATTGCATAAAATTGGAAATTTAAACAAAAGATTATCCATTACATTAACACGGTAAATTTTCAAAGCTTCAACCCCACGACCTGGGGGTCGTTTTAAGAGGTTTTCAACGTCTTAAAACCTGGAATTCTGAAAAAGCCGTTCTTGGGGAATGCCAACACTCTTTAAGGAACGTCCATGCAAATTTTCAAGGTTCTAGGGCAAGTAGTTTGGGCTGCACAATGACAGGTTAGTAGTATTTGACAAATATATATAGTAGAATATAGTATAATGATAGCTTACAGTCAGGAATATGTATAATTTATTTATTTTTACATAAATAGATTAAAGAATCATATATCATTACGCACATTCTGCGTGTTTGTGACTAAAAAACCACTGTACCTTTCTCTTTCAATCTTGCCAGGATTTAGTCTCAAGACTCAGCCAAAAAAAGGCAGTACGCTCTTCAGGTTTAAAACTATGTACGTCGAACTAAGCAAAACGCCAAATCATCGGACAGGCATAGATGTAATAAAAAAATATTAGGAACGCCTCTAGGAAAAACGATAACTCCCGCTACCGAAATCAATATGGTGCCACTTAACTAATTAATGGTGAATTTTATCTAAACTAAATGTAACTTTTATATAGTACATAATTATGTCCTTGAAATAAATCAATAAAAAACAATAAAGCCATGATAAAAGAAATCAATTTATAATCCTCTGTAACAGCGTATACGTTTGCAAAGCTAACCACCAGCTGATTGTTTCATGAACATTAAAAATGTAAACAAAAATCGTTCAACACACTTTTATATGGGAAAATTTGAAAACTTAGACCTCGCCAAACCCCTTTATACTATGAATTATGTAAAATACGTTCTTAGCGGATGCCTACGCCCTGACAGGAACGTTCATGTAAATTTTCAAGGTTCTAGGTCAAGTAGTTTGGGCTGTGCGATGATAGGTCAGTGGTATTTGACAAATATATATATATTGTATGCAAGTTTCTTTATATTACTGGAAAGCTGCCCAAGATCCCAGTACCAAGAGCAATCAACAGGGATTGAACTAATCTATGCAAGATAAACCACATTTGTGCGATTAGAATGCAGATTGGCATTACCTGCAATTAATGTGACATCAGTGAGTTGATTCTTCAGGAGGTATGACTCCATCCGGCCGAGGCTTTTCTCAGCATGCTGACCGAAACGGAAACACTCATCGTGTGAAGCGATGCTGGACAGACTGTGTTCTGAAAAACTTGCACTAGGCTGTTCCGGCCTGAAAATGTTCGAATGCGTTTAAACTGCCACGTCTTACAGATTAAAAATTGTGTGAACTAAATCATTTGGAATGAAAGAAAAAATACATTAATTAACAGGTGAAGTTAGGTGTTGCAAGTCCTCTTACTTTTAGTTATTTGACTCACTCAGGCTACAATTCTTTGACACCAAAATTATACAGCCAAATATTACCTGAGAAGTATAATCTTAAAATGGATCAAAATCTCATCATTAGTCTAATCAAATTTGTTTTGATACTTTCAAAATTACAGTTCTAATAAAAGCCTTAAGCTAAATTGATTGAGAACTCAGACGTGCCCATGTGAGGTAGCTTCCTTCATATAAAAATGCTTGCCAGAGTTTTAACCGCAACAAAATCATGAGAAATAATTGAAAAGGTTCAATCTGAGCCTTATTTGACATTAAATATGCTATCGAACCCAAGCTCGGTTTAAGGTACTACGTTTAGCAGTGTCAAAGTTTTGACAGATCCCTATCAAAACATTAGAAATTCCACAAGCTTTTAACAACAAAGGAAAAACATTAAATTATTTATTTATTTAACTCACTTGATATTAACATCGAAAACAGACTCTCTCTTCTCATGTAGAGGGCTTGACATGTTCAGGTTTAGATAATTAGGCCCAGACTGAAAAAATATTCATTGTATTGCTTGAGATACTTACAATGTTGTAAAAGAATAAACAATTATAACACATATCCTTAAAATAGGCGAAGGTACATCTAGCTGCTGCTAGTTGAGATTGTGAATGCAAAAAGAATTTGGTGGCAATTTCACTGACAGTTAATCAAGAAAAATTGCAATATGCCCCTATAGGAATTGGCCTTAGATGCCCACAGTAATATATTAATCAAATCAAATTACTTCACTCAAAAAATATATAAAATAGACTGCTTTATGCAATCTAAATGTAAAGATTTAAACACCCACTCTTAATTTTTTCTAGATTTGTTAAGGCTTAGTCATCAATCCAAGACCACCACCAAAAATTATTGGATAAATAGTACTTTATTTTTACTAACTGCTTTATAATGAATTCTTATGCTACAACGCTTACAATAATGCCATTACACGCGTCCTCAGACACAGGGATGCTATTATGGCCAACATAGACTTTTTACCTCACTAGGCTACTGTTTAGGGAATGTAAAATACTGGTCAGTGTACAATGTTTTACTTTCGATGTCTGGTAGCGATAAGAAACAATGAGGCTAGTCTGCCGATGGGGCACAGTCATGCATCACACTCTGGAGTACATAATTATTCCATGAGGGATAGATAATTGTAAGCACCTTGCCTATGTATGTTGTAATCTGGATGTAGGCTAGACAAGACACTAGGTAAATTCTGGCTGTTTGACAATCCCTTTTATAGTTTAAAGAAATTTTACGAAGCAAATCATCTGAGCATGTGTATCAATCAGACTTAAGAAACTGTATCTAATTACTGAGTGTCTTCACAAAGGTATTTGCTGTCTACTACTATTATACATTTTGTTCATTAATTTTTTTATTTCTATTTTGGTTTTGCTTTTTCAGCATGGCGTTTGGTTGGTGTGCTTTTTTCTGCAATCTGCTTAATTAAGCGCTTAGACTGATTTTGACATTATTGTTAGTGCATGGGGATGTGATTTTGAAAGTGAATGGACTTGATTTTAATTATTGCACGGATGCACAGTCTTGAATTTGGGAATCAAGAGAACTATGCCATACGTCCGCAGTTACAAGTTTTGATGTGCCCTATTACTCTGTGTTTGGTTACATAAATTCATTTGATTCTGTCTTTAAGAAAACACTTTAAAATTTCTATTAGGCATAAGTCTAGAAATCAATCCTATATGCCAACTAAGTTGTTTAGCCTTACTGAACCTCAACAATTTCTAAATACTAACCTAGAAATTAGTTTTGCCTATTGCATGTTTTCTGCTTCTTCTATACCATACTTTGTCAGTTTGCTTGAGGTAACCATAACTCAAGATACACAACTCGTACCTCAAGAATTTATTTGAGGTACGATCAAGGCCGAATTTAACATTTTGGTGGCCCTCGGCCTAATGTATTTTTGGGCCCTTAAGTTTTGAGTGTGGTAAGCTTAGTCCGGAAATCCTCTCTAGTTTTAAAAAGGATAATGTTATATGCCACTTGTCAGGAAAACAAATACGTAGGCCTACACTCACTTTTTTCTAGGGTAAACGCGCCACCAAAACAAGTATTTTTTCCCTTAGAACATTTTGAAAAGGTTCCACATGTGCCTCAAACGCCAACAAAACACACATGTTGCAAGTGGAACAACTTTAAAAGGATCTCTGGGCTTTGGCAAACTCCAACAAAACACACGTTTGCCACTTTGAACCATTTGAAAGGAGGCGCCAATGCCAACATTGCGCCATCAGCTTTGGCGGCGCCCTTTCCCTGTTGGCATCAATTCCTCCCCATACTCCTCATGGGCAAAAGGTAAAAGAATTTTTTTAGGGTAAAAACTAAATGCCTCAGTGTTATATTTTATTTTTTATTTTAGCTTGGATTGCGCCTTTACGCAGCTTGCGCCCCTAGTCCCTAGCCCTCCTGGGCCTACAGGGAAATACAGCCCTGGTTACGATCAAATCAAAGATCAGTTCTCATCCTTTGAATTGAAAATTGAACACCAATGCCATGATTTACAATGAAACAAAACCTTTATAGTAAGACAAGTCATTATCACTAACTAGATTTATAAACATGCTAGGTCTAACAGAAGATCAGGTAAATATTAAAGTAAAAATATTTAGATCATAAATTTTTGAATTTCTTATCATAGGCTATAACTTGACAACAAATAAATAATGTTGGAAGACAAAGAATAATTTATAGTCTAGCCCGATCTTAACTAACTAGTAGTTATGCATTATCTTAAATCTAACACAGAACAATCCAACAGATCCAACACATCACTCACCGAAATTAAAAATAACAAAAGTTTCACGCGAACAATGATCTAAATATTTCCAAAATTTAAATTATTATTTCGTGTCAGACAACGCACATTCAACTGCTGCTTTCAGTGTTTTCTTTGTTCAACTCAACATCAAAAGTTTGTTTCGTCTCTAGGATACAGGTTGTAGTAGGTTATGTTATTCTGTTTATTGAAGTGTCAAGAACCCAGTGTTACCAGACAGCAAATTAAATTTTACCTACCATAGGCTTTGATAGTCCCTATTTTACCCATAAATATTAAATATAATCAGTCAAAATTTGTTAACTATTTAAAGTTACCTTCAATTAAGGAATAAAATTTTTAAGAGCCTTATAAATATTTCTAAACTGAATTTAAGGATTTAAATGTCTGTCTTCACTGACCCGTACCAAATTTCATTATTATCAGACACCTTTACAAGTTACCAGGATTACAGACACATATGTAGATAGATTTATGTATAATTTGAACGAATTTTGTTTTCGGCATCTGGAGGCCCCGAAAAGAATAGTTATCATGGTCTTGGGCTTAGGTCTTATTATGAGACCAATGGAGATAGCTTCTTCACTATAGGCAGGCCCGGCGACAGGATTTCCGGGCCCCTGTGCAATCTTCAACCCCAGGCCCTGACGGCCTTTTTTTACTTGTTTCGCATGCTTTTGGGCCCCTTTTCAGCCATTCCGGGCTCTATTTTGGGTTATTCCGGCCCCTATGCATTTGCCCCCCCTCTGTCGCCTGACCCTGGCCCTGACTATAGGAAGAATTCACTGAAATGGTTTAAGGTGTTCTTCAGGGCCAATTAGCAAAAAATTTTGTTTTTAATATATTAAGCCTGATGATATAGCAGCTGCAAAAAAATGGTCCGATCTCATTGATATTTAATTTGGACAAGTTCAAAAACCAGCCCGATTGGACCAACAAAAGGGAGGGTTAAGGGACATAAACCACTCCAGAAAATTTTTTCAAGCTTTTTACTCTGAAAAATAAAAAATATAAATTTTCCCGCACAATTGAATTTAGTTTCAAAAAAATATTTTGAATTTTTGCTCATTGGTTACCAAGATATTGAAAGGGGTAAACATAGTACATTGTCCCTTTCTTATTCTTATGGAAAATAAATAATATTCTCTTTTACTTCTCAGCAAGACATACCATGGCTTTATCTAGATGTGATCTGTTGTATAACCCCCGAAAATCCCGAGTTCTTACATTTCCTTGGCAGCAAACGTGCATACTCATTCCCCATGTTATCTTTATGGGAAACAAAAACATTCTGCATCTTCTTTATTTCTTGACATATCTTGAGCGACTTCATGAAACCACAACTTTAGATTAAGAAATATGTGGCACTCACAGTTACTACACTGGAATGAGAACACAACAAATTGCAAACGGACACAAGAAGTATGGAGTTTGTAGAGCATTCAAGACCCAGGACACAATTGGATAAAGCCTACCCCAAGAATTGAAGAATACAACAAATTTGATAGATACTGCTTGGAATATACAAAATTAGTTGCAATGATAGTGATAAATTAAATTTTATATAGACCAAAATTAAAAATTTTTGTAATAAGATTCAAGAACCACCTACATCAGCCTGGAAAAACAAGAAGCTGGAAAGATCTAATACGGCCAAACACCTGTTAGAAGATGGACATTACCCAAGAAAAATATAGAGAAAATCTCAAGATAATGAAATGTAAAAAGGGACATGTAAAGAATACAACGGAAGAATTGTATATATATAAAGAAAATGTAAAGACAGAGACAAATTGATTATCAAGTAAAATTTGACTCTGGTGGGATGTTCAAGAACCTGTTTCCGATAGAACTTCCGGCAGCCAATAGGATGAAAGGACGGACACCATGATGGATCTGCCAGTCTCTCTTTGGGGTTGATGATGAATCGAAATTGATCGCCATTTTCCACCATTTGTCTATATTTACCATCTTGTATTTAGATACACTATGGATGTAAATATAATTTTAAGTGTTGTAAGATGTTTTTTACTTACTTAAAATGAATACAACAACACAAATCATGCTAATCAAGAAATTATATATCTTGATAAAAATTGGTATCCTACTTCTTCTAGTTCAGATCTATCAACTATTTAAACCACCCAATTTTCACATACCTGTTGCAGCAAACCTGCAAACTTATTACCCATGTTATTCTTATGGAGTTTACAAAACACGTCACATCTTGCTATGTTGAAATATAATAAACACATTTTAAATTCGCTAACTCCAGACAATCCGGATCCATGGGTATATCGGATATCCGCGAAATTATTTTGGACAGGTCAAAATGAACTTAGTAACAATGTTGAAGATTAATGCTACAATGGCAAAAGTTATCAACAATTGAAAACCACAGTGGGTAAAAACGATTATAAACTGTTTTGAAAGAGACAAGATATGTTTTTGTTTTTAGCATTCTTAAATCAAAGTTTTCCCCCAGTCCTATTTGCTGTAAAATAGATTTCATAATTTCCACTCACACGTTTATTATGTAAGGAATCAAGTATTCTATGATTCATCATATATTTAATTTCATAAGGCGACTCTGCGTCAAAATTGTGGGCGTCTGTCATGTCGTAGAAAGATGGGAGAGGGCTCAAATTAAAGTTCTCTGTTCCGTGATGGCAGGAAAAATAATGAAATTGCTTGAAATTCACCAGGAAACGAGATATAACGTAAAATATCTGCCATTTAAAAACTATTGGGATCTAAAAACCTCTGCTTTGTTTACATAAAACATTTGATGCTGATACTTGATTGAAAACCATGTGGTAGACTAGATATCAATATAAGGTAGATTCAGTTTGCTATGAAGGTATTTTGTACAATAATAAATAAGGATTGTTTGAATGTTTCCTCATTAGGGGCTTTTAGCCCCTTCAAGCCACTAGTTAATTAGAATTTGACTAAAACATGAAAAAAGACAAATGTAATACACTTATAATTTTTTCTTCGTTGCAATTATAAACTGCACAAGGATTTAACCAGGTCTCTAAATTTTAGGATCCTTTTCAAGTCACAAAGTTTTGCAGGCTGCTAGTAATAATAAAATAAATTAATAGTACCATAATTTTTGCTTAGGGCTTCATCCCATGCAACTTAAATAAAAAAACTCTTATCAATAACTAAACTAACTAACTAACTAAAATATTATCTGCATGGACTGATAAGGCCAAACTCATTTGCTCACTGCAGGCTGTCATAATGTATGAATGTAAATTAATATTGTTATTTTTTATCTCCCGCGCGCGCCATGTTAGGCACATGGGAGTCTGTAATTAATATAACAATTTGCATGAATAAAATGATTTTGACTTTGACTTTGACTTTAAACTTTTTTTGAGCGGCATGAAAAGTAAGGTACAGGCACTTGAATAAAAACAACAAACAATAACAACAAACAATATAATAATATATTTATACAAAACTGATCACTAATTAATATATTTTCTCCTGCCTTAAATAATGATAATATAAAAACTGGATGTCCCTGCTTATAAACATTGCAATAACTGAGGGAAATGATAAGAAAACCTTAATTTATGTAAAGGATTTGTTCCCTTAATGAAATCATCTTGGATCGGATATACTAGAAAGTTCGTATGTCAGTCTTTTTTTCTCTTCTGTCTTGTCTTCGGAAGTTATGACCCTTTTCTGATATCCTTCAGTGCATTTTCCAGTTCTCCCACATAAAACCTGAAACAAACAAAAACACTGTTAATTTTACGTACTGGGACACTTCGAACATGAAATGTTGAACTGTACTGACAGTTCAGATTCAAACTCTAATATCTATTGCAGTGAGAGCTTTCTCCCAATATCCTTTTTTTACCTTTTTTAAATTGAAAATTTTAAAATTGCAACTGAGAACAATGCCTTAAAGTACATTTTTATAGTTAAGATTGATGTATTTATGAAATAATATGTGGCACCAAAACAATTGTTTTGATTATTCATTGCCACAACTTCTTCATGAATTTTTGTATTGTTTTTTTTCCTGGTAATCACCTGAATACAAACTAGGTTACTAATATTTTTATTGTCAATCCGAATACAATTTCAGGATTACTGGTTTCGAATGGTACTGGCCGTCCTTTTGTGTCTTATAAATGTATTTTTGGTTTTTGTCTGTTGTTAGTTTGTATGTACATGTGATTTTTTTTACTAATTAAGATAAGTGTCTAGTGGTTTTATTTCACGTAAATATTTGAAAATGTGACAGCAGTCCCGAAACAGTAATCACACCTGGAGGTCAGCGTCCCTTTTTTGGCTTTTCAAAAACAGATGCGAGGTGGCGCCGAGGCATAGCACGGGCACGGAACTGTTGTTCCCATTTATAACCACCACCTGGAGAGGGTGGACCCACGCCACCTCACATAAGAATAAGAAGAATAAGAATAATGTTTATTTCCAAAAAAACATATATAACAAATATACATTTATTATTCGGAAAAAATCTTCACCAACTTTATCCAGTTCTGTTGGCTGCTAAAAAAACAAATACATCCAAAACTATAGTCTACCTAAAATAACACTTAACCTAGGACTATGTGGTGAGTTACAGCAAGTCATACATACCAGTGACAATGAATACATAAAAGTTACTCAAAAATACAACCGGCTATTACATTAAAACTAAAAAGCTAGGAAACCAGAAAAGATAGAAACTAAAGAGGGTTTATATTTTAACGTATAACTGTAAAAAGAGATGTTATGTCGATTTGTTCTAAAAGCCATGTCTTTAACTTTCGCTTAAATCCCGTTATTGTTTTGCATTTTTTAATTTCATTTGGAAGACTGTTGAACATTTTTGGTCCTAAAAACACAAATGATCTCCATAGAATACTTTTTTGAACTTTCGGTTTTTTCAATTCCCCTGCTAATCGACTTCTAGTATTGTAAGTGTCAAAAATTAGATTTGTTTCATTGTTACCGCTTCTATAGAAAAAAATTTGTAAAACTTTAAAAACAAAGAGATGTTGCAAAGGTAAAATCTGTAATTTTTGGTGCAATGGAAACGAAGAATCCCGCTTTCTTCTAAACATAATTATGCGAATAAAATGGTTCTGAATAACCCTCAATTTTCCCAAAAAAACTTTAAATGAACCGCCCCAACAATGAATACCGTACTGCAATTTTGAATTTATTAACGCAAAATACAGAGAACGAAGCATATCAGTATCACACAAGTTCCGCAAATAACAAAACTTTCTAACACTACCCCTGACAGATTGTACAACACTCTTAATATGTTTTTCCCAAGACAACCTACTGTCAATTGTGATTCCAAGATACTTAAAATAATCAACTCTTTCAATCGGTTGGCACTGACAATTTAGCCTATCAAAACACCTCTGTGAATGAAACCGAACTGTTTGATCAAAATCAAAACTTCTATAGCCAAAATTTAAAGCCAAAATTCACATCTGTTCAATGTGAATTGGACCTTTTACATAGTTGGGAAAGTTAGTAAAAAATTCTAACTACAGTAGAGCGCCAATTATCCAAACGTCGGTTATCCAAACCGTCGGTTAACCGAACGCCACAATAATTCATATTTTGAACATGATTCTCAAGCAATTCAAATTCGTGTGCCAAATTCGCATGTCATGGCTGAAGCAAAAACAAATTTTGAACTTTTTCTCTAAATAAAAAGTATTCAGGGTACTGTCTATGAATGATAAATTGTTCTTTAAAAAATTATACCCATGTATTCTGATCGATTTCATAATAAAATTACGTGAATACTCTTTGCTTGATCATTTTTTAGCATTTTACTAGTAAGAATTACGTTACATATATAATTTTTACATTTTGTCTTTTCATGTTTGATTATCTGAATATTCAGTTATCCGAACACCCCTTGTCCCCAATTAGTTCAGATAATCGGCACTCTACTGTAGTTAGAAGTTGTTGGTTAGTCCCGTAAAGAGTACCTGATAAAAGTTATTGGTTAATAAGTTTAAAAAAGTAACTGATATAAATTATTAGTTAGTTAAAATACTAACTGATAGAAAATAAAGTTAGTTTTCGGAGAATTAAAACTACTCACCATAACTTATTAAAACTATTACTTAACTATCACTAAAATATAACAAAAAACTATTAACACAACAAAATTATATAGCCAACTAAACTACAATACAACTGAACACTAACAAAGCTTAAATCTTGCATCACAGGTTGCTACCACAGAAAAAATGACTTCACACTTTTCAGAGAATAAACATTAACTGAAGACAATGTTTAGAGATGACAAATTGTCAAAAATTCCCCCTTCCCTCCCCACTACATATCAAAGCAACTGGACTTTCCCCACCCCCGTTGTTTGTCAACAAGGGCGCTGACCTTCTCTTTACTTCCTGCATGGCCGCACACATCCCTCACCGATCGTTTAAAAACACTCGTATTTGAAGTAGGCCTACTTATGCCTGTCAAAAAATTGAACTACATAAACTCCAAAACAAACAACGATTGTACTATCTATTCGTCAGCAGGAATCTAACCGAATAGAAGTTATTTTCAATAGTTTTAAAAAATAACGAATATGATGGAAGTTAGTCGAAAAAACTAACGAATATCGCTAATCGTTAGAATTCCTATTGGTTATTCCCAAGCATGGACCTTACATACCTCAGCGACTGGTCCGGTCCGCGGCCGCGTCTCTCCTCCGTGCGTCGGACCTGCTCCATCAGACCGGGTAGGAACCGCGCCACCAGCTCCGGCCGATGTCTCACCACTTCCGAGAACAGAGCGAACAGCTTTTTCGGCACAAACGGCACATACTCTCGACTGAGGTTTCCGAACTTCTGCAGTATACTTGCGCTGAAAAGAAAAACAATTTTTTTTTATTTTCAAGCCTGGACACTTTAAAAAAACAAATATGCAGTTTGCAACCAACAGTGTCCTAATTGTTTCCTCCTAGTGGGACCGGTTTCAGTTTATTTACTATGTTAAATGAAATACCCCTGTTGCAGCAGACCTGCATACTCAGCGAATTTCAAATGGAAAAGAACATATTTCAATTCAAGGTATTGAAATTTAATGTGTTTTTGTAAGCTCCATAAGAATAATATGGAGAATGGTATGCAGGTTTGCTGCAACAGGTCCGTTAAAACTGGGTGGTTTTATTCAATATTTTGCAGATCTGAACTAGGAGAAACCATATACCAACTTTTATCAAGATAGGCCTATGTCAAAAAATAAGGAAGAAATAGAAGTGCCCGCCTACAAACTTGTAGGTAGCCGGATCGATCCCGAGAAAAGTTAGTTGATTTTTGAAGGGTTGTTTCTAGAGCCAGCTGCCATTGGTTGTTGGGCTATTAATTAACAATCCTGTCTAAGGAACATGCCAACCTTAGTCAGTAACAAGGCTACAAGATCGCACCACTATCATCACGATCATCACACTCATCCTTCACTCATATTCAGGGTAACGTCCTCAATGAGGTACCTGTCTTATTAAAGTGATTAAGTGATTAAGAATTTTTTATTTCCCATAAGGATAACATGGGGAATGAGTATGCAAGTTTGCCGCCATAAAAATGGAAATTGCGGGGGTTTTAGACTAAAATACATTAGATCTTATCTAGATGAAGCCGCAAACCAAGTTTTATTAAGATATATTGAGAAATAAGCGAGATATAGAATTTTACTTATTTCCCATAAGGTTAACATTGGGATAACGTACTGTGTTTATCACTTAGAATATCTCGGTAACCAATGGACATAGAGCAATGATTCAAATTACTAATTTTTTTTGTTTTTTTGAGCTGAATTCAATGGTGCTAATTAAAATTGGATTACTTTTATTTGTATATGTGAAAACCCCAAAAAACCCATTTTTTGGGGGTTTATCCCCCTTTACCCCCCCCCCCTTCCAGTGGTCCGATCGGGCTGGTTTTCGAACTCATCCGAATAATTACTACTTTACACGCCTATGCCAAATTTAATTCTGATCGGGCCATTTTTGCGAGCGCTATCGTGCTTACAGACACATATATATATATACAAATTTGAACGAATGGTGTTTTTGGTATCTGGGGGCACCAAAACGAAAAGTTATGATAGTCCCGCACTTAAGTCTTACCATGAGACCTACAGTAATAGGTTCTTCCCTATAGGGGAAATTCGCTAATTCCCTATAGGGGAAATTCGCTAAAAGGGTGAATACTCTGACAAAATTATTTCTAAACTGTTTGCAGACCTGGAAAGAGAAAATGAGATGATAAACTGACCCTCGATCACTGGTGAAAACAGGTACAGTTCGGCCATTATATCTCTGGCTATGGCCGAGTCAGCTGATTGAAAGGTGCGGGTGAGGGAGAGGGGGTACTTTTCTGTAAACATTGTTCTAAAACACCGCTGCTCGTCTAAAACATATGACATATGATGTGTTTACAAATGTCATATGTTCAGGATATCATTAGATATAGTTAGGAGCGCAGTAGCCATAGCCAGAGATATAATGCGCGAAGTGAAGACACTCCTTCCATTAGATCTACAAACTTCAACTAGTAACGATCCTGCAAGAAAAATGTATGTCCGAGCCCACTTGTTTCAAGCGCTTTTCAATTTTATTTTATTCGGTGTGTGCAAAAATGTGTTTACACTGTTTTAATGTATGACAACCACAAAACTATGTATATTGTTCAGTAGTGGCTGATGATAATTCATAAATGAATTGAATCCGGTCTCACTAACAGGAAACAATCAAGACACCGATGGCAAACGGCATTTAACTGTAAGGTTTAATCGTGATAAAAATTTCAGAATTTTTGATGTGTCAAACCTGATTTGGACAAGAGTCTAGTGTCTCGTTTATTCGTCTAGTAGACAATAGACTAACTCTTTATTTTCAGAACATAACATGCTTTACAATTATAACCCCAAGAGCTTTTAAGCTCGTGTTGAGATCTTAGCTCGCACTTACAATCTTATCATTTACATAACAGCCACCAGTTAACTCCCAAAACAACTGTTTTGATTATGAATAGTTTTACAAATACATCAGTCTAAGGAAAAGTGAAAAAAACAAAAATCCGAGGTTTAGCGAAAAAAAAACCTTTGTGAGTGAGATTCAAGAATATTAACGAGAAAACGTAACGACAGCTTTGAAAAGAGACAATCAACACAAAACAGTGTGGCAATGAAGAACAAAAACAAATCCATAATTACATGTTTACTGGCACCAGGAATTGCTGTATATAAATTATACTTGACTCACTGTCTTGAAGCAATCCAATTTGTTTTTAAAAGCGAACAGTTGTTTCATCCCTTACAAAGTGAGATGATGTCCCTAGGACAGAGGGACAAAACGACTGTTCACTTTTGAAAACAAATTGGATTGATTCATGACGGTGAGTCAAGTATGATTTAAAAACAAATCGCCGATGGCTGTAGACTATTTCTGGGATTAGGAAAATACAGCTTAACTTGACTAAAAAAAGAGCTGTTCACTAAATTGTAAAGTACCTTCATAACTTCAATGAAAGACATACAGTACCCCTCGGATTATCTGAATTAGTGTGCGGACCGTCGATACGGAGAGTGAATAATTCAGGTAATGAGGTCATTATAATATTGCCTAAATAACTATCGCGAACTTAGTCCCTACTATTTTGATGCTGCAAACATCAAAATACAGTAGAGCGCCGATTATCCGAACTAATTGGGGAAAAGGGGTGTTCGGATAACTGAATATTCGGATAATCGAACATGAAAAGATAACATTTTAAAATTATATATGTAACGTAATTCTTAAAAGTAAAAAGGCTAAAAAATGATTAAACAAAAATTATTCACTTAATTTTACTATGAAATCTATCATAATACATTGATATCCCGACGCAACGGGAGTTTCGGTTGGCGCGGGAATTTGAATTGCTTGAGAATCATGTTCAAAATATGAATTATTACGGCGTTCGGTTAACCGACGGTTCGGATGATCGACGTTCGGATAATCGGCGCTCTACTGTATCGTAGAGTGTCAAGAGTGTAAAAAAAGTTTTACACCCACTCATTTTGAAACTTAATGTCAGTTCACACAAAAAGCTTGTGCACAACTACAAAGAAGTGATGGTAACAAACTAACACATGAAATTGCAGAACGTTACGTATGTGTCAATTGCTACACTAATAATGGTACAACAAAACACTTGGCGTCCGAAAATCTTGCAATGAACGGCAAATCTTGCAAGATGCGGCGACTTAAATTTGTGTAAAACCAAACGCTTACAGTGATTAACTGCAGTTATATATAACTTCCAATATAACTTGAGGCACTCTTCCCAAAAAAAAAACTCGTTAAATCACATTTTCACATAAAAAAATTATGTTTATATCACGGATAGGCCGATCTCGATAATCTGGGATCCGTATAATGTTAGACCAGGTAATCCAAAGTATACTGTACTAATTTACCTCAAGTCATCGAAACAGTGAGATTCGAAAATTGAGACTATGACTTCTCGAGCGATGATCTTGGCGTGATGAGAATCGTCACAAAACATGATGACATCGCAGACATGCTCGAAACATCGGTCGACAACCATGACCATCACGGCCTTGTTGCGAGAGTACAGCTTGACCACTGACTTCAGGAACTTCAGTGCCTGGAACAATCAAAATATCAACTGTTCCATATTTTAACAATACAGACATTAGACAACAGACAAACACTTTATGTTTTCAAATATGAACAAACCATATTTACATTCCAAGAGCTCACAGAGCTTGCTCAGTTATTTTGTACTGACAGTGTAAAGTTTAGTAACCTAAACCAAGTAAGAAGTTTTTACAAGTACAGAAGAGCCCCTCATATCCGGCCTCGGTTTTATCGGTCCTCAGTTTATCCGGTCAGTTCTCAGAAGTCTTCTGTCAAAAAATACTTCATTTCCTATGCTTACAGACGTATTTCTCTCTGATTCTCTTTTGGATATCTCTCTGTTTGTTTACACTGTATTATCTCTTCTTGTTTATGGCTCCAGTTTACTACTAACAAACAAAATGATACTGGTGAAGTCGAGTGTGTACTGGTACGTTCGTCATGAATCGTCCTACATCAATCTCCCAAGGCATAACATGGCAAATTGCTCGCAGAACGTTTTGGCAATTTGGATCCGCTCTGATTCGATAATAGTGAACTTGAGCCATTAATGTGTAATACCATGTTTACACTACTCAGTTGAGCTAGTAATTTATTCAGTACCTAGTAACCTCTAAACTGTTGCATAACATGTATCCAGTGAAATTATTAATTGCTTTGTTTTGTCAAGTCCCTTAGTATGGCAGGCATAAAAACAGCGATGAAAGCTATGGTGATAGCGAATGCTGCTGGTGAGGGAAATGTTTTAGTTTAAAATTCAATCAAACCCATGGGTGAAATGAGATCAATTTGTGTCAATTGATGTGTCGGTTTTAATAACATATGTATTTTGAAATGACCCCAAAATAAAATTTAAAGCTATACTTTGGGCTTAATTCATTATCTACGTATTATTATTTAGGTAACTTATGGTTTTCGTAATAGGTTGAATTATCCAGCCAAATCGTTATCCGGCCTGGGCTTGGTCCCTTGGAGGCCGGATATCAGAGGATCTCCTGTAAATATTTTCACCCGTGCCTCCCGATTCCCTACAGTAAAATCGCTACCTGAGCACAATTCGGTGTCGGGTTGGTGGTCTTGCGCTTGATGAAAGCGTCACACACTGTGTTAAGTATGAGCTGCCCACCATTGTCCGGTCGTTCGACGCACTCTTGCAGCTTGCACTGGTGATGGCCCGATACCAATGGCAGGTAAATCTTGATCAGGTCGGCGATACACCGGTCTATATACCCGTCATGC
Organism: Flexamia atlantica; assembly: GCA_035578135.1. Taxonomy (NCBI): domain Eukaryota; kingdom Metazoa; phylum Arthropoda; class Insecta; order Hemiptera; family Cicadellidae; genus Flexamia; species Flexamia atlantica. Next base: position 36,371,985 of record JAQJVK010000011.1, read on the forward strand.
ATCTTGCCTGAAACATCGACAGGTTTCTGATACCGTGAGTAAATTAAATACAGTACACCTCGGATTATCCGGATCAATGTGGCGGAACACCGATCCGGATAACAAAAAATCCGGATAATCCGAGGTCATTACAATATTAGCAAAATAGCAATCGTGTACAATAGCCCCTGCTAAATTTATGCTGCAAATGGTGCTTAAATGATGCAAATGATGCTTAAAGTAACTCAAAAATTATTACAGCAACTCTCCTTATGAAATAACGTAACACATCAAATGACAGCTATAAAGAAACTCGTAAAATTGCCGTAGGCTACACCTTTGTTGATAACTGCTAGAGTCACAAGAAGCGATCCAGAAAACTACGTTCACGAAAATGCTGTAATGTACTGTTTAGGCATTGTGATTCCTTCAAATTATTGTGATTCAAAATCCATACAGTAATTTATTACATTTGCATTTTACTTTTGGAAGGCACATTTCACCCGTAAACTCACTAAAATCATGTTTTTGCCGTGATTTTAAATTTTAAATTTCTCGGATGGACCGGCCTGGATAATCCGGGATCCGGATAATGTGGGGTCCGGATAATCCGAGGTGTACTGTAAACGGTATCAGAAAACAAACACAAACTTGATGAATAAGCTTGCCAATAGTGAGAACAGTAGTGATCCACAAGATTTTAATGAATATTTCATTAACTCAATAAAAGAAATAAAACAACAGATAGGTAAGCCATCAGCTAGTGTCTTAGATTTAGTACATAACTTCAATACAAATAGAATAAATTTCAAATGGAAGTGGATCACACCTAAAATGCATTATGTTGTCTAATATTATTCTTATGGAAGGTATTTAAAAACCAAAACCTTCCTTATTTACTAACTGATTTTAGTAGAACAGTATATGTATTTGTAATATCAGTGTAAATTTATTTTATTTCATTGTAGTTTTCCTTGTTTTATCCGTCTTTATAGGATTCGATCTAGAACTTTGAATAAAATAAGACATACATTCTTGAGATTTAGCAGTTACGTAACGCTGCGCCTAACCCCCCCCCTCCCTCTCCCGTAACAGTTCGTAACGCTGCCGAAAACCCCCCTCCCCCCTAGTTTATGGACGACCTCTTACTCAGATCCATGAGTCCGTTGAGGTACAGGTGGAGTTGGGCCGCGATCACAGCCTTGTGTGGCGGGTCGTAGCCGGGCTTGTACGCCGCGTGGGGCAGTAGCATCACATCCAGCAGGCCTTTCAGCACTGTGTTGGGCCGGGACTGCAACAGCGTTCAAATTCAAACTATGCCTCAAAAATTAAAAATAGCAAAAATAAGCCCCATTTATAAAAAAAATTGCCCTAAAGACCCATCAAATTAAAGACCGTTGTCAATTTTGCCTGTAATATCTAAAATTTACGAGAAAGCAGTTTGCACAAGACTAATGTTCTTTTTTGGAAGGAATAATTTGCTGGAGAATAATCAGCACGGCTACAGAGTAGGTAAGTCGACAAAATCAGCAACAGTGGATTTCATGGAAGCAGTCATTGATGCCATAGATAGGGGTGATAAATGCATAGGGATTTTTATGGACTTGCATAAAGCTTTTGATAGTGTGTGCCATGATACTTTGTTTCAATTGTTTCATAAAAATTGTATCAGAGGAAAAGCTTTTGATTGGCTAAAGTCATACTTAAGTAACAGAGTGCAATTTGTCCAAATTACTGATATCAATAATAAACATATAACCAAAATAAATTCAAAAACAGAAACCATAAAATTTGGCATTCCTCAAGGGTCAATACTGGGGCCAATCTTATTTATCTATTTATCTTTTATTTATCTTTTATATAAGCGAATTACAAAATGTATTGGCAAATAAGATTTGTTCTAAATTGGTATTGTATGCAGACGATTCCAATTTAAAAATATCAGGAACTAATTATCAAGTCATTGAGCAAACAGCTGAGCTAGAGCTAAATAATGTATTCAGTTTTTTTAATTTGCTCAACCTAGACCTTAATTTTAATAAAACCAATTACATTACTTTTAGTGCACACAGAGATAAAAACCTAAGTCCGCTAAATATAGTTGTTGGTAATCAAGTTATAGATGAGGTAGAGGAGACAAAATTTTTAGGGTTTTAGGGTAGATAGTAATTTCAATTGGGATCAGCATATAAACAAAGTTGTAAGTAAAGTTAATTCAGGAATTTTTTTGCTTAGGAGGTTATCTAAATTATCTGATTTGGCTACCTTATAAACAATTTATTTTGGTTTAATTCAGTCTCAAATATTGTATAACATATGTGTGTATGGAGCCACCTCACACAAAAATTTAGAAAGGATATTAAAACTTCAAAAAAAAATGTATCAGGGTAATGCTAAATTAAAATTTTAATGAACATGTAAAAGATAAATTTTGCAAATTAGAAATTTTAACTGTTTTTACTTTATATATTTATGATTGTGTCATTTTCATAAAGGAGAACATGTCCAATGAGATGCTGTTGGGCCACAGTCATGAGTATGACACTAGATTCAGAAATGACATTATATTGGCTAAACATAAATTAGAATATTTTAAGAAAAAAACTACTTATATGGGGGCTAAATGTTTTAACTCTTTGCCAAAGTGTTTAAAAAATGAAAAAAGCATAGCAAAATTTAAGTTAAAGTTTAAAGAATTGTTAAAAAAAAGTAAAATAATATTTTGTCTCCAAGCGGGAGTAAGGTAAACCCAAAAGTCCCAAAAGAATAACATTTAAATCAAAAACTCAAAAATCGAGCGCCTTCAAATTTATACACAGACGTACAAATATTTTGAGGTTTAACAAATTGCAGGCGCTAACAGCTGACTTGGTGGCAGGAATAATCATATGAGAACAACATCGACAACAATCGGCTGTAAGAATGTATGCGATTAAGCGTGTATGAATGTTACAGCAATCAGCTGATCGCTGGAGCATGAATGTTTGCAGCTACACCATGAATGGATGTAGGCACTACATGCACATCGAAACAAAGTTAATATTGTTTGTTTTTAAGTTAATGATATATATGCTTAAGATTGGGTATTTATTATTGCAAGTGGGGGAAAAATGTTGTGTGTATTTCGAGAGTAAAGCATATTGTCTCCCTAGTGAAAATTGACGCCCTCACAAGCTCGGGTGCCGATATTTTCACTCATGAGACAATGTTGCACTTTCATCACTCAACACACAAATAAATATAATTTGCTTGGTACACATAATGCACATAAATAGTGTAAAATGTTTTGATTGCATATAAAGTTCAACCAATGATATTGGTTAAACATTTATATTGTGGATGGAGTTGTAGGTTTCCATGTTGTACATACTTGATCTGAAAGCCTATGACTAATATTTAAATTTAAATTGCGCATGATACCGTCCAGTAGCAATATCACATAAGAACTTTCTCTTTACTGCAAGCGCTATACTAAAACAGATGTTCAGTGACAATGTTTCTAGCACAGCTGGACCTTAAGTTTAAGTTTGCAAACAGATACTAGTTTGTTTCCTTTTGTTTTGTTTTGTTATGGCCAACTAAGACGACTATGCCACTGGGATCCTAACTGGCTTTTGCTAATTTAGGTACCAGTACTGGGTACAGTAACGGAGTTGTCACGATTGGAGGCAGAGTTGTAGCTGTTTTTCAGTGAACAACTTCAGTTCCTCACCAGGGGAGGCTGGGCTTGACGGCTGGGTGAGCAGGGGTGTACTGGTGACCAAGATGAAGGCCAATATGAGGACCACCTGATCCCTTCAGGGCCAGTTTCAGCATCCATTGGATAAAGGTATACCTTTGCCCACCCAGTCTAAGCTTGGCCGAACCTACTCCATCTACCTATTCCTTTCTCCTTTTATTTCCCTAGTATTAATCTACTAAAGGCTGTGAGCCTAAGGGATAATCGAAGGGAAGCTTCCTTTCCTTTCTGGTAGCCGTAAAAAAAGACAAAATAATGGCTGAAGTACCCTCATTTTCCTGTGGGGTGGGGAAACCCAGACTACCAAATCCCCCTACAAAAAAAAGAAAAAAAAAACAACTGCTAGTCTGAAAATTTTTGGATTGCTTATAGTCATAGTATAATTTTTGGCGGTCTTTCGCTTCTATACCTTCATGTATATATACGTCGGCAGCAACTGCACTATCAGTCCCACGACGTGGTAGATGCGACCGAGCTGTCGCGACTGCGGCTGCGACTGCGACTGTCGCAGCGGAGCCTCCACCCACCGGTCCAGCCCCGCCAGCACTCGCGACATCGTCTGTCTAAGCGCGACCCTCGTCTGGATATCCTGTCAACGAAAAATAGATAATTCTTCATTCAAGAAAATACATGTTTTACCTGTTTAATAGGGTGGGTCGAAAAAACAAAATTTTGGGATTTGGAATCGTAATAGGTCTCAAAGGTTGCGTAATAGCATGTAGAATACTGAAAAAATAATTTCAAAAAAATCATATAGGATAAGGTCACCTTGAAGATCAACATGTAAAACTCCTTAAGAGAATGAGTAAAAAATCTTAATTTTGTTTATGCTGGGGATGGATAATTGTACAAAAGGTTTGCCATAAAAAGTGAAAAGAGCTCTTTAAAACATTTTTAAAAATGACATAATGTGTCCAAATTGGCAACAGTATTATCAATCTATGGCCTTCTAAAAATCCCTTACTTAGGCATTTTGCTGATAATTTTGAATGCACACCCGGGAGGTCTACATTTTTTTGTGCCAAATCTTAATTTTTTTCATCGAACCTTCACAACTAAGTCGAACGAGTATAATAATCATCTCACAGCTGAAAATAAAAATACAAATGTGTTTGGCAACAATCGGACAAAAATAAGCGAGGCAGTTGAGTAGACAAAGTACAAGAAAGTCGTACCTGAGCGGCTCTGGACTTGTCGGAAACGTTGACGATGAAGTGTACGAGGGGGTCGGCTGCCGAGAGCAGGTCCGAGCAGACTTCCGCGGCGAACGGCAGCGTGGTGGCGATGTGGTGGGTCACTCGCCCCAGCTCGCCCTCGCCCAGCAGACTGCACCTCACCCAGCTCTGCGACACACGTCATATTAATAATCATAATAATAATAATAATAATCACTTTATTGTGATTATTAAATAATATAAATATATTTAAAAACGCTAATAGTATTTTTCAAGTTCAATTCATTCACATAACACTAGAAGTACAGTAAATGCAAGAATTCAAATTCCAAAACTGACTAAAACCTTTTCGACAACAAATTCTTTTTATATTTCCCATGTTTTATATACAAATCTGGCAAATTCGCTAAAAAACATGGATCTATCTTTTTCCGCTTACAAAGTAAAAATTAATAACTGGCTACATACGATTGGAAGAGAGAACTCTGACAACTTAACCACCTCTGTTTACAGATGACAATGAACCGATGTGCTGTGAATGTATGTGGCTGTGGAGTGTGGCTGTGCGAGCGAGCGAGCGAGCGTGCGTGCGTGCGTGCGTGCGTGCGTGCGTGCGTGCGTGCGTGCGTGCGTGCGTGCGAGAGAGAGAGAGAGAGAGAGAGAGCGCGCGCGAATGTTGGTTTTTGGTGTGTTCAAGAAGTCCGATTGTCCTTATGGGGAGGGGGGTGGGGGGTTGGTCCTTTTCAAATTGCACTGAAATATCAACAATTAATTACTGCTTATTTATCTGGTTCCTAAATATCTTTCTTAATACCATGCTTTTGAATCTAGTTTCCATTCCCGTTTTGTGCAAATTCATTGTTTCTTTTTATATATATTTTTTCTTTTTTTTTTTTTAACTTAAATACATTTTTAGCTCAATTGATAGTAAATAAACCAGTTTAACGATAACGACTCTCTCACGCACGGGCAGTAGCCTATGTGAGGGGTAATTTCATACTGTATAAGTCATTTTTTTCTAATTATTTAATTCGTTTGCTAAAATCATACTGTATGTTCAAGAAACAATTAACCTGTAAACAAAAGTTTGTAAAGTACAGTGTAGAAAATTAACTCTATGTATATTTTGTAACAATTATTTTTTGAAATAAAGCTGCTTTGATTTGATTTGATTTGATTGTCAAACCATTCTTACAAAGCTAGCAAGGCTAGCACAGAACATAGCCATTGTCAAGAGCTTAAAATAAGAAATCAATAACCTTACACTACTTTTATTAAATACCTTACTACTGACAGTGCAGAAAAATACTCAAACAAATATAAGAAAAGTAAAATTACATTAAAAACTAACCTAAATAAAAATTCTTCAATTGAATAAAACATTTTATTTATCAAAAGCAATTTTAATTATTTTTTAAACTTATTTTCCCTAACCATGGATTTTAAATTACTTAGCAAATGGTTAAAAAGTTTTCTTCCCATATACAGTGGAGTTTTTTGAAAAAGTGTCAATCAGTGTCTTGGAAATTGGAAGTCTTTGGAAAACCGTGTATCATAGCCATGTTCATGCTGAGAATTTTTTAAGATGTCCAAATTATTTCTTATGAACATTAAACATTAAAAAATGTACAGTGAGGAAACGGTTAATAAACTATAATCTTTAAAAATGAGTTACATGATTTCCTTTTTGAAGAAAATGTCATTATTCTTATAATTTTTTTTGCATTTTGAAAATTTGATCTGAATGCTCCCAAAAATTCAATACCATAGCTTATGACAGAGAAAAAAAGCCTATAATAAACCATTAACTTTGTTTGAATATCATTAAAGTGCAATACAAAATTTTGTAATCACATTTTTTGACATAGGAGGACCTTAAGGTCAAAAGGGGTACTTTTGGGGGACCTTTTTTCAAAAGGAGATAATTTGGAGGATCAGTTGATACCATAATTGTTTAAAAGATCACATCAGTGTGACGGACGTCACTATAACTCATTACCACCAAATTGTGTGATGATGAATGATCTGAGGTATGTAAACTTTTTAAACCAAATTATATGTTGGGTATCCAACCTCCCAAAAATTTATACAAAATTATATGGGTCAGAGTCCAGTGAGAAACCACGAAACCGTTGAGGCTGACAAACCTGACGCAAACCGGCACTGTAGCTTGCTCAAATGACAGTGACCCTTGGGTCATTTCCTGTTATTTCAGTGTGGACGGGTAAGCTCAGCACAGCACAGCTGTCAACGGCCCATGAACCGCTAACAATTCACAGCTGGTGTTGCATAGACAGCCAAATGCGAGAGGTGGTCCGCGGTGCGTTCGCTATAGGCAGCACCTTCCAGGAGCGCCTAACTGACTGCCAGTGGAACGCGGAGCGCCTGGAACTAGCGCCTCCAGCGGAGGGAGATGAACTGTGAAGCCTCCTCGAGCCCTCGTTAGTGGAGGAGCAGTCAGTAATTAGCCGTAATGTGAAATTATCGTGTTTCGAAATTATTGTGTTGGGCCCGAGGAGGCCAGCCTCCCGCGGAATTAGTAGAGCCTCTCTCATCGATATATTATAACTTTTTTTGAATTAGTTGTTGAATAACAACTACAATTTATAAATTAGATCCAGTGTATGCGAATTAGATTAATTGTTTTAACTATGGATTGGATTTTGTCAATATAATTTTCAATAAATTATAATCAGAGCGATTGTGATTTCAATCTTTTAGAGTTACCCGCCCAGCACCACCGCATTTTAGAAGGAACCTCTCGCCCCGGCAAGGGTTAATTTCAGCCGGAACACACCGGCAAACAACTGGAGCAAACTGGAGCGCAGCTCCGGCTCTTCTCAGAATACTGGTGCGGCTCCGGACCTTCTTTTTGGTCTCATCATTTATTAGTTTAGAAAACGATTTTTAAGTGTACATTTTTTCCAATTCAGGAATTACCTTAGTCAACTTTACAACTCTATTTTCCGTTACATAGTTGCACGCACCGTGATAAACAGTAGCTTTTTAACCTCTATTCTGGATACTGATCACTAACTTACTTGAGATCGGGGCGAATCCAATCCAGGCCAATACGAGCGTGGACTGGGTTCGTTCAGCATTACCCGTTTCCAAGTCGTTCTTATAAGGCCTCATGCGGCAAACAGTTCGTCGAATGTTTGGAAAAGTCAGGTGTGCCCTTGTTTGGCAACAGGAAATTCCCATTATGAGTCGTGAGTGGCGCTAACGCACGTACCACTGGAAATAACGACCTACACGATCGCTATGGTGCAAGTACGCTCTAGCCGCGGCAGGGCAAATCCTAGCTAGCGCGTTAGAGTACACGGCCTAAATATTTCACACTGGTTATAAACGTTAAAAAGAAACTAATTGCAATTTGTACAAATTTTCCGGGAGAGAATCCTCAGACTCCGTGTTCTGCTGGGGGGTATCCCCCCTAGTGTGCCATAGCTCCGGTACGTTTCCATTAGAAATTAAGCCCTGCGCCCTGGCATCCTGACAGTTACAGTGAAAGAGAGCGGAGGGTGTTACATCAAGATCGGTCCGTTACCTTTAAAACGAGGATTTCATGGGCCTCTGGTGCAGAGGGCGGAACGGCTTTCAGCATTGCCAGGAGGTCGGAGTCCTCCACCAGTCTGGTAAGGAACCTCCTCACCAGGCTGTAAAGAAATATCAAATTTATTGACATTTGCAGAGTTCTTCTTCTTCATATGTGGTACAAAGAGTGAAAAGGGACCTCAAGTCAGAATTTTCCACGATTTACGATTATTTAAACAATTATTGATTAGTTACGTTAAACATTTTTTTAATCCCCGGCTACAAAATAACACTCATTCTTATAATATTCGTCTAAATCGTAAAGTAGAAAAGCACAATTTAGAGTTTTTCAAAAAGAAAACTGTTTATATGGGATCTAAATTTCTTCATCTCCTCCCTCGGAAATTCATCGATGCGGTCGATGAAATAAATTTTAAAAAGCAGCTAAGAGACTACTTGTTAAGAATTCCTCTCTACTCCTTTGAAGAGTTTTTTGAAATCAAGCACAGCTGATTCACCATTTTAAAAGAATTGTACCTATATTTTATTTTGATGTATATTTATGTAAATTTTATTTTAATGTATATTGATTTTTTTTTTTACTTAAGAAAGGAAACAGATGTAATTTGGAATTTTGTTAATTTAGATTTAGTTAATCCTCTGACACTATTCTTGTACAATGTACATTTTGTGAATAAAGATATTTGATTGATTGATTGATTGAGGAAATGTATAGGAAAGCAGGCTTACCTTGAAAATTAGTCCACAGAACATATGGTTCCACACAAAATTGTAAATTTTCGTGGCCACTGACCACTTTATCAACCACAAGAAAATGGCAGTTGAACATTTGAAATTCAGTCTATTTACGCTATATAAATCAGGTTTGCCAACATTGCTGATAACACTTGAATTGTCACTTGACTGCTTATATATACTTTTCACATGTACCTATTGTGGATTCTTGGATGACTAAATATAAATATATACTAAGCCTGCTTTGAAAGGTGAGTGATGGGGATTATCTAATGTTAAGGTTAGGTGGATTTCGGGAGTTGGTAAACCACTGGTAACTCACTTCCCATCTTCTCAGATCTGAAGAATTACATTTTCTGGGTACTTGTTTCATTATATTGGATGAAATGTGGCGATCCCCCCAAACAGCTGATTAGAAGGTAAGACTTACACCTTGACCACTACGTCAGAGCGGTAAGTCTCGACCAGCGACGTCAGCACCTGAGACTCGCTCTCAGTCGCCGCCTGTCCGTCAGCTGACCCACACCACGCAGCAACCACCATGGGTCCAATGTGAGTTTACCCGTAAAGGGAGAAATGGGGGGTATAGGTCAGTCATCCTTTTCTTTACTTCAGGTTAATTATCATTTTCACTAAAGTCATCTTTTAACTAGTCAAAATTAAGTAGTATATAATCTTTCAGTTGTCACTAAAATTAAATGTTAGGTCAAAACCTGCAGAGTCAGTCGGTAATTGGGCAATCATGTAAGATATTAAAGATTAATATATTTCCTACGAGTCATTTCTGGAGGAACGAATTTGTTTTGAGTAACGATTACAGTAGAGCGCCGATTATCCGAACGTCGGTCATCCGAACCGCTGGTTAACCGAACGCCGTAATAATTCATATTTTGAACATGATTCTCATGCAATTCTAATTCACGTGCCAACCGAAACTCCCGTCGCGCCGGGATATCCATGTATTTTGATAGATTTGATAATAAAATTCCGTGAATAATTTTTGTTTGATAATTTTTTACCCTTTTTAGTATTAATAATTACGTTACATATATAATTTTAAAATGTTGTCTTTTCATGTTCGATTATCCGAATATTCAGTTATCCGAACACCCCTTGTCCCCAATTAGTTCGGATAATCGGCGCTCTACTGTAATACATAATATCATCAAAGCTAACCTTGTTGACGCGGGCAGTACAATCGTAACCGGAATAGACTCTGGCGCAGCCATTGCACCTCAGACATCGTGCTTAAATCCAAACCAAACCGGGACATCGCCCCAGAAAAAAGTTGTTTAAATCTGAATTGGAGGGTGTTAATGCATGTTGAAATATGGTAGTGTTTACAAAATTAATGATTTTAGTTAGGCAGTTCAAGTCCAAGAGTTTGAAAATTCATTTTGGGGTCAAGAGTTGAGAAAATCAATCAGGTGACCTCCCCCTTAAAATTCAACGACCCCCATCTGATGACGTCCCCCCCCCCGTTCCCCCTTGATGCGACGTCAATGTATATAGCACCACTTTTGCTGATCTACTGCCCACCTTATGACATCACCCTTTCTCTTACCTTAGCCACACTATAGTGGTAATGATACCTGGCATGAGTGTTGTAGCTAAGCAGCATCATACTGACCACTTTAGCTCAACTTGAGTAGTGACCCCTGTTACCTGTTATGAGTGGTGTAGCTAAGCAGCATCATACTGACCACTTTAGCTCAACTGGAGTAGTGACCCCTGTTACCTGTTATGAGTGGTGTAGCTAAGCAGCATCATACTGACCACTTTAGCTCAACTGGAGTAGTGACCCCTGTTACCTGTTATGAGTGGTGTAGCTAAGCAGCATCATACTGACCACTTTAGCTCAACTGGAGTAGTGACCCCTGTTACCTGTTATGAGTGGTGTAGCTAAGCAGCAACATACTGACCACTTTAGCTCAACTGGATTAGTGACCCCTGTTACCTGTTATGAGTGGTGTAGCTAAGCAGCAACATACTTACCACTTTAGCTTAACTGGAGTGGTGACCCCTGTTACCTGTTATGAGTGGTGTAGCTAAGCAGCATCATACTGACCACTTTAGCTCAACTGGAGTAGTGACCCCTGTTACCTGTTATGAGTGGTGTAGCTAAGCAGCATCATACTGACCACTTTAGCTCAACTGGAGTAGTGACCCCTGTTACCTGTTATGAGTGGTGTAGCTAAGCAGCATCATACTGACCACTTTAGCTTAACTGGAGTAGTGACCCCTGTTACCTGTTATGAGTGGTGTAGCTAAGCAGCATCATACTGACCACTTTAGCTCAACTGGAGTAGTGACCCCTGTTACCTGTTACGAGTGGTGTAGCTAAGCAGCATCATACTGACCACTTTAGCTTAACTGGAGTAGTGACCCCTGTTACCTGTTATGAGTGGTGTAGCTAAGCAGCATCATACTGACCACTTTAGCTCAACTGGAGTAGTGACCCCTGTTACCTGTTATGAGTGGTGTAGCTAAGCAGCAACATACTGACCACTTTAGCTCAACTGGAGAGTGACCCCTGTTACCTGTTATGAGTGGTGTAGCTAAGCAGCATCATACTGACCACTTTAGCTCAACTGGAGTAGTGACCCCTGTTACCTGTTATGAGTGGTGCAGATGAGCAGCATCATACTGACCACTTTAGCTCAACTGGAGAGTGACCCCTGTTACCTGTTATGAGTGGTGTAGCTAAGCAGCAACATACTGACCACTTTAGCTCAACTGGAGAGTGACCCCTGTTACCTGTTATGAGTGGTGTAGCTAAGCAGCATCATACTGACCACTTTAGCTCAACTGGAGTAGTGACCCCTGTTACCTGTTATGAGTGGTGTAGCTAAGCAGCAACATACTGACCACTTTAGCTCAACTGGATTAGTGACCCCTGTTACCTGTTATGAGTGGTGTAGCTAAGCAGCAACATACTGACCACTTTAGCTTAACTGGAGTAGTGACCCCTGTTACCTGTTATGAGTGGTGTAGCTAAGCAGCATCATACTGACCACTTTAGCTCAACTGGAGTAGTGACCCCTGTTACCTGTTATGAGTGGTGTAGCTAAGCAGCATCATACTGACCACTTTAGCTCAACTGGAGTAGTGACCCCTGTTACCTGTTATGAGTGGTGCAGATGAGCAGCATCATACTGACCACTTTAGCTCAACTGGAGTAGTGACCCCTGTTACCTGTTATGAGTGGTGCAGATGAGCAGCATCAAACTGACCACCTCCTGAATGACTTTGTTGTCCAAATGCTGTGTTGCAGGCTGGTATATCAAATGATTTATTATGTCTTGTAAAACGGCCATGTTTAGTGATTTTGTTTTCAAAATTTGTTTTGTTACAGTGAACATAAATTGCCACCTGAAAAATATAAAGGGCTGGAAGTGGAAGAATATTAAACTTTTGGAATATCGGCTTACATGATTCTCTTCTTGTCACGTAGCTTTACCCTTCACTGGAGTGGGTCTGTTACCTGATGGAGGTGGAGTGGCTAAGGAGCACCATCTGGACGACCTCCCGGCCGACCTGCCAGTCAGGCAGACACAGCCGCAGACACACGTCCGCCAGCTGTGGCGGGGGCGCCTCCTCCGCCACCCTCCGCCGCAGGTACGGGCCCAGGTGCTGCCACAGGCTGCCTGCGTCACACACGCGTTAATTGATGATGCATCGAATATTTCTTAAATGGTTTAAATACCTTCTTTTTGATAATTCTTGTATTCTCTAAGCAATTAGTTTGCCGAATCATGTAGGCATCTTCGGGCTTCTCCAGATGTAAAATTTCTGTTCATAGAAGATCGTTGTACGTAACTGGATCTAACTTCCGCCGGGATTACATGCCTTGAATATTTTTTGAAAGTCAACCGTCTATTCATGTGTTAATGTCCTTCCCCGTGTGTTTTTATTATGTTTTTTTTATTGTTTTTCAAACGTGTGTGCACACGACGATCTGCTATGGAGAAAAATTTTACATCTGGAGAAGCCCAAAGATGCCTACATGATTTGGCGAAACTAGTTGCTTAGAGCAATACAAGGATTACCTAAAAGCAGGTATTTAAACCATTTAATATTTTATGTAATCCGGAGGTCACACCAATAAAAATAAAGATTTGTTGTCAGTCACTGTGTGTGTGAGACAGTGTATGTTATTATATTAACTCAAAAAGAGTAGCACTCATCATTTTCAAATTTTGCACAAACAAATAATAGCTAGCGGAAAATATGCCACTAATTTTAAGCAAATCATTTAATTTTTTGCGATTTGATTGTAAAAATCAATAAAGCTTTTAAATTAGCATTGGTACAAAATGTAAATGTAACAACAGGATGTAAATTAAGATAATTTCAAATACAAAAGAAACTAGCGACTAAATATGTGGCAACCATATTTCCCATAAAGAGTACATCACAAGCTGGTTAACAACCCTCAATTTATTTAGAAAAAGATTTCATAATTATTACTAGTGAAAAACCCAAAATTTACAAGCAAAAAAAATCCATAGAAAAAATTCTCCCAATGTCTCTTACTAAATCACGCATAAGTAACCCGCCAGACAGCAACAGCTGGCGGAGATGGGGATCAGCAGCTGGCTCAGTACATGGGCCAAAACCGATAGATAGACAACAGACAAATAGATAAATAGGTAAAAGCAGACTGTAAAACTTTTTAATAGGTACAGTGTCTTAGCAGACAATTTCATGAGTTTACAGTTTTTGCCGCCCGCCGTATTTCGTGCTCTACACTAGAATCATTTAAGTTAATTTGGTGGAGAACATAATTTTTTAAATGTAAATAATAATATTAATACAACTGCTCCTAATAAAAGTAATAATTGTTTTCAATTCAATTTAATTTGTTCATTTCTCGCTAGCGCAGTTTGGTTACAATGCAGTTCCATTATGTTTCTCTCCCTCTAGCTTAAAGCTATTTGAGGGAGAGCATAAAATAAAAACATAAATTTCTTAAACAACAGAATAATATGAATTTAATACTACAGTAGAGCGTCGATTATCCGAACGTCGATCGTCCGAACCGTCGGTTAACCGAACGCTGTAATAATTCATATTTTGAACATGATTCTCAAGCAATTCAAATTCTCGCGCCAACCGAAACTCCCATTGGACCGGGATATCAATGTATTCTGATAGATTTCATAATAAAATTAAGTGAATAATTTTTGTTTGATCATTTTTTAGCCTTTTTACTATTAAAAATTACGTTACATATATAATTTTAAAATGTTGTCTTTTCATGTTCGATTATCCGAATATTCAGTTATCTGAACACCCCTTGTCCCCAATGAGTTAGGATAACTGGCACTCTACTTTAATAATAATAGAAAAACAATAAGATGTGCTCAATACAATAACAATTTCTCTCATGATTGATATAATTACAGAAGTAAGACTAGGTTTAGAATTCCAGACAGGACTGTTAAAACAAAACTAAAGACTGTTGTGGGGTTAAAATTTAAAATTTGAAAGAAAACTTCAAGTAAAATGTATGATAATTAGAAATTTACCTACCATATTGAGCATCTGTAGTTAAAATTACTCACTTTGTAATTTCTCGTGGTCCATGGGTTGACTTTGAACCCGCTGCAGAAGCAATTCAAGCGTCTCCAACAACCTGGATGAGTCATTCGGTGTACAGTCAGCCAGGTACTTGGGAATCCAGGCACCTACATAGGCAAAGGGATAGTGTCGTTTAAAGGCGTGAATTAAATTACTTTATTTTTTAATAAAAAAGTTATCAACTAAAATAGTTGGGTTAACTTACCCCAGATACTGTCGTCGATTCTAATTGTAATCACGGATGACTATAGTTTCGGCCCCATCAGGCCATTATCAAATCAATACTGAATGTCATACTCCATTTACTTCACCAGTGATGTGAAGATCGTCATGGTGTTCACACTTTGACACATTAAAACACAAACAGTCACACATTTAGTTACTCACATCGATTCTGGAGGCAAAATCATGAATAAAAAAAAAGTTATGATAACTGAGTTGGTGGGGGCAGTTGGCAGCGCGCCAAGCTTCGGAGACGCGGTAGAAAAATATTATATCTTATTACTCTTATTGCTCTTAAATAGTGGGTTCAAACTCGAGTCCAAGAGCTAGCAGGCCACCAGTCACTAAAGTTTACAAAAAAAACTTAAAAATTTATAACGCTTGCAAGAGATTACATAAAAAGATAACACACAAAAACATGGTCAGCTATGAAGCATTAACGAGACACATAATTATACCAAGTTTTAAATGTCTTTTAAAACACTAAAGAAAATGACCAAGCAAGTTCATAGGCTGCCCCATTCTTTGTGCTCTCTTCCATAAATTGTTATAAGACCCTGATGCTGAAGGGTCCCTCCTTCAAGTATCCCAATAATCTTCTCTCAGGCTCTTCCCACAACTCAAAATCCCAACATATATGGCTATAAAATGTAATGTAAGTGAAAAACTCTGTGTTACCATCAGGTATCAAATGGTGTTTTGTGAAAGCCAGTTAAGGTCAGACAGTTGCACCAAGCAACATGCTCATAAATTACATAAGTACTGTCTAGAAATATGTGTAATATGAACACCTGATTATTTAAATTATTTAATAACGATTTATAATCAGTTGGTTTTTTGTTTACCTTTTGAATTTTATCTTGTTTTGATGATCTAGGTAGAATTTGTATTAAATAAAATGTCTTTTTATTTTGTCCTATTTTAACTTTATTCAAATTTAGGTTTAGCCAAAAAATTTGGCATCCCTTGTAGCGGAAAAGAGAGAATTAAGATGGCAGATCAAGATTTGAATAGGTTGAAAATGGAAAGGACTCTACTCAGGAGAAAGTTATCTGGAACATTAAATTCCATAGAACCTTTGTTTGGTCAAGAGGAACTTGGCATTGGTAAGCTGAACGAATTCTACCTTAGAGCTGAGGATAAAGCTGAAAGGCTTTTTAAAATTGATCAGAAGGTGAGTGACCTTTTATTTTCTACAGTTGAGGATGAAGAAGTGTTAGCCAAAGAATATGATGTCACAGAAAGCTATAGAGAAAGGTGGTTATCTATTTGTAATAAAAGAGATGAGTTGTTAACTGTTAAACATAAAAATAGTGATAGATCTGTGGCAAATAGCATTAGGGCTTCCTCACCTGACTCTAATAACAGAGGTTACCGACTACCTAAAGTAGAAATAGAGAAATTTGATGGTAATATTAAAAACTGGATCAAATTTTGGGCTCAATTTCGAAAAGTCCACGAAGATGAGAGTTTGGATGAGGAAGATAAATTCCAGTATCTTTTGCAATCCACTCTCAAATGTTCACCAGCTCGGGAGTTGTTGGATAGTTTTCCTCTCTCCTCTGCTAACTACAGCAAAGCTATAAATCAATTAAGAAGTAGGTTTGGTAGAGACGAGTTGTTAATAGAACTCTATGTTAGGGAACTGCTCAAACTAGTTTTAGACAGGAAATCAGATGTCATGATGAGTAGTTTATATGACAAACTAGAGACTCAGTTAAGGTCATTAGAGAGTCTAGGTGTTACATCTGACAAATATGCATGTATGTTGTTCCCTCCAGTTGAATCAGCACTTCCTGAGGAAACTTTGAAGGAGTGGGAGCGACAACGGTCGAGGCTTTCTGATTTAGAAAGCTCGGACCAAACTTACAAGCAGACAACACAGTTAGATAGCCTCTTAAAGTTTTTAAGGAAGGAGGTCGAGTGTAAGGAAAGACTAAAACTAGCAAAGGATTCTTTTCAAAACAAGGATTGTAAGAAGTCACAAGTGCACCTTCCCAAAAACAGTAATTTTAAGTTTAAGGATTCGGACTCTTTTCAGAAAGAACAGTTGGCGACAGCTGCGGATCTCATCAACATCAGACGACAACAACAACCTACATGCGTATTCTGTGAGGGCCAACATTCTAATGATATGTGTTTCAAAGCACGTAATCTGGCGTCTACAGACTTGATAAAGATCTTACAAGATAGAGGCTGCTGTTTTACTTGCTTGCGGAAGGGTCACATCGCTGCTAAATGTAAGGTAAATGTAAGATGTAATTTATGTAAGAGACGTCATTTGATTTTACTGTGTCCTGATCGAAAAGGAAACAGTTCTCCTAAGAAGTTGGAACCTGAAACCGTAGAACAGAACTTATCTAATACTGTTTCGAACCAGGTACTTTTGCAAACTTTAAAAGTAAGAGTAAATGGGAAAGGTAAACAAAGGACTGCTCGTTTGTTAGTTGATACAGGATCTCAAAGATCCTATATAACAAAGTGTTTAGCAAACTTAATGAAATACAAACCTTTATCTTCTCAACAGTTGTCTGATGTCTTGTTTGGTGGAACTCAAACCGATTTTGAAACTCACTTAAGTTATAAGGTTAGATTGGCTAGTGATGATGACAAATACGCTTGTAATTTTGATGTTCTAGATACAGAGAAAATCTGTAAGAATGTTCCTGTCATTGGAAAAGGTATGTGGGTTAAGGTATTAGACAAAATGGGAATCTTATTGACTGACACTGAGTCAGGTCCAATTGATATTCTTGTGGGTGCAGACATTGCTGGGAAGCTGCTGACAGGAAAAAGGGAGGTGTTAAACTGTGGTCTCGTAGCAGTCGAAACCTTATTAGGATGGACAGTCATGGGTCGAGTTAGAGACGGTGATAATAGTTTTATGGAGAATCTAAATATGTTGTGTACTGAACATTCAGTTACAGACCTCTGGAGACTGGATGTATTGGGGACTGAAGATCCAGTGCAGCAGAAATCTCATCGTGAACAGATTCTCGACGCCGAACAACACTTCCTGGACACCGTAACAATTTTGGAGGACGGAAGGTATGAAGTAAAATTGCCTTGGGTGAGAGAACATCCGCCCTTACCAACCAACTTTGACTTGGCTAGGAAGAGACTCGACAAAACTGTAAGTAAACTTAAATCTGCTAATTTAGAGAATGAGTATGAGGCTGTATTCAATGATTGGTTAAGAGAAAACATTATTGAGGAAGTGTCAGCTGAACAATGGGATGTTGGTCATTACCTTCCACATCGTCCTGTTATTAAGGAAGGCAGTACTACCCGTATTAGACCAGTGTTTGATGCCTCAGCTCTCTTTAAAGGACAGGTATCGCTCAATCAATGCCTTGAAAAAGGAGTGATTCTTATAGAGTTAATTCCTAGCATACTACTTAAATTTCGTTTTGATCGCATAGGAGTGATATCAGATGTAAAAAAAGCTTTTTTACAAATCTCAATCAATGAAGATGACAGAGATTTTCTTAGATTTATTTGGACGGATAGAGAGGGCAACATGAGGATTTTTCGACACAGACGTGTTATCTTTGGTGTGTCTTGCAGTCCTTTTCTTCTTGGTGCAATTTTCAGGCATCATCTAGACACATGTGAGCAGTTATCTCTTAGTGGGAATTACAAATATTCATTGTCAGTAATCCATAAATTACGAGGGAGTTTTTATGTAGATAATTGTGTAACCAGTGTGGGAGATATGGATAAGCTAACTAACTTTATAGAACAAGCTTCATCTATATTTCAAGCTGCTAAGTTTGAACTCGGAGGGTGGGAGCATTCGGACTCTAATATTTCTGAAAATCAAGAAACCCCCGTCCTTGGTATGTTTTGGAATAACAGGGTTGCCACAGAATTTTTGAGGCCTTTTTTCCTGACTTTTCCTGGCCAATCTGAGAGATTTTCCTGACTTTTTGGAACCGCGAAGTTTTACAAATAAAGACACATTATTTTTGTTGTTTTTAATGCAACCCCCTCATTGATAGTAAGGCTCAAGCAAAACATGGTTAGTGTTGTTTTTGGGCTATTTAGAAAATGAATTCATTATTTTGATGACTTAAACTACACACAATTCATATTCACTCTAAAATATAACAACTTAAGATATATGTGGTTTAGTAAATCTTTTAGAGAAAATATGCCGATTAGCCAAATTTTAAAAAAACCATACGATTTAAAGAGCGTTCGTATGAGATACGAACTTTTCAGATGTATACTGTACATACGTTGAAATATTGTACATACATAAACAGTTAGAGGAATTATTACAAAATTTCTTTTTTTATGGTACAAATTTAGGAGCGTTTGTATGAAAAACGTATATAGGAAATACTATACATTTAGGTGTATAGTAGACATACGTTGAAAAATTGTAAATACAAAAACAGTTTAAGGAATGAATACACAATAGCTTTCGATCGATGATGAAGGAACACAAGGAGACATTACGAATATGGTCACTGGGGTTCGGGTCATGATATTAAGTATGACTTTCAAACACTGACGAGGGAAAAGAAGGAGGCATCACTGCTTTAAGAATATGGTCACTGTGGTTCAGGCCATGATATTAAGTATGATTTTCAATCGCTGACGAGGAAAAAGAAGAAGCCATCACTGCTTTACGAATATGGTCCCTGGGGTTCGGCCCATGATATTAAGTATGACTTTCAATCGCTGACGAGGGATTGATCAAAATAAGTTTGGATGGTTATTAAAAGATATATTAGAAAATTTACAAGCCTTGTACTCTTGTAGATTCATCTTAAAAATCATCGGTTTCTGATTCTGCATCCGACCAGCTCATTTCCAATAATAAAAAGCACACAAAATTTTACCTGGTGCAAAAATTTATTTTAACTTCCAATTTGTGGGGGGGAAATCGAAATTCGAGACGGTCAGATTGTGCCACAGCAAATTTTCCTGACTTTCAGCATTTTTTTCCTATTTTTCCTGACTTTCAGCATTTTTTCAAACATTTTCCTGACTTTTCCTGACCAAAACCCAAAAATCCTGACTATTCCTGACTTTTCCTGACTTTTAATGTCTGTGGCAACCCTGAATAAACAAAGAGACACAATTAAAATTAATCATCACCAATTTAACTCTGTTCCTGTTGATATTGTAACAAGACGCATGTTGCTTTCGGCGTCACAAAGATTATTTGACCCAATAGGTATTACGAGCCCAACGACCCTCATTCCGAAATTGTTAATTCAACAAACTTGGGCTTCTAAAGGTGATTGGGATAGTGAAGTTGATGATGTAATTGTAAAAAGGTTTAAATGTTGGATGAATGAACTTGATTCCTTAAGAGAAATTGAAGTTCCACGATGGATAAGATTGACCCAGACCGGTGCAAGTTGTACTCTTCATACCTTCTGTGATGCCAGTCAAGTAGCTTATGCGGCTGTCTGTTTTTTACGGGTAGAATGTAATGGTGAGGCATTTGTTTATTTATTAGGAGCCAAAGCAAGAGTGACACCTATAAAAACCCTAACTATTCCTCGACTGGAGCTTTTGGCCGCTACTATTGGAGCTAGACTTGCTAATAGTATTTTGAAAGATTTGAAGGTTGAGAAATCGATTTACTGGATCGACTCGATGACTACTCTGGCATGGATTAATCAAGAAGAGCCATGGGGAGTGTTTGTTAAAAATCGCATTGAAGAAATTAAATCGGTAAGTGATCGAAATAATTGGCGTCATGTTCCAGGGTCAATGAATCCAGCTGATCTGGCGAGCCGAGGCTGCTCTCCTAAAGCATTATTGCAGTCGAAATGGTGGGAGGAACCCGAGTGGCTTTTAGAAGATCCATCTTCATGGCCTTTATCTGACATCAAACCTGATTAAGAAGAGGTAAAAAAGGAGTTACGGAAGACGGTGATTTCGAACTGCAATATACAAGGTATGAGTTTAACTGAGAGTTTGATCAAAGGATGCTCTAAATATACTAAAATGGTTAGAGTTGTAGGATGGATGTACCGTTTTATTTCAAACTGTAAGAAATAAAAAAAGTAGAACTTGTGGTAACCTAAGTAGTGGAGAGTTGAATATGGCAGAGAAGAAACTGTTATGTACTGTACAGACAGAATCTTTTAGTGATTTAAATGACAAAAGACTATCAAAGTTACGAGTATTTGTGGATTCTGAGGGATTAATTAGATTAAAAACAAAACTTTTAAACAGGGAAGATTCTGAAGAATTCCGGACACCGATAGTTTTACCCTCCAAAAGTCTGATTGTAGATAGATTAATTTTTGAAAAACATTGTATGGAAGAGCATGTAAAGGGTCAAGGATTAATTAGCTTACTAAGAGAAGATTATTGGATAATTAAGGTAAGACAAACTGTTAAGAGAGTTGTTTTTCAATGTGTAGTCTGTAAAAGGTACTCTTCCAAAAACTTTAGGGTCGAAACACCACCTTTACCGAAAAACAGAGTTGAAGATGCTTGTGTTTTTGAAGTTACTGGATCAGACCTAGTAAATTTGGCTATGTATTTTTACATGTGCCATTTACCGAGCTGTACACTTGGAGTTGGTTTGTTCTTTATCAACTGAATCGTTTATGTTAGCATTTCGAAGATTTATTGCTCGACGTGGACGTCGAGCAATAAATCTTCGTTAAATTTGAATAAAGTTAAAAATTTTAACTTTATTCAAATTTAGGTTTAGCCAAAAAAAGTATGGTACATGAATTTCAATTCAAACTGCTACAGAAATTTAGACAACTATTGACAGCTTATGTTATGTCTCCGCCAGGAGCAGACAGACTTACCAACGACCACCGTACAGTCGACCCTGGGCCCGCCACAGTCTAGCAGCTCCCTCAGGCCCTCCAGGAAGGTTCGACACAGCGTTGTGTCCGGCTGGGGCTGCCCCAGACACTGGGTGACAGGGCCCAGAGCTGCTGTCACGTCCTGTCCTCTCTCGGCCAGCAGTAGACAGACGGCCAGGTGTGACCGCCACACAAGCCGCCGGGCACTGGGGTCCAGTGTGTCCGGTAGACCGACTAGCAGCGACTGCAGCTTCCGGCTCTGTCGAATCAAAAATCGAGGCTTTATTTAAGGGTGCTTTACTTCAGTTTTAAGGGTGTAAGGTGTATCTTACGATCGTCTCCTAAGTGGGTGGGGGGAACGATTGTAAATTTTATGGTGAGGAAATTAACTCTCCTCCTGTAAGCTTACAAAATTTCACCCATTGACCTGAACGTACGTGCATGTATATCTAAAGACTGTGTATTACACAAAAAAAGGATTATATACACAAGTTCATTTTGTCTAGTTGGTTGACATCACTATTACTTTTTTAATGTACTATGGGTATTTTTGTGATCAATCCACTTCTCACAGTTGTGAGCTGATTTTAGTAATCTAGTCGTCATTGGAAAGAGCCTGCCTTGATTTTTCGCAGAAAATAAACTTTATGAACATTAAACTTAAGGGAAGAGCCAGGTGACTTTCAAGGGGCGGGCGACTACAATAAACGTTGTTTTATACACAATCTAAAGTAAAACTGGAAGCTGCTGAGCGGTACTCACGACTTCGCTGAGATCGGCCGTTACAGCGAGTATGAGGAAGAGCGAGACCAGGTGGTACAGTCCCGTCTCGGTGAGCCCCGCCACTTTGGCCGGGGACAGCTTGGAGTACACCCGTCCCCTCAGCTGGGCCCAGTGATGGGTCTGACCCGTAGTCGACACCCGCTGCAGGTACAAGCCTAAGACATCACCGAATTTAGTCGATTCAAATTTTCAATGATACAAACATATAGCTTAATTTTATATTAATTTGTGATGTGACACTGATTGCATTTAACTAATTATTTTGTTTACTTATGTCTTTGCAATCTTGATTTTCTTCTCCAGTGAACATGTTCGGCACTAGGCAATCTTAAGCACCTCAAAGAAAATCCTTTACATTAGGTTAAGCCATCTAGGTTTATTGGCTGTAGGGCCACGTCAATTTGTACTTAAAAAACATACGACTGTATATTTACACAATCACACGCACATTCACATTCAAACATTAAAAACTACTATACAAATTTGTCTAACTGGTGGTTCAATTGGATACCGGTGTCGACAGGCCCGGCTGCCGGCAGACTGGCTTGATGAGGGCTGGGAGGTAACAAGTGACAGTCACCTTTGCCCATCCTGGCTTGTTATCTGTTCTACTCGACCATTGTTTCTTATTTCTTTTATTTTAATATTTCATCATACATTGGATTTGCAACTGAATTGAACCGAAACATGTTCACCAGAAAAAAATCAAGATTGCAAAGATGTAAGTAAATAAAATAATTAGCTTAATTTTAATTTAAAAAACTGTTTTCAGGCATATACAGCAGAACCTTATTAATTTGAAGCACAATAGTTCGAAAACCTCTATAATTTTTATGATTTCTGATCCCTTCAAAAACCTTAATACTCATGAGAAAAATACATCGATAATTATAAATTATTCAAGGCATAACGTAGCCTCTGAAATTCTAATACTTGCCTACTGGAGCCTCCAGAATCCAAATTTGGTTCATGTAATGCGAAACATTACCTCTGAACCTCTGCATTTAAAAGAGGCCACTGAAAGCCTCTGTAATTCAAATTAAGCACAAAATACAAAATCTGATGAAACATTAATTAGTGCAATCCTGTCTTCTGGATCCATCGGCTAGTTTTATTTTCAAACTAGCCTTGGACTTCTTTATCAACTTTGTTCATAACCTTTTTAAAGTGAACCTATCTTACTGATTTTCAAATTTAGTCATGAATGTCATTTTTAATGTTTGTTCCAAATACATAAATGAACGGTGCTTTTGGGAACTAGGAACCTCAAAATAAAAAATTAAAGAGGTCTAGGGCTTAAATCCTACCAAGCCGCTAATGGTAGGAGGAAATTTGGTAAAATATAAATTAAATGTGGTCGAAATTAAATAAATAATTAATGTATTTCAGGCATCACTTACCCAATATCCTTAGGAAAATGTGAAAACTGTTGTCTGTGTTGGTTTTCCCACTTAGGCGAGCTTTCACTTGTTTTACCATTCCCGCTGCACTTTGACTGGAAGAAATACGACTAGCATTATTACAGATTATTCTTCATTTTTGTATTATTTTTAGGCCTAGCTATCAAAGAATGCCACAAAAACAATTCTGAAGTTATTTGGAAACTTATTTTTTTTACTTTTTTGAACTTAAAACTTTTCTTACAGATAATTTATGTGCCAAGAAAAATTTACCTACCTTAAATAAATGTACCCGAGAAAAGAATTTATTTCCTTTGGTAAATTCATTTATTTACCTGAACTTATTTATGTGAAGTAAATTTACCTACCAATATCAAGTAAATATACAACTTTCTACAGTTATTTCGTCATCTGGAAAAATCTAAGGACAAAATTTCTTAAGTAAGCATAGTTTACACATCCTAAGCAAAATAAATAAATAAATAAAGTGTAAATTTGTTGTATGTAGCCACTCGGTTTGTTTATATTGCAAACATAATTGTTTTCTTCTGCAACAAACACACTTTTAATTTTACTGTTAATAATGAAGCTTTAAATAAAATTTTAGAGATTAACACTCATAATAAGTTATTTTCTTTCATCCACAGCATTTTACAAGGTCCGAATAATTTACGTAAACTTTTAAATATATGTTATTAAATTTCAATTAAGGTTAGTCTTGTCTATAATTTCCACCTAAATTTCAATTAAATAACTTTCATAGGTTAAATCGACATATTAAATCAATTTTGTCTGTTAAAAGAGCCTACCTCATAACAACGATGCTATCAACTGAAGAGCCGGGCACATAAAACGTAGAATTTAACCTTTTCTGGAAGTATTCCCACAGTAGAACGATGGGTTTCGTATCCGGCTCCCAATACTTGATGAGGATTTTCTCGACAAAAGTGAGATACACCCTCATCTGGGCTTCAGGTACGTCGGATGTCAGCAAACCTTTCATAACTATTTCCAGCAGGCCGTAGTTATCCTGAGGAACCTGTCGACATCACATAAGCAAATAATCTACTTGGTTTTGAAAGTGAAAATTTACTTTTCATTCATTTATTAAATCATTGCTGTATTGGTGTGTCAGTGAGTGTGCTGTTTACTGGTTACTCATGACAAAGCCAACAATTCCCACACGATATGTCAGCTGAGGGTCAAGCTACATTAATGTGTTGTTGACATCACAGAAACTAATGTACAACCTTGTTTATCATACTACAGGTCATGATTCGTTTCTGACATCATTCCATAAAGAAAACATGAAAAAACTAATCAAGCGTATTTATTTGTAGAGGATATAAAAATTGATAAATTCAATAGTAAATGATATTAGGAATACTAATAACATATTTATCTTACAAAAGTAACAATAAAATGTGTGTATTTCGTATTATGGAATAAAAACAAAAAACTAAATGTAATGTGACATAAATCAACGCAGTGCGGTACAAGTAACCGGTTCCTTGTGTAGAGTTAACAATAAAATTGTATTCTCTGAAAAATTTCAAATTCGGGAATATAACATTTACAGCAATCACCATACAAATCACCAAGACACACAAAACGCACCCAAGGAAAGATCCCCGATTCCAGCTGCTGCACTCTAGGCAATGGCCAGCGCAAGTACAGTAAACCTCGGATTATCCGGATTAATGTGGCGGAACACCGATCCGGATAACGAAAAATCCGGATAATCCG
This sequence comes from Flexamia atlantica, assembly GCA_035578135.1. NCBI lineage: Eukaryota > Metazoa > Arthropoda > Insecta > Hemiptera > Cicadellidae > Flexamia > Flexamia atlantica. The sequence continues at coordinate 36,397,696 of JAQJVK010000011.1, forward strand.
AGGTCATTCCAATATTGCCTATACAGCGATGACATACCTTAGCCCCTGCTAAATTGATGCTGCAAATGAAGTATCAAGACTGTACCACTTAATATTCTTTCAAGCTTGTTCCGCATAAGTACCATTTTTCTAACTGTGCTCTATTCTTCCTGTCACCGTACTTGTCCCAACACCCAGTTCCTTAGCTAATTGTTTACTTGATTCTCCTGCGTCAAGACTTTTGACAGCATTTAGTTTCTGTTCTAAAGTTAAAACCATTTCTTTCCTTTTACAACCATCCATTTTGAAATTCAATATCAGTTCACATTAAGAGTTCACAACTGTAAACACTTCAAGTGTCAGCAATAAACTAGCTCAAAAAATTACCGTAGGCTAAGCTTATGTTGATTACTGCTAGCGTCCCAAGTAGCAAACCAAAAGACCACGTTCACGGAAATGCTGTAGTTTACTGTTTTGGCAATGCAACTCCTTTAATTATTGTGATTCCAAATGCGTACAGTAATGAATTACATTTGCGGTTTACTTTTAGAAGGCGCATTTCACTCGTGAACTCGCTAAAATCACTTTTTGCCATGATTTTAGTTTTTTAATTTCTCGGATGGACCGGTCCGGATAATCCGGGATCCGGATAATGTGGGGTCCGGATAATCCGAGGTGTATTGTAACCGGTTACTCCTGATGCAGTGAAGGTGTCAACAAATATGAACAAGACTTACAGCACTTTTACACTCGTCATAGGAGTGGACCATCGCTACGTGTTTCAGGAACCACAGAGTGAAGCCGTAGGGATTGGAGCAAGGCCGGCTCACAAAGCGCACCAGAGTTCTGCAGTTGGGCTTCTGGTTTTGACCGCTAGGCCTCAAAAACTCTTCCATTACTCTGTTAAAGATCGTCCAGAAGGTCTGTAAAAAGCGTATATGTAAAAATGACTAATTTTCAAACATAAAAACCTGCAGACTAATAGTAATATAAATGTTAGTTTAAATTACACATAAGATTATAATTTTTAAGCCAACTTTCACAGTAGTGCCATGTTCTTACTGATGAAATTCAAGAACATAATTTGAAATTTAAGTATAATTCCAGTATTTCCAGTAAGAAATCAAAATTCCAGTATAATTCCAGTATTTCAAGAATCTACAGTATCAGTAGACACCCAGTTTTTACACAGCCCTCCTTACCTCAGTGAGCTCTTTGCTATGGAGCCGAGTCATCATCGCAATAACCAACAACCACAACTCCGCGACGCAGCTGCAGCTGAACGGAGACTTGATCAGAAGTCCGCGGACATCCGTCTGCATAGAGGAAAAAAAGTATAAATAGTTAGGCTACATTTTTTTCATCATACTGACTCAGAAACATCTTTTTTCTTGTTTCTTTTTGTTGGCTCGAGAGTTACTAGTTTCAGACACAAAATACTTTTTCCGGGCTGCTAAAGTTTTGACGGACTGTGATTACTGAGGAAATGGAAATAAAAAATCAGCTGATTTGCAGCAAACCGACGTTTAATGTTTGTTTATTGGTTACTTTTGAGAGAAATGTAGTGACAGCACTGGCAGCAGTAGCAAATGATTGTTTTGTTTGTTATAGTTTAGGTTTGAAGGATTGACAAATGTATTGGTTTATGCAAGGACTACGTTATGATTGAAAGTATGTTTTTTCTGAGTAGTATGATGAAAAGTATCGTATGTTACTCGGCCGGTAAGTTTTAATGCCAGAAAACTATTCTTGAACGATTTAAATTTTGTCAACAACAAAAATCAATATATACGTTCAGATCTTAAAACAGACGAAAATACACACAACGGTAAATAAAACACACAGTACAAATAATAAAAAGCACTGTGTGGCAAACTGACGATACTGAAGTAACACGCGGTATTGATGGGACCAGTGAACGGCTAATAGTTCAAGAATTGTGGCAGGTGTATCGTAACTCCATGTGCGAGTCATCTACTCCCAACACTGGATTGCTCCATTCCACAAAACATTCTATGAGGGCACATCTGCTTCTTACCAGTTTTTATACTACAGGATATGGAAGCAGGAAATAAATATTTTTCCTAAGACTGCATGGAAATAATCACATTCCCACGCCTGTAAACAGTATACAAATCGGTTCATTTCCGCTTTCATTTCATTCCCGATCGCTGAATCAGGGTTACTTATTAGGTTGAGGAGGTTGAACACAAGAAAGATAACTATGACGTCAAACATCAAAGACCAGTTTTTATTGGTCAGAAATCCCATGACACTCACCGTATTCTAAATTCTAGGTGCCTTGTTCTAAATCAGCTGATTTCATTGTAACAATTTCTACCTCAATTTCCAGTTCGTTCTAGTAGAATAAGCAAACATAACCGCAATGAACTTTTGTGTACAGGCGTTAAACTGTTTAAATAATGGTGGTAGGAGAAATATTGTGTGTATTACAAGCACAAACAGTGATTGCTGCTCTCGAAATGTTTGGCTGACTCAGCTAACTTCGTGCGGCCATCTACAATTAATTCTCGAGTGGTGATGACATGCTTTGCGCTCTTAATACACAAGTAGCAATTGACTGAGTGCAATATCTGAGAAGATAGCTCTTGTGTCATTTGTTTGAGTGGGGTGGTTAAGATTCATCCGAGTTCCAAAAGGATCAGCAAAAAGCGCCTTCTTTCCCTTCATGGCTATCACTACAACCAGCAGTTATTTTACAACCCCTCACAGGGAAATGAAGCTGCAAACGCAAGTTACAGCACTGACGTAAAAAGTGTTTCCATCTGACCTGTGGAGAATCACTTTGAATGCCACTGGTGATCAATCCCCAAGTGACAAAAATTAAAAATTAATTGGTAGCCTACCAATCAAAAATAGAAAAATGATTGTGACATGGGGTCTTCCTTGGTAATGTAATGTAGCCTAATTTCATCAGCATGATATTAAAAAAAGTCAAATAAAAAATGCATTATTAAAATTTATTGCATTTTAAATAAAACTCTAGTTGACAAAATACAAGTTTCCTTAGAGTACCTAATATACACACCTTCTCAAAACGGAGGACCGAGAGCTCTGTCAAGGTGGCTATGAGTGCCGTGACGTTACGGTCGAGAGAGTCGCGCTCCGAGTTTGTAGAGCTAATCTGGGATTGCGTCGCCGAAAGTTCAGCGACCCCTTGCTGACATCGGTCCACCAGGTACACCGAAGTGAGGTGCAACCATAGCATGTCCAGCTGTCCGTGGAACAGATGATAAGCCGCTTCGGTGCACTGCGAAAAATCGTCATGGGTTACCGTCTGTCAGAGCGCTTGAAACTGCCATAAACGTCCCTTCTAAGGCCAACAATAACAATGTAAACCTAATCATGAGTCTTGAGGTACTCGTGAGATGATTAAATGTTTAGTTTAGGACTTCCTGGGCTATGGACAGATTTATCCGTTGTACTTCATTTCTGTTCCGAGGTTAAGACGGACATACCTGTCTTGACATCAGGATATCCATCCAGGAAACTAAATAATATCAAACATATGTTTTGCGAAAATAAACATCATATTATGAAAATTTTTGACAAGTAGGCTAAAATAGAAAAAAAACTTACCTTATCTCCTTGCGAATTTGCACAATGGTGAAGCACATACTCAGGCAGGTCTGACAACCTTTGCAAAAATAACCTGAATCCATTCAATTGCTCCTCTATTTTCGGAAGGGCGTTCTTCACAATCCAACCGTATCGTGGGTCATTAAGGCTGAAAATGAGAAAAATTTAATTATATTTTCGTTTTCACTCCCATGATTCTCTAAGAGTTTTGATTGGACACCATATAAAAAAGTAGCATTTCGAGTTTTCTGTTTCTCATTGATTACGTCTGAGATCACATTTTAGCGAATTTCCCCTATAGGGAAGAAGCTATTACCATAGGTCTCGTGGTAAGATTTAAGCCCGGACCATGATAACTTTTCGTTTTGGGCCACCAAAAGCAAAAAACACCATGGCTCCTTCTAGATAAGATCTACTAAATATTGAAATAAAACCACCCAGTTTTAACAGGCCTGTAGCAGCAAACCTGCAACCCCCCATTGTTATTCTTATGGAGATTATGAAAACATGTCATACTGAGTATGCACATGAGAACATGAAATTCTCTGAGTATGCAGGTCTGCTGCAACAGGGGTATTCATTATTCAGTTTTTTATGACAATGTCTTGATCGGTGGCATGTAATCTGACTACTTAAAGGTCATGAAAAATTATATGTATTATAATAAGGGATGGCTTGTGGATGCGATATTCTCTGGTGGGATTAAATGCCCGCACTGGTGAATAATACATTGATTCATAAGTCCATCCTCATAATTAGAGCAGTTCACAATTAATTGGTGAACTTGTAGTTTAGATCCCATTTCAAAACTGTATCTCCCTTAGTTGCCATTGGGTGTTGTGTTATTAATTAACAGTCCTGTCTAAGGAGCATGTCGGCCTTAGTAACAAGATTACAAGATCGTGCCACAACCATCCAACACCCACCTTTCACTCACACTTGGCTTAAAATACCTACCTGGGTAGGTTGAAAATTCAAGAAAATGTAAAGTATACGTGAGAAATAATTTAGCCAATGAAATTTTGTATGAACATCTTACTTTCACTTGAGTCTTAATCGTTGATTCCAAGTAAGTGCCAGCATAAATCTGGTAATCTTTGAGAGCATAGAACTTTTTTTAATGTTTTGTACTGAGTGTTTGATATTTCAGTCTTTCTTGTTGATTATTGAATCAGAAAACAAACACACATTAATCTATTTCAGCATTAAGTGGAATTCAGGGACGTCGATATGTCAGAATATTGAAATATCAAACTTTAAGGAGTATATGAAATTTTAAATTAATAGGAGTTTTAAAACCGAAAGTTGTGCGTAAAAGCTAAACAAATGTTTGGGTCTTTTGTTAACTTACTGTAGCCTGTACTGAAATAATGGTTCAAATAAATTTATTGGACAAAACATTTTGAAAAGTTTATTGATTTTTGATTGTTCTGAATGTTTTGATTTAATATATTGGCTAATGTTTTGTTTTCCTATTTTAGACTGTCAAATTCTCGATCAAGTGTCTAACTCTCAAAGGGGTTTACTATAGGTACCACAAAACATGTAGCGATGTGGTGCAACACATAGAATATATAAAAAGGTAAATAATTCAGTACTTTTTGTTCGGTGAAAGAAAAGGAAGTTATCATACTTAAGCTTACCGGTCAATTAATCTACAAATAAAAAGTATCTAAAATTTATTGGGTAGCCTATGAAGTGAACTCACCAGCTGAGGTATTCTCTCAATTGCAAGAATAGCCTCACACAATTCTGTCTCGCTTTTAAGTGATCTTGAGTTGATCGGAAGTCATCCAAAGTATGAAGATCTACATGTCTCAATTTTGCAGCGTCATGAAGGTACAAGATCTCGCTCCTAAAAAAGATTACAACCAGGTTCAAAAATAAATATACGATATACGTTTAGACCTACTACAAGGTTGCCATTTTAAAAAGATATCTTCAAAGTACTCCAAAGTGTTTGAGCAAGAAGTAGTGTTGAAACACGCCCCAGTAGTTTGCATACAGTCTAGTAACCAAACATGACAGCTAGCATATCCCTGGCAGATATTCATTAAAAATATGGGCAGCCATCCCTAACTTACATTATTTAAGAAGGAAACAGAACGAATTGGAGCATATGGAATAGCAAAAATGGGGTGGTTGATTTTACAGAACTGAGGCTCTTAAAATAAAATACCCCCGTTGCAGCAGACCTGCATACTCAGCGAATTTCAAATGCAAGACAATATATTTTAATCTAACATAGGGAGATTTGACATGTTTTTGTAAGCTCCATAAGATTAACATGGGGAATGAGTATGCAGGTTTGCTGCTACAGGTATGTTTAAACTGGTTGGTTTTAATTCAATATTTAGTAGATCTGAACTAGAAGAAGCCATTTACCAAGTTTTATCAAGATATGTTGAGAAATAAACGAGATATAGAATTTTCTTATTTCCCATAAGGTTAACATTGGGACAACGTACTGTGTTTACCACTTTCAATATCTCGGTAACCAATGAACATAGAGCAGTTATTCAAGATACTAAATTGTTTATTTTTTTGAGCTGAATTCAATGGTGCCAACAAAAATTTGATAAATTTTATTTTTATATGTAAAAAGCTCAAAAAACCCATTTTTGAGGGGGTTTATCCCCCTTTACCCCCCCTTCTGGTGGTCCGATCGGGCTGGTTCACGAACTCGTCCAATCGATTACCACTTTACATGTCTGTACCAAATTTCATCAAGATCAGACCATTTTTACGGCCGCTATTGTGCTGACAGACACATATATATATATATATATATATAGATATATATATATATATATATATATATCTAAAAATTCGAACGAATGGTGTTTTTTGCTTCTGGGGGTTGCAAAACGAAAAGTTATCATGGTCTGGGGCTTAGGTCTTACCATGAGACCTACGGTAATAGCTTCTTCCCTATAGGGGAAATTCGCTAAAATTAAAATTTAAAAAAACTAAAATAAATATTCTGAATTAAGTTTTTGAGAAAAATTGTAGTAAAATTATAAAGCAAAACAATAATCTTTATCTTTATATCAATACACAAGCATTTTTTCCATAAGGTTTTTGTACTCCTTTTTTCTCAGCCTGTGTGCAACGTAGCAAAAATCTAAGCACACCGTTAAAATTGTATTTTCTTGTAGATGTGCAGAATCCCATTGAAATTTATATTAGTCTTTTAGAAATGTAGAAAATTCAATTTAAAATTTCAAAAAAATTAACATTAGCTTTATGAGTTGCTGTTTTGGTGATATTATAACAACCAAATGTAAACAAAGTTAGCATCAAAGTAGCTGTTATCACATGCTATTTTTCGTAGAGTAAAGATCTGATGTAGAAACATTAAGCCACAGTAAATTGGGGCATGGAGTGAAAATATAGAATTTGATTGAAATCAGGACTACTTAGAGAAGATTAGGGATATCATATACTCAAATGTGTTCCATTTTACATATATGGAAAAATACCCCCGTTGCAGCAGACCTGCATACTTAGCGAATTTCAAATGCAAAACAACATACTTCAAGCCAACATATCAAGATTTGACATGTTTTGGTAAGCTCCATAAGAATAACATGGGGAATGAGTATGCAGGTTTGCTGCTACAGGTATATAAAAACTGGGTGGTTTTAATTCAATATTTAGTAGTTCTGAACTAGAAGAAGCTATTTACCAAGTTTTAACAAGATACGTTGAGAAATAACCGAGATATGGAATTTTACTTATTTCCCATAAGGTTAACATTGGGACAACGTACTGTGTTTACCACCTTCAATATCTCGGCAACCAATGGACATAGAGCAATGATTCAAATTACTAAATTGTTTGTTTTTTCGAGCTGAATTCAATGGTTCCAACAAAAATTCGATAATCTCTATTTTTCTATGTAAAAAACTCAAAAAACATATTTTTGGGGGGTTTATCCCCCTTTACCCCCCCCTTCCAATGGTCCGATCGGGCTGGTTTACGAACTCGTCCGAATAATGACTACTTTACATGTCTGTGCCAAATTTCATTCCAATCGGACCATTTTTGCGAGCGCTATCGTGCTCACAGACACATATATATATATATATATATATATATATATATATATATATAAAATTTTGAACGAATATTGTTTTTGGCTTCTGGGGGCCCCAAAACGAAAAGTTATATTGGTCCCGGGCTTAGATCTTACCATGAGACCTACGGTAATAGCTTCTTCCCTATAGGGGAAATTTGCTAATAAAGTTTACTTGATTAAATAAGATTAAGAGATAAAAATTTTCTGATAAAAAGGGAAGAAAAAAGTACATTAAGTTAAGTTTCTACCATCCAATGTACTAACTGACATGCAACCGGCAGGGCCAGTGACAGAGGGGAGGGGGGGGGGGGCAAATGCACAGGGGCCTGGACTCACAGGGGGCCCGGATCCACGCGAGATTAGTAAATACCCCCGTTGCAGCAGACCTGCATACTCAGCGAATTTCAGATGCAACACAACAAACGGTATTTCAATCCAACTTAGCGAGATATTACATGTTTTGTAATCTCCATAAGAATAACATGGGGAATGATTATGCAGGTTTGCTGCAACAGGTATGTTAAAACTGGTTGGTTTTAATTCATTATTTAGTAGATCTTAAACAGAAGAAGCCATATACCAAGTTTTGTCAAGAAATTTTAAAAAATAAGTAAGATATAGAATTTTTTTATTTTCCATAAGGATAACATGGGGAATGATTATGCAGGTTTGCTGCCACAAAAATTGAAATTTCGGGGATTTTAGACTTAAATATATTAGATCTCATCTAGATGAAGCCACAAACCAAGTTTTATCCAGATATGTTGAGAAATAAGCGAGATATAGAATTTTACTTATTCCCCATAAGGTTAACATTGGGACAACGTACTGTGTTTACCACTTTCAATATCTCGGTAACCAGTTGACATAGAGCAATGATTCAAAACACTAAATTGTTTGTTTTTTTGAGCTGAATTCAATGGTGCCAACAAAGATTCGTTAAATTTTATTTTTATATGTAAAAAACTCAAAAAACCCATTTTTGGGGGTGTTTATTCCCCTTTACCCCCCCTTCCAGTGGTCCGATCGGGCTGGTTCACGAACTCGTCCATTCGATTACCACTTTACATGTCTGTTCCAAATTTCATTAAGATCGGACCATATTTACGGCCGCTATCGTGCTGACAGACACATATATATATATATATATATATATATATATATATATATATATATATATATATAGATAGATAGATAGATAGATAGATATATAAAAATTCAAACGAATGGTGTTTTTTGCTTCTGGTGGCCCTAAAACGAAAAGTTATCATGGTCTCGGGCTTAGGTCTTACCATAAGACCTACGGTAATAGCTTCTTCCCTATAAGGGAAATTCGCTAAAATGGGGCCCAGAATCTAGATGAGTAAAAAAAGAGGGGTTTCTCAATTGGAAAGGGCCCGAAAATCCTGACACCGGTCTTGGCAACCGGAGTATAAATGGACACATTATATTCAAATTTTGTTTTTATTGGTGGATAATGACTAAAATATATATTACATTTTAGTGATAATAATAGAAGAGAGGGAAGGAGGGAAAAAGTTCCAAATGGTAAGAAAGAAGGGAGGAGATATGGTAAGAAGAGAATGAGGGAGAAAAGGAGGAAACGGAAGTAGAGAGTGAGGAATTAATGGAGGGAGGGAGAGAACTGTGGTAAGGGGTGTACAGGATAAATTGATTTGATGACTGAGGGTTTACTTTCC